>JAVHNL010000113.1:0-1200000 GCA_031216105.1 Dalbergia cultrata | reverse complement strand
TTCTAAAAGCAGTTTTAGGTATATCCTCATTCCGAACCCGAATCTGATGGTACCTCGATCTAAGATCAAGCTTTGAGAATACAGTTGCACCTCGTAATTGATCCATGAGATCGTCAATTCTTGGCAAGGGGTACTTATTTTTTACTGTCACTTTGTTCAATTGCCTATAGTCTACACAAAGCCTCATACCCCCATCCTTTTTCTTCACTAGAAGAACAGGGGCTCCCCATGGAGAGGCACTTGGTCTAATAAAATGCTTCCCTAATAGTTCTTCAATTTGGGACTTTAATTCTTTCAACTCCAAGGGGGACATTCTATAAGGAGCAATTGAAATAGGACCCGTTCTTGGAACCAACTCGATGGAAAATTCAATCTCTCTTCAGAGGAAATTGGAATATCCTCAGGAAAAACATCTGGATATTCCCTCACCACTTGGAATCTTGCTCAACTCGTAGTCACATTCTGGTTTCACTAGTAGAAAGGAGAACATATTCCTGACGATCTGTCTTACTAGGGTTGGATGTTACAAGGTTCAAGTAAAAAGAAAAAGGAACCACAGGAATGGAGGGTAAAGTGGAAAGAAATATGGCAGCTCGATTTGGACAGTGTAAAAGGACATAATTGGGTACTAGCCAATCCATACCTAAAATTACATCTAGACCAGATAAAGGAAGACAAACTAAATTGGCAGTAAAGTCTCTAGCACCTATTTGAAGAGGAATATTTACACAGGTATAACAAGTCCTAATAGGACCAGCAGTAGGGGTGGATACAAGAAGATCATAAGGTAGTTCAGACACAGATAATTGCAACTTCTGTACACAGTCATGGGATATGAAAGAATGAGTGGCACCCGTATCATACAGTATATCTAGGACATTACCATTTATTTCACATTTACCTCGGATCAGATCGGCAGATTGAGAAGCTTCCTTGGCACTTATAGTAAAAACGCGCCCATGTTGTTGTGGCCTGGAGGCGGGCTGATGACCGTTCTTGCTAGGGCACTCAAATATCTTATGTCCTGGTTTCCCACAGCCAAAGCAAATGATTTGCGTTGTCCAAAGAAGGTCGATTCCCATGATTTTTCCCACACTTAGGGCAATCTCTCCCTGTCTCAGGTCTTAGAGGTTGAAGTTGTTTTCCTTTGTTGTTGTTGTTGTTATTGTTGGGTGGAAACCTTCTCCGAGGTTGGTTAATGTGCTTGAATCGGGGACCTTGAGGTGCTAATCCCCTTCTAGCATTGTTTTGGGCATACTTGAAATTTGTTAGCTTCCTGTTGGACTCCTCTGCACGTTGACATTTATTTACCAAGGTAGGATAGTCCCTAATCTCCAAGAGACTTACAGCTGCTTCTATATCTTCTCGTAGACCTCCTTCATATTTCATGCATTTCCAAACTTCATCCGGTCACGTTGATAAATTGTAGAAAACTTGCAGAGCTCTTCAAATTTGGCAATATACTCTGCTACACTCATAGGTCCTTGTTTGAGAGCCATGAACTCCAATTCCTTCTCATTTCTCACAGAAATAGGGAAGTACTTATGGTAAAAAGCTTCCTTAAAAATAGTCCAGGTAACTACAATATGGGAAGCTTCAAATAATCCCCTGGTGCCAACCCACCAGAAATCTGCATCCGCTTCTAGCATACAGGTGGCAAAGGCCACCTTGTGGATCTCTGTGCAAGGAAGAACGGAGAAAATCTTTTCCATGGCCTTTATCCATTCTTACGCTACAGGGATTAAAAGCTCCTCGAAATGGAGGGGATTTGACTTTACGAACTCGGCAAATTTCTCGATATTCTACATCGACTTCGTTCACTACAGGATTATCAGCTGGGTTTTGCCTTTCATTGCGGTTCAGTTGCTCCATCATTCGGGTAGTAGCTGTAGCTTGCTCCCTCATGGCAGCCGCCATCTCACGAAAAGTATTCATCATGTCGGCATCGTTTCCAGCTCCACTCCTAGTTCGCCGATTCGAAGTCATTGGTTCCTATCACACCAAACGAAAATATTGAGTTGATCAGTCTCAATACCAAGCAAAGTGTACAGCAACCCACAACATTTCCAATCAGCAGTCATACACATATATATAAAGTCATAATGCATGACAATTTCTAAGAAAGCATAGCCGGTCCAATCCTCAGGCTTATAGGATAGTCCGGCTCTGATACCATAATGTAACACCCTCCTAACTACCATGTATTACTCGAGCATTAACATTGTAATTAGAAGAGTATCCTTTCTATAATATCCACTAGTCAAATGAAATGAAATAAGATAAATCAAACTCTAGAGTTATAAAGAAAACTACTATAAAATGTACATATATTATTACTTTACATACCGCTTTCTTTAATACATACCATACTTGAAGTTAAGTCACTTCGCTTATAATACAACACAGGAACTACTATCAAAAGATCTACCAAGCTTGCTCAAATATCAAGGTCCAACAAAATACTAAACACACATAAATGGACCTAAGACATCTAACACCAATTAGTCTACAAGCTGATAAGTTCCTGGCACTATACTACACTACATACAAGTCAAAAGCCCACGTAAGTCTCATGTCCTCCTACGCGAAACCATTGGCCATCAGTATGATGGCCTCTCCTCACCAGAGGCATCTGCAGTCTGAGCACAATACAGCATATACACAAATAGGGGTGAGAATATTATAAAATTCTCAAGAGGGTAACCCCTTACATACAGTAGAATATAAACAAGAAATGCATTTATAATAATAAAGAAAAACATCATGTTAGATCACATATATCAATATTAGCATACATGAGACAAAGAAAATTATATGCAAAATGGTAGTAATCATAAGTGTTTCTCTTATATCACATGGAATTCAACTTAGTGTAGTAGTTCTTTTTACTAACATAGGGAAGGCTTAGATTCACATCAGGTAACATATGTAGTGGATAACTCCTCAGAGGACCATAGACTGCTAGGACATGAGCTCATTCCTATTCGTGATCATCAGACTTCATTTTTTCCCATTTCAATCACACACAGTTCTATTTCCTAGTCGATAAGTCTACCGACTCATAAAATTTCTTGGGAAGTTCTTATTTTTGCCTTCCCTCTCTATAACACATAAGCCTTGTTTCTATTTTCCCCGTATGTTAAAACACGCACCATTAAATTTCACATATTCTCTTTTGTCATACAACCATGTCATGGACCTTTCTATTTCAAAGTCAGGTTTATATCCCAGATATAGGCATTCAATATCATTGGAGTCTCATTCATACTTTATAAACAAGCCTTTCAAACAATTAACATACATTCATATGATATATACTTGGATTAAATAGATTTCTATCATTAACTTAATACATCTTCACCATTCCAGCTTCTTGACAGATTTACCATTATGGTGACAACATTTAATTCACATCTCCAATGGGCAATTCACTGGCCATAAAAATTCTCTATGACACCTCAATGTGTCTAAAAGTCCCTGTAAAAATTTCATAGCAAACAGAATACTAGAACCATGTCAAATAAATTCTACAATTTTAGTGGTCAGAGGCCACTTTTTCACAGCTCAGAATAGGATTCACACAATTTTTAACTTCAGCAAATGATAGAAACAACTCAAAATAAAACTCACAGTTATACTTAAAGATGTTTAAAAAACTCTGTAAAAATTTCAAAGGATAAATACATCATTTGCTATGAATAAAAATTTATACAAATTCACAGCTTCAGTACCAAGATTTCAGCCAGCATAGATATACTCTTGGTTCTTAATTTTTCTCAGGCAGTAAAACTCTTTATTATGCACCACGAAAATTATCAGAGTTTCCTTATGATGTTAGCTATAATTTTTTTTATAGCTAATAAAAATGACTAGTAATGAGCCAAAAATTCGTGAACAAATTATGTTCTGTTGAAATCCGAAAATCCAGCAGCATGTGTCAAATTCTCTTTTGACAAAAATCATTTTTCACAACATCCAAATACTCCACCAAAATTAATACATCAATATCAACATAATATCAACCAATAAAACTCATAATTTCGGAATTATTCAATCATAATATTCCAGACCAAAATCAGAAAGAAAATAGGATGAAATAAGCCCTACTTGTGATGCTTGAGACTTCTAACTCCAAAATTACTTCCAAGAATAGTTTTTCCTCACTTCAACCTTCCAAACAGCCCCTAAATCTTCCCTTAAACAGTGATGTATAATGGCTCAAGGTGCAAAAATAGTGATTGATTAAAATTCTAATCGGTTAGATTTGTAGGTGTTGATGTCTAGAACAAGTTTTGTGAAGGAAACTTTGTGTTTTAGTGACTTTGGGCTAGAGTTTTTGGAGCTTGAAGCTTGTTAATGGAGGTTTGAGAGGAAACAAACATGGAGGCTGTATTTTTGGAGTGTTGGACGAAAATGATGGAGTGGTGGTGATAAGATATTGATCTTGTGAGTTTAGGGCAAAATGGATAATGATTTCAAGTACAAAATGGTTTTTCTTAAAGTTAAATATGGTAATTTTGTACAATTCCTATTGGTTAGCCATAAAGGTGCAATGGTGTGGCATATCTCAAGCCGCACACTTGTCACCCTAGGTGGCATGCTTGCCTTTAGTAGCTTTATACTGTGTAAAAACTACACACCGTAATTTAACCGAATGGGTAAAATAGTGTACCCGGGTAATCAACTATTGCCTGAAAATTAATTCTAGGTATAAAATATTTATTCCTACCTATTTCTAACCTTAATCCTATAATTTCCAAATTTCGGGCACCTTCAGGTCTTGAATCTAAGGTTTCAGTTGTTCCGGTGGGTCTACGGGGCCTGTAAAACACTATTCACGTTTTTTTTTTTTTTTTTTTTTAACGTTTGTTACATTGTTCTCATCATTTTTGTGTACACCAAAATTTTGATATTCTTACTACTAAAGCCTCAATTATTTTATGAAATAAAAATTAGGATGTTACACCAAGTCTTTCCTTAGCCAGAACCTTTCCAAATTACATTCTCACAGTAATACACTTTCTTCTAGTAACCTAAAGGTAATTTTTTTTTTAATGACAAAGAATGCTTTTTGTCTAACATAATATTAATGTCTGTTAATCATTAATTCCCACAGTTTAGACAACCATCATCTATAGAAAACATACTTCACTACCAATATCAATTCATAGGGTACAGTAGTACATATTACACATTAAAGATACATGAAGGAAAACTTTAATATCACAATACGTCATAACCAAAGTCTGGTAACATATAGTAAAGATTCTATCTAGCGCACATAGTAGAATCTGATTATTTAGAAATTAAGTCCATGGCTACATCCATTTCATTTCTGATGACGATCCATGCTATTTGGAAACATCAAAGAAAAGGGGTGAGAGAAGTCTCCCAGTAGGGTGATGTTTCTAGGGGAGTCCCATTTCATCCCAAAAATACTAAGAATAACACTGAGTGCAGCAAAATGCACAAATTATATTTTGCTAGTGTCAAGCAAGATGGAAATGTATAATATCAATCATAATAAAAGTGCAATAAAAGAAATATTGTAAATAATCATGAATGTACTATAAACTCCCTTTTATAATATCTCATTCCCTTCTAATGGCTATAGTCTGCAAGATTTGTTTCATATTGGATCTATGGGAGCTCTCATTGCTAGGGCATCCCCTAGTCAGATCAGTGAATACCATGTCCTTGTCCGCTAGCATGGCGGGGCCCAAGGCATCACTAAACATCCACCAAGTCCTTTTCTGCTACAAGACGGGGCCCGAGGTGTCACTTATTTATT
This sequence comes from Dalbergia cultrata, assembly GCA_031216105.1. Classification (NCBI taxonomy): domain Eukaryota; kingdom Viridiplantae; phylum Streptophyta; class Magnoliopsida; order Fabales; family Fabaceae; genus Dalbergia; species Dalbergia cultrata. The sequence goes on along the minus strand of JAVHNL010000113.1, from coordinate 1,194,209 downwards.
TATCTATTTTACATTATATGCATAAAGTATGAAAATTACAGAAAGTTTCCACAATTTCTTTCATATTCACATGAAGACCACAAGATTTTTCATATTTGCACATAAAGCCTAAACAATATAAGATTCCTAAACAAAAACCATATTTCTTTATAATTATCATTGAAGCACCAAAACATACTATTATAATAAAGTCATTTTCTTTATAATAAAATATGCTTAACTTAGTTTTTATATAATAATTCAATTTCAAGTATTCATATAATACTTTCTTTACTAATTCCATAAGTCTAAATACACCCAAAATTATTTCAAATCAATCTTTTAGAAAATACTTAGGTAAATTATCTTACATAGGTAAAAAGAATATTTTTATGCATATAAGGATATAATCATAGAGCAAAGAAAACAGCATGAAATCTTTCAAGAAATAAAAAACAAAATATCCAAAAATATACCCAAGCTTTAGAAAATCACTTCAAGCAAGAAACTAGCTAGTTTACATGTCATGTTTCTAATGGGACCTTAAATTTAAATATTTATAAACAATATTCCTTAATATTAATAAATGTATAATCAAGTCAAATATTTATAGTTCAAGGTTCATAGTCCAAGTTACATAGTTCAAGATCCATAGTTCAAGGTTCATAGTCCAAGGTCCATAGTTCAAGGTTTATAGTCCAAGGTCCATAACAAAGGTTATGATTAATATAAATATATTTTAGTGTCTTTTATATCATATTAAGTTTTAATGGTCCCAAGAGAAATACAACATATAAACCAAGCTAAATATTGCATGCACAAAGATTTAGAATCCATTTATTATAGTAAATTAAATAAAACACTTTTCATGAATAGAAATGTTTCACAATTATAATGAGATCAAAACTATATTACTTTAAAACTCCATAACTTGTAGACAAAGCTTTTATCAAAGAAAAATACATATGGTTTAACATATTAAAACAACTTCATATAATATTTAAATATTTGAAGAAAGCATAATAAAAATTTGAAATGATCTTAAATCACAATTTTCAACCATATAAGTAGACAAATAAATATGCATCATATACACATGGATTAAGTGTTTTATGACACCATCATTAAATCATTCAAAGGTATTAAAAACAATCAACATGAGCTTTAAATTTCACATAACATAACATCATACAAAAAAATTATATATGAAGCTTAGAAGTGAAAGAAAACCCCTACTTGTTCTTGAAGCTTTAGAAACTTTGCTACACCAAGGCTAGAACAACAACTTCTTCAAATTTTCTAAACCTTTTCTAAGGGCTAAGATTCATGTATAAAGGCTGGAAAGTGTTGATGGTAGATGGTGATAAGAAGAGATGATAATTTGGGAGTGTTTTGGTAAATTTTTGTAAGTGTTTTTTGTATGAAAGTGAAGTAAATGAAGAGAAATAATGGCCACACATTTTTTATAGTTTTTGGGCAGAAGAATGAAGCGTGGAATTGTGTTTAGAGGTGTGCTATTTATAGAAAAAGTCTAGGATTAAAATATTATTAGTTTTATAATTTATTTGTCATATTTAGTTAGTTTCATTAGTAAAATATTAAAACTAATACTAAATAATTTAATAAATTCTTAATTATCACTTAAAGACATACTAAAATATTAATGCCATGATTTAAAGACATTTAGTAAATTTTAATATTTTTACATATAATTTAATAATGAATTATTCAAAATAAGGCAAAATTACTTAAACTAGTCAATCTTAATTAAGCTAATTAATTAGTAAATGACTTAATTTTTCTTTAAATATCTTCATTAGATTATTAGAGATATAATACAAGGATTCAAGAAATTTATATAATTTTTTTATAATTATTTGCATTTTATTTGATATTTTACATTATTACTAGTGTTATTAGGAATTAATTAATTAATAATTTGTTTAAATATTTTTAAATTATTCTTATCTTATCTTGGCAGCCTCTAAGTCTGAATGTTATGTCTAATAAAGTTATGGTAGGTGGCAAGGTGTCTTAAATGATTATGACAAATTTTGTATATTTAAAATTTTATCTTAAAGTTACATATACTAGGTAATTAATTAAATAATCATATAAAAATTATATTTTCTTAATCTACTATCAAAAACATGTTTCTACTTTATTTATATGTTATCTATAATTTTTTATGAATTTTCTATAACTTTTTAGTAATTTTAATATATTTTTACCTTAATTGGGTCTATTTTAAAATAATTAATTATCCATAATAAAATATATTTTTTTTTACAGCAGCTCATGTCAATTTTTGAGTTGTCCAATATGATAAGGGGACAATATCACCATGTTTGAAATTTTAGTCAAAGTTTGGTAGGTGTTTTGAAAAATTGTGATATGAAAGTTTGACAATTTAATTCAATTTTCAAACATATTTTTCTTTTTATTCCAAGTGGCTGATCTAGGTGTTGATTAACTGATATGAGATTATTAGTTAGATTAATCAAGGTTTAAGAAAATTATCTTAAAGCTTAAGTGATTGTTTAAGCTTTAATTAAATTAAAATTATTAATTAATTAAATATCAAAAAAATGATTTTTAACACAATCCATGGCCTAATGAAGAGTCCCATTTCGTGGTCCTCTTTGTCTAATATTATAAGTTAGTTAAAAAAATTTTAATGTGACTTAGAGTTGTTTTCTAGGATTTTTCAGTATTTATTTTATACCCTAGGTTAGGTTATTTTTTGTGTAATTATACTAATATTATACAAATTTACTTAATATTGATATTCATCATCAAAATTATGTTTAAATTGTATTTATAATTTTTCATCATAATTTTTGACACTCCTCAAGTTTTTCTAAGATTTATGTAGGCTTTTTTTGTAATTAATTATGTTATATGCTTTTCTTCTATTATTTAGTGGTATTTTCTAATTTTAATAAAATCTAAGGGAATAATTAAATATTTTACATTTTGATGCTAACTCTTGTATATTTTAATTTAGACATTTTTTTTATGACTATCTCTAAATATTTCTTGCCTAAACAAAATCCTCATACTTTCTAAAAAAACTATAATAAAGCAATACTATATTAAGAAAAATTGGGGATGTCATAGATAGTGCAGGTATTGATAGGTCTGGAAAATGGGTAGTGTGGGTATTAATAGGATGGATGATGGTTTGGTTGGAAAGTTGACTTGTAGGATTAGGATGGCTGTTATGGTTGTATGAAATTACAATGTTTTCCTTCTTTTTGTAGAATGACCCTAACTTGGATTGAGACTCATTTTCTATTAACTCCAACTTTCTTCTTGAATATTTGCCTCAATCCTTTCTCCAATTTCTACTAAATCCATGAATTCCTTGATATGGGTCACCAACATATTCTTGAAGAATGGGCCCTCCAGTGTGTGAAAGAAATAGGAACACATCTCTTGTTCTAGTATTGGTGGGACAACTTTAGCAACCATGATTCTTGAAGGCTCTTCAAATAAAACTACTCGAAATTAGTTGAAGTTTCATTAGGGAAATGAGTTGAGAAATGCAAACCATTCAAAAGAAGGCAAATTAACCAAGAGAGGAAGGATGGATCCTTATATTGAGGTTATGTGATGTGTCAAAATGTGTGCATGAGAGATGAACTACATGAACATGTAAAATACTACTCTTTTTCTTTTTTCGTTTGTGTATAAATCCATGTATGCATAGACAAGTCAAAAACCCTAGAAAAGATATATATTTTTTTAATTATGGATGAATGTTATGAATGCATGAGATGCTTATGCATGAAAGATTATGCTCCCTCTTTTGAATACATCAATACATTAAAAGAAATGACTTTGTTTTTTTTTAAAATTAGGATGCTTTTTATGAATGCAGTTATAATGTGTGGAAAGAGAGTATGAATGAATGTCGCATGATCTTTTTTTTTTTTGGATGATTTGAATGTATGCATGGATAGGTGGTAAGGGCTATGCATGTGTATCTAAGAGATTTATGCATGAAAGATTATGTTGTGAATGAATGCATGCAATGAATGAGCTATGCATTAAGAGAAAAGATTTGATTTTTTTCTTTAAATTAGAATGCTATGTATGAATGCATGTCTAATGATTGATTCTTTTTGGTTACGCGTGATGTTAATATGATGAGAATGTATACATGGGTGAGTCGTGGATAGTATCAGACAGTGATGTATGCTAAACTTGGACTATCTATGAAAACCAAATGAACGCATGCCATGAATGCAGGAAAATGCATGTGAAGTGATTTTCTTCTTTTGATAATGATGAGAATATATGCTAATTGAATTTATATATATATATATATATATATATATATATATATATATAAATTCAACACTATATATATGTATGCGATGAATGCAACACTTTTATGTTCTTTTCTTTTCTTTTCTTTTCTTTTTCTTTTAAAGATGCGTGTCATGCATGTATGATATGAATGAGTAACTCCTTATACGAAATTTATACAGTAGATGCAACATTGGCTCATAGTTTTAGACACGAATGAGCTAACCACTATGTATGCAATGGATGAATTATATCGAAAAAGAAAAAAAAATAGATGAATGCTCCTTTGTGTCCTACAAGGGTATTCCTTCGAGGGTGGATATTTCTATGGTCAAAACCTTAATTGGGATAGCCACTAGATTCATTCTATTAGTGCACTTTAGGATGGATTTAGACTTCTAAAAGGCCAAAAATCCTTAGATTGCCCCTATCCATGAGATAGAGATCCAGCTCATAAAAAGATCAGAAGGAAGGATGAACCCTCTCAATATGACCGATTCATGATACTAGTAATAATCTAAGTGGTGTCCTACCAAATGCCAAGTGAGCATGAAGCCCCTCAATGACAATATTAGGACTCCTCCTAGTCCTAGGTTTGTACAAGCTCGGATATAGAGACAAAGAGTGCTATGAGATTGTGATGGTGCACAGTGTGTAAGGAGCATATTTATTCCTGCAAGACAATAGCTCAAACAATATATGTACAAAAGTTATCTGCCCTAAAATTTGGGTAACAAATATTTACAGATGAATTGAAGTGAAGAACTATGTACAGTAAGAAGACATTTGTTTATTCTAAAGTCGTTCTAGTGGTGCCAGGTTTCTGGGTGGATCTAGATCCTCAAAGGTTATGGTCCCCAAGTTGCCTTTGTAACGCCCCGATTTTTCTGTTAGAGTGAAAATGACCAAAATGCCCCTGAGGTCATTTTCAGCCCGGAATTCGAGGAAAGCCGGTTCGGCAGTACTCAAAGGGCAAACTCAATGTTGGAAGGGGATTAGATAACTTGTGTACCTTCCCGGGATCGAAAATCTCATTTTTCGAGTTTTCGGGTCAAAATGACCAAAACGCTCCTGCGGTGTTTTACCCGTTTGCAAGTGCCGGATGAACCCGAAACTTCTCCAGATGGTTTTAAAAGGCGTTTTTATGTATTCTATGACCTCAGTTTTAATTTTAGAAGTCCCGGGCAAAATTAGTGCAAAATTACGGTTTTGCCCTTAGTTTCGTGTTTTTACGCTTAATCGCGTGATTAAGCAAACCTAAGCAATATTAGGCTCTAATCGAAGGTTAATTAATTTCCTTAATTAATCTTGAGTCAAAATAATTTATTAAAGTTGATTAGAACCAAAAAGTGCTTAATTACAACCTAAAATCATATTTTAATTTCAAGGCACCTAATCATAGAATTTTGAATAGTGTTTTCTCTTCCCAATTCCTTAAATCATGGAATTGTGTTACACATTGTTTATTCACAAATGAGTTTTAAATTCTTTAATGATGTATGAGCACTCCTAAACTTGTCATAAACTCCCTAAATCACATTCTTAATTACCTAAACTTAAGCTTAATCATTCCTAACCTTGTACCTAAGCTAATACACATCTAAACCTACCATTAACACACAATTAAATGGTCAAAACTCACCCCCACTCTGCTGTCCAGCCCTGGCCGAAGCTGTCCCTCCCCATTATGCATCACATGTTCAATTTTTCAACACTCCAAAGCCATACCTCAAGTCACATACACTATACCTTGTCATAACTTTCAATCAAGCTTGATTTTCCAAGTAAATAACTAATTAAAATAGCTCATTTTCTCCATTTATTTGTGGCTGGAAAAGTTCCAGCCATGCATTGTTTCTAGAAGCCTAATTTCATAAAACTTTGATAGGAAATTAACTCACATCAAGCCATACTTTGTAGCATAGCTTCCATACTTCAAACCATGCTTGAATGACCTTGTGTAAGAGATATTTTCCTCTCCCTTTTCCCTCCAATACCACACAGCTACTCCCTCCCCTTGATGAGCCCATGGTTTTGTTTTTCTATAAATAGGATGCTTGTGATAGCCTTGTTGCACCTTGAAGCATTTGCTAAGTTTAGAGTTTTAGAGTTGTCTTGCTAGTCCTTCCTTTTTCTCTCTAAGTTTCAAGAGTGTTCTTCCTTTCTTTTCATCTTCATCTTCTTCATCTCTTCATCTCATCATCATCTCTTAACCATCAAACACCACCCTAAAGCCTTGAACCATCATCAAACCACTCAAACACCACACCTCAAACACAACTTCACCCAAAACACATTTCCTTTCTCCTCCCTCCTCTTTGGCCGAATCATCACCACCATCCTAGGAGGTGTTGCTCATCTCATTTCATCTTCAAGTCCAAGCTTTTACCTTCATCACTAGGTAGGGATTTATTTTCAAACTTTGTTTTGCTCAAGAAAGTGTTTTTCTCTAGTTTCCTCTTGGACTCTTCTTGGACTTTCCTTTGTTTTTCCTTTCTTTTCATTTCAGCCATGAGGCCTTGATTATGAGCATGATAGCTTGATGATGAGAGTTTCTAGATGATGACATTGTGTTCATCTCAAAGAAACCTCTAAAGCTTGAGTTTTCCTTTCCTTAGGACTTCATCTATATGATATCTAACTCACATGGTTTTTTTTTAACTTAAGAAAATTAATCTAAGGATTTCTAAAAGCCCAAGCCTACCTTTGTCAACCTTAAAGTTGGTCGGCACATTCTAGAGATTTTTCTCTAGATAGGGGTTTTGGGTATTTAATAAAGAACTTGATGTAGTTTCACTTTCTTTCTCTTTTATATGACTTTCGGTTTTTGTGTTGTGATCTTTGAGATATTTTATTGGGTTGTTATCTTGTTAAAGTCTTGAGTGAGCTCTAGTTAATCATAAAATGAACCTTGCATCATGTTTACTTTATGCTTTGAATATCATGTTTACTTTCTTGCTATCACTAAATACCAAGATAATGAATGAATTTGCATTATCATGTTTATATTTCAAGCTATGCATTATCATGTTTATATTTCAAGTCCTCACTTAATACCAAGATAATAATGAGTTGCATTCATATTTACTTTGTGCTATCACTTTACTTTCTAATGGAACCTAAAACAAGTGCATAAGCATGTTTATTTTTATGTCATCACCTAAATGAACTTAGAGCTCAAAGACTTGCCCATTGTTGTCTCAATAAAGGTCTAACAATATGTATTTTCCTTGGATCATATTTCGGCCCCAAGAGGTCTTGGAGTTTCTAAGTATTTGAGACTATGTTTTATAATTTTTCCAAGCTTATATGAGTTTAAGGAATGCATAGAACCAAGTTTTATGAATTGAGGACCTCTTGAGATAAAAATAAAGTGGTCACTACCCTCTTAAATATTCTTATGACTTTAGATGTTATAATTGTTTATAAATGAGTTTTGAAAGTTTAAAAAGAGTTCCAAAAGAAACTAGTATTTTATGTACTTTAGAAATTATGTTTTATGCCTTTTATGGAGAAATATATTTTCGGTTCTTCCTTGCTCTTTACTGCCACTGTATTTGCTGTTTTAATGATGATAATGTGCCTATATTTGAGTAAAAATAATGTTAAGACTCATATATGAAAGATAGGATAAGTTAGGAACTAGAAAAGAATTAATTTGAGAGTTCTAGATCCTATAATTATGTAATTTTCTGGATTCTGTCCAGCAAGGTTTAGATTTAATAATCATGGTTTTAAATTAGTTTAAATGTGTAGGAATGACTCATAATTGGTTTAGGACTTAATCTTGAAGCCTTAGGAGCAAACCGAACTTAGAAAGGGTCATTGTTGTGACTTCTAGGTACCCGTAAAGTTAGGATTTCAAATTCTGCATCCTTGAGGTTTAGAGATGTTCTTGACCATAGTGTGAGGTGAGAAATACTTAGTTATAACCTCATAGGTTCCCAAGAGACTAGGTTTTGATGATTGATAACTTAGAATGAGAGTTAAAGACTTTAAGGGTCTAAACCGTAATTTCTAGAACCCCGTAATCAAACAAATATAAAGCTGTCTAAATCTGCATAGTGCTGTTTGGATAGGTCCTTGAGCATAAAAATTAGTAAAACTTATTAGTTGTAAACCTATAGGTGTGTGAGAGGTTAAGAATAATACTAGAACAATTAGTTTACAAGTTTAAGACTCAAAAGAACTAAAGCATAACATACTATAGGTTTGTAACATAATAAGCTTGGGAGTTTGTATGTATGATTGTCTAAGGTGTGATTATGTGATAATGTATATGCTATAGTTTTATGTATACACTATGAAGAAGTTTCTTGTGATGATGTATATGCTATGAAAAAGATTTATGTAATGAATAATGATGTATCTATGAATTAACACTTTATGAGAACTTAAATGTGACACAACACTGAGACACCTTCTTGGGTGACACCGGTTTTGCCGAGCACCCCCAAGAAAACAAGTCCGTGAGGGTATTGACATAGAGCTTGCCAAAGCGGACAATACTACGATGCACTAGTTGCTAGTAGAGCGTTTCAAAGAGGAAATGACCCTAAGAGAGGTGATCCTTAATTTGCCCCCTAGCCCGTACTTTAAGTCGGGAATTATGTATGTTACGCTTATCATAGGATAAGTAAGAACTAGTGACGACTAGTTAAGGTATGAGCTCATAACCTAGAGATGTTTTAGGGTGGCCCTATGAGATGAAAGTTAAAGTTAACAATGTCACATATACTATACTTATGCCAATGTTATAATGTTTCTTAGTTATTCTATTGTTTGGATTACCTTTATGATGCATTCATATCATTAGTATATTTCATGCTTAGTCATAAGACGCATTGTAAAATATGACGGACCTTGGATAAATAACACTTTAGAAAACTAACTTAAAAGGAATTTATATGCATGCACACCTTTTTAGAAATAAACCCAAGGTTCCTGAGGATATGACGATGTCACCTAGGTAGGGATAACCCTACTGAGAATTCTTGTAGAAAGATTCTCATTCCCTCTCTCTTTTCTTCCGTCATATCTTCAGATGGTGACATTCGTACTCTTCATCGACACCCCGGTATGGGAGCTGCACCATGACCCGGTACTCGGGTCATACCATTTTGAGGGTCACTGCACGGTTAGAGTATTCATGTTTATGGGACGACCCTTCGCGCATCCAGTCCCGAGTTACCATTTTATCCCGACTGCTCCTTAACGTCACAATGGGATTTTTGATCGAGCTAGACCACGCGATGAGCAGATTCTCCGCATGGAGCCCAAGACATCAGCAGTACGCGACTACCCAGAGTATGTGCCCCGTACCCAGTACTCAGAGATGGACCCATCCGAGGACTCGCCATCACACATGTACAGTTGGAGCTCCAGTCCCGCTCCCCCACCGATGAGGGCTGGGAGTGAGGAGACGGTGGTCCAGCCGAGGTTGGCTCGTCGGCCATCTATGCGCCCTCGCCGCGGTGGACACGCCCCGATGATGCGCTCGACCACTCCCGCCGAGATTCGTCAGTGGATCGACTCGGCCCCACAGTATTCGGACCAGCAGGACTAGACATAGGAGGGGTAGTGTAACACCCTAAATCTTAACCCAAGACTACTAGTATGTACTTAGGTTAATCTTTAGAATATTACCTCTTGGTCTCATCTTTTACTTAGAAAATACTTAGCGGAAATATGGGTAAAATTTTTCTTTTTGGAATTTAAAATCAAAGTGAGAGCCACGCACGAATCCATAAGAGGAAGCATAGAGAAACATATAAGCAAAGCATAAGAAACATATCATGTCATGGGAACATCAACTGAATCATAGATATATATATATAACGTGCCTACCCAAAGAGGCAGGACTATTTGATACATTATGAAACAAGATACAACTGAAATGCAATACAAGGAAATCATAAAAAGCAAATACAAGAGAAACAACACCCATACCTATGTGCACCTAGAGTAGACAACCTCATATACAAAAGAAGGTTTGTCCTCAACTATGTGGCGTGTGTGCACTATCTACTACCCCTCCTATGTCTACTCCTCGCTGGTCCGAATATCAGGGGTCGAGTCGATCCACTGACGAATCTCGGCAGGAGTGGTCGAGCGCATCATCGGGGCATGTCCACCGCGGCGAGGGCGCATAGATGGCCGTCGAGCCAACCTCGGCTGGACCACCGTCTCCTCACTCCCAGCCCTTCTCATCGGTGGAGGAGCGGACCGAGCTCCAAGCTGTACATGTGGGATGGCGGGTCCTCGGATGGGTCCGTCTCCGTCTTGGGACGCGGCACATACTGGAGTACTCGCATCCGCTGATGTCTCGGGCTCCATGCGGAGGATCTGCTCATCGCGTGGTCTCGCTCGCTCAAAAATCCCGTTATGACGGTAAGGAGCAGTCGGGGTGAAGCGGTAGCTCGGGACGGGGTGCGCGAAGGGTCGTCCTATGAACATGAATACTCTGACAGTGCAGCGACCCTCAAAATGGTATGACCCGAGTGCCGGGTTATGGTGCAGCTCCCATACTGGGGTGTCGATGAAGAGTACAAATGTCGCCATCTGAAGATATGACGGAAGAAAAGAGAGAGGGAATGAGAATCTTTCTAAAAGAATTCTCAGTAGGGTTATCCCTACCTAGGTGACATCGTCACATCCTCAGGAACCTTGGGTTTATTTCTAAAAAGATGTGCATGCATACAATTTCCTTTTAAGTTATCTTTCCGAAGTGTTTATTTATCCAAGGCCCATCATATTTTACAATGCGTCTTATAGCTAAGCCTAAAATAACCTAATGATATGAGTGCATCATAAAGGTAAACCAAACAATAGAATAACTAGGAAACATTATAACATTGGCATAAGTATAGTTTTTGTGACATTGTTAACTTTAACTTTCATCTCATGGGGCCGCCCTAAAACTTCTCTAGGTTATGAGCTCATACCTTAACTAGTCGTCACTAGTTCTTACTTATCCTATGATAAGCGTAACATAATCCCGACTTAAAGTACGGGCTAGGGGGCAAATTAAGGATCTCCTTTCTAGGATCATTTCCTCTTTGAAACGCTTTGCTAGCCACGTGGGCCTCGCAATTTGACCGCTTTGGCAGGCTGCATCTACACATACCCTCACGGATTTGTCTCCTCCTGGGGGTGCTCGGCTGAACCGGTGTCACCCAGGAGAAGCGCGTCTCAGTGTTGTGTCACATTTATATTCTCATAAGTATTAAATCACAATTACCTCATCATTTATCATATTCAGTTTTATCATGCATTCTCATATAGCTTTTTCATAACATATATATCATCACATGAAACTTTCTCATAACATTCGTCACATAAAACTTTCACACAAACATCATCACATAGTCATATCTAACAATCATCCCCATAAGCTCATAGACATGATATGTTATAACTCATAGTGTTTTAAACTTCGATTCTTATGAGTCTTAAACTTGCAAATTAATTGTTCTAACATTATCCTTAACTTCTTTATACACCTATAGTTTGACAATTAATGAGTTATACAAATTTTATGCTCAAGAACTAATCCAAATAGCACTAAGCAGAATTTGGACAGCTTTATGTTTATGTGATTACGGAGTTCTAGAAATTACGGTTTACATCTTTATCTCACATTCTATGTTATTGATCATCAACACCTAGTCTCTTGGGAACCTATAAGGTTATAACTAAGTATTTCTCAGCTCACCCTATGGTCAAGAACATCTCTAAACCTCAAGAGTGCAGAAATCAAAATACTAACTTTACGGGTACCTAGAAGTCACAATAATGACCCTTTCTAAGTTCGGTTTGCTCCTAAGGTTTCAAGATTAAGTCCTAAACCAATTATGAGTCATTCCTATACATATAAACTAATTTAAAACCATGATAATTGAATCTAAACCTTGCTGGAAAGAATCCAGAAAAATAAATCTTTAAGGGATCTAGAACTCTCAAATTAATTCTTTTCTAGTTCCTAACTTATCCTATCTTTCACATATGAGTCTTAACATAATTATTACCCAAACATAAGCATATTAACATCATTAACATAGCTCATACAGTGGCCAAACATAGCAAGGCAGAACCGAAACAGAAACTCCATTTAAAGGCATTGAATCATAGTTTCTAAAGCACATAAAATACTAGTTTCTCTTGGAACCTTATTAAAATCTTCAAAACTCTTTTATGAACACTTTTATCATCTAAACTCATGAAAATACTTAATAGGGCAGTGGCTATATTATTTTCATCTCAAGAGGTCCTAAATTCATAACACTTAGTTCTACACATTCCTTATACTCATATAAGTTTAGAAAAATTATTAAAACATAGTTTTCAATACTTGAAAACATTAAGGCCTCATAGGGCGAAATATGAACCATAGGAAATAAATGTTTTAGACCTTTGTTTGAGATATCATTGGGCAAGTCTTTGAGCTCTAGAATCATTAAAGTGATGACATAAAAATAAACATGCTCATGCACTTATTTTAGTTATTGCTAGAAAGTAAAGTGAGAGCATAAAATAAATATGTGGTGCAATATATTATTATCTTTGATATTTAGGTGAGGACTTGAAATATAAATATGATAATGCAAAGCTTGAAACATAAACATGATAATGCAAGTTCATTCATTATCTTGGGATTTAGTGATAGCAAGGAAATAAACATGATATGCAAAGCTTAAAGTAAACATGATGCAAGTTTCATTTTTATGTTTAACTAGAGCTCATTTAAGACTTTAACAAGATAATAACCCCATAGAATATCTCAAAGATCACAACACAAGAATCGAAAATCATATAAAAGAGAAAGAAAGTGAAGCTACATCAAGTTCTTTATTAAGTACCCAAAACCCCTATCTAGAGACAAATCTCTAGAACGTGCCGCCAACTTTAAGGTTGACAAGGGTAGGCTTGGGCTTTTAGAAATCCTTAGATTAATTTTCTTAAGTTGGAAAACCATGTGAGCTAGATAACATATAGATGAAGTTGTAAGAAAAGGAAAACTCAAGCTTTAGAGGTTTCTTTGAGATGAACACAATGTCATCATCTAGAAACTCTCATCATCAAGCTATCATGCTCAAATCAAGGCCTCATGTAAAAATGAAAGGAAAGGAAAGACAAAGGAAAGTTCAAAAGAATCCAAGAGAAAACTAGAGAAAAACACTTTCTTGAGCAAAATAAAGTTTGAAAACAAATCCCTACCTTTTGATGAAGATAAAAGCTTGATCTTGAAGATGGAAATGAGATGAGCAACACCCCCTAGAATGGTGGTGATGATTTCGGCTAAGGAAAGGAAAAGGAAAGGAGATGTGTTTTGAGTGAAGTTGTGTTTGAGGTGTGGTGTTTGAGAGGTTTGATGATGGTTCAAGGTTTTGGGGTGGTGTTTGATGGTTGAGAGGTGATGATGAGATGAAGAGATGAAGAAGATAAAGATGAAAAGAAAGGAAGAACACTCTTGGAACTTTGAGAGAAAAAGGAAAAGGCTCTAAAACTCTAAACTTTGCAAATGCTTCAAGGTGCAACAAAGCTATCACAAGCATCCTATTTATAGAAAAACAAAACCATGGAGCTCACAATGGGAGGGTGCTGGCCATAGCTTTGAAGGACAAAGGGAGAGAAAAATATCTCTTTGGTTGTGTCATAGAAGCATGGTTTGAAGTATGGAAGCTATGCTACAAAGTATGGCTTGATGTGAGTTAATTTCCTATCAAATTTTTATGAAATTAGGCTTCTAGAAATAATGCATGGCTGGAACTTTTCCAGCCACAATTAAATGGGAGAAATGGGTTGTTTTAATTATTTATTCATGTGGAAATTCAAGCTTGATTGAAAGTTATGACAAGGTATAGTGTATGTGACTTGAGGTATGGCCTTGGAGTATTGAAAAATTGAACATGTGATGCATATGGAGGAGGTGAGGCTTCGGCCAGCTTGGGACAGCAGAATGGGAGGATGATTTGACCATTTAATTGTGTGTTAATGGTAGGTTTAGATGTGTATTAGCTTAGGTACAAGGTTAGGAATGATTAAGCTTAAGTTTAGGTAACTAAGAATGTGATTTAGAGAGTTTATGACAAGTTTAGGAGTGCTCATACATCATTAAAGAATTTAAAACTCATTTATGAATAAACAATGTGTAACACAATTCCATGATTTAAGGAATTGGAAAGAGAAAACACTATTCAAGATTCTATGACTAGGTGTCATAAAATTAAAATATGATTTTAGGTTGTAATTAAGTACTTTTTGGTTCTAATCAACTTTAATAAATTATTTTGACTCAAGATTAATTAAGGAAATTAATTAACCTTCGATTAGAGCCTAATATTGCTTAGGTTTGCTTAATCACGCGATTAAGCGTAAAAATACGAAACTAGGGGCAAAACCGTAATTTTGCACTAATTTTGCCCGGGACTTCTAAAATTAAAACTGAGGTCATAGAATACATAAAAACGCCTTTTAAAACTATCTGGAGAAGTTTCGGGTTCATCCGGCACTTGCAAACGGGTAAAACACCACAGGGGCGTTTTGGTCATTTTGACCCGAAAACTCGAAAAACGAGATTTTCGATCCCGGGAAGGTACATAAGTTTTCTAATCCCCTTCCAACATTGAGTTTTCCCGTCGAGTACCGCCAAGACCGCTTTCCTCGACTGGTGAAAATGACCTCAGGGGCATTTTGGTCATTTTCACTCTAACAGAAAAATCGGGGCGTTACATTACTCCCCTCCTTAAAAAGAATTTCGCCCTCGAAATTCATACCTTAGAAAAGCTCTGGATATTTGGACTTCATCTCTGATTCTAGTTCCCACGTGTATTCTTCCGACTTGCCTTGTCCCCACGCCACTTTCACCAAAGGTACAGACTTGTTCCTTAACTGCTTGACTCCGTGATCCACTATTCTCGTAGGCGGTACATTGAAAGTGAGGTCCTCCCTTAACTGTACATGCTCTGGTTCTAGGACATGACTAGGGTCGGACTCATATTTACGTAACTGGGAGACGTGAAAGACGTCATGAAGGTTTGACAGATTGGGTGGTAAGGCTATTTTGTAAGCTACGGATCCGACTCTTTGAAGAATTTCAAAAGGACCGAGAAATCGGGGACTCAACTTTTTAACTTTCATGGCTCTCCCTATTCCTGTAGTGGGGGTGATTCTTAGAAATACGTGTTCTCCTTCTTGGAACTCCAAGGGCTTGCGCCTTTTGTCCGCGTAACTTTTCTGTCGACTTTGAGCGGTTAAGATTCTATCCTTGATCTTCTTGATTTGCTCCGTCGTTTCCCTCACTACCTCAGGTCCTAAGACACTTTGCTCTCCGGGCTCGTACCAACACAAGGGTGATTGGCACTTCCTTCCGTATAATGCCTCAGACGGTGCCATATCGATGCTTGCGTGATAACCGCTGTTATACGCAAACTCGATCAAAGGCATGTACTTATCCCAACTTCCTTTTGGTCTAAGACACAGCTCTCAAAGATATCTTCCAGGGTTTGGATTGTCCTCTCGGACTGACCATCCGTTTGTGGGTGGTAAGCAGTGCTTAGGCACAACTTGGAGCCAAACGCCTTTTGAAAGGCTCCCCAAATACGTGACGTAAACCGCGGATCTCGATCCGAGATTATCGTCGATGGTACTCCATACAACCTTACTATTTCTTGGATGTAAAGCTGGGCTAACTTATCTAACGAGTACGTGACTCGAATAGGTAGAAAGTGAGCCGACTTAGTCAGTCGATCCACGATTACCCATACGGCATCGTGGCTAGCTTGGGTCTTTGGCAATCCTGTCACGAAGTCCATTGATATACTCTCCCACTTCCACTCGGGGATTGAAAGGGGTTGCAACATGCCAGAAGGTTTTTGGTGTTCGATCTTGACCTTTTGGCAGACCAAACACTTACTCACCCAGGTGACCACATCCTTCTTTAATCCGGGCCACCAAAACATCCTCTTCAAGTCCTGATACATCTTGGTAGTACCAGGATGGATGGCAAAATGGCTCTTGTGAGCCTCCTCCAAGATCTTCTCTCGGAGGTCACCATCTTGTGGCACACAGATTCGCCTCGAACCTCCATAACCACTGGGGCCTCGTACAAAACCTTTCAACTTTCCAAATTAATCGCCTCGATTGTCTCCATAAAGTCCTCATTTTCTCTTTGGGCAAGCATAATCCTTTGCTTAAACCCACTGGTCACCGTGAGATGACTCATCACGATGCCATTCTCCGTTATAGACATTCCAAGATTCATATCCCTAAATTGCTCTATTAACCCAACTTCATTAACCATCATACTTGGATGACGAACGAGTTTTCGGCTCAAGGCGTCGGCTACTACATTAGCCTTGCCGGGGTGGTAACTTAAACCAAAATCGTAGTCCTTGAGGAATTCCATCCATCTCCTTTGCCTCATATTCAACTCCTTTTGATCAAAGAGATGCTTGAGACTCTTATGATCAGAGAAAACTTCAAACCTCACACCATACAAATGGTGTCTCCACATCTTTAGAGCGAACACGATGGCTGCTAGTTCTAGGTCATGGGTGGGGTAGGTTACCTCATGAGGCTTGAGTTGCCTGGACGCATAGGCTACCACTTGCCTGTTTTGCATCAACACACAACCTAAACCCTTGCCAGAAGCATCACAATATACCTCGAAGGGTACATTGGGGTCAGGTAAAACTAAAACTGGGGTTGAGGTGAGCTTTTCTGTCAGAGGAAACTCTTTTCACACTCTGGCTCCACTCAAACGGGGCATTCTTCCTAGTGAGCTTGGTTAAGGGTAGGGCTAACTGGGAAAATCCTTTAATGAACCTACGGTAATATCCAGCTAAACCCAACAAGCTTCTAATCTCAGTCACAGAGGTTGGTCTATCCCAATTCATCACAGCTTCTATCTTACTTGGGTCGACAGCTATGCCACCTTTTGACACAACATGTCCTAAGAACTTTACCTCCTCTAACCAAAATTCACACTTAGACAACTTAGCGTATAACTTCTTCTCCTTTAATACCTCTAAAACCAGCCTTAAATGACGCTCATGCTCCTTGTGGGTCTTCGAATAGATGAGAATATCATCTATGAACACAACCACGAATTGATCTAAATAGGGTCTAAAGATCCTATTCATATAATCCATAAAAATCGGGAGCATTCACAAACCAAACGACATTACATTGAACTCAAAGTGTCCATACCGAGTTCGAAGGCGGTTTTAGGAATATCCGAATCTCTCACCCTAACTGATGGTAGCAGGACCTTAAATCAATTTTAGAAAACACTACTGCTCCTTTTAGTTGGTCCATAAGATCGTCAATCCTAGGCAATGGGTACTTATTCTTTATGGTTACTTGGTTCAGCTGCCTATAGTCTATACACATCCTCATACTTCCGTCCTTTTTCTTCACAAATAAGACCGGAGCGCCCCAAGGTGAAGCACTCGGCCTTATAAAACTTTTTTCTAACAGCTCCTCTAACTAGGTTTTCAAATCTGCTGACTAACAGCTCCTCTAACTAGGTTTTCAACTCTGCTAACTCCGAGGGTGACATCCTATACGGGGCTATAGAGATTGGTCCTGTCCCAGGAACCAACTCTATGGAGAACTCCACTTCTCTTTCGGGAGGGAACTCGGGTATTTCATCTGGAAACACCTCGGGATAGTCTCTCACCATAGGTATCTCACCTAGGTTTTGCTCAAAGTCTACATCGCAGGCGGCTAGGAGAACATATCCCTTAGCTTTCTCCCCACTACAGAAGACCTCTACGGAATTTAGGTACAAATTTAATGGGTTGAGTGATGTTTTCGGGAGGAGAAGGGAAAACTACGGTTTGGGTTCAACAATCTAACATCACCCGATTGGGGTGAAGCCAGTTCATGCCTAAGATAATGCCTATGTCTTTCAAGGGTAAACAAATTAAATCTATGATAAAAGACCTATTTTCTACAACAAGATGACAGTTTAAACAACAACGGCAAGTATTAACAGGGCGATTTGTAGGAGTAGAAACAATAAGATCGAAGGGAAGTTTAGAGACTTTTAGATTTAAGGACTCGACACTAGCAAGTGAAATGAAAGAATGAGTAGCACCAGAGTCATATAGTACAGTTAAGGGTTTACCGTTTACTTCGCACATACCTTCAATGAGATCTTTGGACTTCTTGGCATCTTCCGCATTAAGGGTAAAGACCCTTCCTCGGTATTGTGGTCGGGGGTTTTGGTTCGATGTCCCTTGTCCGGTGCAGTCCTTTGCATAGTGGCCAGGCTTGCCACACTTGAAACATACATTCTGACCGGCTAAGCATGGGCGATTCCCGTGGTTCTTCCCGCATTGTGGGCAGACGTCAGCAGATGTTGCTCCGGGGTAAGCAGCAGGGGTTTGTGGTGCCTTGTTCTTGGCTCCACTTGGTCCTCCATTGTGGTTTCGGGGTCCACCCGGTCCACGGGGTTGATTATTGAAATTCCTCGGGCCTTGATGTTGAAATGGCGGCCTTTGGTGTTGGTTGGATTGTTGGTGAGTAGGAGCTCTTGGTGGTTGTTGTTGTTGTCGGAACTGGTTGGACTGGTAGGGGTTGTAGTGATTCCTCGACGGGTACTGCGGTTTGAACTTCGGGGCTTGAGGTCCGAGCCCCTTAGCTCGCTCCGCCCTTGTGATTTGAATCTTTCTCTGTCCTTCTTCAAGTATCCGGCACTTGTTGACCAGAGTCGGGAAGTCTCTGATCTCCATATGGGCCACAGCGTAGTTCATCTCTGCCTTCAAATCGGCCTCATACTTCACACACTTCCAAACCTCATCGGGGTTCCCTTGGAACACCCGAGAGAACTTGATTAGCTCCTCAAACTTCGCAGTGTATTGGGCTACAGTAGACCCTCCTTGGGTCAACTGCATGAACTCAACGTCCTTCGCGTTCCTTACGGACTCCGGAAAGTACTTCTCATAGAAGTAAGTCTTGAAACGACCCTACCAATGGGAGTTCCAGAGGCTTCTAGCAGATGCCTCGTGCCGCTCCACCGTAACTTCGGCGTCGGACTTCAAAGATGAAAGCGACAAATGTGACCTTACGCTCCTCTGAGCAGGTAACGACAGAGTAGATCTTCTCCATATCTTTGATCCACTCATCAGCTTTGTCGGGGTCCATTACCCCTCAGAACATCGGCGGGTTCGCCTTGCGAAACTCGCCGAAGCGGGCTTGTTCCACCATCTCAGCAGCAGGGGGAGGAGGGGGAACAGGAGCAGCGTTCGCTTGTTGATCCATTCAGTCGAACATCCGTTCCATGGCTTGCGCCATGCGACGGACAGCAGCAGCAGTTGTATCATCTTGTTCAACATCGGGTGTAGTCCTAGGCCGTCGTCGCGGTGCCATTGGTCCCTAAACACATGAAACAATGAACATCAAGTTGATCAGGCTCAATATCCATGCAAAATGAGCTAGTTACCATGGCACTTGCAACCAACAGAAGTCATGCATCTCTAGTCCTACAGCTTATCTCTATCAAGCACTATACATGACATAACTATCGTATTATTCTTATAAAGCATAGTCAGTCCAATCCTCAGGCTCCATGAGAATCGAACTGCTCTGATACCATAATGTAACACCCTAAATCTTAACCCAAGACTACTAGTATGTACTTAGGTTAATCTTTAGAATATTACCTCTTGGTCTCATCTTTTACTTAGAAAATACTTAGCGGAAATATGGGTAAAATTTTTCTTTTTGGAATTTAAAATCAAAGTGAGAGCCACGCACGAATCCATAAGAGGAAGCATAGAGAAACATATAAGCAAAGCATAAGAAACATATCATGTCATGGGAACATCAACTGAATCATAGATATATATATATAACGTGCCTACCCAAAGAGGCAGGACTATTTGATACATTATGAAACAAGATACAACTGAAATGCAATACAAGGAAATCATAAAAAGCAAATACAAGAGAAACAACACCCATACCTATGTGTACCTAGAGTAGACAACCTCATATACAAAAGAAGGTTTGTCCTCAACTATGTGGCGTGTGTGCACTATCTACTACCCCTCCTATGTCTACTCCTGCTGGTCCGAATACTGTGGGGTCGAGTCGATCCACTGACGAATCTTGGCGGGAGTGGTCGAGCGCATCATCGGGGCATGTCCACCGCGGCGAGGGCGCATAGATGGCCGTCGAGCCAACCTCGGCTGGACCACCGTCTCCTCACTCCCAGCCCTCATCGGTGGAGGAGCGGACCGAGCTCCAACTGTACATGTGGGATGGCGGGTCCTCGGATGGAGTCAGTCTCAGTCTTGGGGGCCCAGCGGCACATACTCGGGGTACTCGCGTACCGCTGATGTCTCGGGCTCCATGCGGAGGATCTGCTCATCACGTGGTCTTGCTCGCTCAAAAATCCCGTTATGACGGTAAGGAGCAGTCGGGGTGAAGCGGTAGCTCAGGGCGAAGTCTTGCGAAGGGTCGTCCTATGAACATGAATACTCACGGCGGTCTGGCGACCCTCAAAATGGTATGACCCGAGTGCCGGGTTATGGTGCAGCTCCCATACTGGGGTGTCGATGAAGAGTACAAATGTCGCCATCTGAAGATATGACGGAAGAAAAGAGAGAGGGAATGAGAATCTTTCTAAAAGAATTCTCAGTAGGTTTATCCCTACCTAGGTGACATCGTCACATCCTCAGGAACCTTGGGTTTATTTCTAAAAAGATGTGCATGCATACAATTTCCTTTTAAGTTATCTTTCCGAAGTGTTTATTTATCCAAGGCCCATCATATTTTACAATGCGTCTTATAGCTAATCCTAAAATAACCTAATGATATGAGTGCATCATAAAGGTAAACCAAACAATAGAATAACTAGGAAACATTATAACATTGGCATAAGTATAGTTTTTGTGACATTGTTAACTTTAACTTTCATCTCATGGGGCCGCCCTAAAACTTCTCTAGGTTATGAGCTCATACCTTAACTAGTCATCACTAGTTCTTACTTATCCTATGATAAGCGTAACATAATCCCGACTTAAAGTACGGGCTAGGGGGCAAATTAAGGATCTCCTTTCTAGGATCATTTCCTCTTTGAAACGCTTTGCTAGCCACGTGGGCCTCGCAATTTGTCCGCTTTGGCAGGCTGCATGTACACATACCCTCACGGATTTGTCTCCTCCTGGGGGTGCTCGGCCGAACCGGTGTCACCCAGGAGAAGCGCGTCTCAGTGTTGTGTCACATTTATATTCTCATAAGTATTAAATCAGAATTACCTCATCATTTATCATATTCATTTTTATCATGCATTCTCATATAGCTTTTTCATAACATATATATCATCACATGAAACTTTCTCATAACATTCGTCACATAAAACTTTCACACAAACATCATCACATAGTCATATCTAACAATCATCCCCATAAGCTCATAGACATGATATGTTATAACTCATAGTGTTTTAAACTTCGATTCTTATGAGACTTAAACTTGCAAATTAATTGTTCTAACATTATCCTTAACTTCTTTATACACCTATAGTTTGACAATTAATGAGTTATACAAATTTTATGCTCAAGAACTAATCCAAATAGCACTAAGCGAGAATTTGGACAGCTTTATGTTTATGTGATTACGGAGTTCTAGAAATTACGGTTTAGATCTTTATCTCACATTCTAAGTTATTGATCATCAACACCTAGTCTCTTGGGAACCTATAAGGTTATAACTAAGTATTTCTCACCTCACCCTATGGTCAAGAACATCTCTAAACCTCAAGAGTGCAGAAATCAAAATACTAACTTTACGGGTACCTAGAAGTCACAATAATGACCCTTTCTAAGTTCGGTTTGCTCCTAAGGTTTCAAGATTAAGTCCTAAACCAATTATGAGTCATTCCTACACATATAAACTAATTTAAAACCATGATTATTGAATCTAAACGTTGCTGGACAGAATCCAGAAAAATAAATCTTTAAGGGATCTAGAACTCTCAAATTAATTCTTTTCTAGTTCGTAACTTATCCTATCTTTCACATATGAGTCTTAACATAATTATTACCCAAACATAAGCATATTAACATCATTAACACAGCTCATACAGTGGCCAAACATAGCAAGGCAGAACCAGAAACAGAAACTCCATTTAAAGGCATTGAATCATAGTTTCTAAAGCACATAAAATACTAGTTTCTCTTGGAACCTTATTAAAACCTTCAAAACTCTTTTATGAACACTTTTATCATCTAAACTCATGAAAATACTTAATAGGGCAGTGGCTATATTATTTTCATCTCAAGAGGTCCTAAATTCATAACACTTAGTTCTACACATTCCTTATACTCATATAAGTTTAGAAAAATTATTAAAACATAGTTTTCAATACTTGAAAACATTAAGGCCTCATAGGGCCGAAATATGAACCATAGGAAATAAATGTTTTAGACCTTTGTTTGAGATATCATTGGGCAAGTCTTTGATCTCTAGAATCATTAAAGTGATGACATAAAAATAAACATGCTCATGCACTTATTTTAGTTATTGCTAGAAAGTAAAGTGAGAGCATAAAATAAATATGTGGTGCAATATATTATTATCTTTGATATTTAGGTGAGGACTTGAAATATAAATATGATAATGCAAAGCTTGAAACATAAACATGATAATGCAAGTTCATTCATTATCTTGGGATTTAGTGATAGCAAGGAAATAAACATGATATGCAAAGCTTAAAGTAAACATGATGCAAGTTTCATTTTTATGTTTAACTAGAGCTCATTTAAGACTTTAACAAGATAATAACCCCATAGAATATCTCAAAGATCACAACACAAGAATCGAAAATCATATAAAAGAGAAAGAAAGTGAAGCTACATCAAGTTCTTTATTAAGTACCCAAAACCCCTATCTAGAGACAAATCTCTAGAACGTGCCGGCCAACTTTAAGGTTGACAAGGGTAGGCTTGGGCTTTTAGAAATCCTTAGATTAATTTTCTTAAGTTGGAAAACCATGTGAGCTAGATAACATATAGATGAAGTTGTAAGAAAAGGAAAACTCAAGCTTTAGAGGTTTCTTTGAGATGAACACAATGTCATCATCTAGAAACTCTCATCATCAAGCTATCATGCTCAAATCAAGGCCTCATGGCCGAAAATGAAAGGAAAGGAAAGACAAAGGAAAGTTCAAAAAGAATCCAAGAGAAAACTAGAGAAAAACACTTTCTTGAGCAAAATAAAGTTTGAAAACAAATCCCTACCTTTTGATGAAGATAAAAGCTTGATCTTGAAGATGGAAATGAGATGAGCAACACCCCCTAGAATGGTGGTGATGATTTCGGCTAAGGAAAGGAAAAGGAAAGGAGATGTGTTTTGAGTGAAGTTGTGTTTGAGGTGTGGTGTTTGAGAGGTTTGATGATGGTTCAAGGTTTTGGGGTGGTGTTTGATGGTTGAGAGGTGATGATGAGATGAAGAGATGAAGAAGATAAAGATGAAAAGAAAGGAAGAACACTCTTGGAACTTTGAGAGAAAAAGGAAAAGGCTCTAAAACTCTAAACTTTGCAAATGCTTCAAGGTGCAACAAAGCTATCACAAGCATCCTATTTATAGAAAAACAAAACCATGGAGCTCACAATGGGAGGGTGCTGGCCATAGCTTTGAAGGACAAAGGGAGAGAAAAATATCTCTTTGGTTGTGTCATAGAAGCATGGTTTGAAGTATGGAAGCTATGCTACAAAGTATGGCTTGATGTGAGTTAATTTCCTATCAAATTTTTATGAAATTAGGCTTCTAGAAATAATGCATGGCTGGAACTTTTCCAGCCACAATTAAATGGGAGAAATGGGTTGTTTTAATTATTTATTCATATGGAAATTCAAGCTTGATTGAAAGTTATGACAAGGTATAGTGTATGTGACTTGAGGTATGGCCTTGGAGTATTGAAAAATTGAACATGTGATGCATATGGAGGAGGTGAGGCTTCGGCCAGCTTGGGACAGCAGAATGGGAGGATGATTTGACCATTTAATTGTGTGTTAATGGTAGGTTTAGATGTGTATTAGCTTAGGTACAAGGTTAGGAATGATTAAGCTTAAGTTTAGGTAACTAAGAATGTGATTTAGAGAGTTTATGACAAGTTTAGGAGTGCTCATACATCATTAAAGAATTTAAAACTCATTTATGAATAAACAATGTGTAACACAATTCCATGATTTAAGGAATTGGAAAGAGAAAACACTATTCAAGATTCTATGACTAAGTGTCATAAAATTAAAATATGATTTTAGGTTGTAATTAAGTACTTTTTGGTTCTAATCAACTTTAATAAATTATTTTGACTCAAGATTAATTAAGGAAATTAATTAACCTTCGATTAGAGCCTAATATTGCTTAGGTTTGCTTAATCACGCGATTAAGCGTAAAAATACGAAACTAGGGGCAAAACCGTAATTTTGCACTAATTTTGCCCGGGACTTCTAAAATTAAAACTGAGGTCATAGAGTACATAAAAACGCCTTTTAAAACTATCTGAAGAAGTTTCGGGTTCATCCGGCACTTGCAAACGGGTAAAACACCACAGGGACGTTTTGGTCATTTTGACCCGAAAACTCGAAAAACGAGATTTTCGATCCCGGGAAGGTACATAAGTTTTCTAATCCCCTTCCAACATTGGGTTTGCCCTTCGAGTACTGCCGCACTGGCTTTCCTCGAATTCCGGGCTGAAAATGACCTCAGGGGCATTTTGGTCATTTTCACTCTAACAGAAAAATCGGGGCGTTACAGGTAGTAGTTAGTGCACACACACCACATAGTTAATGACAAACCTTCTTTTGTATATGAGGTTGTCTGCTCTAGGTTCACATGGGTATGGGTGTTGTTTCTCTTGTATTTGCTTTTTATGATTTCCTTGTATTGCATTTCAGTTGTATTCCGCTTCCCGATGTATTGAATAGTCCTGCCCTTTTGGGTAGGCACAGTATATATATATATATATATATATCTCTATGTTTCAGTTGATGTCTCCATGATATGATGTGTTTCTTTATGCTTTGCTTATATGTTTCGCTATGCTTCCTCTTAAAGATTCGTGCGTGGCTCTCACTTTGATTTTAAATTCCAAAAAGAAAAATTTTACCCATATTTTCGCTAAGTATTTTCTAAGTAAAAGATGAGACCAAGAGGTAATATTCTAAAGATTAACCTAAGTATATACTAGTAGTCTTGGGTTAAGATTTAGGGTGTTACATTATGGTATCAGAGCAGTTCGATTCTCATGGAGCCTGAGGATTGGACTGACTATGCTTTATGAGCATAATGCGATAGTTATGTCATGTGTAGTGCTTAATAGAGATAAGCTGTAGGACTAGAAATGCATGACTTCTGTTGCTTGCAAGTGCCATGGTAACTAGCTCATTTTGCATGGATATTGAGCCTGATCAACTTGATGTTCATTGTTTCATGTGTTTAGGGACCTATGGCACCGTGATGACGGCCTAGGACTACGCCCGATGCTGATCAAGACAATGCGACCGCTGCTGCTGTCCATCGCGTGGCACAAGCCATGGAACGGATGTTCGACCGGATGGATCAACAAGCGAATGCTGCT
Source organism: Dalbergia cultrata (assembly GCA_031216105.1). Lineage (NCBI taxonomy): Eukaryota > Viridiplantae > Streptophyta > Magnoliopsida > Fabales > Fabaceae > Dalbergia > Dalbergia cultrata. The sequence continues at coordinate 1,168,321 of JAVHNL010000113.1, read as the reverse complement.
CCTGTTCCCCCTTCTCCCCCTGTGGCTGAGACGGTGGAACAAGCCCGCTTCGGCGAATTCCGCAAGGCGAACCCGCCAATGTTCTGAGGGGTAATGGACCCCAACAAGGCTGATGAGTGGATCAAAGACATGGAGAAGATCTACTCTATCGTTACCTGCTCAGAGGAGCAGAAGGTCACATTTGCTGCTTTCATGCTGAAGTCCGACGCCGAGTTTTGGTGGAACGGCATGAAGCGTCTGCTAGAGGCTTCTGGAACCCCCATTGACTAGGAGCTGTTCAAGACTTACTTCTACAAGAAGTATTTCCCGAAGTCCGTAAGGAATGCAAAAGACATTGAGTTCATGCAGTTGACCCGGGGAGGGTCTACTGTTGCCCAGTACACTGCTAAATTCGAGGAGCTGATCAAGTTCTCTCGGGTGTTTCAAGGAAACCCCGATGAGGTTTGGAAATGCGTCAAGTATGAGGCCGGTTTGAAGGCGGAGATGAACTACGCCGTGGCCCACATGGAGATCAGAGACTTCCCAACTCTGGTCAATAAGTGTCGGATCCTTGAAGAAGGACAGAGAAAGATGCAAATCACGAGGGCGGAGCGAGCTAAGGGGCTAGAACCGCAAGCCCCGAAGTTCAAACCGCAATACCCTTCAAGAAATCACTACAACCCCTACCAGACCAACCAGTTCCGACCACAACAACAACCACCGAGAGCTCTTGCACACCAACAGTCCAAGCAACACCAAAGGCCGCCATTTCAACATCAAGGCCCGAGGAATTTCAACAATCAACCCCGTGGACCGGGCGGACCCCGGAACCACAATGGAGGACCAAATGGAGCCAAGAACAAGGCACCACAAACCCCTGCTGCTTACCCCGGAGTAATATTTGCTGATGTCTGTCCCCAATGCGGAAAGAACCACGGGAATCGCCCATGCTTAGCCGGTCAGAATGTGTACTTCAAGTGTGGCAAGCCTGGCCATTATGCAAAGGACTGCGTCGGACGAGGGACATCGAACCAGAACCCCCGACCACAATACCAAGGAAGAGTCTTTACCTTTAATGCGGAAGATGCCAAAAAGTCCAAAGATCTTATTGAAGATATGTGCGAAGTAAACGGTAAACCCTTAACTGTACTATATGACTCTGGTGCTACTCATTCTTTTATTTCACTTGCTAGTGTCGAGTCCTTAAACCTAAGAGTCTCTAAACTTCCCTTTGATCTCATTGTTTCTACTCCTACAAATCGCCCTGTTAATACCTGTCGTTGTTGTTTAAACTGTCATCTTGTTGTAGAGAATAGGTCTTTTATCATAGATTTAATTTGTTTACCCTTAAAAGACATAGGCATTATCTTAGGCATGAATTGGCTTCACGCCAACCATGTGATGTTAGATTGTGGAACCCAAACCGTAGTTTTCCCCTCTCCTCCCGAAAACATCACTCAACCCATTAGGCTGTACCTAAATTCAGTAGAGGTCTTCTGTAGTGGGGAGAAAGCTAAGGGATATGTTCTCCTAGCCGCCTGCGATGTAGACTTTGAGCGGAACCTAGGTGAGATACCTGTGGTGAGAGACTATCCCAAGGTATTCCCGGATGAAATACCCGAGTTCCCTCCCGAGAGAGAAGTTGAATTCTCCATAGAGTTGGTTCCTGGAACAAGACCAATCTCTATAGCCCCGTGTAGGATGTCACCTTTGGAGCTAGCAGAGCTAAAAACCTAGTTGGAGGAGCTATTGGAGAAGATTTGTATAAGGCCGAGTGCTTCACCTTGGGGCGCTCCGGTCTTATTTGTGAAAAAGAAATACGGAAGTATGAGGATGTGTATAGACTATTGGCAGTTAAACCAAGTAACCATAAAGAACAAGTACCCGTTACCTAGGATTGATGATCTCATGGACCAATTGAAGGGAGCCGTAGTATTTTCTAAGATTGATTTAAGGTCCGGTAACCATCAGATTAGGGTTAGAGATTCGGATATTCCTAAAACCGCCTTTCGAACTCGGTATGGACACTTTGAGTTCAATGTAATGTCGTTTGGTTTGACGAATGCTCTCGCAGTTTTTATGGATTACATGAATAGGATCTTTAGACCCTATTTAGATCAATTCGTGGTTGTGTTCATAGATGATATTCTCATCTATTCGAAAACCCATGAAGAGCATGAGCGTCATTTGAGGCTGGTTCTAGAGGTACTAAAGGAGAAGAAGTTGTATGCGAAACTTTCTAAGTGTGAATTTTGGTTAGAGGAGGTAAAGTTTTTAGGACATATTGTGTCAAAGGGTGGCATAGCTGTTGACCCAAGTAAGATAGAAGCTGTGATGAATTGGGATAGACCAACCTCTGTAACTGAGATTAGAAGCTTTTTGGGTTTAGCTGGATATTACCGTAGGTTCATCAAAGGATTTTCCCAGTTAGCCCTACCCTTAACCAAGCTCACTAGGAAGAATGCCCCGTTTGAGTGGAGCCCCGAATGTGAAAAGAGTTTCTTAGAGCTCAAAGAAAAGCTCACCTCAACCCCAGTTTTAGTTTTACCTGACCCCAATGTACCCTTCGAGGTATATTGCGATGCTTCTGGCAAGGGTTTAGGTTGTGTGTTGATGCAAAACAGGCAAGTGGTAGCCTATGCATCCAGACAACTCAAACCTCACAAGGTAACCTACCCCACCCATGACCTAGAACTAGCAGCCATCGTGTTCGCTCTAAAGATGTGGAGACACCATTTGTATGGGGTAAGGTTTGAAGTTTTCTCCGATCATAAGAGTCTCAAGCATCTCTTTGATCAAAAGGAGTTGAATATGAGGCAAAGAAGATGGATGGAATTCCTTAAGGACTACGATTTTGGCTTAAGTTACCACCCCGGCAAGGCTAATGTAGTAGCCGACGCCTTGAGCCGAAACTCGTTACGTTTGTCAAGTATGATGGTTAATGAAGTTGGGTTAATAGAGCAGTTTAGGGATATGAATCTTAGGATGTCTATAACGGAGAATGGCATCGTGATGAGTCATCTCACGGTGACCAGTGGGTTTAAGCAAAGGATTATGCTTGCCCAAAGAGAAAATGAGGACTTTATGGAGACAATCGAGGCAGTTAAGGCCGGGAAGTTGAAAGGTTTTGTACGAGGCCCCGACGGGTTGTGGAGGTTCGAGGGGTGAATCTGTGTGCCACAAGATGGCGACCTCCGAGAGAAGATCTTGGAGGAGGCTCACAAGAGCCATTTTGCCATCCATCCTGGTACTACCAAGATGTATCAGGACTTGAAGAGGATGTTTTGGTGGCCCGGATTAAAGAAGGATGTGGTCGCCTGGGTGAGTAAGTGTTTGATCTGTCAAAAGGTTAAGATCGAACACCAAAAACCCTCTGGCATGTTGCAACCCCTGTCAATCCCCGAGTGGAAGTGGGAGAGTATATCAATGGATTTCGTGACAGGATTGCCAAGGACCCAAGCTGGCCACGATGCCGTATGGGTAATCGTGGATCGACTGACTAAGTCGGCTCACTTTCTACCTATTTGAGTCACATACTCGTTGGATAAGTTGGCCCAACTTTACATCCAAGAAATAGTAAGGTTGCATGGGGTACCATCGACGATAATCTCGGATCGAGATCCGCGGTTTACGTCACATTTTTTGGGAGCCTTTCAAAAGGCGTTTGGTTCCAAGTTGTGCTTGAGCACTGCTTACCACCCACAAACTGATGGTCAGTCCGAGAGGACAATCCAAACCCTGGAAGATATGCTGAGAGCCTGTCTTAGACCAGAAAGGAAGTTGGGATAAGTACATGCCTTTGATCGAGTTCGCGTATAACAACAGTTATCACGCGAGCATCGGTATGGCACCGTACGAGGCGTTATATGGAAGGAAGTGCCAATCACCTTTGTGTTGGTACGAGCCTGGAGAACGAAGTGTCTTAGGACCTGATGTAGTGAGGGAAACGACGGAGCAAATCAAGAAAATCAAGGATAGAATCTTAACCGCTCAGAGTCGGCAGAAAAGCTATGCGGACAAAAGGCGCAAGCCCTTGGAGTTCCAAGAAGGAGAACATGTATTTCTAAGAATCACCCCCACTACAGGAATAAGAAGAGCCATGAAAGTTAAAAAGTTGAGTCCCCGATTTCTCGGTCCTTTTGAAATTCTTCAGAGAATCGGATCTGTAGCATACAAAATAGCCTTACCACCCAATCGGTCAAACCTTCATGATGTCTTTCACGTCTCCTAGTTACGCAAATATGAGTCCGACCCCAGCCATGTCCTAGAACCAGAGCATGTACAGTTGAGGGAGGACCTCACTTTAAATGTGCCGCCTACGAGAATAGTGGATCACGGAGTCAAGCAGTTAAGGAACAAGTCTGTTCCTTTGGTGAAAGTGGCATGGGGACGAGACAAGTCGGAAGAATACACGTGGGAACTAGAATCAGAGATGAAGTCCAAATATCCAGAACTTTTCTAAGGTACGAATTTCGAGGGCGAAATTCTTTTAAGGAGGGGAGTAATGTAACGCCCCGATTTTTCTGTTAGAGTGAAAATGACCAAAATGCCCCTGAGGTCATTTTCAGCCCGGAATTCGAGGAAAGCCGGTTCGGCAGTACTCAAAGGGCAAACTCAATGTTGGAAGGGGATTAGATAACTTGTGTACCTTCCCGGGATCGAAAATCTCGTTTTTCGAGTTTTCGGGTCAAAGTGACCAAAACGCCCCTGCGGTGTTTTACCCGTTTGCAAGTGCCGGATGAACCCGAAACTTCTCCAGATAGTTTTAAAAGGCGTTTTTATGTATTCTATGACCTCAGTTTTAATTTTAGAAGTCCCGGGCAAAATTAGCGGTTTTGCCCCTAGTTTCGTGTTTTTACGCTTAATCGCGTGATTAAGCAAACCTAAGCAATATTAGGCTCTAATCGAAGGTTAATTAATTTCCTTAATTAATCTTGAGTCAAAATAATTTATTAAAGTTTATTAGAAAAAAAAAGTGCTTAATTACAACCTAAAATCATATTTTAATTTCAAGACACCTAGTCATAGAATCTTGAATAGTGTTTTCTCTTCCCAATTCCTTAAATCATGGAATTGTGTTACACATTGTTTATTCACAAATGAGTTTTAAATTCTTTAATGATATATGAGCACTCCTAAACTTGTCATAAACTCCCTAAATCACATTCTTAGTTACCTAAACTTAAGCTTAATCATTCCTAACCTTGTACCTAAGCTAATACACATCTAAACCTACCATTAACACATAATTAAATGGTCAAAACTCACCCCCACTCTGCTGTCCAGCCCTGGCTGAAGCTGTCCCTCCCCATTATGCATCACATGTTCAATTTTTCAACACTCCAAAGCCATACCTCAAGTCACATACACTATACCTTGTCATAACTTTCAATCAAGCTTGATTTTCCAAGTAAATAACTAATTAAAATAGCTCATTTTCTCCATTTATTTGTGGATGGAAAATTTCCAGCCATGCATTGTTTCTAGACGCCTAATTTCATAAAAATTTGATAGGAAATTAACTCACATCAAGCCATACTTTGTAGCATAGCTTCCATACTTCAAACCATGCTTGAATGACCTTGTATAAGAGATATTTTCCTCTCCCTTTTCCCTCCAATACCACGACTACTCCCTCCCCTTGATGAGCCCATGGTTTTGTTTTTCTATAAATAGGATGCTTGTGATAGCCTTGTTGCACCTTGAAGCATTTGCTAAGTTTAGAGTTTTAGAGTTGTCTTGCTAGTTCTTCCTTTTTCTCTCAAAGTTTCAAGAGTGTTCTTCCTTTCTTTTCATCTTCATCTTCTTCATCTCTTCATCATCTCTTAACCATCAAACACCACCCCAAAGCCTTGAACCATCATCAAACTTCTCAAACACCACACCTCAAACATAACTTCACCCAAAACACATTTCCTTTCTCCTCCCTCCTCTTTGGCCGAATCATCACCACCATCCTAGGAGGTGTTGCTCATCTCATTTCATCTTTAAGTCCAAGCTTTTACCTTCATCACTAGGTAGGGATTTGTTTTCAAACTTTGTTTTGCTCAAGAAAGTGTTTTTCTCTAGTTTCCTCTTGGATTCTTCTTGGACTTTCCTTTGTTTTTCCTTTCTTTTCATTTCGGCCATGAGGCCTTGATTATGAGCATGATAGCTTGATGATGAGAGTTTCTAGATGATGACATTGTGTTCATCTCAAATAAACCTCTAAAGCTTGAGTTTTCCTTTCATCAGGACTTTATCTATATGATATCTAACTCACATGGTTTTTTTTTAACTTAAGAAAATTAATCTAAGGATTTCTAAAAGCCCAAGCCTACCCTTGTCAACCTTAAAGTTGGCCGGCACATTCTAGAGATTTTTCTCTAGATAGGGGTTTTGGGTATTTAATAAAGAACTTGATGTAGTTTCACTTTCTTTCTCTTTTATATGACTTTCAGTTTTTGTGTTGTGATCTTTGAGATATTGTATTGGGTTGTTATCTTGTTAAAGTCTTGAGTGAGCTCTAGTTAATCATAAAATTAACCTTGCATCATGTTTACTTTATGCTTTGCATATCATGTTTACTTCCTTGCTATCACTAAATACCAAGATAATGAATGAACTTGCATTATCATGTTTATATTTCAAGCTATGCATTATCATGTTTATATTTCAAGTCCTCACTTAATACCAAGATAATAATGAGTTGCATTCATATTTACTTTGTGCTATCACTTTACTTTCTAATGGAACCTAAAACAAGTGCATAAGCATGTTTATTTTTATGTCATCACCTAAATGAACCTAGAGCTCAAAGACTTGCCCATTGTTGTCTCAATAAAGGTCTAACAATATGTATTTTCCTTGGATCATATTTTGGCCCCAAGAGGTCTTGAAGTTTCTAAGTATTTGAGACTATGTTTTATAATTTTCCAAGCTTATATGAGTTTAAGGAATGCATAGAACCAAGTTTTATGAATTGAGGACCTCTTGAGATAAAAATAAAGTGGTCACTGCCCTTTTAAATATTCTTATGACTTTAGATGTTAGAATTGTTTATAAATGAGTTTTGAAAGTTTAAAAAGAGTTCCAAGAGAAACTAGTATTTTATGTGCTTTAGAAATTATGTTTTATGCCTTTTATGGAGAAGTATATTTTCGGTTCTTCCTTGCTCTTTACTGCCACTGTATTTGCTGTTTTAATGATGATAATGTGCCTATGTTTGAGTAAAAATAATGTTAAGACTCATATGTGAAAGATAGGATAAGTTAGGAACTAGAAAAGAATTAATTTGAGAGTTCTAGATCCTATAATTATGTAATTTTCTGGATTCTGTCCAGCAAGGTTTAGATTTAATAATCATGGTTTTAAATTAGTTTAAATGCGTAGGAATGACTCATAATTGATTTAGGACTTAATCTTGAAGCCTTAGGAGCAAACCGAACTTAGAAAGGGTCATTGTTGTGACTTCTAGGTACCCGTAAAGTTAGGATTTCAAAATCTGCATCCTTGAGGTTTAGAGATGTTCTTGACCATAGTGTGAGGTGAGAAATACTTAGTTATAACCTCATAGGTTCCCAAGAGACTAGGTTTTGATGATAAATAACTTAGAATGAGAGTTAAAGACTTTAAGGGTCTAAACCGTAATTTCTAGAACCCCATAATCACACAAATATAAAGCTGTCTAAATCTGCATAGTGCTGTTTGGATAGGTCCTTGAGCATAAAAATTAGTAAAACTTTAAGAATAATACTAGAACAATTAGTTTACAAGTTTAAGACTCAAAAGAACTAAAGCATAACATACTATAGGTTTATAACATAATAAGCTTAGGAGTTTGTATGTATGATTGTCTAAGGTGTGATTATGTGATAATGTATATGCTATAGTTTTATGTATACACTATGAAGAAGTTTCTTGTGATGATGTATATGCTATGAAAAAGATTTATGTAATGAATAATGATGTATCTATGAATTAACACTTTATGAGAACTTAAATGTGACACAACACTGAGACGCCTTCTTGGGGGACACCGATTTAGCCGAGCACCCCCAAGAAAACAAATCCGTTAGGGTATTGACATAGAGCTTGTCAAAGCGGACAATACTACGATGCACTAGTTGATAGTAGAGCGTTTCAAAGAGGAAATGACCCTAAGAGAGGTGATCCTTAATTTGCCCCTTAGCCCGTACTTTAAGTCGAGAATTATGTATGTTACGCTTATCATAGGATAAGTAAGAACTAGTGACGACTAGTTAAGGTATGAGCTCATAACCTAGAGATGTTTTAGGGTGGCCCTATGAGATGAAAGTTAAAGTTAACAATGTCACATATACTATACTTATGCCAATGTTATAATGTTTCTTAGTTATTCTATTGTTTGGATTACCTTTATGATGCATTCATATCATTAGTATATTTCATGCTTAGTCATAAGACGCATTGTAAAATATGATGGACCTTGGATAAACAACACTTTAGAAAACTAACTTAAAAGGAATTTATACGCATGCACACCTTTTTAGAAATAAACCCAAGGTTCCTGAGGATGTGACGATGTCACCTAGGTAGGGATAAGCCTACTGAGAATTCTTTTAGAAAGATTCTCATTCCCTCTTTCTTTTCTTCCGTCATATCTTCAGATGGCGACATTCGTACTCTTCATCGACACCCCAGTATGGGAGCTGCACCATGACCCGGCACTCGGGTCATACCATTTTGAGGGTCACTGCACGGTTAGAATGTTCATGTTTATGGGACGACCCTTCGCGCATCCAGTCCCGAGTTACCGTTTTACCCCGACTGCTCCTTACCGTCACAACAGGATTTTTGAGCGAGCTAGACCACACGATGAGCAGATTCTCCGCATGGAGCCCGAGACATCAGTGGTACGCGACTACCCAGAGTATGTGCCCCGTACCCAGTACTAGGAGACGGACCCATCTGAGGACCCGCCTTCACACATGTACAGTTGGAGCTCCAGTCCCGTTCCCCCATCGATGAGGGCTGGGAGTGAGGAGACGGTGGTCCAGCCGAGGTTGGCTCGTCGGCCATCTATGTGCCCTCACCGCGGTGGACACGTCCCGATGATGCGCTCGACCACTCCCGCCGAGATTCGTCAGTGGATCGACTCGACCCCACAATATTCGGACCAGCAGGAGTAGACATAGGAGGGGTAGTAGTTAGTGCACACACACCACATAGTTGAGGACAAACCTTCTTTGGTATATGAGGTTGTCTACTCTAGGTGCACATGGGTATGGATGTTGTTTCTCTTGTATTTGCTTTTTATGATTTCCTTGTATTGCATTTCAGTTGTATTCCGCTTCCCGATGTATTGAATAGTCCTGCCCTTTGGGTAGGCACAGTATATATATATATCTCTATGTTTCAGTTGATGTCTCCATGATATGATGTGTTTCTTTATGCTTTGCTTATATGTTTCGCTATGCTTCCTCTTAAAGATTCGTGCGTGGCTCTCACTTTGATTTTAAATTCCAAAAAAGAAAAATTTTACCCATATTTCCGCTAAGTATTTTCTAAGTTAAAGATGAGACCAAGAGGTAATATTCTAAAGATTAACCTAAGTACATACTAGTAGTCTTGGGTTAAGATTTAGGGTGTTACAGCCTTCATCAAGAAGACAATGACCTAGTTCTATGAGTTAAACCACAGGGACGTGAAAGTCACAATATGGCAACTCATAGCTCTAGTAACAACCTGAGCGGTAAGTCAACAACTATCAAGGAAGCATCAGCCTCACAATAACAATGTCAAAACCTCTTCTTGCTCTATGGTTTTCCAGGGCTCAGGTAAAGAGCTCAAATAGTGTGTGAGGACGGTGATAGTGAAAATGCGTGTTAGAGAGCATACAATCAGTTGTTCTAAGATCCCAAAGAATAAAACAAAGTCTTCTATCCTAAGGTTCCAAATATATATACAAGAATAAAAAGTCCTCTATCCTAATGTTTGAATAAGAAAGATTTTACAAATAAAATAAACTATTATTTACAAAAAAAAAATTATTTACGAAAGTAAAATAAATGTTTAATAGGGGAGAAATAAATATAACAAAGTTATAATCATCTGCATAATTAACTCTAACAGGCTTGACTCGACTCTCTAGCATCCCTAGTGGAGTCGCCAAACTGTCATAACGTATCCAAAGGGTGTCGCAATAAGAATAATAACAAGTTTAAGATAATGGGAGTCACCACCAATTTTGTTTTTAGCAAAAATTGGATGAACTTTTTGATTCGTGGAACTGGCCTTTTAAAGAGTTTTGGGGTTCGCGAGTCTGATTATGATTAGGAAAGAGTGGAAAGTAAACCCTACTGCATCCCTAATACATCCGTATAAATACGATTACCCTAGAACTAATTATACAAATTCATTTATAACTTTAAAATATTTATTTTTCCCAAAATGTAATTATATTTTCAAACAAATAAAACTAAAATTAATAATTATATATCTACAAAAATAAAGATAAAATTAATAATACTATATTTACAAAAATAAAGATAAAATTAATAATTGTAATTTTACAAAAAAGTAAAGCTAAAATTAGTAATTATGTATTTACAAAAATTAAAATTGAAACATGAATTAAAGAACTAACTTTATGAAAAAGAGATTTTGATTTAATAGTTGTTGACTATGCCAACATATCCTCTGGTACAATGAGGAACAAAGTCACGTCGTTCTATAAAAAATACTTGTGTTTGATGGATTTTTAATTAAAAAAGAAAATAGAAACGAAGAATGTGTTGATTGATTTTATTTAAAAATAATTTATAAAAGAAATTAAAGTCCACTTCTGCATAGGATTCAGGATAGCGTAAACTATACAATAAACTCTTACATTCTTGTGAAACTTGAGGATGATAATTCATACATCAACATCACAAGTCGTTGCATAGATTAAAAATATTTTTTAGATTTTTGTTATTTTTATATTTTTTATTTTTTTTATACATTTTAAGAACTTATCAAAATCCTAACTAAATTAAAAAAAAAAACCTAAGGAAACTAAATTAGATATCATAACCCATAACGAACAGGAAAGACCCAAAACAAGACTTTGACAAAAACTAAAATAAAACCCAATATCCTAAAAATTCTGGGTTCTAGAACCAAAAAGAATTAATACAAAGAAAAAGGCGGAAAATAAATCAAAATACATAAAACAAAACAAGACATTAACCCAAATAAGATAAAATAAAATAAAGTAAACTACATAGAACATGCATTAATCTGAAATTTAAAAAAAAATGACCAGCCTAAATTCCCTCATTTTTTTGTTTTCAAAAAAAAACAAACAAATAAATAATCCTTTGGTCTAAACCCAACCCAACTTAAGAGAACTAAACCCACAGAATCCCCTAAGCCTAATGTTAACCCAACCCAAATTGGAGACCCACCCCCCAAAACCAAACGTGACCATACCAAAACAAAGACCAAAAACACAAAGCACTAAAGGAATAAAATGCAAATCAGTGAGGACACCATGAGAACTGTCTGGGACGAAGAACAGTGGCTTGGGGGTTTGGAATTTCATTTTTACAAGGCATTATGAACTAAACCAGGCACACATGCAGGGAGAGAGGGAGAGTGAGAGGAAGGCCATGCGACTATGGGGAAGGGGAAGGCCCCACAGCCGCGCGGCTGGAGGAGGAGCAGGCTTGTAGGGTAATGCGGTGGGGGTTGCGACTTCAAAAGGGGTGGGAGTTAGCGGCAGTGCTACTTGCGCGAAGAGCCTTTGCGGTGGGTTTTACAGCGACTATGAGTAGGGCGGCGCGTGCAATAGGGGATGTGACATATCATGCAAGGGGCGGCGGATGGCAGTTCTCTCGCGTGCAGCGGTTGTGACTTCAAAGGGTTTGGGTTCTTGCAGTTTTCTAGCGGAGGCGCGACGGTGGTCTATGGTGGAGATCTGCTACGGCTTCTCCCAACCTCCTTTCTTTTTTTTCTGAGTTTGGTTCATTAATGATGGGTTTGTTTTGATTTTGATATCTACTATTGGTTTTTTTTTTTTTTTGTCTTGATTATGATTAGGTTGTTGGTGATGGAAGTGGTTGTGGTTATGATTTGGAGGGCTGTTAGTAATGGAAAGTGATGATTTATGGTATTGAATGAGGTTAGCAGTGATAGCATTTTTTAGTGATGGTTGAAGTTGATTCAAAGAGGAGAATAATGGTGATGACGTCGGGGTTGAGAATTGGTTTTTTATGATAGTGGTGAGGGAGTGATTAATGAGGATGATGATGGTTTTGGTCAAAATGGGTGTATTGGCTAAGTTAAAGTGATGATGAAGATGGTTTGATGAGAGCGATGGCTACTACAAGGCTCAGATTAAGTGAAAAATGTGGAGAGGGTGAAGATGTGTGCCATCTTTGCTATCTCTATGTCCTCTTGCTGAAAGTAGCTCCATTCCCCGTTCCTCTCTGATCTGTTGCTGGAAAATTCCTCCCCATTCTCTTCTTTGTTTTGCTTATTTATACATGTTGAGTAATTAAATGCATTAACTGTTGAGACATTAAATGCACTGGCATGCGTAGATCCTTGACTGATGTGCATTAAATGCATTGGTCCCACATGGAGAGTTTTTCAAATGACGCATTAATTGTTGTGATCTCATATTGACTTCCTATTGTTGATCGGGATTTGATTTGCACAATTTCTCAGCTTCTCTTCTGATATGCGTACACCCTCTGAGCCAACAAGGACATATTAGAAAGGAAAGGGTGGCCTAGTATTTTTTACAAATGGGCCCAAAGTGAGGACTAATAAGGCAAACTGGTATGGGCTAGGACCTAAACTAAAAGGAGAAAAGGATTGGGCTGAAAAAAAATGAAAAATAAGGAAATGAAATTAAAAATGAGAATAAAATGTTTGGACAAAATGTGGTGTTCATAGTGTCACCACTCTGGTCACTTTTCTTTGCCTTTTTTATTGAGGAAATGGGCTGTTGGTTCCCCTATTTTTCACTCAGAAAAGAGGAAATAGGCTGGCCATATTATTGTTACTTTTGCTTGTAAGCTACGGACCAAGCAAATAAAAGAGTAATACAGCTAACCTGGGGGGTGTGGTCGAGCGGTAGGGGCTCTTTCACCCTTAACCAAAGGTCAGGGGTTTGAACCCTGCCTTTGGGAATGGAAAAGCTTCCTCAGGCCAGTTATCCCACCCTTTGAGGTGCCCGCACAAACTGGCGAAGGGATTAGTCACCATTACTGACGGTGGATACCCTTGGGAAACCAAAAAAAAAAAAAAAAAGAGTAATACAGTTCCTTTTTTATTTGAAGATGGGCTGGCAAGAATAAGCTGGGCTTTTTTCCTTTTTCAGATTATGATGCACATGTACAGAAATGTAACATAACAGTAAATGAATCTAAAACATGGTCTGGACTTAGGTTATTAAATGGACTAAACTGAAAAAAAAAAAAGCCTTTTCTTTTAGGAGATGGACAAAATTGGGTGTTCACATACCACAAAAATATTTATATATAATTATAGTATCAATCATAACAAAGCTATTATAATTATGTTGCATTAGAAGTATTTGTTATTATAGATATTTATGTTTTGAAGTTCAAAGTATTTTTAAAAATTTTTCTTTTTGAATTTTTTTAATAAATCCGTAAATATAAATAAGGATTCAAATCTCCACGTGAAATGAAAAATGGGGACCCGTGACGAGGATGTGGATGAGAATGGAAGTAAAATTCCAAATGATGACGTGATTTAGGGAAAATTTTCAAACTTCAAATCTAGAACTTTTGAAAATCATCATGAAAAATTATCTATCTACCTATATTAGAACATCTTATTTAATTTTTTACAACTTAAGCATTTCAATCTATCAATTCCATAATTTTTTCATACTATTTTTTTTTTTTTGAAAAAAAATACCTTCAATTTTTCAAGACTAAAATATTTAAACAAATCAATTCCACAATTTACACTTCTTTTATAATGATACTAAATATTTATTAATTTTTAATAAATTAAATAATTATACTACTTTTTTATTGAAAATAATATTATAATTGATATACTACTCTAATAATTGAGATCACATAAATTATAATTATATATGATTTTTTACTAATTATTACACATTAATTATAACGTATATTTTAAAATTGATATTCTAATTTATTAAAAGAATGTACAAGGACAGGACGTGTAATTGAAATCATATAAATCGAATTTATTCATTTTTTTCATCAGTTACAAAATATATTTTATATTTTTTAAATTAAATATTTTTATTTATTAAAAAGATATAAATGGCTAGAGATGATAAAAAAAAATTGAAAGTGGGTACACGCGGGAATTAGACAAAATGGAGAAGGAAATTGGGCTATATTTTATCTTCATATGGATAATCGATAGTGGCTAAATCCCCGTTTATAAAATAGGATAGGGATGAGGATAGTACAACCTTTTTTTTTAATTATTTTTATTGTATTTACATTATTTATACATTTTTAATTTTAATTTGGATTATGTTACATTAATAATATTTGTTATTATCGATATTTTTGTTCCAAATTTTAAAATATTTTTAAAATTTTTCTCTTTTTGAAATTTGTTAATAAACTCGTAAATACTATAAGGATTCAAAATCCCTATAGGAAATGGGAAATGAAGACCCATAAAGGGGATGAGATGAGGATTAGAGATAAAATTCTAAACGATAATAGGAGGCGTGTGACATGTTCCCTTTTTCATAGATACTCATTGTTATCCCTACAAATAGCTTATGATATAGTAAAATTATCCATTTATTCTCTTTCTTTATTTATCAATTTTAACTTTTGAAATATGTAAAATTTTCATAAAATAGACTCTTTATTGTTAGCTATAGGTCATTTATCGAGATTTTTTCAACTTTATAAATATCATATTCAAAATAAGATATAAAATATAATAACATATTTATATTTTATTCACTTATTTAATTAGTTAACTATTAACTTACTTTTAAGATAAACTTATATACTCAATTTTTAATAAGATATATTTAAATAAATTATCATTTATTCTCAATAATGATCAATAAACTATTTTTTATTATCTTCATGTGCATCGTATAGGTCAAAAGACTAGTAGCCTTTAAAAATGTGCCTGTTTGAACTTTGATAAAGTGGCACAAGAAAACTTAAATAAAAATAAATTATATTTTTTAAAAATTTAATTTTTTTATTGCAAAGAGATAAGTGTAGTATAAATAAAAAATATAATAAAAAATAATTTTTTTAATAGTTTTCATATATGAAAATATTACTTAATATAATTGAATAATATTATAGAGTATATAGCACAAACCACTCTTGAGATTTCATTAAATTGCATACCATCCAATTAAATTTAAAAAATTATTAAAAATTATTTTTTTTATATAATTTCTTTTTAATATGGTATATGATGAAAAATAAGAGCAAAAAATAATCAAATATTTAAAATAAATATCATATTATTTTTTAATTTTTATATTTTATAAAATAAAAAATAATTATTAAAATTAAATTAGATAATAAATTACATCAATGTAAATTATAATTATAAATATTAAAAACTAATAAGTATTTATAATAACTATAGCTACAAAAATTAAACCTTTAAATAATCACATTTATTTTAAAATTTATAAGGAAATAATCATTAAATATTTGTATTTTATTATCTTTTTACTTTTTTTTACTTAAGATTATAATTATTTGTAAAATTGATAGAATAATTGCATATTATATACTCTAACATCTTATACAATATTACACAAAACATTGTAGATATTAACATTTTAACAAATCTAATATTATCAAGCCTTATAATATCAGTTTTTATACTATCAGATCTCATCATATCAAACATAACAAATCAACCTTTAGTAGGTATTTGGTATAACATAATATATCTAGATTACTGGCAATGTGATTTTAAATTACTTTTACCTACAACATTATTTTGTTTTGTTATATTTCATTTTTGGCAACTACTAGAAATGTGTCAAATAAAGACTGATTTTGTGACCTAAATAAATTGGCCACTAAAATGGTGCATTTGTGACCGAATTAGTGATTGAAACGAGGAGCTAGTGAGAATGAAAATGGTGAAAAAATTGGTCACTAAATAGGTCATTAAATAAAAAATAGTGATCGATTTAGCTATTGATATATATTCATACTAGAAATCCTTGCTTACATAAAAATTGGTTTCTAAACTGGTCACTAATATTTTAATTAGTGACTGATTTAGTGACATATATATATTAGAGTAGAGACTTATTCTTGAGAACAACGACCACAAATTGATCACAGACTAGAGGATTAGTGCCCGATTTAGTGATGGACATTGATATGAAAGAGTTTTGATCGCTTAAGGAAATCAATCTCTAAACTGATCTCTACTTAATACATCAGTGACCAATTTGATGATTGATTCTTATATGTGAAAGCTGTGTTTGTAATAAAGGATGTTAGTCACTAAATTGGTCTTTAACAAAAAAAAAAAAAAAGTGTCTGATTTTGTGATTATGAAAGGGTTATGTTATCATTATCTTAGGAAACTAGTTACTAAATCAATGTCTAACTAAAAACATTAGAGACCACTTTTCATCTGCCACTAATTTAAAAATGAGTAAAGTGTCATTTTGGTCCCTGAAATTATAAGTGTGCTTCACTTTAGTATATGAAATTTCAAAACTAACTCTTTAGTCCCTGAAATTGCATTCTGTAAGTCACGTTAGTCCCTAGTCAAACAGTCGTCAGTCAACCGTTACATTTTACTTATGTGGCACGTTCAATGACATATGCCCTGCAACATGTCGATGTCGTGTCATGTTGATCCCACATAGCATGCTAACATGGGTCATATCAAAATAGGTTCAAATTAGTTCTAAAATTTTTAAAAATATGTCAAAAAAGTCCTTGAAATTTTAAATGTGTCAAAATAGTTCCTGAAATTTTCTAAAATGTGTCAAAAAGTCCCAAAATCTAAATTTATCCTATTTTGGTTCATAAAATCTAAATCCTCGATAATTCTTAAACCTATTTATTTTTCTCTCATTTTCACACTCTAGTTAAATAATCCAAATTTTTAAATATCCTAAATATAATTAACAGTTCGATGAGTCCAAATTTTAGACCCTCCATGTTTAGCTAACATAATTAATTTATTAGCTATTACATTACGTTTCTTGGAATAAAATGGGTTCTAAAATATAAAAAATACGATTCAAGGGAAATATTATATTATCAAGCGTGGATGGAGTTTATCAAGGGTTTCTTTGGAATGTTTTAGTTGCAATTTGGGAAGGAATTTGGTGTCAAAAGAGTCTAGTATGACAATGAAAAGATATTCTACTTTCATGTCAAATGTAATTACAAATCATGTCCAATATGAGAGCTTTAATTGAGCTCAAGTAGAGAATTGTGTCTTTTATGAGGGGGTGGCAATTTTAGCTATTTTCACTCTCTATTTATTAAGCATTTGTTCAATTGTTCTAAAATGCCCCTCTAATATAATCTAATTTTATTTCTAGTTTTATTTATACTTAATACAATTAAAATTTTTGTTTCAAATTTTCAAACTTTTAATATTTTTATTTTATGAAAATTAAATGTTTTTGTTTTTGGTCAATTTCACGATGAAATATATTATATTTATATTTTCACATAATTAACAAAGAAATTTAACAAATTGATTTTGTTAATTTCAAATATAGTTTTCAAATTGATTCTTTTTTTTTAAAAAAAAATAACCTACTCATCAAAGAACTCTGAATAAGGGAGGTGAGAAAAAAACCCAGAGATTACATATAATCAAGTAAAGTAAATAAGCAAAGAAAGAAAATGCCTTATAAAGTTATGAAAAAATAATAGTTAATTCTCTCACTATTTATCACCTGTATTCATATCATATTATATTTATCACCACCTTATTAATATACCAATGTATTGAATTAATACTTGTACAGTTAATTCAAGTAATACGTCATAGTCTCAAAATTAGGAATCACCCTTGTTCAAAATTTAGCCAAATAAATCCATTGAAATTCAAAATGAGGAAGCACGAAGTACTCCTCTCGTATGTGTTGTATTTCTTATATTATGTGAAAATATAATTTAATATATATAATTGTGAAATCAACCAAACATGAAATACCGTATTATAAAAGCAAAAGTTTTGATTAAATATATTAATTGTTTTAGGTATCAATAAAATTAGGTATAATATTATATTATATTATATTATATTATAAGCATTTTGGAACAAAATTAGCCACTCCCTTTAATGAGAGATTAAATTGCTTACAATTCGTCCAACAACAATAACTTATTGATGATACATTATCTTCTCAGTGTTATTCTATGCTAAAAAGATCTTTGTTTAAGTAAGGTACAAAAATAAGAGAGAAATAAGTGGATTTAACAAATATTAAGAATTTAAATTTTATGAAATAGAATAGAAGAAATTTGGGATTCAGGACTTTTTTGACACATTTTAAAAGACTTTTTTGACATATTTTAGAAAAGTTTAGGGACTATTTTGACACATTTTAGAAAATTTCAAGGATTATTTTGACACACTTAAAATTTTAGGGACTAATCTAAATTTTTTTTGATCCGATGCTATGTCTGCATGTTACGTGACGTGTCACGTGGGATTAACATGACACGTCAACAACATGTAGCATGCCATATGTTACTTAACATGCCACGTCAACAAAATGTAACGGTGAGTAACAATTGCTTGACCAAGGACTAACGTGACTAATGGAATATAATTTCAAGGAGTAAAGAGTTAGTTTTGAAATTTCAGAGACTAAAGTAAAACATACTTAAAATTTTAGGGACAAAAGTGACATTTTATTTTTTAAAAACACTACCAATTTTCGACCTTTCCCATACTTTTATTGCATATTTCCAAAATTGCCCCTCCCCCTCTCTAACTCAAACCTCGTGGCTCCACCCCCCTCAACATACTTTACAAGCCCTATTTCTTTTCTGTATTTTACTTTACTCAAATGCTGCTCTCAGTTTCTCATAGCATCTCTCAACTTCCCTGTAGTTCTTCGTTGGTTCACCCCACAAGCATTAAAATGGAAAAAAGAGAGAAGGGTTGTAGTAACTAGCAACAAGGGTTAGGGATCTGGGTTTAGAACACAAACAGAGAGGGAGAGAGAGCATGGTGGTGGCGGACCGGCAAGAACGCCAGTGAATGGCCACGGTGGCCAAGCTCACAGTGGTGGCGTGGTGGCTACGCGACGATCAGGGGACAGGTGGCAGTGGCGGCTTTGTGGTTCGTGAAGCGGAGGGAACGGTGTTGACGGCAGAGGGGCCCTATACCTGTACTAGACTAGAAAATATGGACCTATACCTTGGCCCATGATATAAGACCTCGGATAAAGGCCCCAGACCTCGGCCCACAGATTAGTGACTCGATGGAAATATCTCTTAAAGATTACATCTCAGATTTAGTCAAGAAAATCTGCTAAATCCCGTATATGATCTCCCCTTATCTTATCATATCCATATTATATCTAATAATTATCTTTAATACTGACCAAATCACAGGAATATCTCCTATATTCAAGGAAGATCATAACAGATTTTCTACAGGGCAACCTCACCTTATATAAGGGGGGTATCGCCCCCCAAGTAATCTTTTAAAGGGGAATATCTTTAACACTGACCAAATCTTTTAAAAGGGGTATCTTTTAAAGGGGGTATCTTTAACACTGACCAAATCACAGGAATATCTCCTACATCTCTTAAAGATCCCAAGTATGATCATCTCTATCACATAAACAACTCTCCACTCCTCACGCCTTTACTGACTTAAGCATCAGAGTGTCTTTGCAGGTACCCCACCCCCCGTTTCCACGGATGTCGGAGCTACTTGCACCCTTACCACTATTTTTAAGAAAGAATATTAGCGCCCACCATGGGGCTGGTAAACAAAGCCTACCTCATAAATCCAACAACCCTATAACCATGGTTGACGCCGCCAGCCAAAACACACCCCCAAATAACCATCCACCATATTATCCTCCTAATCTCGATCAGCTACAGGAAGAAAACCGCCGTTTGGTGGAACAACTCTGTATGCTTCAAGAAGAAAATCAGTCTTTGAAGTTTGAAAATTCAAGGAACCCCAGACAAGGAGCAACCCATCAAGAAAATACTGAGTTTGCTAGTCATGGATTTGGCAACAATAAACCCCTTACCCCTTTACTCCCATTATACTACCTACCAAACCAAATATGATGATGAGCCTGAGCCCATAGATTGTGGACCATTCTTAGAAAAACTGATGGCCGCTAGCCTACCTGCTAATTTCAGACTCCCAACATCACTCCGTCCCTATGACGGGATAGGAGACCCCCAATCGTTTATCACAATGGTCAAATCCATGATGCTCATCAATGGAGCCACGGATAGAATCCTTTACCGGACTTTTCCATCCTTCCTAGAAAAATCAGCACTTTTATGGTTCTCGACCTTACCTCCGAACTCCATCCACAGGTTCAAAGACCTCGGAAGAGCCTTTGTCAACAGATTCGTATCTGCCAAGATCTATACCAAGACATCGGATTCCTTGGAGCACGTCCGACAAGGGTCCAATGAGTCTCTAAGAGCTTATTTGACCCGATTCAAGAAGAAGCATCATAAATCCCTGACCTCAACCCAGCGGTTGAACTCCACCAAATCAGAATAGGTTTGCAATCTGGACCATTTAAAGAGAGCTTGGCAATCAATAGGCCAAGAACCATACAGGAACTCCGTGAAAGGGCCTTTGGTACATTAATGCTGAAGAACTCCGAGCTGCAGAAAAGAGCACTCAGAAGCAAAATAATGCAAGCTCGGATAAAAAACACAAAGAGGGAAAACACAAGCACAAGAAAAATTCCGAATACTCAAAACCAGGGTTTGCTACTTATACCCACTCAATGCAAGGGCAAGCACAATCTTGACCGAGATATTTAGTGCTCGGCTACTAAAACCAACTAAAGGCAATCCTCGGCCAGGGCTCAAAGGCACAGATCAAAGAAAAATCTGTGAATACCATAACTCTAGAGGACACACAACCGGTGAATGCAAAAGCTTAAAGAATAGAATTGAACGTCTCATCCAAGATGGATACCTGAAGCAATTCGTAAAAGACAAGAAAGAAGAAAAGAAAAGAGGTCGAAGCCAAGAAAGAAGAAAATGCCGTAGTCCCTCAACATCTTCAAACAGTGAATCCCCACCTAGACATAAAAGGTCTGAATAGAAAAAGCGATCGCCCTCCCGTGAGGAGCCAAGAATTCATGGCGTCATCGACCATATTGCAGAGGGATTCGCAGGAGGTGGCGAGACGAACTCGGCAAGATAAAGATCACTCCGGGCAATTACGTCACTCGAAGGAGCATCATCGTCTCCAAGTTCAAAAACCAAAAACCTGGTAATATCTTTCTCAGATTCTGACTTTAAGGGAATTGATGAAAATTTACACGATCCTGCTGTAATTTCAATTCTTGCTAGCAACTTTCTGGTCAGGAAAGTCCTCGTAAACTAGGGAAGTTCAGCCAAAATACTCTTCTACTCCACCTTTAAGCGAATGCACCTATCTGAAAATTCCCTCATTCCCTATAACGGTGAACTGGTCGGATTCACTGGGAATAGGGTAAAAGTGCTCGGCTATGTGTGGCTCAGGACAACATTCAACACAGAGCAGTTGACAAAGATAGTCGACCTCCAATATCTTGTCATTAATGCAACCAATCCCTACCACATTATTTTAGGGCGACCTGCACTCAACGCCCTAGGAGCCGTGGTCTCAACACCACACCTGGCCATAAAATTTCCAATATCCGAATCCAAAGTCGGCATAGTCCATGCTGACCAAAAAGAAGCCAAAACGTGCTACAACGAATGCCTAAAGGTTAAATCCACAGAAAAGCAGAAGCCTGAGCAGATACACAATGTCTTCTACACTGACCAAATCCCTTTGATCTCCGAGCTAAATCCCAAGGGAGAAATTCAGAACTGACCACAGCTGGCCGACGACTTACAACTTGTCTAGATTGGTGATAAGGCTGAAAAGGTCACCTTCATCAGAGCTGATCTCCCTCCGAGCTTATCTTCAAAGCTCTCGGCCTTGCTGTTAAGAAATGCCGATCTATTCGCATGGACCCCAGCCGATATGCCAGGAATTAACCTGGATGTGATCAATCATAAGTTGATGGTCAACTCAAAAGCTCGACCCATAATGCAGAAGAAGAGGACATTGGGAGCCGAGCATAAAAAAGTAGCCTTGGAGGAGACCAAAAAGCTCCTCAAAACAGGGTTCATCAGAGAAATCCGATACACTACATGGCTAGCAAATGTAGTGATGGTGAAGAAAAGCTTGGGCAAATGACGCATGTGTGTAGACTTCACCGATCTCAATAAGGCTTGTCCAAAAAACTCCTACCCCCTCCCCAACATCGACAAGCTCGTCGACAATGCCTTTGGCTACCAATATCTTAGCTTTATGGATGCATACTCTGG
Source organism: Dalbergia cultrata (assembly GCA_031216105.1). Lineage (NCBI taxonomy): Eukaryota > Viridiplantae > Streptophyta > Magnoliopsida > Fabales > Fabaceae > Dalbergia > Dalbergia cultrata. Next base: position 1,145,816 of record JAVHNL010000113.1, on the reverse strand, counting down.
CTATAATAAGATCAGAATGCACCCAGAAGATGAAGACAAAACTGTTTTCCTCACATAGCATGCCAACTTCTATTACAAGGTCATGCCTTTCGGCCTGAAAAACATAGGAGCCACATACCAAAGGCTCATGAACAAAGTATTCGAATAATAGATCGGCAAAAACGTCAAAGTTTACATCGATGATATGGTAGCCAAGACACCCTCCACTGGTGATCACATTAAGGATCTCGAAGAAATCTTCCAGCAGCTCCGAAGATACAACATGAGACTAAATCCAGAAAAATGTGCATTCGGAGTCCATGGGGGAAAATTTCTCGGATTCATGCTTACCAACCAAGGAATAAAAGCCAACCCTGACAAGTGCCGAGCAATAGTTGAAATGAGAAGTCCAAGCTCAGTGAAAGAAATACAGCAATTGACAGGTCGCCTAGCAGCACTGTCCCATTTTCTCTCAAGATCGGCTGAGAAAGCAGCTCCATTCTTCAAAAAACTAAGAAAGCATACGACCTTTGAATGGTCCGAGGACTGCGAAAAGGCCTTCACTGAGTTAAAGATACTACTCTCAGCACCACCTATACTTACTAAACCGTTCCTTGGAGAAATTATTTTTCTTTACCTTTCTATGATCGAATACGCCGTAAGCTCGGTCCTCGTCATAGAAAGAGACAAAATGTAGCAACCAGTGTATTTCGTTAGCAAAACACTCCAAGGTCCAAAACAAAGGTACCAAAAAATCGAAAAGCTAGCATATGCAGTTGTGGTGTCGGCCAGAAAGCTGAGGCCATATTTCCATAGTCATCACATCGTTGTCCGCACGGAACAACTTATCCGGCAGATACTAATTAAACCGGAATTGGCTGGAAGAATGATCTCATGGTCTGTTGAACTATCAGAATACAGCTTGGAATACTAGCCTAGAGGCCCAATCAAAGCACAAGCCCTTGCCGACTTCATAGCCGAGCTATCACAAGCTCCCCAATAAGAACTTGGCTCCTGGACACTGCACATTGATGGAGCTGCCAATGGCAAAGGAAGTGGGGCTGGAATCACATTAGAAAACGGAGAAGGAATTTTGATAGAACAATCTCTCCAATTCCAATTCCATGCCAATAACAACCAGGCCGAATATGAAGCCCTAATAGCCGGCTTTAAGCTAGCCCAGGAGGTCGGAGTCTAGAAACTTGAAGTAAAAGTAGATTCTCAGCTAGTCGCCGGCCAAGTTAATGGCACTTTCATCGCTAGAGACTCTCTCCTGGAAAAATACTTAGAACTGGTGAAAAACCTAATGCAATATTTTGATTCTTGTGAAGTGACTTACATTCCATGAGAACACAACACCAGGGCCGATATCCTCTGCAAACTTGCCAGTACTAGCAAGCCACAGAATAATAGATCCGTTATTCAGGTGAAACTTCAGAAGCCAAGCTGCCTTCAATCCGAAAGTTGCAACACTGAGATCGGAAGCCTTGATTGGCGAACCCCATTCTTCAACTACCTAACATCAGGGGAAATCCCCGCCTCAGTAGCTGATGACAAAAAATTAAAGCGACAAGTAAGCTACTACACATTATATGGAGGCCAACTTTTTAGGCGAAGATATTCACTTCCCCTCCTCAAATGTCTACGCCCCTAAGAAGTCAATGATGTAATGGCCAAGGTACATGAAGGGGTATGTGAAAATCATATCGGAGGTCGAGCTCTTTCTACCAAAATACTCCAAGCAGGGTATTTCTGGAATACTATGAAGACTGATTGCTCAGACTTCGTGCGAAGATGTGACAAATGCCAGACGTTTTCAGACGTCTCACAAAGATACCCAGAACCACTAGACTTCTCGGAAGCTAGCTGGCCTTTCCACAAGTGGGGAATTGACTTACTCGGTCCTTTTCCCCTAGCGCCAAGACAACTTAAATACTTAGTGGTGGCTATCGATTACTTCACCAGATGGATTAAAGCAGAACCTCTCACAACAATCACTGTAGAAAAGATAAAAAAAATTCATCTAGAGAAGAATCATATGCAGATTCAGACTCCCTAAAGAGTTGATCACTGACAACGGCACGCAATTCACAAATTGGAGGTTGAAGGAGCTCTGTGAAAATTTACAGATCAAGCATATATTTACTTCTGTAGAACATCCACAAACTAATGGCCTGGCCGAAGCCGCCAATAAGGTCATTCTCACAGCACTAAAGAAGAAGCTTGACAAGGCAAAGGGTTTATGGGCCGAAGATTTACCCGAGGTTTTGTGGGGATATCACACTACTGCCCAATCATCAACACAGGAGACACCATATAGGCTTGTCTTCGGTAGTGAAGCCATGCTCCCAATTGAATTCGCTCAACCCAATATCCAGCGAATGGCAATCACAAAAGCAAAAAATGAAGAAAACTGAAGAGCCGAGCTTGATTTCATCGAAGAAAACAGGGAACTGGCCTACATAAGAGAACAAGCAACCAAGAAAAGGGTGGCTCGACTTTACAACAAAAAGCTCGACCCAAGATCTTTTCAGGTTGGAGACTTGGTCTTATGGAAAGTGGAACTTCAGAGGAAACCCTCAGGAGAAAGGAAGCTGGCCCCTAATTGGGAAGGACCATACCGAGTAATGCAAGTGGTAGGCCGAGGAGCCTACAAAATCTCCGAGCTCTCAGGGCAAGAACTTCTGAGAACGTAGAATGCTACATCCCTAAGGAAATAATACAGTTAGAATTAGAACGCCTTAAATCATATCTGATGGGTGTACTCTTTTTCCTTTGATGGGTTTTATCCCACTGGGTTTTACCATCAAAGGTTTTAACGAGGCATGATCGGATCTGAGCCGAACAATTCGGTGGCAAGTAATGTAATTTCATTTCTTTTCAATATATTATCTCATTATTCTTTTGCAGATTGGCATAAAACTATTGGCAAACTTAGAAAAAGCTGCCATACTCACGTCAACCTTGGCACTCGCCAAGTAGTGAAAGCGCACTTCCACATCAGCCTTGGCTCCAGTGCCGAGCAGTGGAGGGTCAAAGCCGCCATACTCACGTCAACCTTGGCACTCGCCAAGTAGTGAAGGCGCACTTCCACATTAGCCTTGGCCCCAGTCCCGAGCAGTGGAGGGTCAAAGCCGTCATACTCACGTCAACCTTGGCACTCGCCAAGTAGTGAAGGCGCACTTTCACAACAACCTCGGCCTCGACACCGAGCTATGAAAGAACAAAGCTACCCTCAGCAGACACTCACATACCATCTCAAATCGGGTATTAGCCATTTCATACATTCTCTAAATACTACATTACGACATTCGATCATATCATGATTAATTCATCTTACTTCTGTCATGGTATCCGATCATATCTATCATGATTAATTCATCTTACTTCTGTCATGATATCCGATCATATCTATCCTGATTAATTCATCTTACTTCTGTTATGGTATTCGATCATTATCCTGATTAAATGATCCGAGCTGGCATTACATTACAACATTCGATCATATGTTATTTGTCTACAGTTAGTTCCGATCATATCATGAATAATTCATATTATTTTTGATAAAATGATCCGAGCTCATATCACATTACCACATCCTATCATATTATATGATTATCCGAGCATATATTAGATAGCGATATCCGATTATATGTTTTCGTCTACAGTTAGCTCCAATCATATATGTCTAAGACCGATCATATTTGATCATACTTTCCTACAATTGTTCAAAATTAATCATAAACTTTTAAAACCAAGCATAAAATAAACAGTAGAGCTTATCATAAATAATTATTAATAAACATGTTCACAAATGATTATCCGAACATAAATACAAAAACATAAAAAGGCCTAGGAATCAGCAGAGGCTGCATCAGCAGGAACAGTCTGAGTTGGCTCCTCAGCCTGAGTAGTCTCAGCTCCATCATCAGCAAGATGGTCGACCAACACACCATCTACGACCTCTTTGAACGGACCACATTGACTCAAGTCCAAATCCCCGTGGAAGAATCAAACTTGGTCAAGAGCTCGGTCAAATCCGGCGGTGTATTGATCGACCACATCATCTTTCAATAGGCCGATCTCGTCCTGAAGGCTCTTATTCTCCTCAGTTAGCCTTTTATTCTCAACTTCAAAAATCTTCCTCCCAACCTCATACTCCTGGATCTTCAGCTTAGTCGCATCAGCTTCCGTCTTGAGTCGAGCAACTAGGCTATTGATCTTGTCTTCAAAGACCTTCTTAGCCTCGAGCCAGCCTCTCCTCTCCTCGACCAACTTAGATTCGGCCTCCTCCTTCTCAGCCTTGAAGTCGGCCGAGACAATTCTTGATGTCTCAAGCTCATGAATAGTGCTTCCATAATGCGTCTCCAAGAAATGGCACATAGCAGCTTGACGAAGACCCTGGATCTCCAAGTGACGACAGAGACCAGGAATCCCCGCCCTTTCTATCAAGGCTCAGTCCTCGGCATAGGCGAATTGTTGATCTATGAACTCGGGAGCTGGGAACTGGAGGCTCTAGAAACTCGAGGAGGTCATTGATGGAAGGAAATCCTTCACCTCAGCTGCTCCGGCAAGAGCATGAAGAGAGAGTGAAGGTATTTGCTCTTTCTCCTGGGGGACGGAAGTGAACCTCGCCCTTTTCCTCTCCCTTAAAGGGTTCAGATCGGTGGGGGTCCCCGAGCTTGAACTGACCCCAGGAGAAGCAGGAGGAGCTCGACTCTTCTCCATCACCACTTTCCGTTGGCACTTTAAAGCAGCCAACTCCTTAGGGCCTAGCTTTAGGGCCATCTCGCCTAAAAAGAAAACACCAACATGAATTAGCAACTTAATAAAAAGAAAGAAGAACGAAAAGTGAAGATAATTGCTCGTGGGTACTAATTATATGTCTGAGAACCCTCTCATTATCCAAACCCCATTCCAATAAGATCCTACAAGAGAGTGGAGAGCTCAGACTCACACACTCCTCTAGGAAATCCTCCACCATATGGTCCAACGGGGAAAGAGAACTATACTCTACTCTCAATATTTGGAGAGGATTGGGTTGCGAATACAAAGGAAACCTTTCAAGCCCATCAGAATCTAGAAAGAAGGGGAACTCGGACTCGACAGACCTCAACTTAATAAATTTTTCCTTAAACCTTTTAAAGCTAGAGGTCAGCAAGCTCAATAACTTTTTTCGGGGTACACTACTAAAAGAAACCCAAGACCCCTTGTCAACCCCTTTAACCTGAAAAAAATAAAAGAATACATCTACGTTGGGCTCATGACCGAGCACAGCGAACAAATTTTCGAATGCTCAGACAAAAGCACAACTATTTGGATGAAGTTGAGAAGGGGCAACATTAACCCTGTTTAAGCACCCTTCCTCAAATCGGGTAAAGGGAACCCTAATATCTAGTTTCTTGAAAAAGTCTATATACATATAAATAAAATTAGCATCAGCACTATTCTCTCTATATTTACAAACCCTATCGTCGGCACCATAGGGGATACACTCTATCTTACTCTCCCCATAGCACGACACTAGACAAGCCTCTTAAACCTACAAACTGACTCCCTATCATTAAAAATGGAAGCTACCTCCTTAACTTCATCACTAACCCAGTGATAAGGGTCGACCTCAACCTCACCCTCTATCTCCTTCCACTTACCAGAGATGGAAACAGCCTTTCCTTTACCCATCAGTAATTACCTAAAAATCAAAAATAATAAAAGCGAACTCAGGAAGAAGAAAATGACCTCAGCATGAACCAGGCAGTAAAACAGCAATCCCCTATCCTAGGGTTCTGTATACAGAAATGCAAACCGATAAAATTCAAAGAATAAATAAGAAAATGAAACTAACCAATTAAAAAATGGATGGAACTTGGCTGCGCAATTTGAAGTACTCACAAGAGCAAAAGCAGAGAGTGTAGAAGCAGAGAAAACGAAGCAGAAATGGAAGAGTTTTCTAGAAATGAAAATCTAAAAAATTTCTCCCCATTTACTTATAAACTGAACTCATCCAACGATCAAAAACATTTCCCTCTAACCAACAACACATCTGAGGCGTTAACAATATCCAATGGCAGGGGGCTTACCACTTTAATCCAATGGTGATTAAGTAAACCCACGATCCCACATTTATGAGAAATGATTCCTCATCCAATAGTGGAGTAACACATGTAATAGCACGCTCTCCCACAACAACCACCACTGCAAATGAAAAGACTCAACTTCTTTCGAGCTCGGCATGAAGTCCTCAAACCTCAACCAAGCTCGGGGGCTATGTACTAGACTAGAAAATATGGGCCTATACCTCGGCCTATGATATAAGACCTCGGATAAAGGCCCTAGACCTTGACCCACAGATCAGTGACTGGATAGAAATATCTCTTAAAGATTACATCTCAGATTTAGTCGAGAAAATCTCCTAAATCCCGCATATGATCTCCCCTTATCTTATCATATCTATATTATATCTAATAATTATCTTTAACACTGACCAAATCACAGGAATATCTCCTACATTCAAGGAAGATCATAACAGATTCTCTATGGGGCAACCTCACCTTATACGAAGGGGGGGTATCGCCCCCCAGGTATGATCATCTCTATCACATAAACACCTCTCCACTCCTCACGCCTTTACTGACTTAAGCATCGGAGCGTCTTTGTAGGTACCCCACCCCCCGTTTCCACGGACGTCGAAGCTATTTGCACCCTTACCACTATTTCTAGGTAAGAACAATACCCTTTTACCAAAAGGAAAATCATCAGTTGCTTTTGTTTCATAGTTCACTGTGCATTGTTTTTATAATCTATTGATGAAAACGCATTTTGGTTTGTTTATCGGACATAAACTTGCTAGTTTTTTTTTTCTTTTGGTCATGGTAAACTTGTTAGTTTTGAGTTGCAAAATAGTTTTGGATAAGTTCCAGTATATGATTGATAAAGTGAATAGCAATCTCTGTGTTAATGCTCTTTTTGCTTTTGGTAATTCTCTCGGTCTTATTTGTTGTGCTTTCTTTACTCTATGTTATGGATGTCTCAGGCAAATCTACCTCTCGATCTACTAAGAAAGGATGACATCTCTGTTGCAATATTTGCTCCTGGATAGGTCTTTGAGACGAAGCAAGCACCAGATTTTGAGACTGCTCATAATAGGTAACTAATTTAGCTATATTTGTTCTAATGCCCTAATAATTATTGCAATTTGGCCTCTCAAAAGGTTGATATAAATAACACAAGGTTGACTAAGTTGATGCATAATAATGTATAGAGAAAAATCTAATTCCGAAATTGACCAAGGCTGTAGGTACAGAAGGAGCCTAAATTGAAGACTTGACGGCTAGAGGAGAAAGAAAAAAAATAATGAGCTCATTCCATCTCTAGAATTCAAAATATCTAAAACTGGGAATCTTTCTGAAGAAATAAGATGAGTATATAGTTGCCCCGGAAACTACTCAATATCTTCAAGGGTTCAATTTCAATCCAATGCCATCTTTAGGTTTCACAGGGCGTTTGGAAACTCCGGGAATTCAATTCTATCAAGAAATTGAATTGAATTCCATGGTTTGAAAGCAACTTAAGTGAAGGAATTGAAATCTTACGGGAATTGAAATTCCACAAAACTAAAGAATTGAAATCAGACTCAAATGGATACAATTTGGTGTGGGAATTGAATTCCAACAAATGAAAATACCAAAATAACCTTAGTTGAATATAGTGTTTTATTCCTAACCTATTAAAGAAAGATAAAATAGTAAGAATAATTAAATTAATTCATTTTTGACTCATTCCAAACTAAGGAAGTGAATTAAATTCTTTAATTTACTAATTCATTCTAAACATAAGAATTTAATTCAATTTCTGACAAAATTTAATTCCTAATGGAATTCAATTCAATTCCCTATTTTAATGATTTAGAAAAATAAAAGTTGTTAATTTTTGCTCTTTTATTATTATTTTTTTTTAAATTTTTTGGTTTGAGGTTTGAAAAGGGTTGGTGTCTAGTCTGTTAGGATTTTGCTGTAATTTTTTATGTGGTTTGTTGTGATATTGATTTGGGGGTTTTGTTTCCGAAGGGTTATTGATGTTTTGGCTAGTTTGTTTCGGAAGGTTTAATTGGGAGTGCTTCTTTAATTTCCTTTGCTTTTCGCTAGATACCTGAATATGTTTGAGGTGAGCATATAAATTCTATAGAGCAATGAAGGGAAGATAACTTTCATAAATAACAAAACTTAGATAACTTTCATAAATAACAAAACTTCTTTTCTTTCACAAATACACAACGTCACCCTTTGGCAAGTGATGTGATTAACACTCAACACTTTGTTTGATTTCCACTCAAGACACTATTCTAGTCTAGCCTTGGTTCTACATTCGAGTGAATAGATTTTACCCTTTTTGTCCTATATCTAGAGTTGTTATAAATCAGTTCTATTTGTATAATAGAGAATGCTTTTGTGAGTGAATTTCATTTAAGATACGGTGGAAAACCCATTAGAGAGGATTGAAGACTCAATTGAGGAAGCTGAAGACTCAATAGAGATCCAAGACTCCATACAAACTATTGAAGATTCAATAGGGGATAATTGAAGACTCCATGAAAGTTGTTGAAGAATTAGTGGAAGTTGAAGTCATGTAAACAAGTACTAACTTACGGCTATGTTGAAAATTTATTCTCCAAAGATTTATTAATAGATATATGTCACAACGTCCCTGGAGAGCGTCATAACACAAATGACAACAATGTTTTGAAATGAACGGGAGTCGCTACCAATTTTAGTTCTAGAAAAATTGGAAAACCTTTTAATTTGCAAACTGGTCTTTTAAGAGTTTTGAGATTCGGGAGTCTAATTATGATTAAGGAAAGGTGAAAACTTAATCCCACTGCACCCTTAATACGTCCATATAAATACGATTACCCTAGAGCTTATTGTGCAAATTAATTGTAACTTTAAAATATTTATTTTTTCCCAGAAGTTAACAACTATATAAAAATCAAGATAATAATAAAATAAAAGAAATTAAATTAAAAGAGAACATAATTTAATGAAAAATTAATTTTGACTTGATAGTTACTGACTATGCTGATGTATCCTCTAGTGCAATGAAGAACTTAAAGCTATGTCATTCTGTAGAAAATGATTGTGCTTTTAATGAGTTTTAATTAAAGAGAAGAAGATAAAATGTGTTGATTGATTTTAATTTTGAAAATGGACTTTGATTGCAACTCATTAAAAGAGAAATCTGTTTTCACACAAAATTTAAGTTAACAATGTGCTACTCAATAAATCCTTTTAATAAATGAAGGAGGCATTCACCTTTCAATCACGATTATTAGGCATTGCAAGGATTAAAAATATTTTTTGGATTTTTATTATTTATATTGTTTGTTTACTTTTTTTTGCAGTAATTCATTTTTTTTTTGTGGACTCGAGACATATAACCCCTAAAAATAAAGAGATGATAACCCAAACCCACCTATAAACTCAACTCAAATAATGATCATGATAAAAACAGAACAGCCCATATTGAAACAACATAACAAACAACTAGCCGAAGCCTTAATAAAAATTCAAACAACCCCAAATAAAAATTCACCCAGCCCAATGTTCATTAAAAACAACCAAAGCAACCAAAATTTTATACCCAGCCCAATAGCTTTAGAATGATCAATCAGACAAAAAACACAAACTGAAATCCCTAACTCATATCCCCAAATTGAAATTTCTCTAACTTACAAAAGGAAAGGGGAGAGAGATAGTGGTAGTAACATGCAGGGAGAGAGTAAGCGCGCACTACACACCACGGCCTGCGCATGGTGGAGGCCGATGAGGAAATGAAGTCCAGCGGGCGCGCGACGGGGGCGCAGCTCGCGGCGCTGTTCGCAGCGGAGAGAGAGGAAAGCAGGCCGCGCGCAGGGGAAGAAGCGTTTGCGGCGGCGCGGTCCAGGGGAGGAAGAGGAGTATCCGCGGCTGGCACGGGAAAGGGCAGCGCCGGCGCGGAGCTGACAGCGGCTTGCTGGACGCGGTTCTGGCTGCACTTCGTGGCGGAAAAGGGAGCGTGAGGGAGGATGCGCGCCTAAGGACAGCAGGGGACGCGGCGGTTCGAGGAAGACCAGGACACCGCTGCGGGGACAGAGCCTGCGCGGTTAGCTGTGCGGCTGTGTATGGATGGCAAAATGGAGGTGCTGTGACTGTGTGATGATTAACCCACGACAACGAAGAAGGAGAAGTGGAGGTTTGGTTCCTTTGGCGTAGTGATGATGATATATGGTTGAGCTGCTGTGGTTTTTAGTTTCACGTTTAGCTTGATTTGTTTTTATCAAGGTGTTGTCATGGATTTGTGGAGGCTGATGGTGATAATGCGTTAGTGGTGGTGTGTTTGGTGATGATGATGATTTGTTGTTAATGAGTGATTCAAGGTTGAGGACAAGAGTGATGATAATAGAGCTCAGGTTGAAGTGAGCTTCCTCATGTTTTTTAATTCTCTCTTTTTCCCCGTTCTCTTCTCTGCTGATGAATCAATACATGGCACTTCCATTGTTGACCAAAATCATATTTTTTACAGGTTGGCTACATTGATTCCCAACTCATCCTCTTAGCTGTATTCATCCTTTTGCAATAAGCGAGGAAAAACATCATCATATTGTTATTGTTGCCACTTCTGCCATTGGACTTCTTTTTTTCCTTTGGTTTTATTTTGCTTTGTTTCCTTGTGTCACGGACAGATGACTTACTCTTATTTTATTTTTGTTTATTATTTTTTTTAGATTTTTACACTGGACTAACAAAAATGAGCTGACAAGGAATTGGATGGACAAACAAAAGGGTAGGCTGACAAGAAAATGGGCTTATGGGCTGTTATATATATTTTTTGTTTCTTTTTTGCCCAAATGGAATAAATGAAAAGACTGGGAAATAAAATAAATAAAATGCAATTTTTGGATTTTCTTGTTTAGTTGATCAGATAAAATTGGGTGTTCACAATATCTATATCCCTTTTTTTAAAAAAAAAATTAGAGTGCTTCATATTATTATAAACCTTGAAATATTTGGATTAAATTTACTTTGTTGTATGATTTTAATTACATGAGTATATTGGTAATTTTTAAGTTTGTTTGTTGGTAGGATTGATATATAATTTCTATAATGTTTGGTGGAGATACATGTTTATAAATTAGCTGTTTAAAAATCGGATTTCAAAAATTTATTTATTTATTTTTATTTTAGGGATCACACCTAAGTGACTGAATTAGTGACCACTAATGGAGTAAAAAGGTAAAAAATAAAAAATAATTCAGTGAGTGAAAAAATTAGTGGTGGATTTATCGATTGCTAACAATTGACTATAGTGGCCACAAAATCGATCACAAAGTTAGTGACCTGTTTATCAGTTGCTAATAGTTCACTAAGCCACCGACCAAATTGGTCATGGGATTGAAAAATCAATCGCTAAATTGATCATAAGATTTTATTGACCGATTTGTTTGATTGCAAGTTTTTTAGCAATCATAGTTTTAGCTACAATCTTTTTTATCCAGAATTAGTCACTACCATGTTTAGCGACCGATATCATGAAATTAGCGACTAAAATATTGGTTGCTAATGATTGATACCAAGGCAATTCCCATGGGGGTGTTTATGTGAATTACCACTAAGGTGGTAATGCTAAACCCAATTATTATTATCATTATTATTATTATAGAAAATTAAAAATTGAATAAAAGTAACATTTACATTTTATTATATAACAAGAATATGTGTCATTTTACATACTCTTTATTTTCTTTTTTTAGGGATTAAATAGAGGATCAGACATTGCGTTAAAAATTCAATCATCATGGGTTATTTTACCATCCTTCGCCAATTAGCTTGCCTTTCGATGTTATGTTATTGTCACCGAGTAATTAGAACAGATAGGTGTCTGTGCCAAAATAATAATAGTAGTAGTAGTAGTAGATAGGTTTATCAGGGTTTAGTTAGTTTAGTTCTTATGTAACTAGATAATTAATGTAGACTTTGAAGCCTATGTTTTAGGTTCTTTTTCTTGCTTTTTAACTATTTTTAATTGGTCTCAGAAAACCATTTAGGTGGTGACAATCTTTGGGCATTGTCTCTCAATTTTAACTTATTTTTTGTTTAGTGTAGTCTGTGTACAGGTAAAAAGAATCTTTCTTCTGTTAAAAGTTGAATGCTCTATATTTAAATCTTAGGTTTGGATTGTGCTTTTTTCGTGTTCAGTTGTACAAAAGAAAATCTTTGTTTTGCATTAATTTTGACAACTATGAGAAACCTTGCAAATGAGTTGTTTTATCCCATAGTGGAGCCTTCTACGGTGGGGAGAGTGAACTTGTGGAGTTTGATGGGGAGGGTAGGATAGTGAAAATATTGAAGTGTGAGAGGCACATTTGAAATTATAAAAGAAAGATACTTAATTTTATAATTAAGATTGACTGATCTGAGATCAAAACCAATTATGTTATTTTAACACAAAGTTTGTTTCCCTCCTTCTCAATAAAGCTTTCCCCACTCCCCTTCTTCCCTCTGCACTCCACTCTTCTCCCTTACTTTATCAATCTCAAACTCAAAGGCAGCTCACACCTTATCTAGTTATCCTACCTCCATGCCAAACACCTCCCTATTATTCGTTGGAGAAGCCCCCACCACCGGTTGCACCCTCATCGACGTTGCAGAACCGCCAATCTTTCCCCACCACGGGTTCCACCTTCCTCCGTGTTTCAACCTCATCGACGATGCACAGCGAAGCCATCACCCTCCAACTACCATTGCTGCATCATCAATAGCCATAAGCCGTCGTACCATCCGTCTTATCACTGCTGTGGACCTGTGCTGTTGAGAAAAGTCCCTTTCGCTCTCTATCTCTTCTTTCTCCCTCTTTAAAATTTCCTCCTCCTCCTTTTTCTTCTTCATTGAAAATCACGTTGCGGAAACAAAAGAAGAACACAAAGAAGAAGAAGCTTCTAGAAGCGAACCTCACTGTGGATATAGAGTCCGGAGCAGTGATGATAGTGTTCGGCGGGTTTCGGATCCTGGATGGTGCTTTGTGTTTCGAGGAGCTGGTTATTGCTGAGCCTAAGAAGAATCAGCATAGCTTCGTCAATTGAGCGCCGACACAGTGAGTTTTTGTTGGTTTTAGCTTTTGCATTAGGGAGTTTTTGATTTTAATTTGGAGTTTGAAAATATTATATGCGCCATGTGTGTTGGTGTTATTTTTGCTTTGAAATCCTCATTTGATTTGAGAATGTTTGTGCTTTGGACATGATTCTGCTAACTTCTTTTTCTTGTTCCTCCTGAATTTTGAATGAGGATGTTAGGGATTTGAGTTTTTTTTGTTCAATTTTTAATGTCATGTTTGGAAATCATTTTATGCCCAGTGTTTGTGCCTTGAAATCATTGTTTGATCTAAAAATGTTTGTGCTGTGGACTTGTGCTTTGCTCTTTTTGTTGGATTTGGGTTGCAGGATGTAGGAGGAAAAGGTGTTTTGGGTGCAGACAGGACTGGGGATGGAGAGCAGAATGGCATTTAATAGAAATAAAACAAACAATGAAGGGTACAATAGTCATTTTAAAAGATTTAAAAAATTTTAAAATTCACTTTTTAAGATTGAGGATAGTTCCTATAATATTCTTAAATAAACTAAGGGAGTTGAGTGATAAATTGTGAATTAGAGGAGTGTAAATGTAAGGAGCCTTTTACGGTGGGGAGAGTGAACTTGTGGAGTATGACGGGGAGGGTAGGATAGTGAAAATATTGAAGAGTGAGAGGCACATTTGAAATTATAAAAGAATGATACTTAATTTTATAATTAAGATTGACTAATCTGGGATCAAAACACCAGTTATGCTATTTTAACACCAAGTTTGTTTCCCTCCTTCTCAACAAAGCTTTCCGTTGCTCCCTTTTTTCCCCTACACTCCACTCTTCTCCCTTACTTTAGCAATCTCAAAATCAAAGGCAGCTCACACCCTCTCTTACCTCCATGCTAAACACCTCCGCTACATTCGTTAGAGAAGCCCCCCCAACCGGTTGCACCCTCATCAGCGTTCCACCCTCCTTGGCATTACAGAACCACTAATCTTTCCCCACCACGGGTTCCACCTTCCTTCGCGTTCCAACCTCATTGGCACTGTAGAACCCCTAATCCTCCCCTCTGGCTCGAACCCTCTACGGCATCCCACCATTCAGAACCCCAGATCTGCTTCCTTCACCACCAGCTCGAACCTTCCTAGGCGTCCCACCCCTCAAAACCCCCAGTTAGCTTCCCTTACCACAGGTTTCACCCTCATTGGCCTTCTACCCTTGTCTGCAATTGCAAAATCCACCCTTCTTAGCTGCATGGTTTGTATTTATTCGTGGTTTGTTCCCTTCCCTTACTCCCATACTTTGTTCTTACTTCTATCTTGCAAGTTTTGATTTTTTAGTAAAGTAGAAATTTCTTTGACATACTGTTTCAAAGCATTGCAAATTTCTTTCCTATTATTATGTACTGAATCATGCTGTTTTTGGTTTGAACTTTGATGTTGCTGTTATGGTTAAATTTTAGTTAAATCTTAAGCACATTTTTGCACATTAAACTCTTGTGTAGTTGTATTTTTCACTGCAATGTTAGTTGTGTTCTTAACCTTTATTTTCCCTGATGACTGTATTGTTAAGAGATGCCAATTTATCCTTGTGAGTGAAATGCCTGGACTAGAGGATTGGTTTATGTTGCTATGCTGAATTTGTAATTGCATGGTTGTTGCAATATTTCTGCGAATGTGTGGCATATGATTGGAGTTAAGTATCTGTGCTGAGAGTATATTTTAATTTGGTTGCCAATTCATTTGCAAGAGATTCTAGAATTGTGTAACTAGACTTCACTTGAGTGTGGGCATTGTTGTGATTTCCTAGAAGGCTTAATTAACTTGACTAATCAATCTTGCTTGCATTGTTGTTTGTTTGACAAGGCATTTTCCTTTTTTTTCCTCATTTGCTTAGTGATTTTGTTGAGAATTTGCCTCTTTTCATTCGTTTTTTGTATTTGGGTGTTTCATAAAAATTCAAACTTTGAAGGAAGAAGCTGAAATACAAAACCGTTGCATGATGTGATAGAAGAACATGTGGTGTAGGCTATAGAAAATGTGATACTTGTTCCTTTATCTCATGTAGTGGTAGATGAAATAAGCTATTCATCAGAGTCCCTTACAAAAGGGACTATTTAGCAACAACAAATGGCTATTCTTCACACCCTGGTGGTTAAACTGATACAAAGATGGATAATAGCAACATTGACAAAGCAAAATCAACACTTCGTGAAAGTGGTTATTTAAACTACGAGGTTTGCTAATAAAAAATATTTTGTTTTGCCTTTTATTGGATGCATGCATTTTATGATGTTAACCAAATCAGGTGAGCATCACCTTATAGGATTCTTGAACTTAACGTTCGTGATATCTGTGATGAGTGCAACTAACTACTTAGTATTTGATGTGAAAATGAAATAGGACAAAGGTTGGATCATATTGTTAATATGCTTCACATTAAAAAAAAGTGACTTTATTTGTTTTTTATCTTTTGTTTTCCTTATTTTGATCCTTTTTACCAGGAAATTAAAATTATGTTTCCATCTTTATAGTGTACTATGTGATGTTTTTTTCCTTTTCTTTTTGTAAGAAAAAAGGGTCTTACCCTAATACTTGATTTCATTGATGTACTTGAGATACTGCTTCGTTAAATGATAAAACTAAAGGACCTTTTTCTCCTAGGAAGCTATAGCCTTATTGAAAAGGCTTGAGTATCAGAAGGGTAATTTTGAAGCTGCAGTTCATGTATTTGAAGGAATAGACATTCATGCTGCACTTCAAAAGTGAAAGTTTCGAACAACACCAAAGATTTGAAACCAATAGACGGTGATCACAAATTGATGCAATGCCTCCTATGTCAATTCATGCTGTTAGTTTACTTATTGAAGTTGTTTTACCCGAGGCAAAATCATTGCAGACTGTTAGTAGGTTTCAAGGTTCCTCTTTATATCTTAACTTTATGCATGCTTATCATTCAGTTATATTGGTTCCTATCTTGAATCCTTTTGAACAATACAAAGTACACTCAACGAGTTTGTAGTGTGTGATTTTATTTGTTGCTATAATTCATGGATTTCGCAGATGCTACTCAATCATGCAATACCATTTTGGACACCATTGAATCTGCATTAGCAGAAGGTTAGCCTAAAAACTTTGTTTCAAACCATAAATTACAAGAAACCCTAACAAGTGCTATATAACTTGAGAATGTGAGCACATGATTGAGATGGATCTTTTAAGGAACTCTTTGAATAATTGGGAGAACTCATAATGCACATAGGAATTGCTTCTTGCTTCAAGAAAATGTGCATACAAGAAGTTGTGTTGAGGATGGAATCAAATATTCTTGCGATGCCAATGTTACTCACATTGTTAATGTATCAAAAGACTCATTAGTATTGTGCTTGACAGGTTTGCTTTTCAAAGCCAGAGGTCTGCATCAAGAAGCATTGAAATCATTTAGGAAATCATTAGACATTGAGCCATACCATGTGTCAAGTTTGATATCCACGACATGTGTACAAACGCATTTTGTTAGCCAATCATCTTCAATTGTTAGAAGCCTTTTCATTGATGAACTAAGGCTTAACAGAACAAACCCATACAATCTAGGACTATTCTACAAAGCTGATTTGGGGCATCAACTTAAAGCTGTTGAGTGCTTTGAGGCAGCAGCTCTCCTTGAATAATCTTCTCTCATTGAACCTTTCAGATAGCCAATTTCAACACACTTTGTTTTCTTTCGCCTTTTTTCTTGTGGGGTTCAACACATCTTATATTTAGTTATAGGTCTTGTAACACCCTAATTTTTAACCCAATACTCTAGAACACATTAGGTTAATCATTAGGTTATTACTTCTTAGTCTCATTCTTTTATTAAAATACTTAGCGAAAATTACATGTAAAATTTTTTATTTTTGAAAATATAAAATCAAAGTGAGAGCCGCGTTCATCAAGATACGAAAAGATAAATCACAACATGATCAGATATATAAAGGCATAGAACAATCAACAATTCAACAAAGGAACATTCCTTTAATATCATAATTAGAAATACATAGAGTCACACCCTTATAGAATCAGGTTGAGCTTGAAATAGAAGGAAATAACAAGAAGGTACAAAAGTAGTAAAGTACATGAAATGACGGGAAGTAAAAACCATCTATGCTACCCTCCTACCAAAGCTATGAGTACTAAACTTGAATACCCCTCTTCAAAAGATACTGCCAAGGGGAAAGATCTCGTGACGGCTCAAGCACTCGAATAGCTCTACAACAAGGTCTACTGGCGGCGAGAATCCTCTGGCGATGGAGGTATGTATCCGACGAATTGCTCAAGCTCCTCCTGTGTGGGCTAGTGGAATGGAGCACGAATGTGTGTCGGCTGAATGTGAGCTACACGGTGAGGGTGCATCTCAGCTTTCTTCGCCAAGCGCGGCTGTGTCACGGTAGCCTCACTTCCCTCTCGTCCATATGGAGGAGTGAGGGCAGAACTCTCCGAGTAGATGTGCGTAGGCGAGTCCTCGGACTGATCCATCTCCGACCTCCTTAATCGGGCTACGTACTTCGGATAGTCACGCACCGCTGAGGCGGATGGACAAGCACGATGAGTCTGCTCATCACGGGGGCAGGTACGCTCGAAGATCAGGCCATCATCGCCGAAAGGAGAAGTAGGAGTGAAACGATAGCTGGACACTGGGTAGGCAAAAAGTCGTCCCATATACACAAAAACGCGCACAGCACAATGACCCTCGAAGTGATAGGAGCGATGATCCAGGTCGTAATGCATCTCCCAGACTAGCGTATCAATGAATAGCACGAAAGTCACCATGGAGCTCTAAAGATATGACGGGAGAGGAAGAAAGAAGAGAAAGGAGTGAGAATCTTACCAAAGAATCTCAGTAGGGATCTCCTATCTAAGGTTACATCGTTCACATCCTCAAGAACCTTGGGTTTATTTACAAAAGGTGTACATGCATATAAAATTCATTATTAGGTTCTTATAAAACTAAACTATCCAAGGTTCATTCCTTTTAGAATGCATCTTAATGTCATGAATGCAACATATCAAAGCATGAATGCATAATATAGCATTACAGGTGGCATAAAGGGGCATAAATCTTTCATGTGGAACTTTCCTCAACTTTGTGACATAAATCATCATACTATAGCATTACAGGGCCACCCTAAAACATCTAGGTTATGAGCTCACATCTTGCTTATTATCTGAATAAGCGAAACATAATAAAATAATCCCGGCTCCTTGAGTACGGGTTAGGGGGCTTAGGGATCACCTCTCTTAGGATATACCCTCTTTGAAACGCTTTTCGGGCATCTAGCCACAACAATTTGTCCGCTTTGGTAGGCTGCATCTACTCATACCCTCACGGATTTGTCTTTCCTGGGGGTGCTCGGCTGAACTGGTGTCACCCAAGAAAGCGCGTCTCAATGCTTTGTCACATAAAAATCTCCTGGGGCTGCTCGGCCGAACCGGTGTCACCCAGGGTTTTAATCTCATATGGTACTTCAAAAACATTCTCAAGTCCTTTAGGTTTGATGGAAATTCGGCAGCACAACGGTTGTACACCGAATTTCTTTCAAACCAACTTTATGCCACAAGTCTATAACACATACACATTTCTCATTCATCTTTCATAGTTAGGATAAACTTATCATCTCAATAAAACACTTCATCATAGTTCATACATTATCAAAGCATATGCATCAACACATCATACTTGCATTATCAAACTTAAAATATCAAAGTCTCTTAATGTCTTATGCTTTGACCCTTAAGGTCCTTTAATTTGATATCTAAGTTGTTTATCATCACAACTTAAACTCATGGGTACCTATAGGCTCATATCAAAGTATTCCTCACTCAATTCTATGATCATAAACAATTCTAAACCCCAAGAGTGTAGAATCCATAATTTACACTTTACGGGTACCTAGGAGTCACAACTCTAACCTTTTCTAAGTTCGGTTTGTTCCTAAAGCATCAAGATCAAATCCTAAACCAATTATGAGTAGTTCCTACACATTTAAACTAATTATAAACCAGGATTTCTAATTTTAAACCTTGCTGGACAGAATCCAGAAAATTACATTTCTAAGGGATCTAGAACTTGTATTTTAATTCTTTTCTAGTTACTAACTTATCTTAACTTTCTCAAATGAATTTTAGCATTAATTATACATGATCATACTCATTTTATCATCATCTAAACAGCATCATACAGTGAGCATACCAACCAAACAGAACCAAAAACATCTCCATCAAACAATGCATAAAACTTCATTTTTAAAGCACATAAATTACTAGTTTCTCTTGGAACCTTTTTAAAACTTATAAAACTCACTTGGAAACAATTTATTTAATCAAAACCATTATAAAACATATGAGGGCAGTAGCCATTTTAAATAAACCTCAAGAGGGATTTAAATCATGAAATCTGGCTCAAAACATTTCTTAAGATCATCTAGACTTAGGAAAATCATGAAACATGAGTTTTAGCACTTGTAACTAGATGAATCTCATTTAAGACTCAACATCATCACAAGGTCGAAAATCAAAGAGCAAAAACTTATATTTTCAAACTTTGTTTGAGGTAATAATGGGAAAGTCCATGAGCTCTAAATCTCTTAAGTGATTGACATAAAAATAAACATGCAATGCACTTGGTTTTAGTCTTTATTAGGATGTGAGAGCATAAAATAAATATGCTATGCAAATCCATTATTATCTTTGAGATTTAGTGAGAACATAAACATAAATATGAAGATGCAAGTTCATTCTTTAATCTTGAGTATTTAGTGATGACATAAAAGTAAATATGAATGCAAGTCCTTTTTATCTTAACTTAGAGCTCATGCAAGACTTTTAGAGAGAACAAAAAATCTCAACCCAACACTTATCTCATCAACAAAGTGAGCTCTAGAGTTCTTAAATCAATTTCTCAAAGGAACTACATGGTTCTTGAACATCATCATCAAGCTCAAAGGAAGTAAACTCAAAAGAAAACAAAACCATAAAGAAATAGGAATCAAGGCCGAAATATGGAGGAAAAGAAAATAAGAACCGAAAGCATACAAGGAAAGAAAAAGAGAATGAAACTATGTCATATTCTTTATTAAGTACCCAAAACCCCTATCTAAAGAGAACTCTAGAACATGCGGCCAACTTTAAGATTGACAAGGGTAGGCTTGGGCTTTTTGAAAACCTTAGATTAATTTTTCTTAAGTTGAAAAACCATGTGAGCTAGGTAATATAGATAAAGTTCAAAGAAAAGAAAAACTCAAGCTTTAGAGGTTCCTTTGAGATGAACACAAGTCATCCTCTAGAAACACTCATCATCAAGCTATCATGAACAAAATGAGGCCTTGAGGCCAAAAATAAAAGAAAAGAAAGAAGCAAGGAAAAACTTAAAAAGAAACCAAGAGAAACTTTGAGAAAATAGCATTTTTAAGTAAAACAAAAACTAGAGAGCAACTCCTACCAAGTGTGAAGATGGAAGCTTGGTCTTGAAGATGAGAATGAGAAGGAAAACTCCTCCTAGGATAATGATGGTGCTTCGGCCTTGAAGGAAAGAAAGGAAAGGAAATGTGCTCTTGGTGAGTTTGTGTTTGAGGTTAAGAGTTTGTGTGTTTAGGAGATGATTTGAGGTTGTGAGGTGATAATGCAAAGAGAAGATGATGAAGATGAAGAAGAAAGAAGGTTCCTAAGAACTTGAGAGGAAATGAAGAACTTGAGAGGAAAAACGAAAGAGCTTGCAAAGAATGCTTGAAAGCTTAAACTTGCCAAATGATATAAAGTGTAACCAAGCTCAAGTAAGCAAGGTATTTCTAGAAAAACTAAACAAATGAGAGCTCATGGAGGGAAAAGAGAAACCGTGTGCATCCTCATGTTCCATAAGGTGAAATATTGAAATTTTGAAGCATGGAGGAGTATGAATGAAAGTATGGGTGGTATGGTGCAAAGCATGGCCTAAGCATGGCTTGGAGTGGACTTGAAATGGTATTTGAATTTCAAATATTTGAGGCATGGGAGGAGGAGTGGCCGTGAGGCTTCTAGAAGAGAGGAGGAGAGGTTTCTTTTGCTTAATGATGGTTTAGTGATGTGTTTAGGTGTGTATTAGATTAGGTGCAAGATTAGGAATTCCTAAATATGTGTTTAGGTAACTAAGGATGCAATTAGGAATTTTATGACATGATTAAGGAGTGCTCATACACATTTAGAGGGTTTAAAATTCATTTTATGAATAAAAAATGTAGACACAATTCCATGATTTAAGGAATTGGAGAGAGAAAACACTATTCAAGATTCCATGACAAGGAATCTTGAATTTAAAATGAGATTTTAGTTTAAATTAAGCAATTTTAGGTTCTAATTAACTTTAATAAATTATTTTGACTCTAGATTAATTAAGGAAATTAATTAATCTTCGATTAAAGCCTGATATTGCTTAGGTTTGCTTAATAACGCGATTAGGTTCAAAAACACTAAACTAGAGGCAAAATCATAATTTTGCACAAAAATTGCCCGGGACCACCGGGACTAAAACTGAATCACAGAATACATAAAAACACTTTTTAAAACCATCTGGAGAAGTTTCGGGTCCATTCGGCGCTCGTACCCATGTCAAACACAACAGGGGTATTTTGGTCATTTTGACTTGAAATATCAGAAAACAAGATTTTTGATCCCAGAAAGATACACAAGTCAACTAATCCCCTTTAAACATTGAGTTAGGCCCTTAAGGATTGTCGGGTCGGCTATCCTTGAGTTCCGGGCCGAAAATGACCTCAGCGGCATTTTAGTCATTTTTACTCTAGCAAAAAATCGGGGCATTACATTACTCCCCTCCTTAAAATGAATTTCGCCCTCGAAATTCGTACCTTAGAACAGCTTGGGATACTTCAACCTCATCTTGTATTCAAGCTCCCACGTGAACTCTTCATTCTTGCCACGTCCCCACGCAACCTTCACCAAAGGAACAGACTTGTTCCTCAACTGCTTGACACCGTGATCCACGATCCTCGTGGATGGTAGATTCAACGTCAGGTCCTCCTTTAACTGCACATGCTCTGGCTCTAAAACATGGCGAGGGTCGGACTCATATTTTCTCAACTGAGAGACGTGAAAGACATCATGGAGATTGGAAGGATTTGGCGGTAGGGCTATTTTATAGGCTACAGACCCGATTCTCTGAAGAATTTCCAAAGGACCGAGAAATCGAGGACTCAACTTTTTGACTTTCATGGTGTAACATCCCCAAATTTATAACTAAGATAAATATTAATCTTAATTATCGATAGCAAAAACCAAGAGAATCTGGACAAATGTTATGAAACACAACAAATAGACTACTTAAGTATGTCTAGAGGAAAATGCAAAGAATTACGAAAAATGCCATCACTTAGTGGAAATTACGAAAATGCCCTTGCTATGTAAAGGAAATTACCAAACTACCCTTGCCTTATTAAATGACAAAGATACCCTTACTCTATGAATGGAATTACAAGAATACCACTATCATTGTCTAATTACAAAAATATCATTGTCTTAGTTAAAGAAATTACTACAATGCCATTTGCACAAATCCCTAGACTTGTCTTTAGACAAGAATGAATCTAAGCCATTGGATTAAGATGATAACACAATAATTTAACCACATACATCATACACATTTCTGAATCACATACATGCACTAAAGGTTAGAAAATCTCCACTAACATCTTTGCACAAAACATGGAGCATTTTCATCCAACATGTTTGCACAAAACATGGAGCATTTTCATCCCAAAATTCAGCCAACATGTTTCCATAAATCATGCTCCAAGTGCTTTCCTTGTTCTGTTTTTTCCTCTAATCTTTCCACTATAAATACTCCTCAAACTCTCTTCAATTCATAAAACTCCCTAAGTGTTCTTTCTTTCTTATTCTATCATTCCGCTTATGTTCTTCGAAGACTTCTCTTGATCCCCTAAACTTCATCCAAACACTTAAATCCTAAGTCCAAACTTTCACTAGCCCTCACAAGAGTTACAATCTTTAACTCTAGTGAGAAATATTTTCTTAAGCACTCAAGTTCTAGAGCCAAGATTCAAGGAGGGTCATCCACTCCAAAGACTCTTGTTCAAAGCTTAAGGAAGAAGAGAAGGACCCTTTTTAGACCCTACACAAGAGGTAGGAGTTTCTTCTTTATTTGTTCAAGTATTGTTGGCTTCTAACTTTGCTCATGGATAGAATGCCTCAAACTTGAGTTATTGTCAAAAGTTTTGAGTAATTATATTTTTAGAAAACACAACATGTTCTATTCTGCTATGAGTACTTTTATGATGTTATCAAACTCAAATATAACTTAAAAGATTGTATGTGAAACTTGAGTTAATAAAGATAACTTAAGACATGAACATGGCAGGTGCTGGAATTTCTAGTTATTTCTGGCAGTAGTTACTTCGAAAATTAGTGTTCATAAAATATGAAGGATCTCAAAATGAAAATATTTTTATTATAAACTATACTCATTGTAGAACACTCTCCAAAAAGAATCACCTAAAACGGAGTTTCCTAGCCCAAGATATAAATTTTTAAAGTAGAGCATAAGACTGAAACTCTTAATCTGACCTTGTAGTAGTAAAATAGGTGTAACTCACTCTAGAAAAATGCAAATGGACTGATTTCAACTTTGTGGAAAAGCTAACACATCTAAAAACACACTTATGTATGCTATGCATAAATTTGTACACCACGAAAATACAGAATGAGAGATATAATTTCGGGACAGTGTGCTGAGAAAGTCTTGAAGGTAGCGTGATACTGTGAGAGTGCAATTTGGAAAGGTTCTGGCTAAGGAAAGACTTTGTATTTAAGCGTGTCCATTGTGACCCACCTCTCTTTCCTGGGAATCCTACTATGCACAATTTACAGTTGATTTACACTAATCTAAGATGATAGTGCTACAAATTTTATTCTAAAAGATGCCAGAACTCTAAATAAAATATTCAAGTCTTGTAAAGAGATAATTTTAAGGATTTAAGTAGAATAATAATCTTCAGGAGATATATATAAAAGTCATAATAAAAATATATAAAGAACCTCTAAAAATATCTTAAAGGGTATTAATGTATTAATGGAAATACTAAGAGTACAAAGAAGACTAAGAGAAAAAGATAATACCAAGATATTCATAACCTATTAGGAACACTAGAGACCTAACTTGATAACTTAGGTTGCTTAATATGAATTATCTATGAGAATATTTACTATGAGATTTACATGATATTGTCTATGTTACATGAAGTAATGTACATAAATGTGAATGTATTGATGAGATATGAAATGATAATGATAAAATGATTGACTGTGCCATGATTTATTAATGTGCATACATTCATGTTTCAAATGAAATAATAAATAGACCAACTCACTACTTAATCCTCTTTGAGGATTAAGGTATTGATGATTTCACTCAGTGAGAATAAAAGTAAAACTTGAAAAAGTAGCAATGATAGTCTGGAAAAATGGACTTGAGCTAAACTCACGGCTTAACCCCCTAAACCGTTGAGATCATGGCAACGGAAAGAAAACCAAAAGGTTGTGGCGACGGCCACGGTATGAGCTCATTACCCTTTTAGGGTGGTCTAAGGCATTGATGCATTCATCCCGTGAGTAATTAAGAAATATGTTGATGAAATAAATGAAAGATGATGATCACTAAACAAGTGAATGTTGAGGATGAGTAATCATGAAATGCATGCAGCTCCTAAATGATTATTGCTTATTAGTGGTTTTACATGATATGCTTATATGTATGCTTGATGAAATCTGAATGGATTTTTACGCTAATGTTCAAGATTAGTTTAAAAGTAAGCGCACTTGACTAATCACGTTTGTGGAAGTTTGATAATTGAATCCTTACTGTTCACCTTTTATAATAAACCGAAGTAGTGGGGACGACAACGATGACACTTTTAGTACAAGTAGGAAATCCTCTTGAGAAATCATGTATTTCTCACTCCTATGTTTATTTTACATGTTGTAGATTACGAGAGGCAGGCGTGTCCACCTAAAAACAGAAGTTGTAGCTGAGAAAGGAGGTAGCGTGAAGATTTCAAACCTTTCAAGTAGGAGCAATTCCGAGCTTTAGTTACATTATAGTTTGTGAGAAACAATTAGTAATAGTAGAACTTATATTGTTATTTGTAATAACTTATCAGTATGATATATGCCCTGTTGTGACTTATGTATTAAGTGATTATATTCCAGTTTATGTGATAATAGTTCTACACTTAGTCTCTTATTCCGCTTATTTAATTAAGTGCGCAATGTAACTTGATTATTATTTATAAAAGCGCTATGTATTTCACTTCTCGTTTCAGGCTTAAGTTTTCAAAAATATTAATTTATTTAAAGAAAAAAAAACTTCCACTATTTTTCTAAGTTAATTTCAAAAGAAAATAAATGCAAGGCATAAGTGACAACTAATAGAATCCAAATGTGAACTTAAGCACAGTGGGGTTCTATTAGGGTGTTACACATGGCTCTTCCTATTCCTGTAGTGGGAGTGATCCTAAGGAATACATGTTCGCCTTCTGGGAATTCCAAGGGCTTACACCTTTTATCCGCATAGCTCTTTTGCCGACTTTGAGCGGTTAAGATTCTATCCTTAATTCTCTTGATTTGCACCGTCATTTCCCTCACTACATCGAGTCCCAACATACTTTGTTCTCTGGGTTCGTACCAACACAAAGGTCACTTCCTTCCATATAGCGCTTTGTACAGTGCCATACCGATGCTCGCGTGATAACTGTTGTTATATGCAAACTCGATTAGTGGCATGTACTTATCCTAACTTCCTTTTTAGTCCAAGACACAGGCTCTCAACATGTCTTCTAGGGTTTGGATTATCCTCTCAGATTGGCCATCTGTTTGAGGGTGGTAAGCAGTGCTTAAGCATAACTTTGAACTAAATGCCTTTTGAAAGGCTCCCCAAAAACGTGACGTAAACCGCGGATCTCGATCCTAGATTATCATCGACGGCAATCCATGCAACTTTACGATCTCTTGGATGTACAACTGAGCTAATTTATCCAACGAGTACGTGACTCTAATAGGTAGAAAGTGGGCTGACTTGGTCAGTCGATCCACGATTACCCATACGGCATCATGGCCAGCTTGGGTCCTCGGCAATCTTATCATGAAATCCATCGATATACTCTCCCACTTCCACTAGGGGATTGACAGGGGTTACAACATTCCTGAAGGCTTTTTGTGTTCAATCTTAACCTTTTGGCAAACCAAATACTTACTCACCTAGGCGACCACATTCCTTCTTTAATCCGGGCCACCAGAACATCTTCTTCAAGTCCTGATATATCTTGGTAGTACTAGGATGGATGGCGAAGTGGCTCTTGTGAGCCTCCCCCAAGATCTTCTCTCGGAGGTCACTATCCCATGGCACGCAAATTTGCCCCTCAAATTTCCACACACCATCAGGGTCTTGCTTAAAACCTTTCAACTTCCTAGCCTTAACTGCTTCTATGGTTTTCAAAAACTCCTCATTCTCTCATTATGTGAGCATCACACCCTGTTTAAACCCACTGGTCACTCGAAGGTGACACATCTCTATTCTTTCTTTGGTCACAGACATCCCAAGATTCATATCCCTAAACTTCTCTATTAACCTAACTTCATTAACCATCATATGAGACAAGTGCAATGACTTTCGACTCAAGGCATTGGCGACTACATTAGCCTTGCAGGGGTGGTAAGTCAAGCCGAAGTCATAGTCCTTTAAGAACTCCATCCACCTCCTCTGCCTCATATTTAACTCCTTTTGATCAAAGAGATGCTTGAGACTCTTGTGATCAAAGAAAACTTTGAACTTAACACCATATAAATGGTGTCTCCACATCTTAAGGGCAAACACTATGGCTGCTAACTCTAGGTCATGGGTGGGGCAGGTTAGCTCGTGAGGTTTGATTTGTCTGGACGCATAGGCTACCACTTGCCGATTTTGCATCAACATACAACCTAAACCTTTGCCTGAAGCATCACAATATACCTTGAAAGGTACATTGGGGTCGGGTAACACTAAAACCGGAGTTGAGGTTAGCTTCTCTTTCAACTCTAGGAAACTCTTCTCATGGGATTCCATACAAACGGGGCATTTTTCCTAGTGAGCTTGGTTAAGGGTAGGGCGATCTAGGAAAATCCTCTAATGAACCTACAGTAATAGCCAGCTAAACCCAAAAAGCTCCTTATCTCGATCACAGAGGTTGCTCTTTGCCAATTCATTACAGCCTCAATCTTACTAGGGTCGACAGCTATGCCACCTTTTGACATAACGTGTCCTAAAAATTTTACCTCCCCTAACCAAAATTCACACTTAGAAAGCTTTGCGTACAACTTATTCTCCTTTAAAATCTCTAAAACTAACCTTAAATGACGCTCATTCTCCTCGTGGGTTTTCGAATAGAAGAGAATGTCATCTATGGACATGACCATGAACTGATCTAAATAGGGTCTAAAGATCCTATTCATGTAATCCATAAAATCTGCGGGAGCATTAGTCAAACCAAACGGCATTACATGGAACTCAAAGTGTCCATACTGAGTTCTAAAGGCGGTTTTAGGAATGTCTTGATCTCTAACCCCAATCTGGTGGTATCCCGATCTCAAATCAATCTTAGAAAATACTACAGCTCCCTTCAACTAGTCCATAAGATCATCAATCCTAAGCAACGGGTACTTGTTTTTCACCGTAACTCGATTCAACTGCCTATAATCTATGCATAATCTCATACTCCCATCCTTCTTCTTCACAAATAAGACCGGAGTGCCCCAAGGAGAAGTACTTGTCCTTATAAAACTCTTCTCCAAAAGCTCTTCTAATTGGGTTTTTAACTCGGCTAACTCCAAGGGTGACATCCGATACGGGGCTATAGAGATTGGTCCCGTTCCAGGAACTAACTCTATGGAGAATTCTACTTATCTTTCAGGAGGAAACTCAGGTATTTCATCCGGAAACACCTCAGGATAGTCTCTCACCACAGGTATATCACCTAGGTTTTGCTCAAAATCTACCTCACAAGCGGCTAGGAGAACATATCCCCTAGCTTTCTCCCCACTACAGAAGATCTCTACGGAGTTTAGATACAGTCTCAAGGGTTGACTAATGTTATTGGGGGGAGAAGGAAAAACAACTGTTTGGGTTCCACAATCTAATAACACACAGTTGGCGTGAAGCCAATCTATGCCTAGAATGACATCTATGTCTTTAAGGGGTAAGCAAATTAAATCTATGATAAAAGGCCTATTCTCTACAACGAGATGGCAATTTAAACAACATTTGCAAGTATTAACAGGGCGATTTGTGGGAGTAGAAACAATAAGATAAAAAAGAAGCTTAGAAACTTGCAAATTCAAAGACTCGACACTAGCATATGAGACAAAAGAATAGGTAGTGCCAGAATCAAAAAGTACAATTAAGGTTCTACCGTTAAGTTCGCACTTACCTTGAATGAGGTCGTTGGACTTTCGCCCGTCTTCCGCGTTGAGGGTAAAGACCCGTCCTTGATGTTGTGGTCAGGGGTTTTGATTCGACGGCCCTCCGTTGGTGCAATTGTTGGCATAATGGCCGAGCTTGCCACACTTGAAACAGACCCTCTGCCCTATAAGGCAGGGACGGTTTCCATGATTCTTCCCACAATAGGGACAGACATTAGTAGGTTCGGCTCTGGGGTAAGCAGTAGGGGCTCCTTGTGGTGCATTGTTCTTGGCCCCACTGGATCCTCCTTGGTGGTTTTGGGGTCCACCTAGTCCTTGTGGTTGGTTGTTGTTGAAGTTCCTTGGACCGTTATGTTGAAACGGTGGCCTTTGTTGTTGTTGTTTGGATTGCGCGGGTGCTCTTTGTTGTTGTTGTTGTTGTGGTCGGAACTGGTTACTTTGGTATTGGTTGTAGTAATTCCTCGATAGGTACTGCGGTTTGAACTTCGGGGCTTGAGGTCCCAGCCCCTTAGCTCGCTCCGCCCTTGTGGCGTGAAGCTTCCGTTGTCCTTCTTCAAGAATCCGGCACTTGTTGACTAGAGTCGGGAAGTCTCTATTCTCCATATAGGCCACGACATAGTTCAACTCTGCCTTTAGACCGGCCTCATACTTGACATACTTCCAAACCTCATCGGGGTTCCCTTGGAACACCCGAGAGAACTTGATCAACTCTTCGAACTTAGCGGTGTATTAGGCCACAGTAGACCCTCCCTGGGTCAACTGCATGAACTCAATGTTCTTGGCATTCCTTATGGACTCCGGAAAGTACTTCTCATAGAAGTAGGTCTTGAACAGCTCCCAGTCGATAGGGGTTCCCGAAGCTTCCAGCAGTCGCTTCGTGCCGTTCCACTAGAATTCAGCATTAGACTTCATCATGAAAGCAGCAAACGTAACCGTATGCTCCTCCAAGTAGGTAATGATGGAGTAGATCTTCTCCATGTCTTTGATCCACTCGTCAACTTTGTCGGGGTCCATCACCCCTCGGAACACGAGCGAGTTCGCCTTACAGAACTCGCCGAAACGAGCTTGCTCAACCATCTCAGCAGTAGGGGGAGTAGGGGCAGCATTCTCTTACTGGTTCATGTGATCGAACATCCGTTCCATGGCTCTCACCATTTGACGGACAGCAGCAGCAGTCGCATTGTCTTGATCACCCTCAGGCGCATTCCTAGGCTGTCGTCGCGGTGCCATTGGTCCCTAAACACATGAGACAGTGAACATCAAGTTGATCAGGCTCAATATTCCATGCGAAATGAGCTAGTTACCATGGCACGTGCAAGCAATAGAGGTCATGCATTTATAGTCCTATAGCTTATCTCTATCAAGCACTATACACGACATAACTATCGCATCATGCTTCGAAAGCATGGTCAGTCCAATCCTCAGGCTCCATGAGAATCGAATTGCTCTGACACCAAAATGTAACACCCTAATTTTTAACCAAATACTCTAGAACATATTAGGTTAATCATTAGGTTATTACTTCTTAGTCTCATTCTTTTATTAAAATAATTAGCAGAAATTACGGCTAAAATTTTTTTTTTGAAAATATAAAATCAAAGTGAGAGCCGTGTTCATCGAGATACGGAAAGATAAATCACAACATGATCAGATATATAAAGGCATAGAACAATCAACAATTCAACAAAAGATCATTCCATTAATATCACAATTAGAAATACATAAAGTCACACCCTTATAGAATCGAGCTGAGCTTGAAATACAAGGAAATAACAAGAAGGTACAAAAGCACTAAAGTACATGGAACGACGGGAAGTAAAAACCATCTACGCTACCCTCCTACAAAAGCTATGAGTACTAAACTCGAATACCCCTCTTCAAAAGATACTGCCAAGGGGAAAGATCTCATGATGGCTCAAGCACTCGAATAGCTCTACAACAAGGTCTACTGGCGACGAGAATCCTCTGGCGATGGAGGTATGTATCTGGCGAACTGCTCAAACTCCTCCTGTGTGGGCCAGTGGAATGGAACACGAATGTGTGTCGGCTGAACGTGAGCTCCACAGTGAAAGCGCATCTTAGTTCTCCTTGCCAAGTGTGGATGTGTCACGGTAGCCTCACTCCTCTCTCATCCATATAGAGGAGTAGGGGCAGAACTCTCTGAGTAGATGTGTGTAGGCGAGTCCTCGGACGGATCCGTCTCTGACCTCCTTGATCGGGGTACGTACTCCGGATAGTCACGCACTGCTGAGATGGATGGACGAGCACGATGACTCTGCTCATCACGAGGGCGGGTGTGCTCGAAGATCAAGTCATCGTCGCCGAAAAGAGCAGTAGGAGTGAAACGATAGCTGGACACTGGGTAGGCAAAAGGTCATCCCATCTACACAAAAACGCGCACAGCACAACGACCCTCGAAGTGATAGGAGCGATGATCCGGGTCATAATGCACCTCCCAGACTGGTGTATCAATGAATGGAACGAAAGTCGCCATGGAGCTCTGAAGATGTGACGGGAGAGGAAGAAAGAAGAGAAAAGAGTGAGAATCTTACTAAAGAATCTCAGTAGGGATCTCCTATCTAAGGTTACATCGTTCACATCCTCAGGAACCTTGGGTTTATTTACAAAAGGTGTACATGCATATAAGATTCATTATTAGGTTCTTATAAAACTAAACTATCCAAGGTTCATTCCTTTAGAATGCATCTTAATGTCATAAATGCAACATATCAAAGCATGAATGCATGGCAATACTTTAAGCAAGTACTTAACAAATCATAACATCAAGAAGCACACAAGTGGCATAAAGGGGCATAAATCTTTCATGTGGAACTTTTCTCAACTTTGTGACATAAATCATCATACTATAGCATTACAGGGCCACCCTAAAACATCTAGGTTATGAGCTCATACCTTAGCTAGTCGTCACTAGTTCTTGCTTATTATTTGAATAAGCGAAACATAATAAAATAATCCCGACTCCTCAAGTACGGGTTAGAGGGCTTAGGGATCACTTATGTTAGGATATACCCTCTTTGAAACACTTTGTGGGCATCTAGCCACAGCAATTTGTCCGCTTTGGTAAGCTGCATCTACTCATACCCTCACGGATTTGTCTTTCCTGGGGGTGCTCGGCCAAACCGGTGTCACCCAAGAAAGCGCGTCTTAGTGCTTTGTCACATAAAAATCTCCTGGGGGTGCTCAGCCGAGTCGGTGTCACCCAGGGTTTTAATCTCACATGGTACTTCAAAAACATTCTCAAGTCCTTTAGGTTTGACAGAAATTCGACAGCACAATGGTTGTACACTAAATTTCCTTAAAACCAACTTTATGCCACAAGTCTATAACGCATACACATTTCTCATTCATCTTTCATACTCAGGATAAACTTATCATCTCAATAAAACACTTCGTCACAGTTCATACATTATCAAAGCATATGCATCAACACATCATACTTGCATTATCAAACTTAAAACATCAAAGTCTCTTAATATCTCATGCTTTGACCCTTGAGGTCCTTTAATTTGATATCTAAGTTGTCTATCATCACAACTTAAGCTCTCGGGTACCTATAGGCTCATATCTAAGTATTCCTCACTCAATTCTATGATCATAAACAATTCTAAACCCTAAGAGTGCAGAATCCATAATTTACACTTTATGGGTACCAAGGAGTCACAACTTTGACCCTTTCTAAGTTCGGTTTGTTCCTAAAGCATCAAGATCAAATCCTAAACCAATTATAAGTAGTTCCTACACATCTAAACCAATTATAAACCACGATTTCTAATTTTAAACCTTGCTGGACATAATCCAGAAAATTACATTTCTAAGGGATCTAGAATTTGTATTTTAATTCTTTTCTAGTTACTAACTTATCTTAACTTTCTCAAATGAATTTTAGCATTAATTATACTTGATCATACTCATTTTATCATCATCTAAACAGCATCATACAGTGGGCATACCAACCAAACAGAACCGAAAATATCTCCATCAAACAATGCATAAAACTTCATTTTTAAAGCACATAAATTACTAGTTTCTCTTGGAACCTTTTTAAAACTTATAAAAATCACTTGGAAACAATTTATTTCATCAAAACCACTATAAAACATGTGAGGGCATTAGCCATTTTAAATAAACCTCAAGAGGGATTTAAATCATGAAATCTAACTCAAAACATTTCTTAAGATCATCTAGACTTAGGAAAATCATGAAACATGAGTTTTAGCACTTGTAACTAGATGACTCTCATTCTAAGACTCAGCATCATCACAAGGCCAAAAATCAAGGAGCAAAAACTTATATTTTCAAACTTTGTTTGAGGTAATAATGAGCAAGTCCATGAGCTCTAAATCTCTTAAGTGATTGACATAAAAATAAACATGCAATGCACTTGGTTTTAGTCTTTATTAGGATGTGAGAACATAAAATAAATATGCTATGCAAATCCATTATTATCTTTGAGATTTAGTGAGAACATAAACATAAATATGAAAATGCAAGTTCATTCTTTAATCTTGAGCATTTAGTGATGACATAAAAGTAAATATGAATGCAAGTCCTTTTTATCTTAACTTAGAGCTCATATAAGACTTTTAGAGAGAACCAAAAATCTCAACCCAACACTTATCTCATTAACAAAGTGAGCTCTAGAGTTCTTGAATCAAGTTCTCAAAGGAACTACATGGTTCTTGAACATCATCATCAAGCTCAAAGGAACTAAACTTAAAAAAAAACAAAACCATAAAGAAATAGGAATCAAGGCCGAAATATGGAGGAAAAGAAAATAAGAACCGAAAGCATACAAGGAAAGAAAAAGAGAATGAAACTATGTCATGTTCTTTATTAAGTACCCAAAACCCCTATCTAAAGAGAACTCTAGAACGTGCCGACCAGCTTTAAGGTTGACAAGGGTAGGCGTGGGCTTTTTGAAAACCTTAGATTAATTTTTCTTAAGTTGAAAAACCATGTGAGCTAGGTAATATAGATAAAGTTCAAAGAAAGGAAAAACTTAAGCTTTAGAGGTTCCTTTGAGATGAACACAAGTCATCCTCTAGAAACACTCATCATCAAGCTGTTATGAATAAAATGAGGCCTTGAGGCCAAAAATAAAAGAAAAGAAAGAAGCAAGGAAAAACTTAAAAAGAAACCAAGAGAAACTTTGAGAAAATAGCATTTTTAAGTAAAACAAAAACTAGAGAGCAACTCCTACCAAGTGTGAAGATAGAAGCTTGGTCTTGAAGATGAGAATAAGAAGGAAAACTCCTCCTAGGATGATGATGGTGCTTCGGCCTTGAAGGAAAGAAAGGAAAGGAAATGTGTTCTTGGTGAGTTTGTGTTTGAGGTTAAGAGTTTGTGTGTTTAGGAGATGATTTGAGGTTGTGGTTTGAGGTTGTGAGGTGATGATGCAAAGAGAAGATGAAGAAGATGAAGATAAAAGAAAGTTCCTAAGAACTTGAGAGGAAATAAAGAACTTGAGAGGAAAAAGGAAAGAACTTGCAAAGAATGCTTGAAAGCTTAAACTTGCCAAATGATCTAAAGTGTAACCAAGCTCAAGTAAGCAAGGTATTTATAGAAAAACAAAACAAATAAGAGCTCATGGAGGGAAGAGAGAAACTGTGTGCATCCTCATGTTCCATGAGGTGAAATATTGAAATTTTGAAGCATGGAGGAGTATGAATGAAAGTATGGGTGGTATGGTGCAAAGCATGGTCTAAGCATGGCTTGGTGTGGACTTGAAATGGCATTTGAATTTCAAATATTTGAGGCATGGGAGGAGGAGTAGCCGTGAGGCTTCTAGAAGAGAGGAGGAGAGGTTTCTTTTGCTTAATGATGGTTTAGAGATGTGTTTAGGTGTGTATTAGATTAGGTGCAAGATTAGGAATTCCTAAATATGTGTTTAGGTAACTAAGGATGCAATTAGGAATTTTATGACATGATTAAGGAGTGCTCATACACATTTAGAGGGCTTAAAATTCATTTTATGAATAAACAATGTAGACACAATTCCATGATTTAAGGAATTGGAGAGAGAAAACACTATTCAAGATTCCATGACTAGGAATCTTGAATTCAAAATGAGATTTTAGTTTAAATTAAGCAATTTTAGGTTCTAATTAACTTTAATAAATTATTTTGACTCTAGATTAATTAAGAAAATTAATTAATCTTTGATTAAAGCCTAATATTGCTTAAGTTTGCTTAATCATGCGATTAGGTTCAAAAACACTAAACTGGAGGCAAAATCGTAATTTTGCACAAAAATTGCCCGGGACCGCCAGGACTAAAAATGAGGTCACAGAATACATAAAAACACCTTTTAAAACCATCTGGAGAAGTTTCGGGTCCATCTAGCGCTCGTACCCATATCAAACACAACAGGGGTATTTTGGTCATTTTGATCTGAAATCTCAGAAAATGAGATTTTCGATCCCGAAAAGATACACAAGCCAACTAATCCCCTTCAAACATTGAGTTAGCCCCTCGAGGATTGCCGGGTCGGCTATCCTCAAGTTTCGAGCCGAAAATGACCTAAGGGGCATTTCGGTCATTTTTACTCTAGCAGAAAATCGGGGCGTTATAGTTCTGATTGTAAATTTTAGATTTTGAACTTTGTTTATGAAAGGTGGAAGGGAAAAGGAGAAAGATAGGAAGGGGATTTTGTCTCTATGTATTATCTATTGTTTTGTTAGTTTCTCCATGAACTAGAATATCTATAGAATAACATATAGTGTCTAAAATTGTTTTATATTACAATGAGGAAATAAAGAATGGTGTGTTTAGGGTCTATGGTGTAGATTATAGTCTTTTAACATTGACATGTATTAAAGTAATTTAAGACAATTACATGATTTCTTTAAAAAAAATTATTTTTATACTTGTTTTTCACAAGTTAAAAGGTTTTTTTTCCCCTAAGAAAAACTCTAAAAATAATTACATTGCGTTAATTAATATTCATAGCACTATTAGGACTGGATATTGAATTTACTTTTTTTTATTTTTATTTTTTATGGATTTGAATTTGTTAAAATAACTATTATTGTAAATTTTAAAAAATGAAGAATTAATGATCTTTAAATTAATGATTTGTACAAAATGACAAATACTCATCAAATGATTCGAGTTACAAATATTTCTATTATTAATCAAACTCTTTCATTCTAATTTATCAGCCTTGGTATCATTTTTATATATCAAGGTTCAATATAATAGCTATGCGCAGTCCATTACAAGTTTCATTCTAATATTTATTACTCTGGTGTCATTTTTATTTGAGCGAATTGACCCCAAACAAGGTTGTAAACTTGAGTGAGACTTATGGGATTGGAAAAAATTCTAAAGATACTTACAAGGTTATTAGCGTTATCTAATAATTACCATCTGCTTAAAAAATAATTACTAGCATATGATGCCAAATTACTAGCAACGAATAGTCCAATTCAAGGGGAATTCTAATCATTTTAACATCTGTGTCAGTTGTGTTTGTTGGTATTAGTCTTGAAAAGGGGTCAACTTAATTAAGGAAGCCTTTAATTAAGTTGAGTAAACCTTATAGGAGTAGGAAATTTTTTTTTTGAAGGGGCCTATAGAATTAGCATTTTAAACTACTTACTAGCGCTTCTAAGAGGAGTTACCAACGAAGATTGTGAAATTACCAGTATTTGTCAGTCGAATTTAAGGAGAGTTCTAATTATTTTAACACTAGTATCATTTTTATTTGTTGGTACTGATCCCAAAAAAGATATACAGGCTAAGGAAGGCTTTAATCAAGTTGAGCAAAATTTATTGGATTGGGGAAAATAATTTAGAAGATACCTACAGGATTACTAGCATTTAAAACTGATTACCATTGCTTCTAACAATAGTTAACAGCAAATCAAGATAAATTACCAGCAACTGTTAATCCAATTAAAAGGAAATTATAATCATGTTAGCACTAGTGTCATTTTTATTTGTTGATATTGGTCCAAAAAAAGAGCTACAGGCTATGGAAGAATTTAATTAAGTTGAGTAATAATGAATTTATTTTATCCAACCTAAAACTAATAAGTTCAGCCCTACAGCACACTTGCAAAAAAAGGCCATATACCTACTATAAAAAAAAAAAAAAAGATACAACTTCCGCATTAGTATGAGAGTTGCTAACTATTTTTTGGTAACGAGAATTATTAACTATTAATATCTATTTACATTTTTTGTTTCAAATATGTGTTTCAAATATATATATTTCATAAACACTAATTGCAAAATTATTTGTGTAATAACCTAGGTACACGTGTTTCTAGACAAGTCTAGTACTGCCTTGGGGTTTCCTGGAACCCACTTGTGTTGTTGGAAGGCCCTACATATATTACAACCAAAAATTTTGGAAAAAAAAAAACTTTGGAGAGCCTGCAGTGCTAAAAAGAGCGCTGCAGCAGTCAAGGTAGGTAAGGCGGTGTAGAATAGGAAATAATGCACTCTGGTAAGCACTGCAACGCTAAAGTTTTATAAAAAAAAAAAAAAAAAAAACCCATTTTCAAGGGCTAGACCAAAAACACATACCCTTCTTCAATTTTTTTTTTCAATCACATAAATCTTACTTAGCTAATCAACTAAAGGCTCCCGCAGCTTCTATCCCTTTTTTGGGATCAATTCCAACAAATCAAAATGACATTAGGGCTAAAATAATTAGAATACCCCTCGAATTGGACTGCCCATTGCTAGTAATTTGTCACAGTACGTTGGTAATTCATTATCAAAACGCTAGTAACTATGTGAAAAAGCTAGTAATCTTACACATCTCTTCAAATATTTTTTTTCCAATCCCATAAGTCTTACTCAACTTACCTAAACTCTTCTTCCATAGCCTGCAACCCCTTGGACCAATACCAACAATAAAAAATCACCATAGTGCTAAAACTATTAGAATTCCCTTTGAATTGGGTTGCTTGTTGCTGGTAATTTCACATAGTACAATGGTAATCCATTATCAAAACACTAGTAAATATGTGGAAAAACTAGTAATCCTGTCGGTCTCTGTTAAATTTTTTCTTTTCAATCTCCTATGTCTTACTCAACTTACTTCAAATCTTCCCTAGCCTGTAGCCCTTTTTTGGGACCAATTCCAACAAATACAAATGACACTAATGGTAAAACGATTAGAATTCCCCTTCAATTCGACCGACAAATGCTTGTAATTTCAGATAATTTGCTAGTAACTCTTCTTAGAAGTGCTGGTAATTATATTAAAAAGCTAGTAATCTTGCAAGTCTTTTCTAAATTTTTTTTCCTAATCCCATAAGTCTTACTTGACTTAATTAAAGGCTTGCTTAGCCTATAGCCCTTTTTCTAGGATGAATACCAACAAATACAAATAACACTAGTGTTGAGATTATTACAATTCCCTTGAATTGGATTGACAAATATTGGTAATTTTCATAGTTTGTCGATATCACTTTTTCTGCTAATTTGTTCTAAAGCACCGGTAACCATACAAGTTTTTTCAACTTTTTAGCTATTTCAAATCCGATATCTTCTACAAGGATTACTAGAAGTCTTCTAAAGTCCCTAGCTCTAATTTTTGAACCAAGTCTATTTTCCAATCACTACCAAAATTCCAATTTGTTGTGGTTACTTTTGCGGCACTTCTAGCGGCGATTTCAAACTGTCAAAAAGCACCTAATGAATAACCTTATGTGTAATAATTACCAGCAGTCAAACTGCCACAAAGTCTAGCTTTGATTTTTTGCATAATAATTACCGGTGATTTGGAACCACTGCTGATCTTCCATTTTACAGGGAAAAAGATAACCTTTTTTTAATTTGATAATTAGAGACCTTAGGTAGTTTCATGTACTATGCTAGCAATCACTTATCATATTTAACTGAAATTCTAAAACTTTTGAAGTAAAGAGCACAAGTATCAAATTTCACTATTATAACATTCTTGAACAAGTATTTATACAAATCTAGCATATAAGCATCAAAAGAAAATCCAAAACAAAAAAAAAAAAAAAAACATAGCTCAGCTGCATTCTTCTCTAACATTCTTCTTCTCATGGAAAGTAACTTGTTTTGGCTTCACATCAGCCTAGTTGCCACAAAGAACAATTGGGATATTTTCGCACACCCTGAAAATCAGATTAAAGGAGTATTAAATCAAGGGAGAATAATAACTAAAGTGAATGAAATGAATGGCTTATCAATTATCTTCTAATTAACTAAAGCAAGCTTCTTCATCGTCATCATCATCATCATCTCCAATACATAGTTTATGTATTAATCAAAATCCAAAGAGATACAATAAGGTAATCTATACAAAAATTTAATCCCTAAGGGAAGCTTAAAATCAAACTTAGCAAGAGAATTGTCTCTAGCATCTTTACAGAAATCCATAAACAAATAAAACAAAGTAATAAAACAAGGAGAAAATTAAATTCAAATGCATGTTAGTCCATGCACCTTAGTTTTGCTGTCTCCACATCAATCCTGGAAAATAGTGCTATTTTCTGATGATGTGAAGTGTAAGGCACTGAGCAATGGTGGCTATAGCAATCTCTTTGGCAAAACTGGTGTTAAGAAAATGAGATTAATTTTGAAGCAAAATCGGCTAACCAAAACAAGATGGCATTCAGTTTATAGTTACATTCAGTTTCAGAGCTACATGGATAAGATGGCAAATTAAATTATAAGAATTCAGGTCTTACATTAGTTTGATTGAACGAAAAGAAAAAAAGCAAGCCTTAGCACAATTAGCACGTAGTCCTTACAGATAAGGGGAGTGAGAAAATTAATAGTTGATATCAGAAACTACACAACTGAATCATATGAAGGCTTCCACTTAGCCACTAACAATCACAAGAAGCTAGCAATTGAGAAGTACCTGAACCAGTAGCGCAACACCAAGAAGAGTCTAAATGTCACGTATAATGCTCGGATTCCCATCACACTGCAGTTCTAACTCCATTGTAACATCATCCACTTGTCCATCTTCAATTATAGACACTCCTAAAGAACCACATCACCAAATTAGAATCTCCGTAGCTAAATGTATGAGAAATTCGAAAGCAAAATGAGTAACATGATCACATAAAACCAAACAAAAACTACTTGAAATTAAACTTCAATTGCATGAAAATGAAAACACAAAAATGCAAAAGTGATTGGGATTGAGTGATAATTGGAACAAACCTACAAAAGTGATATGAATGTTAAAGGATATTCCTCTTATCTTCTACTTGCTTCTAATTTCGTTTCTCCTCAGCAAACTCATGATCTCGACAATTATGTTGCCCTGTTTCCCTGATCTTCATGTTGTCCTTGCGGATTATCAAAGAGCCAAAGTTGTTGGGTACACAATTAGCAAATAAACAAAATGGAAAGGAAAAAGAACCATGAGCACAATGAAGAGATGAAAAGCCAGTGTATTTTAGTCAATGAGTATTGGTATCCAACCAAAAAAGTTGGCCACACCTTGCATTTGTCGTTAAACAGAAATCAGTTCACAATATGCAAATCCAAGTTTTCAACAACAAAGAACATCACAATATGAATAACTTGTCACTGGTAAAGAATTATATTTGACTGAGATATTTAGTAACCCAAAATGGAGAAACAACGTATATTGTGCATGTTCATGCCCGTGGAAGTAAAGCTAAAGAACTTGCTAGGGGAGAGAGAGACAACTTCTTGAGAGAATAAAGAAACCTGCTAATAAAGCTTTATTCGAGTGCAGAGAAAAAGCAATTGCTTACTTGTTGCGATGAACTTCACTTTCTAATAGATGTGGTTGTAAATAACCATAATGGTCTAACAATGAAGATCTCCCCTGCAAGAACACACAAATGAATTCAGATATATATGACTTTAACTTTGAACTAAGTGTCAGATCCACAAACAGAGAAAAAGGAGGAGGAAAGAAACAAGCCAAATAACACAAAATTAGTTGCAAAGACATATTGGCTGCGGTAATCTAGCATACACTTTATTGAAGTTTGTTGGTTGGTCACAGTAACATTGTTTTGAAAAATTGTCAAAGAGACAAACGAGTAACATTGTTGGCACTTCATTATTTCTCTTGAAGATTTAATTGTAAAAATTTTGGTTGGTATGAGCAAAGTGTGTGATTGCATATGGTTTTTGGAATAGGAATACAAGGTCCTATATTTAGCTTTTAAATAAAGCACATTCAAGATCCATATTGTCTGTAGTAACAGAGATGAAGACCAAATAAAACAAAAAATTTGGGTTCACTTTGTAACCTTCCTATATCAAGGTCAACGACTTAGCTAACAAAATGCCACCTTGCACCTATCTGGCTCTCTTTCAGAGTAGTAGATCATCTTCCATTTAAGTTCCTAACACAAACATCTATTGTTGGAGAATATAAAAATTAGCAGATCAAATGGTGTATATCACAAGGAGAAAAAATAATATCTTCTCCTTTTCCACAACCACAAATTTATTTCAAGACATAAAAATTTAAAACAGAGACCAGAATTGTTCATTGGGGTAAATTCATGCTATATTTCAATGACCTAAGAATTCAAAATGATTCAACAAAATGGATGTAAGGCTTTCAACTAGTTGAGGTAAAATCATGTTAGATTTCAGTGACTTATGCAAACTCCATAAAAATAAAAAATTCAATCTTACATTATCACATTGTCAACCATATCCTAGCAGATTCCTAATTCAAAATTGATAAGAGGATAACATATAAGATATCATATATTGCTCTAAACAAGTAATCAATTTCATTTTCTCTAGCTAAAATCCAATCGATCTAGGAGTAATAGGCAAATTTGAATCCTAAACACAAGACAATCGAATTAGTATGAGATAAAGAGAGAGATCTGTTAGGATAACGGGCTGATCTTGATTCAGAGCTAGGAGTTTGTAACGCCCCGATTTTCTATTAGAGTAAAAATGACCAAAATGCACCTGAGGTCATTTGCGGCTCGGAATTCGAGGAAAGCCGATCCGGCAGTACTCGAAAGGCAAACTCAATGTTGGAAGGGGATTAGTTGGCTTGTGTACCTTCCCGGGATCGAAAATCTCGTTTTTCGAGTTTTTAGGTCAAAATGACCAAAATGCCCCTGTGGTGTTTTACCCATTTGCAAGTGCCGGATGAATCCGAAACTTCTCTAGATGGTTTTAAGAGACGTTTTTATGTATTCTATGACTTCAGTTTTAGTCCCGGAGGTCTCAGGCGAAAGTAGTGCAAAATTATGATTTTGCCCCTAGTTTTGTGTTTTTAAGCTTAATCGCGTGATTAAGCAAACTTAAGCAATATTAGGCTCTAATCGAAGATTAATTAATTCCCATAATTAATCTTGAGTCAAAATAATTTATTAAAGTTGATTAGAACTTAATAATGCTTAATTTAAACTCAAATCTTATTTTAAATTCAAGATTTCCTAGTCATGGAATCTTGAATAGTAAATTCTCTCTCTAATTCCTTAAATCATGGAATTGTGTTTTCAATTGTTTATTCACAAATGAATTTCAAATTCTCCAATGATGTATGAGCACTCCTAATCTTGTCATAAATATTCCTAAACCTCATTCTTAGTTACCTAAACTTATGCTTAATAATTCCTAACCTTGTACCTAAACTAATCTACACTTAAACCTATCATTAACACCCAATTACATGAACAAAATCTCTCCCCCTTGGCTGTACAAATCTGGCTGAAAACCTATACCCCTCATTTCCATCACATGTGTGAATTTTTGCACTCAAAGAACCATGCTTCCACCTCACCATAAACCATACTTTGTCATACAAACACCATGCTTTCATCCATGTTTCATATGACCACTTCTAGAAGACTTTTTCTCTCATTTTTGTGGCTCAAATTCAGCCAGCCCTCCTTGCCTTCTAGATGATTTATTTCAATTTCAAACAAAGAGAAATTACCATACTTTGAACCATACCTTGCACCATGTCTTCCATACTTCAAACCATGCTTGAATGACATTGTGTAAGAGATATTTTTCTCTCCTCCATGCCTCAAAGTACACGGCCAGGCCCCTCCCCTCAATGAACCTCCATTGTTTTTGTTTTCTATAAATACATGTGTTGAAGAACTTATGTGAACCTTTAGATCATTTGCTAAGTTTTAGTTTTCAAGCTTTTCTTTGAGTTCTTTCCTTTTTTTTTTTTCTCTCAAAAGTGCTAAGAGTTCTTCCTCTTCATCTTCATCTTAATCTTCTTCATCTTCTCTTTACATCACCACCTTACAACCTCAAACCACAACCTCTAATCATCCTTTAAATACTCAAACACTCAACCTCAAACACAAGCTCACCAAGAACACATCTCCTTTCTTTTCTTTCTCTGAAGGCCGAAGCTACCTCACCTCTCTAGGAGGAGTTGATCTTCTCATTTCCACCCTCAAGATCAAGCCTTGTCTTCACATTTGGTAGGGAGTTGCTTTCATGTTTTGTTTTTACTCAAAAATATGATTTTCTCAAAGTTTCTCTTGGTTTCTTTTTAAGCTTTCTCTTGTTTCTTCTTTTCCTTCTATTTCAGCCTCAAGGCCTTATTTATGACTATGATGGCTTGATGATGAGTGTTCATAGATGATGACCTTGTGTTCATCTCAAAGGAACCTCTAAAGCTTGAGTCTTGTTCTTTGTCTAGTGAAGTTTTGGTTTTTCTTTCTTTTTCCTTTTCCTATACATTTCGGCCTCCATAGCTCTTCCTCAAAGGTTTTTGTTAAAATTTTTAAAGCATCTGTATTCCTATTTTATGTCATGAAAGAATGTTGTTTTGGTTCTTACTCTCTTAAAGTTTTACTTTCCTTTAAAAGCTTGTTTCTTTGAGCTTGATGATGATGTTCAAGAACCACATAGTTCCTTTGAGAACTTAGTTCAAGAACTCTAAAGCTCTCTTTGTGATGAGATAAGTGTTGGGTTGAGGTTTGTAGTTCTCTTTAAAAGTCTCATGTGAGCTCTAAGTTAAGATAAAAGACTTTGCATCCATGTTTACTTTTGTGTCATCACTAAATGCTCAAGATTAAAGAATGAACTTGCATCTCCATATTTATGTTTATGCTTTCACTAAATCTCTAAGATAATAATGAGTTGCATAGCATATTTATTTTATGTCCTCACCTCTA
Organism: Dalbergia cultrata; assembly: GCA_031216105.1. Taxonomy (NCBI): domain Eukaryota; kingdom Viridiplantae; phylum Streptophyta; class Magnoliopsida; order Fabales; family Fabaceae; genus Dalbergia; species Dalbergia cultrata. The sequence goes on along the minus strand of JAVHNL010000113.1, from coordinate 1,102,135 downwards.
AATAAAGACTAAAATAAAGTGCATTGCATATTTACTTTTATGTTACAACTTAAGAGATTTAGAGCTCATAGACTTACCCTTTATTACCTCAAACAAAGGCTTGAAAATATGTTTTTCCCTAGTTGTGATTTCGGCCTTAAGAGGTTTCCTTGGTTACAAGTTTCAAAATCCATGTTTCATAGTTTCCTAAGCTTATGTGAGTTCAAGGAATATCTAGGACAAAGTTTTATGAATTTAGGACCTCTTAAGTTTGATTTAATTTAGCCACTGCCCTTACCAATACTTTGATGATTTTAGATGATAAAAATATTTATAAATGAGTTTTGATAGTTTTAAAAAGGTTCCAAGAGAAACTAGTATTTTATGTGCTTTAGAAATCAAGTTCTATGCTTTTTATGGAGATGGATTTTCAGTTCTGCCTTGCCATTTTATGACCACTGTATGTGCTGTTGGATGATGATAATATGAGTATGTTTGAGTATATTTAATGTTAGAACTCATATGTGAAAGATTAGAGAAGATAGTAACTAGAAAAGAATTAATTTGAGAGTTTTAGATCCCTTAGTAAATGATTTTTCTGGATTCTGTCCAGCATGGTTTAGAAATGATAATTCTGGTTTAAATTAGTTTAAATATGTAGGAATGACTCATAATAGGTTTAGGACTTGATCTTAATGCCTTAGGAGCAAACTGAACTTAGAAAGGGTCATTGTTGTGACTCCTAGGTACCCGTAAAGTTAGAATTTTAGATTCTACACTCTTGAGGTTTAGAGATGTTTATGATCATAGTGTTGAGTGAGGAATACTTAGATATGAGCCTATAGGTACTCGAGAGATTAAGTTGTGATGATTTATAACTTAGGTTGTGAGTTAAGGACCTTAAGGGTCAATGCATAAGACATTAAGAGATTTTATCACTTTTAGTTTGGTAATGCAAGTGTGATATGTTGATATGCATGATGTGATGATATATGAGGTATGATGTGTGATACACGAGCATTATCTATATGAGTTATGATGATGTGATCTTTTATGATGATGCTATGATGATGTAGAAATTGATTATGAATTGTGGAATTGAATGTGTAAGTACATGCATTGTGAGTTGGTGTGGCATGTTATGATGAATTGTATGAATTGTTGAGATGTTACGTCTATCATATTTATGAGAATTGAATGAGAGAGAGTATGTACCCCTTCTTTTTCACTCTTAAAAATCTAGTGAAAACTAGTTAGGTTTGAGCTCATTTAGGCAATATGGGTGTTTATGGTTGGATTTGGGTGTATTTGGTTGGACTTGATACTGAGAATAATTTGGTGATGAGTATGAATGTAACTGAGCTCATTCCTAGGCGATAGGGTGTGTTTGGTTGGATTTGGTGATGCGTATAAATATCGCCGGACACAGTGTTTACGGTTGGATTTGGTAATGAGAAAAGAAGGTGGTCTTTGAGAGAAAGAACTCAAGAGTTTGGACGTGAGAAAAGAGATGCGATGTCTCCTTTCAAGTCACATAGTCATGAGTAAAGAAAAAACTAATCCTAAGTTACCCCTTCTTTGCCCTCTTAGAAATCTAGTGATGACTAGTTAGGTGTGAGCTCATATGGTTGAGCTCAATCCTAGGTGATAGGGTGTATTTGGTTGGTTTTGGTGATACATATAAATATTGCCCGGCACTGGTGTTTATGGTTGGATTTGGTGATGAGAAAAGAAAGTGGTTCTTGAGGAGAAGAACTTAAAAGTTCAAGTATGAGAAAAGAATAGAGGAAAGTTCTGTACTGTTTATGCCACTTATCTATTACTTGATGTCATGCTCTTATTGAATTCTTTGTATAATGTATTGCCATGCATTCATCCAATATCTACGGAATTCATATCATTAAGATCCATACTAAAAGACACCCACTTCGGATAAATAGATTTGAGAAGTTTAAAAGTTAAACCTTATGCATGACCACCTTTTTATAATTAAAACCGAAGTGGCTGGGGACGATGACGATGACCCGTGTGTTAGAGTTGGAAATCCTTACTGAGAATCTTGAATAAGTTTCTCATCCCTCTCTCTCTTTTCTTTCATGTCGTCTCTAGACGAAGATGATGGTGTATCTCATGACTTCTACTAAGGCGTGGGCGTAGGGCATGCACTACGAGTTGGATCAGTGGGATGGAACGGAAGCGCGGAGATGTCGCTTTAGATTTATATACCTATAGATGTGTATTTCTTTTGATGTGACAATAAGACTATGATAGTCATAAATTATGTATCTATGATAATATGTTTATGTTGTGATGTAATGAACAATGTTTGTGTTTTGTGACCATGAATGATATGATATCCCTTTTCTGTATGTTAGTCTTCGTTACGTCATACGCGGCTTTCACTTTGATTTTATGTTTCAAAAAAAAATTTACCCGTATTTCCGCTAAGTATTTTCATCAAAGAATGAGACTAAGAAGTAATAACCTAATGTGTTCTAGAGTATTGGGCTAAAAATTAGGATGTTACAGAGTTAACCCCGTCAAATTTGTGACCGAGATATGTTTCATGCAAGAATAATACAAAAAGATACAGAAACGATTTCTCAGTCATGGAAGCTCACACAGTTGAAGAGAACAGAGGTGGTGACCCTCATAGATGTATGATCAGACTTCTAGCTTCATCATCGAGTCAAATCGCGAGAACAACAACGGCATTGCCAGTGTCGTCATCGACAGAGAGGCCGGTGAAATTAAGAGAACCTCCGCAAAGGAAGCACGGTTCGACGAAAGAAAGAGAAGGATTGCACCACCATGTAACCTTTGACGGTGGTGGTGGTGGTGGCTGGATTTGAAGGAAGAGCTAGTAGAATAGGCAGTTGAAGACTATGGTTTTGGATTCGACAGCGAAGACGAAGGCCGAGGTGGAGACCAAGAGAAGGCGGTGAAATCTCAGAGAGGAGGGTTAGGTTTTGTTTGTGGTACAAGAAAGATTGGGTTTTGTCTTGATGTTTCATTTTTCACTTTATTATTCTCATTTGTTTAAAACATTTTTAGCTGCTTTTTTTCACTAGAACTGCCGCGAAATGATATAGATTTGTGGCCCTTAATATAAACTGCTGGGAAAATGAAACTACAGCAGCAATTTGTAAAACCGCCACTAAAAAACTGCTACTAAGCAGCACTTTTCTAGTAGTAAATCCTCTTGAACAAGTTTCACCTTACTTTAATTTCCAATTAAAAAATAGCTCAAGAAGGAAACAAAACCACCACTAATAATTTAAATGATACAACTTTGAAATTATGTATATCAACATAAGATTAGATTAGTATAATTTTCCATTTTCTTCTAACTACGCTTGTATAGACAGTTTATAATCAATTGTTACCCTTCAAGTGTTAATATGAGTATACACACCTGTTATTAGGTCAAATGAACCTCATTAGAAACCACCACCCACAGTGAGATTAACCAATCTGAGTATTGCAAATTTACAAACAACAAAGGAGTCAGTAGGCCTAGCTAAGTAGGTATGACTGCCAATATCATATTTCTTATGTGTTAATATAGTGTATGTGTTAATGGGCATAATATTTAATATAGAGTATGTGTCAATAGAACAGAAATATGAAAATACAATTAAAAAAATAACAGAATATTGTAATGCAAATAAAAGATTAAAACTTTACTTGAAATAGAAATATTGAGAAAATGGTGCATGATAAATTTCTAAATGCACACATGAAAAAACTTTCCTTGACATGAGCCTAAATTAGTAGTAGCACAAATTACAATTTTTCCTTATTGGCATATCATAATTAATTAGATGGAATACTTGCTAAAACTCTATGCATCAAATGAAGTTGACATCAAACAAGAGTAGTAGCAATTTTTTTTTTTTTTTTGTGTGGCCATGTTAGGATAAGGTAATAACAATTCAGTACATTAGATTAATTTTGTGAATTTTAGCATCTAAATCAAAATTGTTTTCAAATTAAATTAATATCAATTAAGGATAGTTTCATAACTTTGATATAAAATAAGAATAATAAAATCAAATTCATATCAGTTGCAACATTTTGTGTTTTATTCAATACATTTCTTTATTTTATTTGACTAGAATATGGATATATTTTGGACATATATACATTATTATTATTATTATTATTATAAATATTCCCTTTACCATATATATTGTCATATTAATAGTTGTAAACAAAAAAAAAAGTTATAGATGTAGCATATAGTTTTACTATCACTTTATTTAAAATAAAAATTAATTTCAATATGAAAGATAATCAATAATTTTGTAAAAACATAAAAAAAAAATGAAGGAGATGCAATCAATAATAACCATAAAACAAAACAAAGATAAAAAAAAAATCATGGCATCAATACACGGTATCGATACACGAATAGAGATAAAAAAAAATAGAAAGAACACAAAATACAAAAGTGATTTACAAAAACTAGGCTCAAATAAATATAATAAAATCAAAATACTAAACCACATGACAAAAAAAGAAATGAAAATAATTAACCAAATATTTTCTCTCAAATAAAATATTAAAAATTAAATAAAGTAAAAGTTTAAAGTATTTTGAAAATGATATTTAAAATAAATAACTTCATATGATAGAAAAATGTTAAATAAAGTTTTAACAATAGCCTAAAATTATTCTAATAATTGTATAAAAAGAAACTCATACATAACTTTCTCTTCTAGTTACCTTGTTAGTTCCCTTATTTGTCATAATGCACTATCCTTCTCTAAAGGCTCATTCTTCTAAAGGAAACTTTTATATCAGCAATAGCTCATATATCACCACTAAATACAATGATAACAATTAAAAAAAAAAAAGTTTATAGTCCTAACACAACTCATTGCTGATAGCTATAACATAGCTCTTGAAAATAATAGCCACTCACATTAAGAAAGATAAAAACAAGAACTAATAGCCATACGGACAATGAAATCATTCCCTTAATGTGAAAATAATAAATATCCATTAAATAAGGAATGAGATAAAAATATAGTACATATATAAATGTAGAAGAAGGATGTACATAATAAAGAATAATACAAAAGAGAGAAGACTAAGGATGAGAGAACGAACAAATATAGTGAAAGAGAATATGAGGGCTTAAAATTCAATAGAGAGGTGTACAAATATATTATTTTTAAAATCCTAGATAATAATGCACCAAATGTGCTGATATCATGCATTAAAATAGTCAAATATTTATGTAACTAGGATTTTTTTTTTATATTTCATGACGTATAAAGGAATCACAATTTTGTAGAGTAAATTATATCAGATCATTTCTTGAAAAGGAATCTCTTGAATAAATATTAAAAAGAATATTACATCAAATCATTCATGCTTATGATTTTCATAAATTAGGCTTGTGTGAAGGTGGTTTAATTTTAACATTGAAAGAATATGCATCAATTTAAATTGTTATGACCATGGATTGATTGTTTTAATTAATTGATCATATAACATAACTGTCTATCATAATTTATTGATTGTTTAAATTAATTAGATAATTTATTTATCTATTTTTAACTTAAAGGTATAATATATCACATATTAATTAAGAATCTATTTTCATTTTCTCATAAAAAAATTATTCTTTTATTCTAAACAACACAAACAGAGAAGCCCAATTCCAAGGTGCTCAAAAGTGTAACAAAAAAATTTTAATTTACATTTCTTTCATACTAAATTCTTTGAAATCATTGTCATTTCATAAGCAAAAGTTGCTTTAAAAAAATATGTAATATGCCAAAATCTTAGATAGCTAAAATTGTATTTATTTATAATATTTTAATATTTAATATTTTAATGTTATATATATAATACCTGGTGTACACGTGTTAGTATATAAGTTCTGTATGGCCTTAAGGTCCTCGGTACCCACCCATGCTATCGAGTCCGGGATTTTGCTAAGTCCAGAGCCCAGCATCTCCTTGGAGGGCTATATGTTAGAGCCACAATCTTGGGATCAAAAGTCTCGATAATTGTTCCCTAGAGAAAAACAAGTTGAAGAATGATTTTTAATGAATTTTAGGAAACCTCTAGACCTTTCATTTCTAGCCCACAAGTTTAGAAAATCGCCGAAATTCTGGAATTTGAACTATAACTCAAAAATTAGATTTCGATTAGTTGGAGTTTTGATTTTTTAGATATTATATTCGAATCCAAATGGGGAGTATTTCCTTATTTACATTTATGTTTTAAAGTTAATATGATTTAACGTAGAATAAAGAAATGTAAATAAGTAAGTGAGTATAGAGATGAGCTAAAACCATGACAGCAAAATTCTGCAGAGTTTAGGTTTTCTTTTCACCGCTATAGCGATCTAGGACCGCTATAACAATCATAGGAAGGTATGCAACACAGTTTTGGCCTCTAGAGACCGCTATAGCGGTCATAAGTGCACAGTGATAAGGATAAAGATGACATCGACCGCTATAGCGGTGTCAGTTTACCAGAAACAATGAGAAACTTCACCGTTTCATCAAGTGAAGTCATCCATCCCAATATATACCCCAAACTTGGGATTTCTTCCTTATTTCCGAACCCTACCCCAAAAATATTATCTCCTCTTCTTCTTCCTCCCCTCCACTCTTATCCTTCATTAAATCTTCTTCTTCTAAGCTTCAAGGTGAGTTTTGTTATTATTCATGTTTTCTTTCTCTCATTTCTTTTATATTCTATGGTTTGAGTTGTGGTTTTCCTCATTATTGTCAAATGTGGGTGCTCCCCCAATGTTATTAGAGCTAGATTAAAATTATTTAGAGGTTTTTAGAGATTAATCTAGAGTTTTTATGATTGTTATAGTCAACATTGATGCCCTCCCTGCTCCCCAGAGCTCAGTTAGTGTCCACGTCACCTCTCCCTTTACTCCAAGTGAGTGGGTTTGATCTCAAAGCCTTAGTTTTCATATTATAATAATATGTTCTTACATTATGATTGTTAAATATGAAGTTAGAGACAAGATTAAGTATATATTATGATTTTACATGATTATATGAAGCTAGAAAAATTATTATTTATAATGATAGTATGAAAGAAATGTATTTTAAAAAACCATAGGACCATATTCATAAAGGAATTTGTTGCAAAATGTATGATTTAGCAAGATATTAAATTGAGAGAAATAAATGAACAAATATGTTCTTATAAATTTATGACTTTATTATTTTTTTTAAGATTTAGATTTCAAGCTATGTTTTTAAATATTCAATTAATATATTTATATGTTGGAGATATGTAACACAAGAGCATGATTTAGCTTTTAAATAAATATGTTATTATGACTTTAGAGTTATTATGATGACAAACCCCAATGATTGAGTTATGATTTTAGAATTTTCAAGTGTATAAAGATACATTAGCTTGATATGAATTTAAAACTTCAGTTTTATGATACCAAGAGGTATGAAATTCAGTATGATTCTTAGCAACTACCAGATACATACTCTGTGGACTTGAAATCAGAATGTCTACAATTGGTGAACTCTTAGGCTTGATTTTCATAGCCAAAGTTATGCTAAAAGAAGATTGTTAAAGTTATTTAAATCTAGAACTCTTTGTGTACTAAGAATTTAGGGGCTCTGCTTCGCCAGGGACAGAATACCCACTTTTCAGCTATAGTTTTCATTTTGTCAAACTAGTTTAGCCAGTAGAAATAAGGAAACAGACAATTAGTTAATAACTGTTAAGAGATAGTTAACCTTGGTATCAAGTTGTCCATTGAGGAAATTTTCGCCCACAGCTTGTCCGACAGGGACTATTACAAATTCAGCAAGAACTCTGATTTGCCAGGGATAGAGTATCACTTTACAGTTTATGATTTTACAGTTTTTAATATTATATATGTATTTATTTTATTTAGCATACTATTTACCGATGCTCTGCCGCACACTCAGTTAAAAAGATTTCTTGATTGATTATGAGATAGAAATGATTATTGTAAATGTATAGAATGAAAAGTGTTTTTCTCAGGTAGCTATATATTTAAATATCAATTTGTTTGTGATTGCTACACTTATATCATTTATGGTATATTCTTGGTTGTCCCATGTGAGTGATTGGTGAAAGCTCTCTCAGTGAGTCTGTTGACTCACCCCTCTCCCTTCCTCTCATAGTTGTAGGTACAGGTGTCCTTCCACCTCCTGCTTTGTAGACGCAGTTGCTCCTAGTGGTGAGCCTTATTTTGATGTAAGACTTAGTTTAGGTTTCTATTAGTTTAGATGACTCGAGTAGTTTTGTAGGAAGGATCCAACCATGCATTTATTTTCAGACTATGTATTTAATTTCAGAGACTGGAAATATTTATGTATATATTCTCAGAGTTCAAGTATGCAAATTGAAACGAAAATTATAGATAAAGATTTATGTGATGAACTGCAAATGTATTTGTAATTCATTTTTCAGAGATTAAAATTATTAAATATTTTCAGTTTATGAAATTGAGTAGCATGTATTAATTAGAGAAAATGTTTATACTCCAAAGAGATCATATTTTAATTATTATTTTTATTAATGAATTAAGCATATAGAGAGATTTAGTGATCACGAGGCTTACGTGGGGATGAGATTCCTCACGTGCCGGTCACGCTCCCAAGTCGGATCGTGACAATATAATATATTGATTTATGTTTCATTCCTATCATTTGTTAATATTTTAATGTTAAATAATTTGACTGGCATATTCATAAGTCTTATGATTAAAATTAAAACTTACAATAGTTTAAAATTTACTATTTAATGCAGAATATTCGTTTCATGCTAGTGACTGAGAAATATGGAGATAATTTTTCCAAAAATCATTAATAAGTAGAGTTATGAAAATTGTGGGTTCTAAATTATTTTGACAAATAGCGCGTGTTAAAGTTTCCTTGAAATGGGTCTTAATTATTACTTTGACAAATAGCAAGTGTCAAATAATTATTGCTAATTGCTTGATTTTGATATGATAATAATTCAAAATTCAATTTCTACTAAATTTATTCTTAATCAAATACTTAAGGCTCATTATATTCTAATATGATAATTTATTCTTGATCATATATGATAATAATTGATATAATACTAATATTTAAGACTCATCACATGGAAAGTATTCCATCTGTTATTTATAGAAAACATTATACCCTGCATTTTCATAATCTAAGTATATAAAGTAAGTTTTTAATTTAATTTTCCTTCTAATTATTAATTATTTTTCCAATCACACCTTCATATCTCTCTACATTAACAAATGTAATATAAAAAAATAAAAACTAACATAAAAAATTATAATTAAATATATTGTACTATAAAAATTTTATACATATAATTATAGTATTAATGATAACAAAGCTATTATAATTATGTTACAAAAAAATTACAATTAAAAATAAATATATTTATTATATTTATGACAATTAAGGACTATAATGGTAGGATTAATTATAACAAAACTATTATCATTATGATAATTAAAGATAACAAAAAAACCTTATAACACCTATATTTTTTTCAATTATCTTTATTACATTTGTATTATATATGTATTTTAATTTTTAATTTGGATTATGTGATATCAGTAGTATTTGCTGTTATAGAAATTTATGTTTTGCATTTCAAAGTATTTTTAAAATTGTTTCCTTTTAAAAAATTTTAAATAAACCCCTACATATCAATAGGGATTCAAATTTCCATGTGAAATGAGGAATAGAGACCCATGATCGGGATGAGATTGGAGATGAAAGCAAAATTCTAAATAAGGATGACATTAGGGAAAAATTTCTAACTTCAAATCTAGAACTCTTGAAATTATATAACGAAAATTATCTATCTAGCTATCTCACTATATCTTATTTAATTTTTGACAACTTGAATATTTCAACCTATCAATTCTATAATTTTTTCATACTAATTTTTTTATAAAAAAACCCTTCAATTTTTTTATATTAAAATATTTAAAAAAATCAATTCCACTATTTACAATTCTTTGAAAATGATACTGAATGTTTATTAATTTTTATAAAATTAAATAATTACATTACTATTTTTATTGAAAATAATATTGTAATTGATATAGTAATCTAATAATTGAGATGATGTAAATTAAGATTATATATGATTTTTTACTAATTATTACACATTAATTATAACATATATTTTAAAATTAATATTTTAATTTACTAAAATGATGTACAAGGAAATGACGTGTAATTGAAATTATATAAATTAAATTTATTTATTATTTTTATTAATTAGAAAATATATTTTTATGTTTTTATAAATTAAATAATTTAATTAACTAAAAAGATAAAAATAGCTAGGGATGATAAAAAAAAAAATTGAAAGTGGGTACATGTGGTAATTACTCACAATGCATATAGGAATGACGACATATTTTGTATTTATAGGGACGAGCAATAGAAGCGAATTTTTTGTTTGTTAAACAAAGTAGGGACAAGGATAACATGCCTTCATTTTTTTAATTATCTTTATTGAATTTGCATTATATATGCATTTTTAATTTTAATTTAGATTATGTTGCATTAATAATATTTATTATTATGGATATTTATGTTTCAAATTGTAAAATATTTTTAAAGTTTTTCCCTTTTATAAAATTTGATAATAAACCACTGAATACTATAGGGATTCAAAATCCCTATGGGGACCTATAAGAGGGATGAGAATGAAAAGTAAAATTTTAAAATCCGATGAAAGGCGTGAAACATGTCCCATTTCTTATGGATACTCATTGTCATCTCTATAAATAGCTCATGTAAAATTTTCTACCTATTTTTTTTATTTATTCAATAATATCAACTTTTGAAATGCATAAAATTTTTTATAAAATAGGCTCTTTATTGTTAGTGATACATCATCTATCTACCAAGATTTTGTCAACCTTATGAATATAATATTTGAAATAACATATAAAATAGAATGACACATTTATATTTTATCCATTTATTTAATTATTTAACTATTAACTTACTTTTAAAATAAATTTATATACTCAATTTTTTATACGATGTATTTAAATAAATTATGATTTTTTTTATAATAATCAATAAACTATTTTTTGTTATCTCATCATGTATTACACGACTCAAATGATTAATATCCCACTGCCATTTTATTAAACCGTGTATTGCCTTTCTCCTTGATTACTGTACACTTATTAACTTTCCACTGCCATTTTATTAAACCCATTATCACTAATAGAAAACGCATAATCTGGGTTCACAATATAATTGCATGCTTTTTACGTCAACCTCCATTGGGTTAATTGTGCAAATTCACAAAGTTACTCCACTCCAACAAATACACACATTATTACAGGGACCATGGAGCACCTTGCCCATGTTAGAAGGAGCCTCCCATAATAGTAGTAGCTTCATTGATCTAAAATAAGATATTAACTCTGATGTATTGATCAAATAAAATAAAAGTACACATTAGAAGAATTAATGTACTCAAAGGGCAAAAGCAATTATTCCATCGAGCGTATGTACACGGAGCATGTAAAAGTTGGCTCTGAAAATTACATTTTAGGTCTAAAGAAAATCGATCTCTAACTCTAATACCTTGCTCCTTAGACTATACGCAGATGGCAGCTTGTCTGGTATATGATATCGGACCCTGCGTGCCATAAGCCGTACTAAGGAAACAGAGATTCGGGACTGAGTCCCAAATCATGTTATCATGTTCTAGCCAACCCCTTCCCAACCTTTCCCAATATAGTGTGTTGTTAACTTACAGTAATTAGAATGACATAATAGGAGACAACAATATATGGTAGATAATTTAATATTCAGGGTGTGTTTGGCTTCACGATAAAATTGGGGTAAATTTTTATAGAGAAACTCAATGTATAAAATTACAAGTAAAATTTATTTATAAAAATTTTACCCCAATTCTATCCTTTAATCAAACAAATCCTGAGTGTTGAGAATAATTATGGAGTGGGGCTCTGAAGGTTGTTCTTATCGTACAGGCTTCAAGACATGAATCGGTCTTGTGGAGTATTGTGCCTTCACTTCAAATTCGTCGTTCTTGTGCCTATGCCGATGGTTATTTGAAACCAAAGAATATCCAACAACTTGGTTGATTAGGGAAATGAGAATAAGAACCATGCCCAATTCAAGATCACCCATTATCATTTTGAAATCCTCAGAAAGCGTTGATGAAAAATGGTGCAAATCCAATAGGAAGATTGTAGAGATTGTGAGGGAGAATGCAACCAAGAGGCACAAAAATATGATGAATATAACGATGAGTAGCACAAGGCAAATGAGAGAGGCATGAACAAGGGTAAGGAGAATGAGATCCAAATTGGGTAACATATTAATGTGGTAATGAATAGGGATATCCTTGAATGTGATTTCGATCGAGAAAACCAAGGCATGTTATGCTGGTTGTTAAAGGAAAGGAGATGAGAAGGGACATTAAGTAACTACCAAATATTCTATCCTTCGAATTGCATTTTACCTCTTTCGAACTCTTTGTACAAACAAATAATGAAACAAAAGAACTGGGTAGGATTCCCTTCCTCATCACACTATCACATTATGGCTATGGAAAAAGTCATAGTATACATGCAAGAAAGGAATGAAATATTCCATTGACATATATAGGTTTTATTGATTTTAATTTGTCTTAGGATGGAAAACCGGCTTCGAACGTGCAGGCATGTATTATCCTTTTGTAACCACTATCGTTTTTTTCGTTTCACACTTTCCACTTTACTTTTACTTTAGCATCGGTAGCACAATTTAGAACATTAAAATCAACTGCTCAAGAATCATTAATCGGAGGAAAGCATTTTTTCCCTTAAGTATTGAGAAAGTTGATACTGCTTGTATTTAATTTTAGCAACATAAACTTTAGAGAATGATGATTGGGTCTGACGTTCAAATTCAGGAATGATTCCTTACTTGTCATTACTCATACTGCCTTTTTTATCATTGTTGTGCTTGTACAATTGAGTGTTGATATGCAGCAAACATGGGCAATATCCTGGGTCTGTCAATCACATTAATGACATAGACGAGAGCTGTTCTTAAAACGCACTTAAGTCGATGCATGACGAGACGCATATGGCCAATTACTGCAAGGCGACAAAATAAAAGTATAATACATCTCCTCTACGGTTGCACGGTACAAAAAATTGAACTTCACGCTCTCTCCCTTGGTCAATGCATCTCTCTCGCGACATCCCTCTGCCACTGTCTGCTACGACTATCAACAATCGATCCCACAAGCACTACCAGTGAGGTAGAAGGACCAACACTCTCCATCTGTGATGCTCTAATTTGAAACTCCACACACTTGACTCCATAACAACACTACTAGAAATAGGGCCCTTGGCGGCAGTTAATCAGCAGCTGTTGAGAAAAACCATTGTCGGTCTTGAGCAACGTGGGGGAATCATGTCGTCAGTGGATATGATTCACCCCTTGCATTCATTTTGGCACTCAGTATCCATGCACTTCCTCCCTTAGATCAAAATCCTGCCCCATTCTTTCTTATTTCCACACTCAAATCCCTAAACCCCTTTCTTTCTTTCTCACTCTGATAGTGGTAGCCTCTTATCCTTCCTCGACATGCTCGTCAGTCGTCAAGCTTCCCAGTAACCCACAATATTTGCAACCTGCAAGCACTTAGTTGTCCACCACTGCGAGCTGGTTTGGTTGGTTGTTGAGAATTTGTGAAAATGGAACAAAGTAAGAATTTGGGATCTTATGCTAGAGGTTTAAGGAACAAAATGTCCATGAGCTGTTTCTGCATCTGTTTGCTTCAAGATCCAGGTGAATCTGTATATTGTTTTATGGCCAATCCTTTGATGTTTTAGCAAGTTTGTTGACAAACTCCATAAATTCTTCAAAGTTTTACTGTGTCATGGTACTTTGCTTTGTTTACTGAGTTATAGAATAATTTAGGATTTTTCACAAAACTTCAAAAGCTTGGAGCCTTAGACTTACTAGACTTGAAAAATACGTCTTTATTATGAGGTGTAATTCACTTAGATGTTTCTTTCTCATCATAGTGGACCGGGCCTATGTTATTAATTAAGAATTATGATTTTTGAAGTTTGAGCATTGGTTTGTAGTCTTTCAACTGTGCCACAGGTTTGTTTCTAGTCAATGGGATTAAATAAATTGCTAATGAAGATCTGGTTTGCTAATTTCTGAATTGCAGGATATTATGATCAATCTTTGTTTTCAAATATGGCATAAAAATTGTTCAAGGCTAGGAGATCATCTCTGCAGCAATTGATAAATCATGAAGGCTATGCACAATTCAAAAAGAAGGAAATATCAAAGTTGTAGTTGGAATGTTATCATTGTTTAGATCTAATGAATTGTTTTCCTTTTACATACTAGGTTATTATCACTATTATTAGATTTAAAATTTTCATAGCCTTAACTTTGATATATCATTTGATTTAGTGGAAAGTATTTGATCCAATATTCCTTTTCATTTGAGTAAATTTGATTATCATCGATATTGAGGCTCGATTCATCTATTTATAGAGTCCATGAGTCCTCTAATTCAATTTCTCAAAAAATTCTCATTTCCTTTGACATAAACAAAAACTGATAAAGATATCAACTTTTTTCAAAGATCACGAACAAGTTAAAGGAAATCACCAACATATTGAAAGCACTTACCGTGTTTCAGAAAAAAAAATAAAAATAAAAATTGGATCACTTTAGTGTTGGAGCATGAATTGAACGTGGTATTAAGGCTCAATTTATTAACCAGTAGAGTCCATGAGTCCTCCAAACTATCACTCTAACCCAATTTCTCAAATAATTCTGATTTCCTTTTATATAAATGAAAATTGAAAAAATACCAACTTCTTTAATACGGTACCAGTAGTTAGATAACAAATTACTAACACATTGGGATCAGTTACCATTTTGTATCAAAAACAATTTTGAATCAGTTTGGTCTTGAAGCACAAATTAAATTTTATGTTAAGGCTTGATTTATCAATTCATAGAGCCCCTAATGCCTTTAAACTATCCTTCAACTCAATATTTTATAAATAAAAAAATCCAATTTCTTGGAGGACAAATAAGAACCGAAAAAGATACTAGCTACTTGAGAAATAACCAACATTTTGATAAAGAATCACCAATATGTTAGGATTAATTTCTAACTTATATCAGAAAATTTTTTGAATCACTTTGATGCTAGAACACAAATTGGATTTCATGTTGAGGCTCAATTTATCAATTCATAAAGTCCTGAGTCCTCTAAACTAATATTCTAACTCAATTTCTCATAAAGTTCTTATTTCCTTTAATATAAATGAAAATTGAAGAAACCAACTTTCTTGAAAATTAACCAACATTTTGATAACAAATTACTAATATGTTGGGAGCAATACCAACTTGTATTTTGATAACAAATTACCAACTGTGAACACCAATTTTGTTTGGTCCAAAAAAAAATTCAATCCATTTTATTTTCTTATATTTTACTTTATTTCATTCCATTTTTATTTGATCTTTTGAAAAAAAAAGTTTATGCCTGTTTCACTTTTTTGATTCAACCCACTTCACTGTCATAAAAAATATAAAATAAAATAAATAACTTTGATAAGAGATGTCAATGCAACTTGTTTTTGTTCTATTGTTTAAAAAATAAAAAAAATAGAGGCACCTGCCAAGGATCACCAAAATCAGAAAAATCAGCACCTAACTAAAATCACGGTGATTCAAAAGGTCAGAAGCATGCAATAGAAGTAAGAAAGTACAGCACGAATGGAAAAATTGCAGAGAAAATTGGAAAATTAAGTGAATCCCATCAAATCTATAGCAGTTTGAAAAATTCTTTCAAGATAAAAAAATAACTGCTACCAGATTTGGAAAAATAAATTTTTGACATCTACAAAAGGGAATGGAAATTCATATGCAAGGGGATCATCATTGTCATCTTCAAAAGGATTGTTTTATTCTGAGATTTGGAGAAAGTTGAAAAAATCACAGACAGAGAGCAGCTAATTCAGCAAGGCATACAGAGGACAGGAAGATCTTATCAGCATAAACATATTGAGATTTCAGAAATTAAAAAGAGAATGATACATTGAGGGATCAAACATTTGCAGCAAATACAAGCAATATAAGCAGGCAGAAATAATAAAAGGAGTACAAGCAGGTAATTTTTCCACACTCTTCTCCTCACCACCATCATCATCCCTTCTAATAGCCATCACCATCATCATCTTAACTCAATATCCAGCAACCATATCATCCATCAATTTTTCAAAACCACCACTAACCATCTCATTAACCTTTAACCACCATATCCATCACCAAGAACAATTGCCCATTCCAAACCACAAGAATCCCCCGTACCCAAAAAAAAAAAAAAAAATCTCAGTGTCAAATTACAATAGACATATTCAAAAATTTCAATGATTCACAATCAAGTATAGCAAGAAGAGTCCAAAGTCCATACTCGTATCAAAAGGAAATAAAGTAAAAATAAAAATAAAAATGGAGCATCACTGTTGCATTCTCCCTGTTGGCCATCATCATCCTCAGTCACCTTTTCTGCCGCGGTGAACCAGTCAGGCCAACATCGCGGCCTTCCTCACCGCCCAGCAGCGCGGCCTTCTCCTCTCTCATCATCGTTCAAAACCACCGCACCGCCACTGCTGTTTTCCCCTCACTACAGCACCGCTCCTTCCTGGAAAAGCCGCGAGCATCGCTGTCCCTATCACCGCTTCTGCCGCGCGCAGCTCCACCCCCTCCCTCCATGCGTGCGCACGGTTCCGCCATGAGTTTGCGCTGCTTCTCCTCAGTCGCGCCTCCGCTCTGTCCGATCTCAGCATCATCTCCTGCACCGCGGTCCCTCTCTCTTCCTGCATGAGGCCGCGCCACCCCACCCCTGTGCCCATACACCATCATCTCTTTCGCCCCCCCTCTCTCTCTCCCTTTCGCCTCTCTGTCTGTTGTGCATTTAAGGTTTTTTTTTTTGGTCGGTTTGGGGGACTGTGGAGTCTCTGACTCCACGGAATCGAACACGCGATCCTCACCACGTCCCAAGATGCATTCCATGCAAGGCAGGGAATATCACCAGCTGAGCTAGCCTCGCGTGCGATGTGCATTTAGGTTTAGACTTTAGATCATGAAGAGATGCTAATTGGGCTTGGGTTTTCTTAGTTTATTTTTTAGGTTTGGGCTATATTGTTTTGGTTAATACCAATCTTTGAGTCAATGTCAAAAATGGGTTTAGGTTGCAGGTTTTTTCTTTTTAAGTTATTTTTTGATTTTGGTCCGGCCAATATATTGGGCTTTGTTATTTTGGGTATCATTTTTATGTGCTTTGATTGAGCGAAAAAGGGAAATGTCTCTAAGAAATTATTTATTTTTTAAAAAAATTTAAATACAATGGATCAATAATTTTCTCTTTTGACAATAAAGTTAATTTAGCCATGACGGTTTATTAATTATATACTGAGAGAATATTTTAGCTGGGACAACTTGATATTTTAAAAATCAATTTTAAGAATAAAATCAACCAACTAACACTCATTTTCAACAGAACTACGTGACTTTGAATTCCTCATTATACCAAAGAATACGTAGGAGCAGGCATTAGTGTCAAGTCAAAATTAAATTTTCATAATTTTTTATTTCTTGTAAATAATGTTTTTTCTATATTTATTTATCTATTTGGGTTATAAGAGACATTTTATTTTTAATTATTCATTTATCTATTGAGTATTTTATTTTGAATAATGATGTTAATTTAGCCGTGATGGCTTGTTAATTCAATATTTTGGATATCTGAGTTGTGACAACTTGATATTCCAAAATTTTATTTTTTGAAAAAAATATTAATTCTTTTGTAATATTTTTTTTATTTGTAAATATTCATTACTTGTAGGAGACATTTTATTTATTTAATTATCTATTTGTTTTGAAATATTTCATTTTTGAATAAAAATATTAATTTAGCCACGATGATTTGTTAACTCGGTATTTTGGACACTTGAGTTATGACAGTTTGGTGCTCTAAAATTCCTTTCTTTTATGAAAGATTTCTTTTTGTAATTTTCTTGAAATACAAAATGTAAATAAATATTTTGAAAGGTTATTAATAATTTGCACAATTCAATTAAGGTAACTGTAGTAATACGGATGTATCAGGAGCGCTGCAAAAATAAACTTTGCCTTCCCTGTGCATAATCGACTCCCGAATTCAAAATATGGTTTTAGAGATCATTTCTTTTAAAATAAATAGTTTTTCCTTGTTTTCCAAATTGAAATAAACTTGGTGGCAACTCCCTTTTATACCATTCTTTTTCGACATCCCGTCGCGTTCCCGGTTGCAACACCAACTTATATTACCAACACTTTGGTCTTGAAGCACAAATTGGATGTTGTGTTGAGTCTCAATAAATCAATTCATAGAGTCCATGAGTTTTTTAAAGTAGTTCTCTAATTTATTTTCTCATAAAATTCCCATCTTTTCTAATATAACAAAAAGAAAAGCATTAAAAGGATAGAAGCTTCTTTAAAAAGTTACCAGCAAATTGATAGTAAATTACCAACATATTAGAACTACTTACCAACAAGTATTAAAAAAAAAATTAAATCACTTTTGGTCTTGAAGCACAAATTGCATGTCATGTTGAGGCTCAATTCCTTAATTCATTGAGCCTATTAGTCTTTTAAACTAGTTCTTTAACTCAATTTTTCATAAAATTCTTATCTTGTTTATATAAACAAAAATTGATAAGATACCAACTTTTTTGAAAGGTTACCAACAAATTGATAAGCAATTACCAACAATTTGTAAGCAATTCAGAAAAAATTTTGAATCAATTTAGTCTTGAAGCACAAATTGGATGTTGTGTTGAGTCTCGATACATCAATTCATAGAGCCCATGATTCCTCTAAGGCAGTTCTCTAACTTATTTTTTCATAAAATTCTCATCTTCTCTTATATAATAGAAAAAAAAAAAAAAGAATATCAGCTTTTTTTAAAAGGTTACCAACAAATTGATAAGAAATTATCAGCATATTAGAACTAGTTACCAACAAGTATTAGAGAAACTTTTAAATCACTTTTGGTCTCGAAGCATGAATTGCATGTCATGTTGAGGCTCAATTCCTCAATTCATAGAGCCTATTAGTCCTTTGAACTAGTTCTCTAAATCAATTTCTCATAAAATTTATAACTCCTGTATATAAACAAAAATTGATATGATGCTAGCTTCTTTGAAAGGTTACCAACAAATTGAAAAGGAATTACCAATGTATTGGAAGCCAATACCAGCTTGCATTAGAAAAAAATTTTAGTTACTTTGGTCTTGAAGCTCAAATTGAATGTCGTGTAGATTATGTTGAGTCCTCTAAAGAACGCTATTGATTATGTTGATTGTATTTTGGTTTTTACTGATTAATTGATTATGCTAATTTCAAAAGGTTCATTTTCATTGGCCTTCTTCTACTGGCCATGATGCTCAGACAATGAGCTAGGAAACATTTTATTGTAGAAATTGAGCATACTACTTAGTTCAATATTATGATTACGAAGCTCAAGTTTATGTTTTGTAGTTGTTAAAATGAATTGTACATGTAAACTTGCATGTACTTCCTTGAATAAGTGACTCAATTACAAATATAGACTCCATCAGATGTTTTAAATATCTCAATAAAGAGGTTTGTAGTTTTACAGCATAGAAAACAAACAAAACATATCTTCACATAGGACTAATGTCTCCCCACAAAAGAACTCTTGTATCCTTCCTTTCTTGTTTCACTCCTTCACTCATCCCTTACTATATTATCCATGTACAAAAGTCTTAATTGTAAAACCTAAGCTAGAATGGTCCCAAGCATTGTCAGCAAATCATTTGGGAGCATAGAATTCTTATTGCTGAGAACACTATAGTGAGTTATGATCAAATAGGGAGTAGTCTTCAAGTCAACTACCTTTCTCTACCTCTGAAGGGAACATAATTACATTTTTAACAGTGAAATAAATTGTTTGCTTTTGAGAATCATTTGACTTGTCATCTTGCTCCTTATTCTTGTTGTCATATTTATGCTTTAAGCTTGTTGAATTCCATATTTCCTACTACATCCTAGTAATATCAAGGCCATAATAGAGTCAGCAAACAAGGGAAAAGCACAAAATAATTCAATGACAACAACAACAACAAAGAAGCCTTAACCCACTAGGTAGGGTAAGCAAATGGATCAAATAAAGCCATCATGATCAAGAATGATCTCTTTGGTCAACATATAGCATCCTAACTTTTAACCTAATATGCTCGAGTCGCATTCTGGTTAATTATTAGTTACTACACCTTTATTTTAGAAATTAACTTATTCTTCTTTAAAATACAAGTAATGAAAATACGACTAAATTTTTTTTTTAAAACTTTAAAATTAAAATGTGAGCCATGTGTGTGTATAGATATCAGTCAATATTCGCATAATAATAGCAATAGTATAAATCTCATTATGATATATGTGAAAACCATAGCATAACATGACACATGGGAAATTAATATATCATAACCATAACATAATAGTGATGTCCTATATACATAAAGGACATCCAAAGATATCAAATCCTCCATTAAAGGTTGCATATAAAATAAATCAAAACTAAACATGATTATCGCAAAACTAGACTAGTCTCCGCTACATGTCCATTAAAAGACTAGGCTACGCAAAAGTATAAGGGATATGACAACTCTAAAGCTAATGCACAGGGGAAAGCTATCTTCATGCATCTGCTGCGACCTTCTGATATGATTTGTAGCATATCTCACACGTCCATCTCTCATGGAAAACCACGAACAACACCATCATCCTCGTCTAGGGACGACACGGAAGAACAAAGAGGGATGAGAAACTTATTCAAGATTCTCAGTAGGGCTTCCCGACTCTAACACAAGTATCATCGTCATCATCCCCAGCCACTTTGATTTTCATTATGAAAGAGATGTACATGCATAAGATTCACTTTTAATTTTCTCAAAAATCCTTTTATCCGAAATGGGTGTCTTTTCGCATGGGTTTTAATATCATGAATACAATAGATATGTCATGTATGTATGACAATACCTCAGGAGCACATGTAACTAACACAAGCATACTCATAACATAAGTTGGTAACATACAAATCTAAAACATAACATGATGCCAAGTATATAACCAAAAGATAAGCTAAAGAACTAAAGTCACCTAGCACATATCCCATGATTAAACGCACCAATGGAACAATAGTATAATATATGTATATACACCTTTACTTTACATTTTCATACTTGAATTCTCAAGTTCTTTTATTAATGACCATTCTTTCTCATAAGCATCACAAACCAGCCATCTCACCTTCCCTGACAATTTTACAATAAGCATCGAAACTCCACGTCACCGATCGCCTAGGATGAGCTCAACCTAACTAGCCATCGCTAGATTTAATATGGGGTAATAGAGAGGGAAACACATCACTTCCTTTCTTTAACTTAACTTTCTTATCATGGGTATGCAACTTCTTTTGATCACCTCTCATAACCATTAATTATTGGAGTCTAGAGGATCATTTCCATGTGTTTTATGTCACATTTAATCTTAGCATATAAGTTAGAGATGCACATGAGTATACAATTAGGTGCATTGTCATGACTTACTATTTTAGGCTCACGATTTCACAATTTTTCTAAGTTCACAAATTTAGTGAAAATCTGCCAGCATAACGGCTGAATGGAATTTCCCAAATTTGCTACTTGCTATAAAATTAATCACTATGCATCTTAAATATCTCAATCATAATTGTAATTCATCATACAATGATCCACATAAGCATTGCCTTCATCAACATTTCATTGAAAAGTAAACATGCTCATACCCGGTATTACCGAAATCAAGGATCGGACTCAGCTAATGCATATGAAATGCTCAACGGAATATATATACACATATACAGAGCACTAAAGATCACCACAAATACCATTCATATTATTATCCTCAAGTTATCGATAATTACTTCTTTAGCCCCTGACGGGTCAAAATTGGAACTCGGCTTACCCTAATACCTGTAATTAATCACTTGGGGATCTAAGAGACCAATTACAATGATTCCACTAATTATTAACCTATGAATAGTTTCAAGCAATGCTGGATAAGTTTGGCTAGTTTCCAAAATACACAGTTTCAGAGTTCTAGAAGTTACGATTTTTACCCTTTTTAGTTACCGGTTTTTCCTACGATGTCAAAATTAATTATCATCAAAACTAATAGAAATTTTTACACTTAAATTCAGTTCCAAACATAATATTTTATAAAATAATGTTGTCAAAGAAGTAGCCATAAATTTCAATTTTTAGAAGTCTCAAAAACTATGTTTTCGGTTCTTTCTAGTTTCTAGTCTTTCTCATAGTATTTGAAATAATTTTTACATCATCTCCTAGTAATTTATACACATTTAACTCATCCCAAATACCTCTTAACAGAACTTAAAATCACAAGGCAGTAGCCAAAACTCCATTTCCTAAAAGCATTAGAAAATTGTATCTTGGACCCATTCTTGTTACTAGTTTTTCTTAGGATGCTAAAAATAATTTTTACAACAAGTAAAATCAATTTTTACACATCAAAACCCCTCCAAACAGCACCTTACAGAATGGAGGAGGTAAAAAAAGTGGCAGAAAATTTGGTTCTAAAATCTTTCAAAAATCATACTTTTTGATACTTTCTAGACACTAGTTTTCCTCATCACTTGATTTAAGACATAGGAAACATTTTGAAACTATTTTTATCTCTTTGAATGCTCAAAAATCAACACCAAACAGAGACCAATATTCAATTTTCAAAAATAAATCTTTTGCTCATGAAAATACTATTTTTACTATCCTTTGAGTTTCCAAGACTTGTAAAACTTCTAAGGCACAACTTACAAAAGTTCTAAAACACAATATTTGAGCCATAAAATCAAATGAAATCCATCTCAACCTCATCATCATATCATGGCCGAATGCATATGTAAGAGTGTAACACCCTAATATTTAACCCAACACGCCTAGGTCGCATTTTGAGTTAATTATTAGTTATTACTCTTTTGTTCTAGTTCTTAACCTTGCATTTGTAAAATACTTAGCAAAAATACGGCTAATTTTTTTTTTTTGAATCTTAAACAAAATAGTGAGCCTCGTATACCGAAAATGAACAGCGTCCTATACATCGCGAGCAAGCATATGATATTTAAACCCATAGTATCACATTCATAGATAATCGTCATGAATTCATGTAATAACAACATCCTTACACACCAAACACGTAGTAATGAATAATGATATCTTCATCCTTAGATTAGGATGATACATTAATCCACAAAACAGAAAAGAAACAAAGTGCATAAAGTAGTGCGGAAATTTAAATAGACTAAGGACCACTCTTCACTACTAAGTCTACTGGGGTGCACATAGGTGGGATAACCTCAAGATAGGGGAAAACGAAGGAAGCTATCCACTAAGTGTGCTAGGGCACTGCGATCACTAATCATCCTCGGCTATCAAAATGTCTCTATGGAGAAGGGGAAGTGCGGCCAATGAAACGGGTCAGCTCCTCAGCATTACCGAGACCGTAGGATGGACGAACATGGGCACCTCGTCGAGGACGAACAGCCCCACGATAAACTGAGGTAGCTCCCCTCGATGGACCTCTGACCGAAGTTGCTCCTTCACCGTCATCTCCAAGCTCCATGGGCAAAGCAGGGGCGGAACCGCCAGAGGAGTGTTGGGATGGTGACTCCTCTGAGGGGTCTGTCTCAGGCTCAGACGAACTAGGAGAATGAGGAACGTACTCAGGATACCCATGAACAGACGAAGCAGTAGGATGTGTACGACGAAACTGCTCTCCTCGCGGACGGGCATGCTCGAAGATCAGCTCATCAGTAAATGGAGTGGCAGGAGAAAATCTATAACTAGTAACTGGGTGTGTAAAAGGACGTGCTAAGAACACGAACAATCGAACAGCACAACGACCCACGAAATGATAAGTCTGGTGAGTGGCGTCAAAGTGCATTTCCCAGGTGGGAGCATCAACGAAGATCACGAACGTCGCCATCGGCCTCTGAAGACGTAGTGGAAAGAATGCAAGAAAGAGGGAGTGAGAAACTTATAAAAGAATCTCAGTAGGGTTTTCACCTCCTAACAATATGTCATCATCTACGTCCTCAGGCACCTTGGGTTTTCATTATGAAAATAGTGGGCACAAGTAAAGTTTCCTTATTAAGTTCGAAAAGTCATTATCCAAGGTCCGTGTCTTTTAGCATGAATCTGAATGTCATGAATGCATCATACCAATTCATGGAATGCATGTCAATGCCACATGCAAGTACATCATAGAGAATTATACTAAGTCAATCACAGTAAAATGCATATCATGATTATAAAGTATGCTTGATAATTTGCAAGATGCACGTGATGATTTCCTTGATGCACATGATGATTTGCATGAACTTTCCTCTTTCATATACTTTTCTATGCGGCCACCCTAATACTCTCTCCTATGAGAGTTCTAGGTTATGAGCTCATACCTAATTAGTCGTCACTAGTTTCCAACTTATCCCAGATAAGTATAAATAAATTTCGACTCCCAGTGTGGGTTAGGGGGCTTAAGGATCACCTATCATATTCCGACTCCCAGTACGGTTAGGATTATCTCCTTCTTGAAACGCATTTACTTACACCCGGTGCATAGTAAATTTGTCCGCTTTGGCATTTGCATCTACCATACCCTCACGGTTTTGTTATCTCCCTCTTTGAGCGGGGAGAAATGCGTCTCGGTATGCTATGCAAGAATGCAGACATGAATGTACAACCTCAAATACCATCCAGATACAATATGAGCATTCCATTTGGATATCATCATGATATTTCACTTAGCATTTCATGCTCACCAATGTCATATAAATCATGCATCTCAATCCATTATGATCATAGCATACCACAAATGAGTCGTATCAGTCGGGTTCACAACCTCATTCATAAACACATATTCATGCTTCACATTCATATAATCATATAACACATGTCATCAACACTTTGCGGGATGATAAATATGCTCCTACCCAATATGCCGGAATCAAGGCCCGGACTCAGCTAATGTACATGCTATGTTCATTATAAAATATGCATAGACATGTATATGGGCAGTGAACAACCAATCATCATGAATCACCAATTATGAAATTCAATTCCAAGTTCTCGGTAATTACCCCTTTGTCTTACGGGGGTTAAAACTTAGGTTCGACGTAACCTAATTACCGTAACTATTCTCTTAGGCATCTCAAAGGTCATACTCAATGATTTCCATCTATTTTCAACTTCAAAAACATTTCTAAATGATGCTGGATAGTTTGGGCAGTGACCATAAAATATACGTTTTTGGGGTTCTAGAATTTACGTCTTTGGCCCTTTCTAGTTTCCGATTTCTCCTATAGTGCTAACATTAATTCTCACTGCCTCCTATAGGATTTTTCACATCTAATTCCACTTCCAAACAGAATATTTGCCAAATAATTGATCTCAATGCAGTAGCCATATTTTATCAAACTCTACTGGGTCTCAAAGCTACATTTTTCGGTTCTTTCTAGATTTCTAGTCTTTCCAAAATACCTAAAATAATTTCTGCATCAACTACTAATGATTTCCTCACATTTATCTCATCCTAAACATCTCTTAACAGTGTTTGCATCATCTAGGCAGTAGCTATGTTTTCATTTCATAAAAGCATTAGAGAGTTGCATAATTTACTCGTTTCCATTACTAGCTTACCCTAGGATGTTAAAAATAATTTTTGCAATAAGTAACAACATTTTCCACCAATTAAAACACCTCCAAACAGAATCATACAGAATTTATGAGTTAGAAACAGTGACCGAAAATTTAGTTCAAATCATTCCAAAATTATACTTTTGATAGCTTCTAGCTACTAGTTTTCCTCTTCGCTTTGTTGGAGTCATAGGAAATGCCAAAAAATATTTTTATCTCTTGAATACTCACATAAATTTGCTAAAACAGAAACTAAACATCTCAAATCACATTAGTAGCTCCCTTGTTCATAAAACACCATTCTTGCTACACTTGAGTCCCAAAACTTGCGAAAAGAAAACTTTAAAAACACAACTTGTATAATTTTCAATAACTATCTCAACTTAAAATCAAGTAAACCCATTTAAAGATCCCTCATAGTGTCATAGCCGTATGTATATATATATACACAAATGTGTGGCCATGTTCAAATTTACATTTAAGATCCAAGGACAAGTTTTGAGCTTTAGTGTCTTAGGTGATGACTTGAAAATAAATATGCTATGCAAGTCCACTTTTATCTTTAGGAGTTAGAATGATAGCTTGAAAAATAAATATGCTATGCAAACCCATTATTATCTTCAAGGTTTATGGTGATGGCTCAAAATAAACATGCCATGCAAGGGTTTCATTATTATCTCTTAAGATTAAAGTGGTAACTTGAAAGTAAACATGTATGCAAATCCATTTTTACATCTTAATCATTAAAGCTCAAAACTTTTCAAGATTAGATTCTTGTCCTCAACCAATCTTAAACATGGTGAGCTTTAGAGTCCTATTGTTCATAGTTCCAAGAACCTCATTTCTTTGGACTCACCATCAAGCTCAAGTAAAATCATAAAGAGACCGAAAAAGCATACTAAATACACTAATATGTTATCTTGGGGTCAAAACCGAAACTCAAGCTCTAGAGGTTCAAAATATAGTAGTTTTCACAACTACCATCAAGAACCATCATCATTGAACTTTGGTTGTGAACAACCAAGAATAGATAACCAAAACTAAACCATCAAAACATTTTATTTCTCATGGCCTTTGTAAAACCGAAAAATACTAAACCTTGAGCTCTAGAGGTTAAATACTTGATGGTGTCAAAACCATCATCAAAACCCTCATCATCAAGCCACGGTTTCAACTTCCCATTGACATCCAAAAACCAAAAATGAAGGGAACTCATATGAAGGTTCCAAAACCGAAAATAGATGAAGAAGAGAGGAGTAAAAATTTATTCATCCAACCAACCATAAATCGAAAATGAACCAAGAAAAGGAATGAAACATCAAAACAAAATCCCTACCACGGTTGTTTCTTGTTTGCAAGAGTGAAAGCTTGATCTTGTATGAAACAAAGAGAAGAAAAATCTTCTCTTGATGGGCAAGATGATTTCGGCCAAGAGGAGTTAAGGTAGTAGGAGGATTTTTCTTGTGTTCTTGTGTTTTGGAGATGGAAAGATTAAGTGTTTAGGAGTTGATCTATGGTGGAGATATGTTGATTAGAGGTGGAGAGCTTGGGTGGAGGTTGAAGATGGTGGCTCTTGGAGGTGGAGGAGAGGAAGAAGATGAAGTGTTTAGGTTAGAGAGAATATTACTACTTACTTTGGACAATTAGGTTTACCAAAAACAATAGATAGTAAGAATGAGTGTTTTGTGTGTGTATTGGTGTATTAAATTTGAAAATAATGGGGACAATGACCATGAGGCAACCGTAGCCTCCTTGAGCAATGGGGAGGAAAATTTTATTTTATTTTGAGTGGAAGAATTAGAATTTTAGTTAGCATAAATTAGGGAATTAATTTAGGAAAAGAATTCTTTTTGTTGGAAGTTGTTTGTAGTGGTTTAGGCACTCAAGACAACTTTTTGGAGTGGTCATACAACTTTGTTTGACAAAAATCCCATTTGAAAAACAAGCACTAACATAGTTCCCTAAATTAAGGAAGTAGAGAAAATCCACTAACTCTTAGTTTATTAGGTTTTTTTGTAATCTAGTGAATCATAAAATTTGAAATGGAAATTTAATTTCAAAATAAATTTCAGACCTTAAATAATTTAAAATAAATAATCTGGCCCATAATAAGTAAATAAAATTTAATTATATTTAATTAAAGCCTAATAGTGCCCATGTATCCTTATTTACCCAATTACGCTTAAGTAGCACCAATTAGGGGTAAAATGGTAATTTCACATAAAATTTACCTGAGACTACCCGAACCTTTTCCGAAGATCAAACATCCATCAATATTAACATTTCTAACTTTTGGGTAATGGCCGGGTTCAATCGGCACTAAATTCCGTGCCAAATCGCCTTGAGGGCATTTTGGTCATTTAGCGCATGAAAGTTCAGAAATTGAAATTTTCACCTCTATCATAATTCATAACACATTTTATCCCCTTCAATCATCAAACTAACCCCCTTGGGATGGCCGAGAATGACCGTCTTCGATTTCCGTGTGAAAATGACCTCAGGGGCATTTTGGTCATTTGTACACGGAAAAATCGGGGATTTGCGGTTCTTGCTCGAACCACTCATCAAATCTCATATAATCCTGATCCTATAATTAAAACATGATGTCGAGGATGGCCCAGGCTATCCGGCCTTAAATTTTTATCCAAAATGACCTAGGGGTATTTTGGTCATTTGGCGCAGTAGAGAAAAAATCGGGGCGTTACAAAGAGTGTGGCCATGGTTTTAAATTTTTATTTAAGATCCAAGGACAAGTCTTGAGCTTTAAGGTCTTAGGTGATGACTTGAAAGTAAACATGCTATGCAAGCCCATTTTATCTTCAAGAGTTAAGGTGATGGCTCAAAAATAAACATGTTATGCAAATCTATCTTTATCTTTAAGATTTAGGTGATAGTACAAAAATAAACATACTATGCAAAATCCATTTTATCTTTAGGTTAAGGTGATGACTTGAAAGTAAATATGCTATGCAACTCCATTTTTATCTTCAAGATTTAAGGTGATGACTCGAAAATAAACATGCTATGGAAATCCATTTTTATCTTTAAGATTTAGGTGATAGCACAAAAGTAAACATGGATGCAAGTTCATTTTACATCTTATTCACTTAAAACTCAAAACTTTACAAGATTAGATTCTTGTCCCTAATATATCTTAAACTTAGTGAGCTTTAGAGTCCTTTAACACTATGGTTCCAAGAACCTTATCTCTTGGACTCACCATCAAGCTCAAAGAAATGAACAAAGAGAAAGAAACCAACCAAACAACATGCCATTTCTCATGCTTCTTTGAAATTGAAAATGAAGCTAGATCTTGGGCTTTAGAGGTCAAGCTCATGGTGGTATCAAAACCTTCATCAAGACTCCTCGTCATCAAGCTACTCATCAAAACCAAAATAACATAGAGACAAAGGAACTCAAATTCAAAAATACAAGGAAAAGAAAGAACAAATCAAACAAAAGAAATAATAACCAAACCTTTAGGCTTTAGAGGTCATAAACATGGAGATACGAGCTTAGGAGGGCAAATGAACATTTCAAGACTTGAATTATTAGCTTAATTTGCATCAAGCATATGTTTCAGTCATGTTGGGCCAAATCTGGTTTATTTGTTCTATTTTATTAGTTTCTTTATTTTAAAATATTTCAAGACTTATTTTATTTTATTTTATTTTTATATTTGTTAAGTCCAGTTAGTAGTGTAGTAATTTGGGCCTAGTCTAGTAGGGTTAGAAAATAAGTTTAACCTAAACAAGATGTATAAATACCTCCAAACTTGGTAGCCACTTATCCACATGATTCTTCCTCTTTTATTCTCTTAGGTGACTTAAAATCAGTATTCTTTTCTTTGTAGGGCCTCCCTAATACTCTCCCCTTTTGAGAGTTCTAGGTTATGAGCTCATACCTTAAACTAGCCGTCACTAGCTTTGCTTATCCTGTGATAAGTTTAAATCCCGACTCCTAGAGTACGGGTTAGGGGGCTTAAGGATCACCTATCATAACCATTAATTCCTGGAGTCTATAGGGTCATCTTCTTTTGTGGATCACTTCTCATAACCATTAATTCCTGGAGTCTAGAGGTTCATTCCCATACGTTTTATGTCACCTTTAATCTTAGTTTAGGATCACCTCTCATAACCATTAATTCCTGGAGTCTAGAGGATCATTTCCATGTGATCTGTGTCACCTTTAATCTTGGCATGTGATGTAGAGATGCAGCATGAACATATCATCACAGTCATCATTTTCAATTCGTCATCTGATGCTCATGCAATCTCACAGTTCATCTAAGTCCGCAAATTGGTGGAAATCTGACAACATAAATGCTCGACACATGATTTCCCCAAATTTGCTTCATAACATACATCATATGAATCATGCACTCTGTAACATCCCCAAATTTATAACTAAGATAAATATTAATCTTAATTAGCGATAGCAAAACCAAGAGAATCTGGACAAATGTTATGAAACACAACAAATAGACTACTTAAGTATGTCTAGAGAAAAATGCAAAGAATTACAAAAATGCCATCACTTAGTAGAAATTACAAAAATGCCCTTGCTATGTAAAGGAAATTACCAAACTACCCTTGCCTTCTTAAATGACGAAGATACCCTTACTCTATGAATGGAATTACAAGAAAACCACTATCACTGGCTAATTACAAAAATATCCTTGTCTTAGTTAAAGAAATTACTACAATGCCATTTGCACAAATCCCTAGACTTGTCTTTAGACAAGAATGAATCTAAGCCATTGGATTAAGATGATAACACAATAATTTAACCACATACATCATACACATTTCTGAATCACATACATGCACTAAAGGTTATAAAATCTCCACTAACATCTTTGCACAAAACATGGAGCATTTTCATCCAACATGTTTGCATAAAACATGGAAACATGTTTGCACAAAACAAGGAGCATTTTCATCCCAAAATTCAGCCAACATGTTTCCATAAATCATGCTCCAAGTGCTTTCCTTCTTCTGTTTTTTCTCTAATCTTTCCACTATAAATACTCCTCAAACTCTCTTCAATTCAGAAACTCCCTAAGTGTTCTTTCTTTCTTATTCTATCATTCTTCTTATGTTCTTCAAAGACTTCTCTTGATCCTCTAAACTCCATCCAAACACTTAAATCCTAAGTCCAAACTTTCACTAGCCCTCACAAGAGTTACAATCTTTAACTCTAGTGAGAAATATTTTCTTAAGCACTCAAGTTCTAGAGCCAAGATTCAAGGAGGGTCATCTACTCCAAAGACTCTTGTTCAAAGCTTAAGGAAGAAGAGAACGACCCTTTTTAGACCCTACACAAGAGGTAGGAGTTTCTTCTTTATTTGTTCAAGTATTGTTGGCTTCTAACTTTGCTCATGGATAGAATGTCTCAAACTTGAGTTATTGTCAAAGGTTTTGAATAATTATATTTTTAGAAAACACAACATGTTCTATTCTGCTATGAGTACTTTTATGATGTTATCAAACTCAAATATAACTTAAAAGATTGTATGTGAAACTTGAAGATAACTTAAGACATGAACATGGCAGGTGCTGGAATTTCTAGTTATTTCTGGTAGTAGTTACTTCGAAAATTAGTGTTCATAAAATATGAAGGATCTCGAAATAAAAATATTTTTATTATAAACTAGACTCCTTGTAGAACACTCTCCAAAAAGAATCACCTAAAACGGAGTTTCCTATCCCAAGATATAAATTTTTAAAGTAGAGCCTAAGACTGAAACTCTTAATCTGACCTTGTAGTAGTAAAATAGGTGTAACTCACTCTAGAAAAATGCAAATGGACTGATTTCAACTTTCTGGAAAAGCTAACACATCTACAAACACACTTATATATGCTATGCATAAAGTTTTACACCACGAAAATACAGAATGAGAGATATATTTTTGGGACAGTGTGCTGAGAAAGTCTTAAAGGTAGCTTGATACTGTGAGAGTGCAATTTGGAAAGGTTCTGGCTAAGGAAAGACTTGGTATTTAAGCGTGACCATTGTGACCCACCTCTCTTTCCTGGGAATCCTACTATGCACAATTACAGTTGATTTACACTAATCTAAGATGTAGTGCTACAAATTTTATTCTAAAAGATGTCAGAACTCTAAATAAAAGATTCAAGTCTTGTAAAGAGATAATTTTAAGGATTTAAGTAGAATAATAATCTTTAGGAGATATATATAAAAGTCATAATAAAAATATATAAAGAACCTCTAAAAATATCTTAAAGGGTATTAATGTATTAATGGAAATACTAAGAGTACAAAGAAGACTAAGAGAAAAGATAATACCAAGATATCCATAACCTATTAGGAACACTAGAGACCTAACTTGATAACTTAGGTTGCTTAATATGAATTATCTATGAGAATGTTTACTATGAGATTTACATGATATTGTCTATGTTACATGAAGTGATATACAGAAATGTGAATGTATTGATGAGATATGAAATGATAATGATAAAATGATTGAGCGTGACATGATTTATTAATGTGCATACATTCATGTTTCAAATGAAATAATAAATAGACCAACTCACTGCTTAATCCTCAAAGAGGATTAAGGTATTGATGATTTCACTCAGTGAGAATAAAAGGAAAACCTGAAAAAATAGCAATGATAGTCTGGAAAAGTGGACTTGAGCTAAACTCACGGCTTAACCCCCTAAACCGTTGAGATCATGGCAACGGAAAGAAAACCAAAAGGTTGTGGCGACGGCCACAGTATGAGCTCATTACCCTTTTAGGGTGGTCTAAGGCATTGATGCATTCATCCCGTGAGTAATTAAGAAATATGTTGATAAAATAAATGAAAGATGATGATCACTAAACAAGTGAATGTTGAGGATGAGTAATCATGAAATGCGTGCAGCTCCTAAATGATTATTGCTTATTAGTGGTTTTACATGATATGCTTATATGTATTCTTGATGAAATACTGAATGGATATTTCTGCTAATGTTCAAGATTAGTTTAAAAGTAACTGCACTTCGGCTAATCACGTTTGGGAAAGTTTGATAATTGAATCCTTACCTGTTCACCTTTTTATAATAAACCCGAAGTGACTAGGACGACAACGATGACACTTTTAGTACAAGTAGGAACTCCTACTGAGAAATCATGTATTTCTTACTCCTATGTTTATTTTCTGTTGTCGTTACCAGAGACAGACGTGTCCACCTAAAGCAAACGGCGTAGGTGAGGAAGGAGGTAGCGCGTGAAGATTTCAAACCTTTCAAGTAGGAGCATTCCGAGCTTTAGTTACATTATAGTTTGTGAGAAACAATTAGTAATAGTAGAACTTATATTGTTATTTGTAATAACTTATCAGTATGATATATGCCCTGTTGTGACTTATGTATTAAGTGATTATATTATAGTTTATGTGATAATAGTTCTACACTTAGTCTCTTATTCCGCTTATTTAATTAAGTGCGCAATGTAACTTGATTATTATCTATAAAAGCGCTATGTATTTCACTTCTCATTACAGGCTTAAGTTTTCAAAAAAAATTAATTTATTGAAAAAAAAAAACTTCCACTATTTTTCTAAGTTAATTTCAAAAGAAAATAAATGCAAGGCATAAATGACAACTAATAGATTCCAAATGTGAACTTAAGCACAATGGGGTTCTATTAGGTGTTACATTATGGTATCAGAGATGTTCATCCTATTTAAGCCTGAGGAATGGACTGACTATGCTTCTATCTATGATATCATGCTATTAATCTTATCTGTATGATGGGATATAGGATTTAGAAATGCATGATCGTCTTGTGATACTGCCATAGTTGCTACCATGCTTAGCTATAGTATTGAGCCTGATCAACTCGATGACTGTTGTTTGGTGTGTCTAGGAACTAATGGCAGCAAACAGACGTATGCATGGGGCACGCGGTGGAGGTAATCGTGATGAACTGACAAATGCACTCCAGGAGATGGCTAGGGCTATGCAAGCACAAGCAACAGTGATGATGGAGCAGATGAATAGGAGGTCAGAGGAATCAGTTGGGAACCAAGAACATGGAAAGTTCTCAGTATTCAAGAGGGCTGGACCTCTAATTCAAAGGGACAACTAACAGAAATAGCTGACAAATGGATTCAAGAGATGGAGAAGGTTTTCTCAATGGTAGAATGCTCTGATGGACAAAAGGTGGCATTCTCTACTTATATCTTTGAAAGGAGAGGCTGCGCGTGGTGGAAGGGTGCAAAGGGCTTGCTCGAAAGTGCTGACATACAGATTACGTGGGAGGTTTTCTATGCTACGTTCCATAAGAAATATTTTCCAGATCCGGTTGAGAAGGCAAAGGAAGTAGAATTTCTGTTGCTGACATAGGGAAATCGATGTGTGGCTAAGTACACAGCTAAGTTTGAAGAACTGATCAAACACTCAACTAGCTACCAAAGGGATCCCAACGAGGCTTGGAAATGCATGAAATATGAGAATGGTTTGAGGCCAAACATTTTGGCATCTGTGGCTCCACTGGAGGTCACTGACTATGCATCTTTAGTCAGCAAAAGCCAAGTGGCTGAGAGTTACAATCGCCAGTTAGTTGCCCACCGAGTTGAAGAGAATAGGAAGAGGTCTGCTCAACAAGGTCACCGAGGGTTCCCACCCCCTTACAAGAAACCCTACCAAGGAGGTGGATTTAAAGGGAAACAACCCCAACACCCTATGATGAATCAACCTGGGACACAAGCTGTTAATCGACCTAGGATGGCTGCTGTCCCTGAACCTATGACTAGACCCCCTTGTGCCACTTGTGGAAAGATACATGGAGGGGAATGCTAATTTGGTAAAAATGTTTGTTATCGGTGTGGATAGGCAGGACACTATTCTAGAGAGTGCCTAAAGTTCAATCAGTCCTCTACACTCAAGCCTAAGGCACAGGGACGCATGTTTGCTATCATCTTTGAGATGCCCTCAGAATCCGATGATCTGATTCAAGGTAAGTGTATAATTAATGGAAAACCCTTAATTGTATTGTTTGATTCTGGCGCAACACATTCATTCATTTCATATGATTGTGCTAATAAGTTGAGGTTGTATATATCTGACTTAAAAATCATCTTAGTTGTCTCTACACCCACTATAAATACTGTTAGAACTGATCAAGTCTGCCTAAATTGTGAATTTGAGGTAGCTGATAGGATTTTTCATCATGATTTAGTTTGTCTACCCTTGTCTGGTTTTGATGTAATCTTGGGCATGGATTGGCCTTCGGCTAACCATGTGTTACTACATTGTGCAAATAAGTCACTAGTATTTCTTCCCAAACCATCTTTACCTAATCCCTCTAAACTTGATAGAAAGGTACGACTATACCTAAACTCCATTATCATGGGGGATAGTAGGAATAAAAAGCGAGGATATGTCTTCCTAATGACAAGTGAGAAAGAAGTGGAGCAAGCTCTAGAAAATATCCTTGTAGTAAAGGAATTCTCAGATGTTTTTCTTGATGACATACCTGAATTTCCTCCAAAAAGGGAGATTGAGTTTTCTATAAATTTGGTACTAGGAACAGAACCCATATCTATAGCTCCTTATAGGATGCCATTGGCCGAGTTAACAGAGTTGAAGAAGCAATTAGAGGAACTACTACAGAAGAAATTCATTAGGCCCAGTGCTTCACCATAGGGAGCCCCAATGCTGTTTGTCAAGAAGAAGGATGGGAGCATGCGATTATGTGTGGATTATAGGCAGCTAAACAAAGTGACTATAAAAAATAAATACCCTTTGCCTAGAATAGATGACCTCATGGACCAATTAAGAGGAGCCCAAGTGTTTTCCAAGATAGATTTGTGATCAGGATACCACCAGATTCGAGTGAAGGAGGAGGACATACCAAAGACAAACTTTAGGACTAGATATGGACATTATGAGTTTAATGTGATGTCGTTTGGGTTAACCAATGTACCGGCAGTGTTTATGGACTACATGAATAGGATATTTAGACCATACTTGGACAAGTTTGTAATAGTGTTCATCGATGACATTCTAGTTTACTCTAGAACTAAAGAAGAGCACGAAGAACACTTACGAGTGGTGTTGGAGGTGTTGAGGAACAAGAAACTTTATGCAAAGTTGTCCAAGTGTGAATTTTGGATGAAGGAAGTTAAGTTCTTAGGTCATGTAGTGTCACATGGGGGAATAGCAGTAGACCCAAGTAAGATAGAAGCGGTGCAACAATGGGAAACCCCTACCACTGTGAAGAAGATTAGGAGTTTTCTAGGGCTAGCCGGTTACTATCGAAGGTTCATTAGAGGTTTTTCCCAAATTACCTTACCCCTCACCAAGCTAACAAGGAAGAATTCAACTTTTATATGGAGCCCAGAATGTGAAGAGAGTTTCCAAGAACTAAAGAAGAAGTTGACTACTACCCTTGTCCTAATCCTACCTGACCCAAAAGAAAAATTTGAGGTGTATTGTGATGCCTCGGGAAGAGGACTAGGATGTGTTTTGATGCAAAATAGGAATGTAGTAGCCTATGCCTCTAGACAGCTCAAACCCCATGAAGTTAATTACCCAACCCATGACTTAGAGCTAGCGGCTATTGTCTTTGCCTTAAAAATCTGGAGACATCATCTTTATGGTGTAAGGTTTGAAGTCTTTTCTGACCACAAAAGTCTGAAATACCTCTTCAACCAAAAAGAACTCAATATGAGACAAAGGCGTTGGATGGAGTTTCTCAAGGACTATGACTTTGGGTTGAACTACCACCCAGGAAAGGCAAATGTGGTAGCAGACGCTTTGAGTCGTAAGTCCTTGCATGCCGCTTGGCTCATGGTGAAAGAAAATGAGCTGATAGAAGATTTTAGGAACCTCAACTTAGGATATAGCGGGACTTGAACAAATTCGATTAAGCCAACTAAGTGTAACCAGTAGCTTTAAGGATCAAATAACTCAAGCCCAAAGGGAAGATGAGGATTTCCTTAGAACCTTAACCCTTGTCGAAGCAGGAAAGTTGAAAGAGTTTGTCCAGGACAAGGAAGGAGTGTGGAGATACCAAGGGAGAATCTGTGTACCTGCAAAAGAAGGATTGAGAGCTAGCATTTTGGAAGAAGCCCACAAGAGTCAATTTAGTGTACACCCCGGTATAACCAAGATGTACCATGACCTAAAAAAGATGTTATGGTGGCCAAAGATGAAAGCAGATATAGCAAATATAGTGCAAAAATGTTTGGTATGCCAAAAAGTGAAGATAGAGCATCAAAAACCCTCCGGAGCATTGCAACCTCTCGAAATCCCCGAATGGAAGTGGGAAGGAATATCCATGGATTTCATGATGGGATTGCCAAGAACGCCTACCGGACATGACTCCATATGGGTAATTGTGGATAGATTGACCAAATCTGCTCACTTTTTACCCATTCGAGCAAATTACCCTTTGGAAAAGTTAGCTCAGCTATACATCCAAGAGATAATAAGGCTCCATGGAGTACCCAAAACCATTGTCTCAGATAGGGATCCAAGGTTCACCTCAAGATTTTGGGGAGCTTTGCAAAAGGCGTTTGGTTTAAGGTTGTGTCTAAGCACTGCCTATCACCCTCACACTGATGGACAATCAGAAAGAACAATTCAAACCCTTGAGGATATGCTAAGAGCATGTGTCTTAAACCAGCCAAAAAGTTGGGACAAACAGCTTCCATTGATTGAGTTTGCATATAATAATAGTTACCACACTAGCATTGGGATGGCACCCTATGAGGCTTTGTATGGTAGAAAGTGTCAATCACCACTTTGTTGGTGTGACCCGGGAGAGCAAAGCATTTTGGGCCCTGATTTGGTAGAAGAGACAACCAAACAAATAAGGAGAATTAGGGAAAGAATCCTCACTGTTTAAAGTAGGCAGAAGAGCTATGCTGACAAGAGAAGGAAACCTCTCGAATTTTAAGAAGGAGAACACATATTCTTACGAATTACTCCTACCACAGGTATAGGTCGTGCAATGAAAATAAAAAAGCTAAGCCCTAGATTCTTAGGACCCTTCCAAATCCTCAAAAAGGTAGGTCCCTCCGCCTACCAAATTGTATTACCTCCAAATTTGTCTAACCTACACAATGTTTTTCATGTGTCCCAATTGAGAAAGTATCAGTCAGACCTCAGTCATGTGTTTGAGCCAGAAACTATACAATTAAAAGATAACTTAACTTTTGAATTACCACCGATGAAGATCGTGGATCATGGCATCAAGCAGCTGAGAAACAAATCTGTATCTCTAGTCCAAGTAGCCTGGGGACAAGATGGAATGGAAGAGCACACATAGGAGCTTGAGGAAGATATGCGAAAAGAATTTCCGAACCTATTCACAGGTATCAAATTTTGAGGGCCAAATTTTTAATAAGAAGGAGAGAAATGTAACATCCCCAAATTTATAACTAAGATAAATATTAATCTTAATTAGCGATAGCAAAACCAAGAGAATCTGGACAAATGTTATGAAACACAACAAATAGACTACTTAAGTATGTCTAGAGAAAAATGCAAAGAATTACAAAAATGCCATCACTTAGTAGAAATTACAAAAATGCCCTTGCTATGTAAAGGAAATTACCAAACTACCCTTGCCTTCTTAAATGACGAAGATACCCTTACTTTATGAATGGAATTACAAGAATACCACTATCACTGTCTAATTACAAAAGTATACTTGTCTTAGTTAAAGAAATTACTACAATTTCATTTGCACAAATCCCTAGACTTGTCTTTAGACAAGAATGAATCTAAGCCATTGGATTAAGATGATAACACAATAATTTAACCACATACATCATACACATTTCTGAATCACATACATGCACTAAAGGTTAGAAAATCTCCACTAACATCTTTGCACAAAACATGGAGCATTTTCATCCAACATGTTTGCATAAAACATGGAAACATGTTTGCACAAAACAAGGAGCATTTTCATCCCAAAATTCAGCCAACATGTTTCCATAAATCATGCTCCAAGTGCTTTCCTTCTTCTGTTTTTTTCTCTAATCTTTCCACTATAAATACTCCTCAAACTCTCTTCAATTCAGAAACTCCCTAAGTGTTCTTTCTTTCTTATTCTATCATTCTTCTTATGTTCTTCAAAGACTTCTCTTGATCCTCTAA
Organism: Dalbergia cultrata; assembly: GCA_031216105.1. Classification (NCBI taxonomy): domain Eukaryota; kingdom Viridiplantae; phylum Streptophyta; class Magnoliopsida; order Fabales; family Fabaceae; genus Dalbergia; species Dalbergia cultrata. The sequence goes on along the minus strand of JAVHNL010000113.1, from coordinate 1,063,200 downwards.
ACTCCATCCAAACACTTAAATCCTAAGTCCAAACTTTCACTAGCCCTCACAAGAGTTACAATCTTTAACTCTAGTGAGAAATATTTTCTTAAGCACTCAAGTTCTAGAGCCAAGATTCAAGGAGGGTCATCTACTCCAAAGACTCTTGTTCAAAGCTTAAGGAAGAAGAGAACGACCCTTTTTAGACCCTACACAAGAGGTAGGAGTTTCTTCTTTATTTGTTCAAGTATTGTTGGCTTCTAACTTTGCTCATGGATAGAATGTCTCAAACTTGAGTTATTGTCAAAAGTTTTGAATAATTATATTTTTAGAAAACACAACATGTTCTATTCTGCTATGAGTACTTTTATGATGTTATCAAACTCAAATATAACTTAAAAGATTGTATGTGAAACTTGAAGATAACTTAAGACATGAACATGGCAGGTGCTAGAATTTCTAGTTATTTCTGGCAGTAGTTACTTCGAAAATTAGTGTTCATAAAATATGAAGGATCTCGAAATGAAAATATTTTTATTATAAACTAGACTCGTTGTAGAACACTCTCCAAAAAGAATCACCTAAAACGGAGTTTCCTAGCCCAAGATATAAATTTTTAAAGTAGAGCCTAAGACTGAAACTCTTAATCTGACCTTGTAGTAGTAAAATAGGTGTAACTCACTCTAGAAAAATGCAAATGGACTGATTTCAACTTTCTGGAAAAGCTAACACATCTACAAACACACTTATATATGCTATGCATAAAGTTTTACACTACGAAAATACAGAATGAGAGATATATTTTTGGGACAGTGTGCTGAGAAAGTCTTAAAGGTAGCTTGATACTGTGAGAGTGCAATTTGGAAAGGTTCTGGCTAAGGAAAGACTTGGTATTTAAGCGTGACCATTGTGACCCACCTCTCTTTCCTGGGAATCCTACTATGCACAATTACAGTTGATTTACACTAATCTAAGATGTAGTGCTACAAATTTTATTCTAAAAGATGTCAGAACTCTAAATAAAAGATTCAAGTCTTGTAAAGAGATAATTTTAAGGATTTAAGTAGAATAATAATCTTTAGGAGATATATATAAAAGTCATAATAAAAATATATAAAGAACCTCTAAAAATATCTTAAAGGGTATTAATGTATTAATGGAAATACTAAGAGTACAAAGAAGACTAAGAGAAAAAGATAATACCAAGATATCCATAACCTATTAGGAACACTAGAGACCTAACTTGATAACTTAGGTTGCTTAATATGAATTATCTATGAGAATGTTTACTATGAGATTTACATGATATTGTCTATATTACATGAAGTGATATACAGAAATGTGAATGTATTGATGAGATATGAAATGATAATGATAAAATGATTGACTGTGCCATGATTTATTAATGTGCATACATTCATGTTTCAAATGAAATAATAAATAGACCAACTCACTGCTTAATCCTCAAAGAGGATTAAGGTATTGATGATTTCACTCAGTGAGAATAAAAGGAAAACCTGAAAAAGTAGCAATGATAGTCTGGAAAAGTGGACTTGGGCTAAACTCATGGCTTAACCCCCTAAACCGTTGAGATCATGGCAACGGAAAGAAAACCAAAAGGTTGTGGCGACGGCCACAGTATGAGCTCATTACCCTTTTAGGGTGGTCTAAGGCATTGATGCATTCATCCCGTGAGTAATTAAGAAATATGTTGATAAAATAAATGAAAGATGATGATCACTAAACAAGTGAATGTTGAGGATGAGTAATCATGAAATGCGTGCAGCTCCTAAATGATTATTGCTTATTAGTGGTTTTACATGATATGCTTATATGTATGCTTGATGAAATACTGAATGGATATTTACGCTAATGTTCAAGATTAGTTTAAAAGTAATCGCACTTCGCTAATCACGTTTGGGAAAGTTTGATAATTGAATCCTTACTGTTTACCTTTTTATAATAAACCGGAAGTATTTGGGGACGACAACGATGACACTTTTAGTACAAGTAGGAACTCCTACTGAGAAATCATGTAATTCTCACTCCTATGTTTATTTTCCGTTGTCGTTACCAGAGACAGACGTGTCCACCTAAAGCAATGAAGTCAGAGTGAGGAAGGAGGTAGCGCATGAAGATTTCAAACCTTTCAAGTAGGAGCATTCCGAGCTTTAGTTACATTATAGTTTGTGAGAAACAATTAGTAATAGTAGAACTTATATTGTTATTTGTAATAACTTATCAGTATGATATATGCCCTGTTGTGACTTATGTATTAAGTGATTATATTACAGTTTATGTGATAATAGTTCTACACTTAGTCTCTTATTCCGCTTATTTAATTAAGTGCGCAATGTAACTTGATTATTATCTATAAAAGCGCTATGTATTTCACTTCTCGTTATAGGCTGAAGTTTTCAAAAAAAATTAATTTATTTAAAAAAAAAACTTCCACTATTTTTCTAAGTTAATTTCAAAAGAAAATAAATGCAAGGCATAAATGACAACTAATAAAATCCAAATGTGAACTTAAGCACAGTGGGGTTCTATTAGGGTGTTACACACTCCATCAACCAATCATGATCATAACATGCCACAACTCATCATGCAATTGATCACATAAGCATGCATCGTGTTCTTTGCATATATCCATAAGCATCAATATCTCAGGGAAAAATAAATATGCTCCTACCCAGTATGCCGGAAGTCAAGGACCGGATCAGCTAATGCATGTGTTATGCTCAATAGGATATATATACAGCATACTAGAGATCATTACTTGCATATTTCAAAAACCAAGCATGCATAGTCATTAACTCGTAATCTTGCACAATCATTTCAAATCATGTAACCTCCAGCTAAATCACATGAACATGACACTCCTAACATATCTAGGTCTAACTAGAGCATAATAAAGTATATTTATATATAGGGAAATACTAGTAATACATTTGTTTAGACCAAATAAAGCTCACTCTTCTTTATGTAAAGAGACTTACGATTTAAGATAAATTTGTAAACCTATTTCATTCACATTATTTTTGAGTTTAATTCTCTATCTCAAATAGCTAGTATTCTCCATATACATGATATTATCATCATTATATGAAATGTTTGGTAAAATGAAATGAATAATAAATTCCTAGAGTCTTTTACACATTTAGAAGAAATAATAATGTATAAAAGATTAAAGTATATTTACTAATTATTTGTAATTACTAAGCAATCTTACTTTTTAAAAGCGTTGAAGATTTAAATTCATCACACTCTTAAAACGTAAAAAATTTGGTTAAGAACATAACAAAATGTGTCCATAATTATTTCTTAATTTTTACTGTAAAATCTTATATAGCTTAAAAGTATTTATTTTTCTCTAAATTAAAATAGTTATGTATTCACGAGGAAATAAGACCAACATTTAAAACCAAATTAAAACCACAGTATGGAACATACTTTATAAAAAGGATTTTGGCTTGATAGCTGTGAGCTACACCATCGTATCCTTTGGTGCAATGAGGAACTCAAAGCCACGTCGTTCTTGAGGAAAATATTCATTAGTTGGTGGATTTTATTTTCTTTTGAAAAGGAATTAAGAATATCAAGCTATTTACCAAAAATATTAAGTATTAATATAAAGTAATTTGCATCAGCATTGCCAAATATATGTAGATCTATAATATTATTATAAGTATAGACAAAAACCAGCATGTATAATATTCTATTATATGTCTTTAATCATGATAGACAATTCGTAGCATAACGTTATTATCATGTATAGTGCCTAGTGCAAAGTGTATATATATATATATGCTAAAATAATAAAACAATTAACACTTGATAGTATATCTTTTAAAAAATGCTACAATTAAAATATACCAACATAATATACATCATATAGAATGAACAACAGAGCAAGATTAGCCAAAGAATTAATTAAGTACAGGACAAGTCAAGAAACAATAAAATTGTTAAAGGCTAAATTCAGCCTGAAATCTAAACATACATTCGACTATCATTATCTTTCTTGTTTTATTTTATTTTTTATTTTTATTTAATATTATTATTGTTATTGTTATTAATTATTATTATTACATAGAATGTCAAACTATCATAGTTAAAACATTCTAGAATATATAATTAATAAGCCGTCATGGCTAAGTTAATCCTAAAAGTTTATATATTAAAATACTCAAGTATTTATTTCCAACTAAAATATGTTTTAGACCCAAGTTAATCCAAACCTAAACAAATAAGGTTAAAAAATAAATATTAACCGAACAAATTAATCTGAATCCAAACAAATGAACCCAAAATCTAATCCGATAGAAGTAAAATAACACTAACTTTAAAATATAATTAAAATAGACTAGAACTAAAATCCTGTATTATGCCAATCTGAATTTTACCCAACCTAACTTAACTTTACTAACCTAGTTCTACGCTTCTCTAACTCCTCTTCAAGACACACACACACACCCATGCGGAACGCGCACACACACACTAACACTAACACTTAACACATCCACACACAAAAGTAATGCTGAGAGAGAGAGAGAGTTAGAGAGAGAGAGAGTGATACGGAGATAGAGAGGCTGATTCCTCTTGCATATGGGGCAGCCACGGCCAGGACGGGTGGCAACGGTGGGCGCGCAACCATGAGGGGAAAAGGGCTTGGCATCGCGGCGGTGAAAGATTAAGCGACAATCGCGTCACGCTGGGAGAGGAGCGCGGAGCTTGCGTGGCCTTGCGCGGCTGTATGGGGAGGTAGCAACTAGTTTAATACAGTGGCTGATTGAGTTGGCACCGAACCAAGGCGGAGGGAGGAGGAGCCTGCAGCTGTGATGAGTGAAAGGTGCAGCGGCGATGAACCGCGATGGTGGGGGGTCACCGTGGTTCACGGTTCGCGGACAGGGGGAAGAGCACATCGCAAGCCGGCACGGGCTTAGTTTGCACGACGGAGGTCTCATCGAGTGGAGGTCTCGCACGGCAACTATCCCGACAGAGGACTCTCCTGGTAGCTAGGCTCGCGTAATGAAAGGGCTTGCGCAATTGAGGCCAGCCGTGGCCTTTGCCTTTTTGAATCTGTGTCTTTGAAAGAAAAAGACTCTTGATTGTATTCCTGCTTATTGGTTTGTGCTGGTATTATTGTATTTATCGATTTGGAATAGATTTCTCTGTGTTATGGCCATGGTTTGGGTTGATTTCTGCTATGTGTGGTTATATTGGTATAGAGGGGTGGGTGTTTTGCTTGCTTTAGTGAAGAAGTGAGGTTGGTTTTGATCTTTCGTTTTTGGTTTATGTTGATTTTATTTTTGGTTTGCAGTTTTAGTGTTTGGTTGATTTATGGTTCTTGTTTCTGGTTGTGATGAGGATGTATGGTGACTTAGGTTGTTTATACCATGATGGTGGTAAGGCTGTGGGTTGTGATGATGAATGTGGAAGAGGATGGTGGATCGGTCGTGATGATGATAGCGATGGAAGCAATAGGAAAGAATTGTGCTTATATTTCTCCGTGCCCGTGTTATTCCCTTTCAATCTCTTCCCCCTCCCCTCATACTGCTTCTGCTATTTATGCTTGATTGAAGGTTGTCGTTTGGTTGCAGGAGACCCACCGCCTTGTCTCCCATGCGTTGCCCATCATTCCTACAGCATGCCCATCATTTGCAGTGGATGGAGCTGAAGGAAGTGCGGTACAGGGAATGGAGATGCTCTATGTATCGGTGACTCTAGATTAAAAATAGATTTCTATGTATAAACCATTTAAACTTTACTTGTAAGGTGGGGACTATAGGAGTTTCAAAATTCAATAAAATGCATTGCATGATTTTTCCTCAATTAAGATAACGTCAGGATGACATAAGGACAAAATATTTGACAAATTCCCAGTACATAGCCTCAATATACAACTTTCGCAAGTAATTAAAATTTGATTTTTCGCAACCAATAGGCATTGCAGATTATATTGCTATACCTTCATGTAAAGAAATTACCGAAAATATATACACCTTCCTTTGGCCCTGTTAATTTATCCCTACCTGAAAATAATCCTAAAATTTTAGAATCCATAGGCTCTCAAAAAGTAAAACAAGATAAATGAAACACAACTAAGTTCTATCCAAAATCATAACATAGACAATAAAAAGAAAGCTTTAAAGGAGGAACCCACACGACTCACTCAAATAAATTTTACCTTAACGATAAGTCTTGAAATTGGACTTTGGGAGGGAATATCTATATTTTCATAAAACACAAATCTTAATTTTTAAAATAACTAAAGACAACAATTAACATAATCATGCATTTTAATAAATTATTAAGAGGCTAAAATTAATTAGGAAAGACTAATTATCCAATAATTAATCAGTTAATAAACTCTCAATTAGACCTGACTGATCTTGATTAATCATAGAAATCACACGATTAAGATAAAATGAAAATTGGGGTGCTACACCCCTGAGGTCATTTTCCACCCAGAATTAGAGGATATCCGACCCGATAGACCTCGAAAGGCCAAATCAATGTTTGAAGGGGATTAGATGCTTTTGAATGGTTTCGGGAACGAAAATCTCGTTTTTTGAGGTCAAAATGACCAAAATACCCTTATAGGTTTTTTACGCGGGTATGAGTGTCATTTGAGTCCAAAACTTATCCAGAAGGTTTTAAATAATGTTTTCATGTGTTTAGTGACATCTATTTAGTGATTTTGAGCTTAATGATGTAATTAAGCAAACATAAGCAATATTAGGCTCTAATCGAAGATTAATTAATTTCCATAATTAATCTAGAGTCAAAATAATTTATTAAAGTTAATTAGAACCTAAAATTGCTTAGATTAAACTAAAATCTCTTTTAAAACTCAAGATTGCTAGTCATGGAATCTTAAATAGTATTTTCTCTCTCCAATTTCTTAAATTAAGGAATTGTGTCTACAATTGTTTACATTATAAAATGAGTTTTGAATCCTCCTAATGATGCAAGAACACTCCCTAATCATGTCTTGATGTCCTTAATTACTTACTTAGTTACCTAAACACTTACTTAACAACTCCTAATCTTAAGCCTAATCTAACATACACCTAAATACACCCCTAAACCACAATTAGATGACACAAATTCCCTCCCCCTTGGCTGCCATGGCCAAACCTTCACCTCCCCATATTCTTCACATGTTGAAATTCTTGCACTCAAGGACTATACCTTAGGCCATGCTTAACACCATACTTTGCACCTTACCTTGCACCATACTTGACCATGCTTCCAACCATGCCTTGAATGACATTCGAAGAAGATATTTGCTCTCCCCATGGCCTAGAAGCTCACGGCCTCATCCTCCTCCATTCACTCCTTCACATTTTGTTTTTCTATAAATACCCATCATGAATTAACCTTGTTCCATTTGCTCAAGTTTATGTCTTAAGATTTCTCCAAGCTTTCTTTTCTTTCTCCTAAGAACTTCAAGAGATTTTTTCCTCTCATCTTCATCTTCTTCATCCTCCTCCTAGAGACACCTTTTTTCAACCTCAAGCCACCACATAACCACCTTAAACCACCATCCAAATATTAAAGCTTTCACCCTCAAACACAAGCTCACACAAAAACCCATCCTTTCCTTTTCTCACCTCTTTGGCCGAAACCTCCTCCTAGCTTTGGGAAAAGATTTTCTTTTCATTCTCATTTCAAGACCATGCTTTTCATCTTCAACACTTGGTGGGTAGTTGTTCTAAAGTCATTCTTTTACTTGAATATGTTTTGTTCTTGGAGAAAAATGATGTTTTTATGAGTTTTCCTTGCTTTTCTATTTTAGTTTTCCTTTGTCTTCTCTTTTCTCTTTTCGGTCTTCAAGGCTTAGATTCTTCACATGATAGCTTGATGATGAGTGTCTCTAGATGATGACTTTGTGTTCATCACAATAAGACCTCTAAAGCTTGAGTTTTTCTTTCTTCAAGTTTTATTTAAAAATGTTGCTTAGCTCACTAATGATTTTACCTTAGGAAAATAATTACAAGGATTTCAAAAAGCCCAAAGCTTACCCTTGTCAACCTTAAAGTTGGTCAGCGCGTTCTAGAGTTTACTCTAGATAGGAGCTTTTGGGTACATAATAAAGAATATGGTGTATTTTCTTTCCTTTTTAGTTTCAACCTTTCTCTTTTCCTTTATGGTTTTGTTTTCTCTTAAGTCCATTTCCTTGAGCTTGATGATGATGTTCAACCATCAGGTTTCTTTGAAACATTGGTTCAGGAACTCTAAAGTTGACTTTGTCTTGCTAGATAAGTGTTGGGTTGAGATTATTTTTGTTCTTATAAAAGTCTTGTATGAGCTCTAGTTAAAGTAAAATAAACTTGCACTCATATTTATTTCATGTCATCACTAAGCTACCAAGAGTAAAGAATAAGCTTGCATTCTCATATTTATATTTTGAGTTATCACTTAAATTTTAAAGATAATAACAAGTTGCATCTCATATTTATTTTATGCTCACACCTTATAATAAAGAATAAAACAAAGTGCATTGCATGTTTTAGTTTATGTCATCACCTAAAGAACCTAGAGCTCAAAGACTTGCCCACCATTATCTCAAGCAAAGCTTGGAAAATGGAAATGTTTTATGGATAGTGAGTTTGGCCATGTGAAGATGATGAGCTTGGTGTAAGTTTCATCTAGTCACAAGTGCCAATAATCTATGTCTTAGGTTTTTTCTTAAGCTTAGATGAACTTAAAGAATATTTCAAGCATGATTTTGTGTTTTAAATGTCAACCTTGAAGAAATTGAAATAGCTACTACCCTTATTTATTTTATGATGATTTTAATGAAATAAATTTATTTTCAATGAGTTTTAGAAGTTCTAAAAAGGTTCCAAAAGAATCTAGCCTATGTGTATTGGAAATGAAATTCTATGCATGATATGATGATGATGTTCATGGTTCTGCCTTGATGTTTTGTTCACTGTATGATGATGATTTTATTATGTTAAAATAAGTGGATTCATATACATTTGATGTTAGAATTAATTTGAGAAAGCTAAGATAAGCCTGTAACTAGAAAGGATTTAAAATAAGAATTTTAGAACCCCTAGAAATAAGAATTATGGATTCTGTTTCAGAATGTTTTAAATTAGCAATAATGGTTTATAATTAATGTATATTGTAGGAACCCCTCATAATTGGTTTAGGAATTGATCTTAGTACTTTAGGAGAAGATAGAACTTAGAAAGGGTCAAGTTGTGACTCCTAGGTACCCGTAATTATGAAACATAGATTTTGTAACACCCTAAATCTTAACCTAATACTATTAGTATGTATTTTGGTTAATCTTTAGAATATTACCTCTTGGTCTCATTCTTTACTTGAAAATACTTAGCGGAATATGGGTAAAATTTTTCTTTTTGGAATTAAAACCAAAGTGAGAGCCACACATGATTCTTTGAACGGAAATTCGTACAAGTCATATGAGCAAATCATAATAAAACACATAAATAACATGGACACATCAACTGATTATATATATAGATAATGTGCCTACCAAAAGGCAGGACTATTCGATACATAGGAGAACGAAATACAACTGAAATGCAAATACAAGGAAATCATAAAAGCAAGTACAAGGAAACCATGAAAGCAACACCCATACCCATGTGCACCTAGAGTAGACAACCTCATATACAAAAGAAGGTTTGTCCTCAACTATGTGGCGTGTGTGCACTAGCTACTACCCATCCTATGCACCTACTCCTGCTGGTCCGAGTACTGAGGGGTGGAATCGATCCACTGGCGAATCTCGGCGGGAGTGGTCGTGCGGATCATCGGAGCGTGTCCACCGCGGTGAGGCCGCATGGATGGCCTACGAGCCAACCTCGGCTGAACCACTGTCTCCTCACTCCCGGCTCTCATCGGTGGGGGAGCGGGGCTAGAGCTCCAGCTGTACATATGTAAGGGCGGGTCCTCTGATGGATCTGTCTCCGAATACTGAGTCCGGGGCACGTACTCCGGGTAGTCACGTAAGGCTGACGCCTCGGGCTGCATGCGGAGGATATGCTCGTCGCATGGTCTGGCTCGCTCAAAAATCATGTTATGATGGTAGGGAGCAGTCGGGGTGAAGCGGTAGCTCCATACTGGGTGTGCGAAGGGTCGTCCCATAAACATGAACACTCTAACTGTGCAGTGACCCTCAAAATGGTATGACCCGAGTGCTGGGTCATGGTGCAGCTCCCACGTCGGGGTGTCGATGAAGAGTACGAAAGTCGCCATCTGAAGATATGATAGAAGAAAAGAGAGAGGGAATGAGAATCTTCTAAAAGAATTCTCAGTAGGGCAATCCCTAACTAAGTGACGTCATCATGTCCCCAGGAACCTTGGGTTTCATTTCTAAAAAAGTGCGCATGCATGTAAACTTCTTTTAAGTTAGTTTTCTAAAATATTAATTATCCAAAGTCTGTCATATTTTACAATGCGTCTTATGAATAAGCATGGAATACACTAATGATATGAATGCATCATAAAGATAAGCTAATCATCAAAGTCACAAAAACATTATAATGGTGGCATAAGTTGACAGGTATAAATCTCATAATAACTTCCTTGGTTTTTCATAGCATATGTGACATTCCAACTTTAACTTTATCTCATGGGGCCACCCTAAAACATCTCTAGGTTATGAGCTCATACCTTAACTAGTCGTCACTAGTTCTTACTTATCCTATGATAAGCGCAACATACATAATCCCGACTTAAAGTATGGGCTAGGGGGCAAATTAAGGATCACCTCTTAGGGTCATTTCCTCTTTGAAACGCTCTACTAGCAACTAGTGCATAGTAGTATTGTCCGCTTTGGCAAGCTCTATGTCAATACCCTCACGGATTTGTTTTCTTGGGGGTGCTCGGCTAAACTGGTGTCACCCAAGAAGGCGTCTCAGTGTTGTGTCACATTCAAGTTCTCATGATTTTCAAAAAGACCTTTTTCTAAGTTCCTCAAATTTGATGGAAATTCGACAGCATGACAGCTGTAGACCGAATTTCCTCAAATTTGCTTATGCCATGAAAACATATAGGACATACACAAACATTTCTTATGGGGTATAACATATCATCATGTAAAACTTCTTTATAGCACATATCAAACTTATCATAGATAATGCTCATATATCATATATCATAAATTAAGAATCATAAAAACTCAAGACTTTTTAGTGTCTTATGCATTGACCCTTAAGGTCCTTAACTCATGTTCTAAGTTATTAATCATCAAACCTAATCTCTTGGGTACCTAAGAGGTTTATAACTAAGTATTTCTCACCTCACATTATGATCAAGAACATCTCTAAATCTCAAGGATGCAGAATTTATAATCCTAACTTTACGGGTCCCTAGGAGTCACAACAGTGACCCTTTCTAAGTCCGGTTTATTCCTAAGGCTTCAAGATCAAGTCCTAAACCATTTATGAGTCATTCCTACACATTTAAACTAATTTAAAACCATGATTATCAAATCTAAACCTTGCTGGACAGAATCCAGAAAATTCAATAATTAAGGGATCTAGAACTCTCAAATTAATTCTTTTCTAGTCTCTTACTTATCTTATCTTTCACATATGAGTCTTAACATTATTTTTACTCAAACATAAGCATATTATCATCAATAAAACAGCACATACAGTGGCAAAATAATGGCAAGACAGAACCGAAACAAACACTCTCCATAAAGGCATAAAACACAATTTCTAAAGCACATAAAATACTAGTTTCTCTTGGAACCTTTTTAAATCTTTCAAAACTCATTTATAAACATTTTTAACATCTAAAATCATAAGAATATTTAAGAGGGCAGTGACCAATTCATCTTTGTCTCAAGAGGTCCCTAAATTCATAAACTTAGTTCTACGTATTCCTTGTGCTCATAAAAGCTTAGAAAAAGTATAAAATATAGTTTTCAATATTTAGAAACATCAAAGCCTCTTAGGGCCGAAATATGAACCAAAGGAAATAAATATTTTTAGACCTTTGTTTGAGACAACCATGGGCAAGTATTTGAGCTCTAGGTTCATTAAAGTGATGACATAAAGATAAACATGCTTATGCACTTATTATTATTTAGGTGAGAACTTGAAATGTAAACATGATAATGCATAGCATGAAATATAAACATGATAATGCAAGTTCATTCATTATCTTGGTACTTAGTGATGGCAAGGAAGTAAACATGATGTGCAAAGCATAAAATAAACATGATCAAGGTTCATTTTATGGTTAGCTAGAGCTCATTCAAGACTTTAACAAAGTAACAACCCAACCTATATCTCATTACAAAGAGAGCTCTAGAGTTCTTGAACCAAGTTCTCATAGGAACTATGAGGTTCTTGAACATCATCATCAAGCTCAAAGAGAACAAACTTTCTAAACAAATCCAAAAAAAATCTGAAGGATCAAAATACCAAAACCAAAAACCTTACAAAAGAACAAGAAAGTGAAACTAAGTCAAGTTCTTTATTAAATACCCAAAACCCCTATCTAGAGAAAAATCTCTAGAACGTGCCGGCCAACTTTAAGGTTGACAAGGGTAGGCTTGGGCTTTTAGAAATCCTTAGATTAATTTTCTTAAGTTGAAAAACCATGTGAGCTAGGTATAGTATAGATGAAGTTAAAGGAAAAGAAAAACTCAAGCTCTAGAGGTTCCTTTGAGATGAACACATAGTCATTCTCTAGGAGTCCTCATCATTGAGCTATCATGTGCTCCTCAAGGCCTCATGGCCGAAATCACAAGGAAGGAAAAACAAGAAAGTTTCAAAAGAAAATCCAAGAGAAAGCTAGAAAGAACTCATTTTCAAGAAAACAAAGTTTAGAAAACACCCCTACCTAGAGTGAAGATGAAAACTTGAACTCTTTGAAAAGGAAAACAAGATGATGAGCTCCTCCAAGAGGCAAGATAGCTTCGACCAAGAGAGGATGAGAAGGTTGGAGTTGTGTTTCAAGTGAGGTTATGTTTGAGGTGTGGTGTTTGAGAGGTTTGATGATAGTTCAAGGCTTTGGGGTGGTGTTTCAAAGTTGAGAGATGATGATGAGATGAAGAGATGAAGAAGATGAAGATGAAAAGAAAGGAAAAACTCTCTTGAAACTTAAGAGAAAAAGAAAGAACTCAAGAAAGCTTTAGGAAAACTTGAAACTTACCAAATGAACTAAGGTGTTTGCATGTGTTTCTAGGCAAGGTATTTATAGAGAATGAAAACAAATGAAGGCTCAAAAGGGGAGGGTGCTGGCCGTAGCTATTGGAGGGAAAAGGAAGAGAAAATATCTCTTACACAAGGTTATTCAAGCATGGTTTGAAGTATGGAAGCTATGCTACAAAGTATGGCTTGATGTGAGTTAATTTCCTATCAATTTTTGATGAAATTAGGCTTCTAGAAACAATGCATGGCTAGAACTTTTCCAGCCACAAATAAATAAAGGAAATGAGCTATTTTAATTAGTTATTTACTTGGAAAATCAAGCTTGATTGAAAGTTATGACAAGGTATAGTGTATGTGACTTGAGGTGTGGTATTGGAGTGTTGAAAAATTGAACATGTGATGCATATGGGGAGGGAGAAGCTTCGGCCAACCAGACAACATGGAGGGAGAGGTTTTGATCATCTAATTGTGTGTTAATGGTAGGTTTAAATGTGTATTAGCTTAGGTACAAGGTTAGGAGTAATTAAGCTTAAGTTTAGGTGACTAAGAATGTGATTTAAGGATTTTATGACAAGATTAGGAGTGCTCATACATCATTAAATAATTTTAAACTTATTTATGAATAAACAATGTGTAACACAATTCCATGATTTAAGGAATTGGAGAGAGGAAATACTATTCAAGATTTCATGACTAGAAATCTTAAATTAAGCACTTTTAGGTTCTAATCAACTTTAATAAATTATTTTGACTCAAGATTAATTAAGGAAATTAATTAACCTTCGATTAGAGCCTAATATTGCTTAGGTTTGCTTAATCACACGATTAAGCGTAAAAACACGAAACTAGGGGCAAAACCGTAATTTTGTACTAATTTCGCCCGGGACCTCCGGGACCAAAACTAAAGTCATAGTCTACATAAAAATGTCTTTTAAAATCATCTGGAGAAGTTTCGGGTTCATCCGGCACTTGCAAACGGGTAAAACACCGCATGGGCGTTTTGGTCATTTTGACCCGAAAACTCGAAAAACGAGATTTTCGATCCCGGGAAGGTACATAAGTCATCTAATCCCCTTCCAACATTGAGTTTGCCCTTCGAGTACTGCCGAACCAGCTTTCCTTGAATTCCGGGCTGAAAATGACCTCAGGGCCATTTTGGTCATTTTCACTCTAACAGAAAAATCGGGGCGTTACAGATTCTGCACTAATACTATTTAGAATTGGTTATAATCATGATAATTAGTGAGAACAATTAGTTGTGAACCTGTAGGTGCATAAGAAGTTAAAATCAGATGATAAAGTACTTAGGTTTCAAGTTTAAGACCCTAAGGGTCAAAGCATAAGACACCATAGGTTATATGACGCAATGAATTTATTAATCCAAGTATGATGTGATGATGCATGTTCTATGATGGGTATGTTTATGTGATTTTATGTTTATCATGATTATTGAATGTGAAAGTACATGCATTATAGGTTTCTTGTGGCATCAAGCAAATTTGAAAGAAATTCGGTTTATAGCAATTATGCTGCCGAATTTCCGTCAAATTTGAGGACTTGAGAATGTTTTTGAAAACCACATGAGATGAGTCCTGGGTGACACCGGTTTGGCCGGACACCCCCAGGAAAATGAGATTTTTAAATGTGACATAACACTGAGATGCATTTCTTCCGCTCCAGTAGGGAGGAGGCAAATCCATGACGGTATTGACATCAAGCTTGCCAAAACGGATAATTCACTGTGCACTAGATGCCAGTAGAGAATTTCAAAGAAGGAAATATTCCTATGGACTCCCCAAATGAAAGGTTATGATAGGTGATCCTTATGCCCTCTAGCCCATGCTCTAGAAGTCGGGATTATTATGTTTATGCTTATCATAGGATAAGTTAGAGCTAGTGACGACTAGTTGAGGTATGAGCTCATACCCCAGATGATGTTTTAGGGTGGCCCCATGATGTTAAGTATGATGTTCTAAAGTCACAGTTGAGAAAAGAGAAAAGTTTCACATGAAAGATTATACGCCACTTTATGCCACTTATATGCTTCTTGATGTTGTGTTTTATTAATTTACTTGCATAATGCCTTATCATGCATTCATGCTTTGCTATGTTGCATTCATAACATTAAGATTCATTCTACAATGAACGAACCTTGGATAATTATGTTTAGAAAACCTAAAAATAAACTATGTATATGCTCACCCCTTTTAAAATAAACCCAAGGTTCCTGAGGACGATGATGATGTCACTTAGATAGGAGGTTTCCTACTGAGATTCTTTAGTAAGATTCTCACTCCCTTTTTTTCTCTCTTTCTTTCCCGTTATGTTTTTAGATCAGGATGGCGACATTCGTACTGTTCATCGACACCCCCACATGGGAGGTTGACTATGACCCCGAGCACCGGTCATATCATTTTGAGGGATAATGCACTGTTCGAGTTTTCATGTACGTAGGATATCCCTTTGCTTATCCTATACATAGCTATTGCTTCTCCCCTATGTCTCCCTATGGTGACGACATGGTTTTTGAGCGCACTCGGACGTGCAACGAGATGATCTTCCACACGCACAAAATTGCATCGGGCATACGTGACTTCCCTAACTACGTGCCCTACTCTCAGTCTTCGGAGGCGAACCCCTCAAAAGACCCACTAACCCACATATATAGTGAGAGCTCTGCCTGTAACACCCCAATATTCAACTCAAATACTACTAGCATGTACTAAGGCTAAATATTAGTCATCACTTCTTGATTTAACTTTAATTACCTTTGAAACTATGTAATGAAAATACGAGCCAAATTTTTCTTTTTGAAAACTTGTTAAAATATGAGCTGCACGTAGCGTATATATAGACGGTAACATAAAGTGTAGAAATGTAAACATTAAATGGCTTTACAATAAACCTAACATCACATAATATAGAAATCCACCCACCAAAGAGGTGAGTTGAGTTCAAGTACAGGAATCTAGAAAATGCGAATACATAGAAAGGAAATGCATGGAAAGTAAACCTACATAGTGCACGTAATGTAGACGACCTCTAAACAAAAGAAGGTCATCATAAACTAAAGTGACATGTGTGCACTAATCTCCCTAAGAGCCTCTACGGCTGCTAGCCTGGGAACTGGGGAACGTATCGGATCCATGGTCATAGCACGTCTAGGACAGGAACATGGGATGGTTGCACATGACCTCCACACCTAGGGTGCATCGCCTACCTCCGCTCCAATTGTGGTTGCGTCACCGTGTCCTCACTCCCTATTGGCATAAGTGGGGGAGTGTAGGCAGAACCCTCCGAGTAAATATGCATAGGCTCGTCCTCCTCAGGGTCAGTCTCTGACAACCTCGAGCTTGGAGCATATCTAGGGAAGTCTCTAATAGCTAATCCGGATGGGCGTGCACGAAACCTCTGCTCATCATGTGGATGGGCTCTCTCGAACACCGCGTCAGCACCATAAGGGGATATAGGGGAAAAGTGATAACTTTGTACAGGATGCACAAAATGGCACCCCACGAACACGAACACACGGACAGAACAGCATCCCTCAAAGTGGTATAATCCGCGATCGGGGTCAAAATGAAACTCCCATGTCGGTGTGTCAACGAAGAGGACGAATGTCGCCATCTGAATCTGAAGATGTGACGGAAAAAAAGGTAGGGGGAGTGAGAATCTTTGCTAAAGAAACTCAGTAGGCTTTTCCTCCTATCTAGGTGACATCATCTATGTCTCCAGGAACCTCGGGCTTCTTATAAAATAGTGGGCATGTAATAGTTCAATTATGAAGTTCTAAAACATTAATTACCGAGGCCCGTTCTTTTTAACACATAACGTGTATTTACAAGGATGCATCATACTTCATTATGCTATGCAAGATCTAGCTAACCTATTAGCAAACGTGGTAAACATAAACATGGTACATGGCATATAGATCATAAAGCGTAAAGCATAAAACATCGAACTCAGTACATGGTACATGGATCATAGTGCATAAAGCATAAAACATAGAACTTGGTACATGGTGTCTTATCTTGGTTACTTAGGTGATATTAAGACATTTACTTAAAACATGGGGCCACCTTAATTGTTCTCCCTTTTGAGAAACCTCTAGGTTATTAGCTCATACCTCACTAGTCGTCACTAGCATATGGTCTTATCCCTTTTGATAAGATTAAGGTCCCTACTTAAAGTATGGGCTAGGGGGCTAGAATCACCTCATCCCTATCCCTTTTAATGGTTCCAAAGGATCATTTTCTCATAGTTTATGTCACCATAAGTCTTATGACAAGATGCTACATATTTCAAACATGTCACATATCTCATATAATTTATCATGGACATCTTTAAGGTTCTAAGAGAACAATAACATGCAATTTATAATTCCATCATCATATGGCATCATATAAGTCATGAGATAACACATAAATTCATCATTCATAGAGGGCACATAAATCATTCCCTTAAAAGCAAAACCCCTAAATCGGGTAACCTCAACTTCCAAATTATTTTCTCACACCTCTAAGGGATTGATTAACCTCATTACCACAATTTATTAAGTCCTAGTACCTAATTAATTATTGCTGGACAACATAGGCAGTAAGCATATTTTGATGAATTACGGTGTTCTAGAAGTTGCGTTTTAAGTTCTTTCTCATCACCGACTTTTTCTATGATGCAATAATTAATACCTAAACCAATTACGAGTCATTCTCACTCATCTAAACATGTCATAATATGATTCTACAAACTCTATCAAGGCTGGAATAGAATGCACAATTTCAGTTCCTAGAGAGTTCTAGAAATCACATTTTCAAACTATCAAAGTTACTAAGCATGCCTAAGATGCCTAGAACAATTTCCATACAATTGGTAAGGTATTTAAGCACATATAGACCACCCAAAACAGTAATTAAGGTGCTGGAGAACATAAGGCAGACCAAAATCATAATCATCATATAATGCATAGAACTTTATTTCTAAAGCACATAAACTACTAGTTTCTCTTGGAACCTTTTTAGAGTTTTTAAAACTCACTTGGAAACAATTTATTTTATCAAAAACTTCATAAAATACATGAGAGCAGTGACCATTTCAAATAAATCTTGAGAGGGATTTAAATCATCAAACCTTGCTCAAAACATTTCTTGAGATCATCTAAACTTTAGAAAATTACAAAACATAGGTATTGGCACTTGTGACTAGATGAAACTCACACCAAGTTCATCATCCTCACATGGTCGAAATGTACATTCCAAAGAATGTTTCCATATTTACCTTTTTCTTAGGATAAAGAGGGCAAGTCTTTGAGCTTTAGGAGTTTTAGATGATAACATAAACATAAACGTGATATGCACTTCATTTTATATTTCC
The DNA here is from genome assembly GCA_031216105.1 of Dalbergia cultrata. Taxonomy (NCBI): domain Eukaryota; kingdom Viridiplantae; phylum Streptophyta; class Magnoliopsida; order Fabales; family Fabaceae; genus Dalbergia; species Dalbergia cultrata. The sequence goes on along the minus strand of JAVHNL010000113.1, from coordinate 1,044,694 downwards.
TTAGAAAGTAAAGTGAGGACTTAAAATAAATATGAGGTGCAAGTTTATTTCTTTATCTTTAAGTTAAGTGATAACTTGAAATAAACATAAAATGCAAGTTCATTTCTTTATCTTGGGTATTTAGTGATAGCATAAAATAAACAAGGATGCAAGTTCATTTTTATATCTTATCTAGAGCTCCTTCAAGACTTTTAAAAGAACAAAGCTTAAACCCAATACTCATCCAACATGAAAAAGTAAGCTTTACTAAGCTTTAAAGGTACAAGCATAAAAGAGCTATGTCATATTCTTTATTAATGCCCAATAACCCCTATCTAGAGCGAACTCTAGAATGTGCCGGCCAACCTTAAGGTTAACAAGGGTAGGCTGTGGACTTTTGGAAAACCTTATTACTTTCTTTAAGTAAAACTTTAGGTGAGCTAAGAGAAACAACATTTTTTTTGCTTGAATAAAAGGAAATGGCTGAACCTTAATGAGGAATAATGGACCATTTTCCACTCTAGGGACCAAGATCTTGATGGTGTAATGACACCAACATCACTAGTCCTCATCATTGAATGTATAACCTCATCCCAAACCAATATCAAGACAAAGTTCTTAACAAGAAAAGGAAAAGAAAAACTGAAACCATGTTTGGTTCAAGAACAAAGATCAAGCTTTAGGGGTTGTTCAAGTGCAAACACCATCATAAAACCCTCATCATTAAGCTCTCATTTTTCCAACTTACCGAGGGCTTCATGGTCGAAATATTAAAAGAAAGGAAAGGTTCCAAAAAGGTCAAGAGAAACATAAAGCTCATTCTTAACTCAACTTGTAAAAGAATAAAACTTTTCTTTAAGAAAAACTCAAGCTTTAGAGGTTTCTTGAGAGATGAACACAAGGTCACCTTTAGAAAGCACTCATCATCAAGCTATCATATTCAAGGCCTTGAGGCCGAAAATGAAAGGAAAAGAGATGAAGAAACCGAAAAGGAAAACTCTAACAAAGTTCATCCATTCATCATTTTCCAACAAGACTCAAACATAAAGATCAAAGAGAACATTTTTAGAAAAGCTCTCTACCAAAGATAAGTGTTCTTGAGGATGGAAAAAGATTTGATCTTGGTGCAACAAGAAGAAGAAATCTTCCTTGAACTTGGGTATGTGTTTCGGTCTTGAGGGAAATGGAGGAGGGAGATGTTGTGGGCTTGTGTTTAAGCTTGGATGAGTGTTTGGAGGAGGAGTAGATGAAGATTGAAGGTGGAGGAGGTAGCAGTTTCTTCTTGGAATAAGGAGGAGAAAGGAGAACTTTGAGAGAACTAACACTTTCTTAAAAACTCAAACTTGGCAAATGGCTCAAAGTAAAGCAAATCTCACCAAAGCAATGTATATATAGAGCTTGAATCATGAAGAAAAGAATGGGGGGAGGGGCTACCCGAAAATGTTCTTAGGCAAGAAGAAAAGAAAATATCTCTTGTGTTGTCATTTTATGGTAAGGTGTGAAGTATGGGAGGCATGGTGTATGTAAGACGTGAATGACATAAAGTGGTCCTTTTTTCATGGGGGGAAAAGTGGCGGTCATTTGGAAGCCAAGGGGAGAGGGTTTTTATTCCATGTAATCATGTATTAGTGAGGGGTTTAGGGGTAAACAAGGTTAGGTCACTAATTAAGATTTTATGATTAAGTGTCTAGGTAAACAAATTAGGTAATTAGGGGCATGATTAACTTAGATTAGGAGAAATCTTGTTGGATTTGTAACATCCTAATTTTTTTTTCAGAAAATAATTGAGGCTTTAGTAGTAAGAATATCAAAATTTTGGTATACACAAAAATGATGAGAACAATGTAACGAACGTTAAAAAAAAAAAAAAAAAACGTGAATGGTGTTTTGCAGGCCCCGTAGACCCATCGGAACAGCTGAAACCTTAGATTCAAGACCTGAAGGTGCCCGAAATTTGGAAATTATAGGATTAAGGTTAGAAATAGGTAGGAATAAATATTTTATACCTAGAATTAATTTTCAGGCAATAGTTGATTACCCGGGTACACTATTTTACCCATTCGGTTAAATTACGGTGTGTAGTTTTTACACAGTATAAAGCTACCAGTGCAAGCATGCCACCTAGGGTGACAAGTGTGCGGCTTGAGATATGCCACACCATTGCACCTTTATGGCTAACCAATAGGAATTGTACAAAATTACCATATTTAACTTTAAGAAAAACCATTTTGTACTTGAAATCATTATCCATTTTGCCCTAAACTCACAAGATCAATATCTTATCACCACCACTCCATCATTTTCGTCCAACACTCCAAGAATACAGCCTCCATGTTTGTTTCCTCTCAAACCTCCATTAACAAGCTTCAAGCTCCAAAAACCCTAGCCCAAAGTCACTAAAACACAAAGTTTCCTTCACAAAACTTGTTCTAGACATCAACACCTACAAATCTAACCGATTAGAATTTTAATCAATCACTATTTTTGCACCTTGAGCCATTATACATCACTGTTTAAGGGAAGATTTAGGGGTTGTTTGGAAGGTTGAAGTGAGGAAAAACTATTCTTGGAAGTACTTTTGGAGTTAGAAGTCTCAAGCATCACAAGTAGGGCTTATTTCATCCTATTTTCTTTCTGATTTTGCTCTGGAATATTATGATTGAATAATTCCGAAATTCTGAGTTTTATTGGTTGATATTATGTTGATATTGATGTATTAATTTTGGTGGAGTATTTGGATGTTGTGAAAAATGATTTTTGTCAAAAGAGAATTTGACACATGCTGCTGGATTTTCGGATTTCAACAGAACATAATTTGTTCACGAATTGTTTGGCTCATTATTAGTCATTTTTATTAGCTATAAAAATTATATGTTGAAGATAACATCATAAGGAAACTCTGATAATTTTCGTGGTGCATAATAAAGAGTTTTACTGCCTGAGAAAAATCAAGAACCAAGAGTATATCTATGCTGGCTGAAATCTTGGTACTGAAGCTGTGAATTTGTATAAATTTTTATTCATAGAAAATGATGTATTTATCCTTTGAAATTTTTACAGAGTTTTGTAGACATCTTTAAGTATAACTGTGATTTTTATTTTGAGTTGTTTCTATCATTTGCTAAAGTTAAAAATTGTGTGAATCCTATTTTGAGCTGTGAAGAAGTGGCCTCTGACCACTAAAATTGTAGAATTTATTTGACATGGTTCTAGTATTCTGTTTGCTATGAAATTTTTACAGGGACTTTTAGACACATTGAGGTGTCATAGAGAATTTTTATGGCTAGTGAATTGCCCATTGGAGATGTGAATTAAATGTTGTCACCATAATGGTAAATCTGTCAAGAAGCTGGAATGGTGAAGATGTATTAAGTTAATGATAGAAATCTATTTAATCCAAGTATATATCATATGAATGTATGTTAATTGTTTGAAAGGCTTGTTTATAAAGTATGAATGAGACTCCAATGATACTGAATGCCTATATCTGGGATATAAACCTGACTTTGAAATAGAAAGGTCCATGACATGGTTGTATGACAAAAGAGAATATGTGAAATTTAATGGTGCATGTTTTAACATACGGGAAAATAGAAACAAGGCTTATGTGTGATAGAGAGGGAAGGCAAAAATAAGAACTTCCCAAGAAATTTTATGAGTCGGTAGACTTATCGACTAGGAAATAGAACTGTGTGTGATTGAAATGGAAAAAATGAAGTCGATGATCACGAATAGGAATAAGCTCATGTCCTAGCAGTCTATGGTCCTCTGAGGAGTTATCCACTACATATGTTACCGATGTGAATCTAAGCCTTCCCTATGTTAATAAAAGAACTACTACACTAAGTTGAATTCCATGTGATATAAGAGAAACACTTATGATTACTACCATTTTGCATATAATTTTCTTTGTCTCATGTATGCTAATATTGATATATGTGATCTAACATGATGTTTTTCTTTATTATTATAAATGCATTTCTTGTTTATATTAAATACGTATGTAAGGGGTTACCCTACTGAGAATTTTATAATATTCTCACCCCTATTTGTATATATGTTGTATTGTGCTCAGACTCTGCAGATGCCCCTGGCTGAGGAGAGGCCATCATACCGATGGCCAATGGTTTCGCGTAGGAGGACATGAGACTTACGTGGGCTTTTGACTTGTATGTAGTGTAGTATAGTGCCAGGAACTTACCAGCTTGTAGACTAATTGGTGTTAGATGTCTTAGGTCCATTTCTGTGTGTTTAGTATTTTGTTGGACCTTGATATTTGAGCAAGCTTGGTAGATCTTTTGATAGTAGTTCCTGTGTTGTATTATAAGCGAAGTGACTTAACTTCAAGTATGGTATGTATTAAAGAAAGCGGTATGTAAAGTAATAATATATGTACATTTTATAGTAGTTTTCTTTATAACTCTAGAGTTTGATTTATCTTATTTCATTTCATTTGACTAGTGGATATTATAGAAAGGAAGTGATACTCTTCTAATTACAATGTTAATGCTCGAGTAATACATGGTAGTTAGGAGGGTGTTACAGGATTGATGGAGTCAAATTCCAATGACTAAAAACCTAAGGAATGACATATTTTCTTGAATTAGGGAAAAGTGTAGTCATGGTGAAGTATGGTATGGTGTGACTTGAGGTATGACTTTGAAGTGATCTTTGAATTACTAGAAAATAAATCAATTCTTTGAATTTTCAAACATGTGGAGAATGTGGAGTCAAACTCTATTGATTAAAGATTAGGGAACAATCACATTTTCTTGGAAATAGGGAATGTGAATAGTGAAAACACTATTCTAGGATGCTTTCTTTAAATAAAAGAAATTAGAAATGAGTTTTAAGTTTCCTTAAGCAATTTTAGGTCATAATCAATCTCAAATAATTATTTTAGCTCTAGATTAATTATGGAAATTAATGAACCTTTAATTAGAGCCTAATATTGCTTAGGTTTTGTTTTAAAAATGTCGTTAAGCCTTTAATGCACTTAAGTAGGGGCAAAATCGTAATTTTTCTCAAAAACTGCCCGAGACCACTGGGACTTAAACAAACATAGGTTATGGCTTAAAAACATTGGTTTAGACTTCCGGGACAAGTTCGGGTCAAAACAAAACTCAAAACTGTCTTAAATTACTGTAAGGGTATTTTGGTCATTTGTGCGCAGAAACCTCAAAAATGAGATTCTTCTGCTCTATTAAACATTCCAATACATAGAATCCCTTTCATACATAATAAAAAACTCTTATGAGGATGGTCGTGCTTTGGCCATCCTCGTGTTCCAGGTAAAAATGACCTTAGGGGCATTTCGGTCATTTACACGTTTAAAGAAAATCGGGGCGTTACACTGCCCCCACTCCCCTATTCATGAGAGTTGGGAGTGAGGAGACCGTGACTCAACCGAGGTTGGCCCGGAGGCTGGCCATGCACCCTTATTGCGGAGCACACATCCAGCCACAGTACGTGCCCACTCCTGTCGAGTTACGTCAGTGAATCGGTTATGTCTCACCCTTTCCGGGATCGCAGCAGTAAAGGTTCTTGGGGAGAGTTTATGTACACACGCCACATATAGATTAGGGTAAATCTTCTTTTGTTATGAGGTTATCCATTTTAGGTGGACTAGGGTAGGGGTGTTTTCCTTTATGCTTTCTTTTATTTCTATTTCAGTTGTATTTGTATTTCTGTTGTATCGAACTAGTCCCACCTTTAGGTGAGCATATTATGATATTAATGAAATATTACCCTTGATGTGCTATTGATTGTTCAATGCCATGATATGCTTCTCTATCTTGTGATTTATTCTTTATGGGTTACAATGTATGTTGGCGTATGTTTAAGTTATACGCGGCTTTCACTTTGTTGTTAAGTTTCAAAACAATTTACCCGTATTTTCTGCTAAGTATTTTAAAGAAAGATTTTTGAAGAATGAAACTAAGAAGTAATAGACTAATGATTAACCTAAATACGTTATAGGAGTATTGGGTTAAAAATTAGGATGTTACAGGGCGGTTGGAGTATCACAGGGGGAACTACGACGAATCCGGGTATTTGGAGTTATGAAGGTGTGGCTGGAGCACATCATTGTGCTTTTGGGCTTGTGCTTTTTGGCGGCTATTTGGCATTGGGTCTATTGGGATCTAGAAATCTTTTGTGATGAACGTACAGGAAAACCCTATTTTGATTTGCCAAAAATATTTGGAATTCATTTTTTTCTTGCAGGGGTGGCTTGTTTTGGTTTTGGCGTATTTCATGTAACCGGATTGTATGGACTTGGAATATGGGTGTCCGATCCTTATGGCCTAATCGGAATGGTGCAATTCGTAAATCTCACATGGGGTGTAGAAGGTTTTGATCCTTTTGTTCCCGGTGGAATAGCTTCTCATCATATTGCAGCAAGGACATTGGGTATATTAGTGGGCTTTTTCCATCTTAGTGTGCATCCACCCCAACGTCTATACAAGGGATTGCGTATGGGAAATATTGAAATATTCTTTCTAGTAGTATCCCTGTTGTATTATTTGCAGCGTTTGTTGTTTTTGGAACAATGTGGTATGGTTCAACAACAACCCTAATTGAATTATTTGGTCCAACTCATTATCAATGGGATCAGGGATACTTCCAGCAAGAAATATATCGATGAGTTGGTGCTGGGCTAGCTGAAAATTAAAGTTTATCAGAAGCTTGGTCTAAAATTCCCAAAAAATTAGCTTTTTATGATTACATTGGCAATAATCCTGCAAAAGGGGGATTATTTAGAGCAGGCTCAATGGATAATAGAGATGGAATAGCTGTTAGTTGGTTAGGATAGCCTATCTTTAGAGATAAAGAGGGCCGTGAACTTTTTGTACGACTATGCCTACCTTTTTTTAGACATTTTCGATTATTTTGGTAGATGGAGACGGAATTGTTAGAGCCGATGTTCCTTTTCGAAGGGCATAATCGAAGTATAGTGTCGAACAAGTAGGTGTAACTATTAAGTTCTATGGTGGCAAACTCAACGGAGTCAGTTATAGTGATCCTGCTACTGTGAAAAAAAAAATGCTAGACATGCTCAATTGGGTGAAATTTTTGAATTAGATCGTGCTACTTTGAAATCGGATGGTGTTTTTTGTAGCAACCTGAGGGGTTAGTTTACTTTTGGACATGCTTCGTTTGCTCTTCTCTTCTTTTTCGAGCACATTTGGCATGGTGCTAGAACTTTGTTCAGAGATGTTTTTGCCGGTATCAATCTTGATTTGGATGCTCAAGTCAAATTTGGAGCATTCTAAAAACTGGGAGATCCAACTACAAGAAGACAAATAGTTTGATAGAACATTCTTTCTTTTTGTGTTGTTCCTTTTTACTATATTTTTTTGTGTACTTTTGATTTTACATAGGGAACTGGATTAATCTTGATTTGAATAATTGCATTTTTTAACTCTTGTTCTTTCTTTTTCTTTATATGGAAGATGATCCAAAATAAACAGGTATGAAAGCTATAATTGTAAACCACGATGAAATCTATGGAAGCATTGGTTTATACATTCCTCTTAGTCTCGACTTTAGGAATAATCTTTTTCGCTATCTTTTTTAGAGAACCCCCTAAAGTTCCAACTAAAAAGACAAAATAATTTTTAATTATATCAATTGAAGTAATGAGCCCTAATATTTATATATTGGGGCTCGTTACTTCAACTAGTCCCCATGTCCTTCGAATGGATCTCTTAGTTGTTGAGAGGGTTGCCCAAAAGTAGTATATGAGGCATACCCAGTAAAACTTACAAGTAAACCAGATATAGAGATAGCAACTAGGGTTGCTGTTTCGATTCTTATATAATTTCAAGACCACAATGGATCTACAAGATATAATTGTAACACCCTAATATTTAACTCAACATGCCTAGAACGTATTACAGTTAATTATTAGTTATTACTCTTTTGTCTCATCTTCTAATCAAAATACTTAGCAGAAAATAGGGTAAAATTTATTTATTTTTTTGAAAACTTAAAACAAATCATGAGCTGCCTGCACTAACAGAAACCAAACATAAAGTACAAACAGAGCAGACAAGTCAAACACAAATATATACAGAAGCATATCACTCTTTAAACATGAAGCACAAATTCATTAATAACGTAATTAATAACACAATAGGAATGAAGTCACACCCTTATATACTAGGCTGAGCTTTCAGTATATAAAGATAAAAGAAATAAGGTACATGAAGTAGTAAATACATGGAAATATAAAGTACATGAAATGTCATACTCAAAGCCAGCTACAGCTCCCTCAAGCTAGTCCTATGAGTGCTAAACTAAGATATCCCTAGCAAAAGATACTACATGAAAGGGGTTCCTCATGACAGCTCGGGCACTCAAACGGGCTACTCCATCAAGATCTACTAGCGGCCCTTATCCTCAGGTGATGGGGGTATGTACCCAATGAACTGTGCAAGTTCCTCAGGTGTATGTAGATGGAACGGAGGACTGACATGGCCCCCTCGGTGTGGATGCATCTCCGGTCCCCAAGCTAGATGGGGCTGGGTCACTATATCCTTGCTGCCTCTGCCTATGTCCATGGGCACCATAGGAGCAGAGCTCTCCGAATAGATAAGAGTAGGAGAATCCTCGGATGGATCGATCTCTGATCGCCTTGAGCGGGGAACATAGTCGGGGTAGTTGCGGACTATCGAGCCGGTCGGGTGAGCACGACAAGTCTGCTCATCATAGAGGTGGGTGCGCTCAAAGATCAGATCATTGCCATAGGGAGAAGTGGGAGTGAATTTGAAGCTGGACACCGGGTAAGCAAATGGACATCCCATGTATGGAAAAATACGCATAGCACATTGACCCTCAAAGTGGTAGGAATGGTGGTCCAGGTCATAGTGCACCTCCTAGGCTGGAGTATCAACAAAAATCATGAACGACGCTAACGGCCTCTGAAGACATAACGAAAAGAAAGAAAGATAGAAGGAATGAGAATCTCGATAAAGAATCTTAGTAGAGAAAACCTCCTATCCTAGTGTCATCGTCTATGTCTCTAGGAACCTTGGGTTTATTGTAAAAAGGTGAACATGCATAAAGTTCATTATTAAGTTTTAAACATAATTATCCAAGGTTCGTTCATTTTAGACTGAATCTCAATGTCGTGTATGCAACATAGCAAAGCATGAATGCATGATAATACATTATGCAAGTAATCAATAGAACATAACATCAAGAGACATCAACATATAAGTGTCATAAAGTGGCATATAACTTCTCATGTAATACTTTTTCTCTTTTGTTAATTGTGTGACATTAAAACATCATACTTTTCATCATGGGACCACCCTAAAGCATCTCTAGGTTATGAGCTCATACCTAACTAATCGTCACTAGTTCTTACTTATCCTATGATAAGCATAAACATAATAATCTTGAATTCTAGAGTACGGGCTAGGGGGCATAAGAATCACCTATCATAACCTTTAATTCAGGGAGTCCATAGGATTATTTCCTTCTTTGAAACGCTCTACTAGCATCTAATACACAGTGAATTGTTTGCTTTGGCAAGCTCAATGTCAATACCTTCACAGATTTGCCTTCTCCCTACTGGAGCGGGAGAAATGCATCTCAATACTATGTCACATTTAAAATCTCATGAAGTTTCAAAAACTTTCTTAAGTCTTCAATTTTGATGGAAACTCGGTAGCATATCGGTTGTACACCAAATTTCCTCAAATTTACTTTATGCCACATAAACTTATAAAGCATGTACTTTCTTATTTAATTCTATAATCAGAATAAATCATTAAAGTTATATAGACATATCCATCATAGCACATGTATCAACACACTATAACTTGAAGTAATAAAATCACTATGTCATTTATTCTATGGCGTCTTACACTTTTAATCCTTACAGGTCTTAAGCTTATAATCTGATTAATCTAACATCCATTTTTTACCTTTTATGCATCTATAGGCTCTCATCTAACAATTCTCACTAATTCTTATGCTTAGGAACGAATCCAAACATCATTAGGAAGTTTTGATTTCATAAGATTATGGGGTTCTAAAAACTATGTCTTTAACCCTTTTAAGGTTCCGTCTTTGCCTAAGGTGCTATAGTCAATTCCTAAACTAAATATGAGGGATTCCTACACATATATACTAATTACAAACCATTTTTACTATGTTTAATCATGCTGGAATAGAATCTAAAATTATAGTTTCTAAGTGCTTTAGAAATCTCATTTCTAATCCTTTCTAATTACTTGTTTTTCTTAGCATTCACAAATTAATTCTAACATCGATTAATCATAACCTTCACATATTCAAACATGTTAAAACATCATCAAACAGTGGCCAAATCACCAAGGCAGAACCAAAACCATACATCACAATATAATCCATAAAATCACATTTTTATCACCCATGAATCATTAGTTTCACTTGGAATCATTTTAGGACTTTTAAAACTCTTTGGAAACCAATTTATTTCTTTAAAATCATCAAAATATAAGTAAGGTCAGTAGCTATTTTAATTTGTTCATGGTTGAGATTTAAAACATAAAGACACATTTATAACATTCTTTAAGTCCACCCATGCTTAAGAAAATCCTAAGACATAGGTTCTTGGCACTTGTGACTAGATGAAACTTATACTAAGTCCATCACTGTAACATCCCCTGCTGCTTTATGGATTGACGACTGTCCCCACAAACCAACACGGGTCCTTTCAGCATGCTTTGTCCTCACTCATACGCTTCCTAGGAAAACTTCCTAGGAGGTCACCCATCCCAAAATTACCCCAAGTCAAGCACGCTTAACTGTGGAGTCCTTTCAGTTTGGGCTACCGAAAAGAAGATGCATCTTGTTGGTATAAGTAGTACGAATCAATTCATATAAGCCCTCCTCAACTGTATAGTCCCATACCTATACAGTCTCAGGATCCCTCTCATTCGGGTGTGTAATCGGTTCGTTCATGTACCCCTCAGCTTAGAGGACCTTGTGAGGAGCCGCTCCTTGTCCGTGCCCTCTTTGCACCGGCGATCACTCCTCGTCCTCAACCCCGGGCGTTACATGCCCACCAGCTTCCGCTTTGGTTAGTCCCGAACCACACCGCATCTTGGGAGAGGTGCAGGCTCTGATACCATTTGTAACATCCCCTGCTGCTTTACGGATTGACGACTGTCCCCACAAACCAACACGGGTCTTTTCAGCATGCTTTAGTTTGTCTACCCTTGTCTAGTTTTGATGTAATCTTGGGCATGGATTGGCTTTCGGCTAACCGTGTGTTACTACATTGTGCAAATAAGTCACTAGTATTTCTTCCCAAACCATCTTTACCCAATCCCTCTAAACTTGATAGAAAGGTACGACTATACCTAAACTCCATTATCGTGGGGGATAGTAGGAATGAAGAGCGAGGATATGTTTTCCTGATGACAAGTGAGAGGGAAGTGGAGCAAGCTCTAGAAAAGATCCTTGTAGGAAAGGAATTCTCAGATGTTTTTCCTGATGACATACCTGAATTTCCTCCAAAAAGGGAGATTGAGTTTTCTATAGATTTGGTGCAGGAGCAGGACCCATATCTATAGCTCCTTATAGGATGCCACCGGCCGAGTTAGCAATTGAAGAAGCAATTAGAGGAGCTACTAGAGAAGAAATTCATTAGGCCTAGTGCTTCACCATGGGGAGCTCCGGTGCTATTTGTCAAGAAGAAGGATGGGAGCTTGCGGTTATGTGTGGATTATAGGCAGCTAAACCAAGTGACCATAAAGAATAAATACCCTTTGCCTAGAATAGATGACCTCATGGACCAATTAAGAGGAGCCCAAGTGTTTTCCAAGATAGATCTGCGATCAGGATACCACCAGATTCGAGTGAAGGAGGAGGACAAAACATACTGAAAAGACCCGTGTTGGTTTGTGGGGACAGTTGTCAATCCATAAAGCAGCAGGGGATGTTACAAATGGTATCAGAGCCTGCACCTCTCCCAGTACGGTGTGGTTCGGGGACGAACCAGGCGGAAGCTGGTGGGCATGTAACGCCCGGGGTTGAGGACGAGGAGTGATCGCCGGTGCAAAGAGGGCACGGACAAGGAGCGGCTCCTCACAAGGTCCTCTAAGCTGAGGGGTACATGAACGAACCGATTACACACCCGAATGAGAGGGATCCTGAGACTGTATAGGTATGGGACTATACAGTTGAGGAGGGCTTATATGAATTGATTCGTACTACTTATACCAACAAGATGCATCTTCTTTTCGGTAGCCCAAACTGAAAGAACTCCACAGTTAAGCGTGCTTGACTTGGGGTAATTTTGGGATGGGTGACCTCCTGGGAAGTTTTCCTAGGAAGCGTGTGAGTGAGGACAAAGCATGCTGAAAGGACCCGTGTTGGTTTGTGGGGACAGTCGTCAATCCATAAAGCAGCAGGGGATGTTACAAATGGTATCAGAGCAGTTCATCCTATTTAAGCCTGAGGAATGGACTGACTATGCTTCTATCTATGATATCATGCTATTAATCTTATCTGTATGATGGGATATAGGATTTAGAAATGCATGATCGTCTTGTGATACTGCCATAGTTGCTACCATGCTTAGCTATAGTATTGAGCACGATCAACTTCGATATTTGTTGTTTGGTGTGTCTAGGAACTAATGGCAGCAAAGCACGACGCATGGGGCACGCGGTGGAGGTAATCGTGATGAACTAGCAAATGCACTCCAGGAGATGGCTAGGGCTATGCAAGCACAAGCAACGGTGATGATGGAGCGGATGAATAGGATGTCGAGGAATCAGTTGGGAACCAAGAAAATGGAAAATTCTCGAGAATTCAAGAGGGCTTTGGACCTCCGGAATTCAAAGGGACAACTAACCGAAATAGCCGACATATGGATTCAAGAGATGGAGAAGGTTTTCGGTGGTAGAATGCTCGATGAACAAAAGGTGGCATTCTCTACTTATATGTCGAAAGGAGAGGCTGCCGCGTGGTGGAAGGGTGCAAAGGGCTTGCTTGAAAGTGCCGATATCTGATTACGTGGGAGGTTTTCTATGCTACATTCCATAAGAAATATTTTCCAGATCCGGTTAAGAAGGCAAAGGAAGTAGAATTTACATTCTTCGACAGGGCAATCGAAGTGTGGCCGAGTACACGCCTAAGTTTGAAGAACTGATCAAACACTCAACTAGCTACCAAAGTAATCCCAACGAGGCTTGGAAATGCATGAAATATGAGAGTGGTTTGAGGCCGGACATTTTGGCATCTGTGGCTCCACCGGAGGTCACCGACTATGCATCTTTAGTCAAAAAAGCCAAGTGGTGAGAGTTGCAATCGCCACTAGTTGCCCACCGAGTTGAAGAGAATAGGAAGAGGTCTGCTCAACAAGGTCACCGAGGGTTCCCACCCCTTACAAGAAACCCTACCAAGGAGGTGGATTTAAAGGGAAACAACCCCAACACCCTATGATGAATCAACCTAAGACACAAGTCGTTAATCGACCTAGGATGGTCAGCGTCACTGAACCTATGACTAGACCCCTTGTGCCACTTGTGGAAAGATACATGGAGGGAATGCAGATTTGGTAAGAATGTTTGTTATCGGTGTGGACAGACAGGACACTATTCTAGAGAGTGCCTAAAGCTCAATCAGTCCTCTACACTTAAGCCTAAGGCACCAGGGGCCAGCGTGTTTGCTATCACTTCTTTGAGATGCCCTCGAGAATCCGATGATCGATTCAAGGTAAGTGTATAATTAATGGAAAACCCTTAATTGTATTGTTTGATTCAGCGCAACACATTCATTCATTTCATATGATTGTGCTAATAAGTTGAGGTTGTATATATCGACTTAAAAATCATCTTAGTTGTCTCTACACCCACTATAAATACTCGTTAGAACCCATCAAGCCTGCCTAAATTGTGAATTTGAGGTAGGCGATAGGATTTTTCATCATGATTTAGTTTGTCTACCCTTGTCTAGTTTTGATGTAATCTTGGGCATGGATTGGCTTTTGGCTAACCGTGTGTTACTACATTGTGCAAATAAGTCACTAGTATTTCTTCCCAAACCATCTTTACCCAATCCCTCTAAACTTGATAGAAAGGCACGACTATACCTAAACTCCATTATCGTGGGGGATAGTAGGAATGAAGAGCGAGGATATGTTTTCCTGATGACAAGTGAGAGGGAAGTGGAGCAAGCTCTAGAAAAGATCCTTGTAGTAAAGGAATTCTCAGATGTTTTTCCTGATGACATACCTGAATTTCCTCCAAAAAGGGAGATTGAGTTTTCTATAGATTTGGTGCCGGGAACGGGACCCATATCTATAGCTCCTTATAGGATGCCACTGGCCGAGTTAACAGAATTGAAGAAGCAATTAGAGGAGCTACTAGAGAAGAAATTCATTAGGCCTAGTGCTTCACCATGGGGAGCTCCGGTGCTATTTGTCAAGAAGAAGGATGGGAGCTTGCGGTTATGTGTGGATTATAGGCAGCTAAACCAAGTGACCATAAAGAATAAATACCCTTTGCCTAGAATAGATGACCTCATGGACCAATTAAGAGGAGCCCAAGTGTTTTCCAAGATAGATCTGCGATCAGGATACCACCAGATTCGAGTGAAGGAGGAGGACAAAACATACTGAAAAGACCCGTGTTGGTTTGTGGGGACAGTTGTCAATCCATAAAGCAGCAGGGGATGTTACAATCACCATCACATGGCCAAATTGTGCATCCAAGGGAGTGCTTCCAGATCCTACTTTTCTTGAGATAAAGGGACAAGTCTTTGAGCTCTAGAATCCTTAAGTGATGGCAAAATATAAACATGTTAGGCACTTCATTTTATTCTCCATTAGGAAAATAAAGTGAGGGCTTAAAAATAAATATGAGATGCAATTTCATCTTATCTTTAAAAATTTAGGTGATGACATAGAAAGATAAATATGATATGCAAGACATAAATTTAAACATGAATGCAAGTTCATTTTATATATATACTAGAGCTCATACAAGACTTTAAAGGAACAACACCTTAATCCCAAACTTATCTCCTCAAGGCAAAGCAAGCTTTAGAGTTCTATGCACCAAGGTTCTCAAGAAAACTTCACAATGTGAACATCATCATGAAGCTCAAGGAATGGATCAAAAGAAAACAATAATCATTGAGGAAAAGGAAAAGTGACCAAAGCCAAAAAGAAAGGAAATGTACCATATTCTTTATTTTATGCCTAAGATCTCCTATCTAGAGGAACTCTAGAACGTGTCGGCCAACTTTAAGGTTGACAAGGGTAAGCTTTGGGCTTTTTGAAAACCAAGTGATTATTTTCTTAAGGTAAAACCATTAGTGAGCTATGTAGCATTCTCATCAAAACTTTATGAAAGCAAAACTCAAGCTTTAGAGGTCTCATTGTGATAAACTCATAGTCATCATCTAGAAACACTCATTATCAAGCTATCATGGGAAGTAAAATAGGCCTTGAAGGCCGAAATGAGAAAGAAAGAAAAAGGAGAAAATTGAAAGGGAAAAGCATGAAAAGTTCACCAAAACATCATTCCAATCAAAGAGCAAAGCATATTAAAACAAAAGAATTGTTTTTAGAATGACTCCCTACCAAGTGGTGAAGATAAAAAGTTGGTTCTTGAAGTGAGGGTGAGAAGAAAGTTTTCTCCTAAAGTGAGGAAGAAGTTGGGCCAAGTGAGGGAAGGAAGGGAAGTGAGGTGTTTTCTTTTGAGCTTTGTGTTTAGGAGGTAGTGTATGGTTGAGAGGTGATGAGGTGAGGTTAAGGTGTGATGGTTCTTTGTGAGCAAGTGGAAGAAGAAGAAGATGAAGAAAACTCTTTGAACTTGAGAGGAAATGAGAGAATTGCAAGAATGCTCTTGGAAACTTACACTTGGCAAATGATCCAAAGTGTAACCAAGTTCATCCAAGCATGGTATTTATGGGAAAACAAAAAAAATGGTGGATGAATGGAGGGAGGGTTGCTGCGGCACTTCCTCATGTTCCACGAGGTAAGAGATTGTTTCATAAGAGCATGGTAAGGAATGATGGTGAGTATAGGCAAGTATGGTCCAGGTATCGCTTCAAGCATGGCCAAGTATGGCCTTTGAGTGGTCATTTGAATTAAAATAAATCATTTGAATGGAGGAGGAGGAGTGGCCGGTGGCCTTATTCAAATTTAGGGGGAGGAAATCACAATTTTAATGTGATTAAGAGATGTGTTTAGGTGTATCTTTGATTAGGCTTAAGATTAAGAGTTGTTAAGTAGGTGTTTAGGTAAGTAAGTATGTAATTAGGGATGTCTAGACATGATTAGGGAGTGTTCTTGCTTCATTAGTGAGATTAAAACTCATTTTATAATGTAAACAATTGTAGACACAATTCCTTAATTTAAGGAACTGGAGAGATAAAACACTATTCAAGATTCCATGTCTTGAAATCTTGATTTTTAAGAAGAGATTTAAGTTTAATCTAAGCAATTTTAGGTTCTAATTAATCTTAATGAATTATTTTGACTCTAGATTAATTATCAAAATTAATAAATCCTTGATTAGAGCCTAATATTGCTTAGGTTTGCTTAATTATATCATTAGGCTCAACAACATTATCCCATGGGCAAAATCATAATTTTTGCACAAAAATTGCCTGGAATCACTGGGATTTAAACAGATGTCCCCAAACACATAAAAACATCATTATAAACTCTTGGGGAAGTTTCTAGGCTCAAACGACACTTATACCAGCGTAAAAATGCTATGGGGGTATTTTGGTCATTTTGAGTCAAAAACTCAGAAAATGAGATTTTTCTCTTCTATTAACATTCATCCACATATAATCCCCTTCTAACATTGAGTTGACCTTTCGAGGACTGCCAGGTCGGCTATCCTCGAATTCCGGGTGAAAAATGACCTGAGGGGCATTTTGGCCATTTATGCTCAAATAGAAAAAATCGAGGTGTTACAATAATCTTATATTTACAGTGAAATAGTATACAAAGTCAACAAATCTAAATGAATAAAAAATAGGATTTATGGCTACACAAACCCTTGAGGGTAATTCTAGATCTAGTCCATGACAAACTACTGTAGGGGATTTATTGAAGCCATTGAATTTAGAATATAGTAAAGTAGCTCCGAGGTGGGGAACTACTCCTTTGATGGGTGTTGCAATGGCTCCATTTGCTATATTTCTATCTATTATTTTGGAGATTTATAATTTGTCTATTTTACTGGACGAAATTTCTATGAATTAGATTCACAAGAACCGACTAACTAGCTTTTTAATAAAAAAAAAAGTTACGCATTTAATTTAGGTCTTTTATTTTTATTTTAGCCCATTCCATTTTGGATTTGGTAGTTTGATCGCAAAATTTCGTTGATTCTGTATTTCCGGAATATGAATGTGCGACTTGCTATAATTGATCTTATTGAAATACATAATGAAAAAAGGATCTGTCATCTTGACAGAGATGGTTTTACCTCGTCAGATATTTTTTCTATTATCCGGAGCACGGAATATCGAAAATTGATTTTTAAAGTATTAGAACTATGAATCATACTTAATATTTCGACCTCGTAACCAGACTTTAAAACATTTTTCTTAGAAGATAAGTTGTAATACATCAAAATATTTTTATTCTTTCAAACTGCCAACACTTGTCTTTACTTTGATCAAACCACAAACATTTTTTTTCATTCTATCTATTTTTTTATTGTATAAGTGATAATCCAATAGTTCTTACTCAGGGAATTTTTGGATATTTAAGGTTTTTTTGAATCATCGTGGTTCTGGTATGAATCTGAGGTTTTGTTTAATTGTTCATGGGGTCTTAACAAGAAAATTCTTATCAATACTAATAACGAAGAAGATAGCAGTAAAGTCGTATTATGTACACACATAAAAAAAAAAATACAGTAAAGTCACATTATACACAAAAAAAAGGAAAAAATGAAGGAAATAGAAGATTCAAGAGGCCTGTAACGATAAAGACGA
Organism: Dalbergia cultrata; assembly: GCA_031216105.1. Lineage (NCBI taxonomy): Eukaryota > Viridiplantae > Streptophyta > Magnoliopsida > Fabales > Fabaceae > Dalbergia > Dalbergia cultrata. The sequence continues at coordinate 1,026,748 of JAVHNL010000113.1, read as the reverse complement.
GTGAGCTGACTTGAGATTTTGGCATTATAACTGCAAAGAATAGCTTTCGGATTTCTATATTTTCTTATCTTCATATAAGATTTGGAATAATAGGATTAAGTTAAAAATAAAAAAGTTTCAAACTTTTTATTAAACATATCCGTTTCCATTACAACCAATATTGGGTTTTTCTGTTTGAGCCGTACGAGATGAAATTCTCATATATGATTCTCAGAAGGGGAGTTCCTTTGGTTTACCTATCTTAATAAAGTCTATGATTGGTTCGAAGAATGTCTTGAGATTCAGGCGATTGCCGATGATATAACTAGTAAATACGTTCCTCTTTATGTCAACATATTTTATTCTCATATGACCTTTTATTATCGTCTGACTATTACTAAGGCTTTTACTTATGTTCAATATATAATGACTGAGGCTAACTTTGGTTGGTTAATCCGATCAGTTCATCGATGGTCGGCAAGTATGATGGTTTTAATTATGTTCCTGCACGTATTTCGTGTGTATCTCACTAGCAATTTTAAAAAACCTCACGAATTGACCTGGGTTACGGGTATTGTTTTAGCTATATTGACCGCATCTTTTGGTGTAACTGGTTATTCCTTACCTTTGGACCAAATTGGTTATTGGGTAGTCAAAATTATAATAAGGGTACCTGAAGCTATTCATGTAATAGGATCGTCTTTGGTGGAGTTATTACGGGGAAATGCTAGTGTAGGACAATCCACCTTAACTCGTTTTTATAGTTTACATACTTTTGTATTACCTCTTCTTACTGTTGTATTTATGTTAATGCACTTTCCAATGATACGTAAGCAAGGCATTTCCGACCCTTTATAGAGAATATGGATCATAGATATTTGTAATTAATCATTTATTATTTTGGGGAGGAACAAAAGTATTTCATTACTACAAATATGGATTATTAAAAAATATAAGACATGTATTTGGATATTTCCCTTCAACTTAACACTTAACAAAGTTAGAGTCTTTTTTTTATTTGACATACACAAATAATTGAAGGGGATTCTCTGAAGAACAAATGGATTATAGGAGTGTGTGACTTGAACTATTGATTGGACCGCGCAGGTAAATGACTTTTTCTTATCTGCCATATTTTAATTTGTAATAAAATGTGCCATTGTTGCAATCACCGCACAAGCCCCCCACAAAGGATAGGCCAGTTCGCTTGAAAAGACTCTTTTCTATGATAAGACTGGATCATGTCCTGCGTAAACAGGCTCCGTAAGATCTAGTAAAATAAGTGATGTGGTAGAATATGGATTTTGTCTTATCTATTTCACTCAACTTAATAGTATGGAGATGCATTCATTTCCTATGCATTGACTCAATTTATGATACTATCGAAGTAAAACAAGTAAATCTAAAGAAGAACAGGGGTTAGATTCTATTAGTAACAAGTAAATCCTTTGTATGTAAAAAGTCCCGATTTTTTTTTTGGGGGATAACAATCGCAAGGTCTGAGATGACTCAGAAAGCACTATCAATTCCAGAAACCCACTTGGGTATTGAGCATTTACTTAATAAGAACTGAGTTTTTCACAATAGACAGTTGTAGTTGTTTAACTCCGGAAAAGATAATTGAGTTCATTTTCTTACATAGAATCCTCATATATGTGTAGATAACATATAAATTTTTGTATAGGTACATTCAGTTCGTTTGATTTGTGCTCGAGCCGGATGATGAAAACTTATCATGTCCGGTTCTTTTGGAGGATAGATCTATAAGAATTTACCTATCCTAATAATGAAAAAACTGACTTGAATGATCATGTATTAAGAGCTAAATTAGCTAAAGGAATAGGTCATAATTATTATGGAGAACCCGCATGGCCAAATGATCTTTCATATATATTTCTACTAGTTATTTTAGGTACTATTGCCTGTAACGTAGGCTTAGCAGCTTTAGAACCATCAATGATTGGGGAACTCGTGGATCCATTTGCAACTCCTTTAGAAATATTGCCTAAATGGTATTTCTTTCCTGTATTTCAAATACTTCATATAGTACCCAATAAGTTATTGGGAATCTTTTAATGGTTTTGGTACCTGCGGGATTATTAATAGTACCTTTGTTGGAGAATGTTAATAAATTCCAAAATCTATTTCGTTGTCCAATAGCAATAACCATCTTTTTTATTGGTATTGCACTGGCCCTTTGGTTAGGTATTAGAGCAAAATTACCTATTCATAAATCCCTAACTTTAGGTCTTTTTTAAATTGATTCAATTGTGAAATAAAATATCATGCCATGTGTATTTTGTATCCAGGGAGAATTTACTTTGAAAGGACTAATCCCTATATACATCTTTGAACCTATTCCAAGTATATGTATTTGTTCTAAAGATAAATATTCAAACTCCATTTTTTCATCTTTTTTTTGAAAAAATCTAATGGATTTCAAGAAAAAAAAAAGATGAAAAAATCTAATGGATTTCAAATTCAAGTGAAAAAAAAAGATGAAAAAATCTAATGGATTTCAAATTCAAATTTATGCAAAATGTTTTTCAATTTCTAAAATGTCCAATATATGTTTTACATTTTCTATTCGAAAATTTTCAATTTTCATAAGGTCTTCTTGACTGGTATTCAAAAGTTCCAATAATGTATGTATATTGGACCTTTTGAGATAGTTATAGATCTTGGGAGGCAATTCTAATTGATCAATAAAAAAAAGATTTGAATTCTATCTGTTTTTTATTTTTTCTTAGTTTAGCCAATATATCATGAAAAGTTAAAAGAGGTAAAGTAACTTTGTGTTGATTGTCTTCTAAATTAAAGTTTTCTTCTTCTGCATGTAAAAAAGGAATAAACAAGCCAATCAAATTCCGGGAGGCTTCATAAAGCGCTTCTTTAGGAGTTAAACTTCCATTTGTCCATATTTTGAGAAAGATTGTCTCTTGTTTTTCGTTCCCATTTACATAAGAATGAATACTATGATTTGTATTTCGAAACAGGCATGAATACATCATCTATAGGATAACTTCCGTCTTGAAAGTTTTTGAGTCTTTTTATACAATATCCGCAATTCCTCTCCTTTTTTAATCCAATACACAAATTTATAAGTTCGGTTATGTTAGCTATATGTTGTGTATTATCAACGATTTCCACAGAGGGTGGTAAAATGATGTCTTGAGTAGTTAAATATCCAGGACCCTTGACACAAATAGATGCATCCCGAGTTCCATACAAATTACTTCTCAATACTGTTTCTTTCAAATTCATTAAAATTTCATGTACAGATTCTTGAATCCCTACTATGGTAGAATATTCATGTGGTATTTTCTCATATTTTGCAAGTGTGATACATGTTCCCTCTATTTCTCCGAGCAAAATTCTTTGCATCGCAATGCCTATTGTATCGGCTTTGCCTTTCATAAGTGGAGACAGAATAAAGCGACCATAAAAATGCTTATTGTCTACTCTTGATTCAACACACTTCCACTGTAGTGTCTGAGTAGATACTCTTACTTTCTCTTGAACCATAGTAATCTATTTTCTTTTTTTGTTTTCAAATCCTTGATTTGTTTATTTCTCTTGAAATCCAATCTCTTCTATGTTTATTTTTTGTTTTACACACGTCTTTTTTTAGGGGACCTACACCCATTATGTGGCATAGGGGTTACATCCCGTATAAAATTTAATAGTATGCCACTTCTACGAATAGCTCTTAATGCCGCATCTCTTCCAAGACCGGGACCTTTTATCATGACTTTTGCTCGTTGCATGCCTTGATCCGCTACTGTTGGAATAGCATTTCCTGCTGCGGTTTGAGCGGCAAATGGTATTCCTCTTCATGTACTCTTGAATCCACAAGTACCAGCAGAGGACCACGAAATAACCCAACCTCGTACATCTATAACAGTCACAATGGTATTGTTGAAACTTGCTTGAACATGAATAACTCCCTTTGGTATTTTATGAGTATGCTTACGAGAACCAATACGTCCATTTTTACACGAACCAATTTTTGATATACGTTTTGCCATATCTTATTATCTTTTTGTTATTTCATAAATAGAAGTATGAGGTATATGGATATATCCATTTCATGTAAAAAATAGATGCTTTATTTGTTTTTAAAAATTAGAAACTACAATTAATAAAATATTAATTGTATTCTATTTCTATTAAAATAGAATACAATTACCAAAAATGGAATTTTTTATTTTTTAAAAATATAAAAAATATCTATTATACTTATAATAGTTATAATATATATAAATATAATTTAGAATTTCAATAATTTGAAATTTGCATATATTCAAATATGTTACTATGTATCTTATATACTATATATCTTAATAGAAATAATATGATATATATATATATAATTGTATATAATTTTATGTAATTTATTGTAATTTATATTATATTGAAATTCAAAATCTTTTAAATATTGTTATTTGTGTATTCAGTCCTTTATAATTGAAAGCCCTTTCTTGTCTGCGGATCAATCGACATTTTTCACAAATTTTATGAATAGAGGCCCTTATTTCATATTTGTCATTCCTTAAGTTAATTCCGAATCTATTTAATTGGAAGAAAATATGGTTTCCTTAAGTTTTTAACTTCTAACATCGTACCCCAAAATGTTGAGGCTGAAAAAACGGTGAGTGTAATAAAATAACTTATAATTTCATTTTCACTTTCTCTGTCATATAAGTATAAAAGAAGAGTACATCGAATCTTTTCAGAAAGATAGTCTAGAATCATATTTTCATTATGAAAATAAAAATGAACTTGGAACACACCTCTAGAAATTTATTCAATAATTTAATTAAACCTTTATGAATCCATTTGTTTTTTTATTCCTATTCCTATTAAACCCTTTTCATGCATTCATTAAAGTATGAGGATTGATATCAAAGACCTGTGTTTTCTTTCTCTCTCTCTCTCTCTCTCTTCACAAAAATTTATAGAAGTTTTGCATTTCATATAATATAATTCGAATATCAGAAAGATTACCATATATAACATAAAACTTCTTTGCCGATTCTTTCTAATCGAGCCTCTCGATCTGTCATTATAACTCTACAAGTAGAAAGAATTACAATCCCCATCGCTCCTAAAATTCTTGGAATTTGTTGATAATTTGAATAGATTCGTAGACCAGGTGTACCGATCCATTTTAAATTCAAACTCATTTTATATGATCCTTTTCTATTTCTTTTATACCGTAGAGTTAAAACTAAAAAAAAAATTGTCCCTTTCCCTATGTTTTCTCACGTTTTCAATAAAACCCTCTCGTAAAAGCATTTTTACAATGTTTTCAATAATGTTAGTAGATGGTATTTGAATCGTTCCTCTTCTATTCATGTCAGCATTTTGTATGAAGGTTATTATGACAGAGATGGTGTCCTTACCCATCATAAAGGAAAATCTATGTTGCTCTTTCCTTTTGACATAATCAACATGCTCCTTTTTTTTTTTTTTACTTTTTTCTGATTTATATAAAATTATATATATTATATAAAATTATATATACACATATATAATATACTACTAATAGAATTAAATAATTGTTTAATAATTAATAGAATTAATTACTACAGAAGGTATATGTGTAAGACATAGTCTATTAAGCAATCTATTTCATTCAAAAATGATATATCTATATCATGGTTTTGGCTTATAATACCTCAGGTGCTAATGAAACTATTTTAGTGAAATTTAACTGTCTCAATTGCTGGGGGATTACGCCAAAAATTCTAGTTCCTTTTGGATTTCCTTCTTGATCAATCACAACCACAACATTATCATCATACTGTATTATCATGCCATTGTTACGTTTGAGTTCTTTACAAGTACGTACAATTACAACTTTGATCACTTTTGATCTTTCTAAAGATGTATTGGGTACTACTTCCTTGATTACAACAACAATGTCAGCAATATAAGCATATCATCAATTATTGGCTCCTATGATTTGAATACACATAAATTGGTGGGCTCCACTGTTATCGGCTACATTCAAATGGGTTTGAGGTTGAATCATATTTTTTTGCTGTTCTTTCAGTCAAAAGCTTGAAGTAAAAAACAAAAAGAATATTCTAAATTCAACCAAAAAAAAAAAGAAACCTACAATTGCAATTATTTTTCTTCCTGAAGACCTCTTTGCTTTGGTTCTAATTATTATCTTGAAATAATGAATTGAGTTCAGATAGGCATTTTTGATGCTGTTATTGAAATAACCCTTCTGGCTATATTTTCCGTGACTCCATCTATTTCATAAAAGTATTCGACCTGGTTTAACGACAACTACCCAATATTTGGGAGATCCTTTTCCCGAAGCCATACGTGTTTCAGTAGCTCTTACTGTAACCGGTTTGTCTGGAAATATGCGTACCCATATTTTCCCACCTCATCGGACATTTCGTGGCATTTTCCGCCGCCTTGCTTCTATTTGTCTAGATGTGATCCAAGCGGGCTCAAGTGCCTGAATAGCATATCTTCCGAAGCAAATATTATTACCTCGATAGGATATTCCTTTCATTCTGCCTCTATGTTGTTTACAAAATTTGGTTCTTTTGGGGTTATAGTTGATGGTTGTTTTCAAATTCCATCGCTATTACAAAACTGTACATGAGATACAGCTCCTCGCGAATAAAGTAATTAAACAAAATAGATAGATTTAACCAATTCCAATATAATATACAATATATACATATGTTTAATGAATAATATAATAGAATCGGGGGGTTTTTTTTATATTTCATATAATCGACTGACCTATTGGAAATTTGTATATCTTGTTTTAATATATAACTAGACATGTATTCTTACTAGATAATTTTTCCTACCCATATGGTTATAACTACATATAACTAGATATTTTGTTCTATTATAATAGAAGGTTCTAACGAATCTTTATTTTTTTATTTTATATTTATCATATTGGATTGGCTCCCATTTTGAAATAAAAAAAAATTTCGCGAGCGAATATTTACTCTTTCATTATCCGTTCTCTTTTATATGTAATGTTAGGTTATCCCATGACTCCTAAAAAAAATGGATTGGTTCTTGGTTCGTTCCGCTATCTTGCCCAATGAATCATAAAGATTTTTTTTTAATCTTAGATATTCACAGGTTTCGTCATTCCCATCGCTTCTCGATTAATGATTAGGTCTGGAATTCTACAATGGAGCCTTTCAAATAAGATTTAAAATAATCTATATTTGTTATTTTTTCTTGAATCAACCTTCTTAGTTTTTATTGATGCAATGCTCTTGATTTCTTTATTATGGGAATATATTTATCCATATATGGATTAGTTAGTATTGATGCTTTATTACACTACCTTTTATGAGATAACCAAAATACCTTTACATATTTGAATTCTATATCATTGCTATATATTTATTTCTATTATATTCTATTTTCTCTCTTTCTTTCATCCTTTCATTTATCTGTATATTCTTGTTGCTTCACAACTAATAATAAGATTCATTTTTTCTTTTTTTTTTATACAATATCTAATATCTTAGTTGCTATAATTATATCACCAAAATATCATATCTTTATTTATATTTTCAATTTTGATTAGTTCTCTAAATCCAGATAATCCGAAGTGATAAGTTGGTTATTAGTTCATTATTAATTAATTCATACTACAAGTCGGTTTATTTTATTGTTGAACTCTAACCACTCTAAAAAAAAACCAATGAGTCGCACAATAAGCATAGCAATTATATCAATATCAAATGATTAATTGAGATTATTTATTCAATCTTATAAAATTTGAAAAATTATCATTTTTTTAGAATAACAATGTAAGAATTTGTAATTTTTTGGTTTTACTGAAACATGGAACCTTAAAGAAAAGGATAATTTTTTTATTCTTTATTTACAAATATCCAAACTTTTATTCCTAATACCCCATAAATAGGTTGAACTGTATAGGAACAATAATCAATTTTAGCTCGAATGGTTTGCAGGGGAACCCTACCCTCTCTAATCCATTTGACACGTGCAATCTCTTTTCCATCAATACGTCCCGTAATTTGTTAACAAGCTACACCAAGTAAAAAGTGTAGAACAATTAGTTCATAAGGACCGCCATTGTATAACCATTCATCAACGGATGCCGCTTCCCATATCGAGTAAAAGTGCAAACCTATAGCTGCAGAAGTATGAATAATGGCACCAGAAATTATATTGTTTCCATAAAGTAGAGATCCAGAAACAGGCTTACAAATATCATCAATATCTACTGGAGGGGCAGTAATGAAAGCAATAATAAATACTGAAGTTGCAGTTAATAAAGTAAGGAACATTAAAACACCAAACCATCCAATGTAAAGATAATTTTCAATGTTGGTTATCCGATTATAGAAGTGACCCCATAGGCTTTTGCTTTCTCGTCTCTCTAAAATTGCAGTCATGGTAAAATCTTGGTTTTTTTTTTTTTAATTATCAGGGACTCCCAAGCACACGAATTCTCTCTATCTAGATAATTGAGGGCTTTTTATTGAACAGTATAACATGGCGTATATACCGGTGTTAACCAATATTCAATATATATCAATATATATATTGGTGTATTGATAATGCTATTTTTTATCTTGATTAAGCCGAATTCACTTTTTTTTTAACCTAAAAAAAGAAAGAAAAAAAAATAGAATAGGTTTTCTAAACATATGACTTGTTCACTATGGTATATACATATAATATAACTTCGATATTTTTAATAACATTTTGGAATATTATTTTATATTCATTTTATTTTTGATTTCATTATATAGTACATTATTATTACTATATCATATTATTATTAATATATTTATATCTATTAATATCTATATCGATTATTATACATATTTCTATTTAAATCAAGAGTAAACAATAAGCGTCTTTATTATGGTCGCTTTATTCTGTCTCCACTTATGAAAGGCTAAGCTGATAAAATAGGCATTGCAATGCGAAGAACTTTGCTTGGAGAAATGGAGGGAACATGTATTGCACGTGAAAAATCTAAGAAAATACCACATGAATATTCTAGCATAGTCAGGATTCAAGAATCTGTACATGAAATTTTAGTGAATTTGAAAGAAATTGTATTGAGAAGTAATCTGTATGGAACTCGGGACGTGTCTATTTGTGTCAAGGGTCCTAGATATGTAACTACTCAAAACATCATTTTACCATAAAAAAATGAATTGGATGAAATTAAAAATCAATACATCAATATCAATATATTACCAACCAATAAAATAAAAAATATCAAATCAAATTAGTAGTCAAAATAGTAAAAGTGAAGTTGATGCAAAAGAGGTTTAAAAACCCTACTTGAAAAGCTGTAGGGTTTCTATCTCCAAAGATTCTTTCGCAAATGATTTTTCCTCACTTCAAGCCTTCCAAATAACACCTAATCACTTCCTTAACAATGGGGTATGATATCTCAAAGGGGAGAATAGAGATGATTCAAACTTCTAATCGGTTGGTTTTGTAGATTATGGAGAGTAGAACAAGTTTTGTAAGGAAATCTTGGTGTTTTAGTGACTTTGAAATTAACAAGAATGAGGGTTTAAGAGCAAGAAAATTGAGGAGGAGTTCTTGGATAGCTCTGGCCAAAAATGATTATGATGAAGTGATAAGGTTGGTTAGGTTATCTTTATCTAGGTTAGGTTTAGGCATTTATGTAGTCAAAGTGTTATTTTCCCTTTTTGAAACTAAATAATGAGATGGATGGCTAGGATTTGGTTTGGAATTCAAAGAATGAATCTTGGTCATCCAATTGGCATAAGATAATTGGCTTACTTTAACTTGGGGAACAAGCAGCTTTTTCGGTATTAAAATCAGACACCGAAATTCCACCGAATCGATGAGATATTAGCACCCAGGTAAAATAATAATAAAGGAAAGGTCAAGATTAAAACTTGATTTTCAAGTTTCAATCCTTTCCATCCACTTGGCAAGATGTTATTAGTATAAGTTACTTAGCCACCAAGTAACCTTTATGGTGTTAAAAATTGCACATTGAAATTCTATCGAACGGGTAAAATATCATACCCAGGTAATCCAACATTACCCGAAAATTAATTCTAGGTTTAAAATCTTTATTTCTAACTATTACTAACCTTAACCCTATAATTTCTTAGTTTCGCGCATCTTCGAGCCCCAATTCTAGGGTTTTGGCTATCCCAGTGGGCCCCACTAGGTTACTATCCACCTTTTTTTTTCACAGATCCGTTGGATCGTCCTCATCATTGTTATATCTGTCGGATTTTTGAAATTATGACTAGCAAAGCTCAAATTAATTTTCAAATAATTTTAGGGTGTTACAGACTAAGCTTCTAGCCTTTTGAGTCAGATGTGGATGAGGCATTATTCTTGCAGCAAAAGTCAGAATTTCAGGAAAGCTCAACTGCAAAGCAAATGATGGTTGATAGGTTAAAGTAGCATTGATGTGACTAAGGGTTGGTCTTGAGATAATTGGAGCTGGAAGAGAAGTGGGTTCATTTTCTATTTTGCTGCTTGAAGCTATTTTGGATTTTAATGTTCTTTCTGAGTTTTTGTGGAGAATGAGAAGGGGAATTCGCAGGTTGAAAAGCCATTTTATGTTTCTCATCATCCTTAGAACTATCTTTAGGTACAATTGTCTTTTTTTTGCTTCTTCTTCCTTCAGCGTCTACTGTAGATTCTTCAAGGGTTGCATCTTTTTATGATGAAGTTACTTTCTGAGCTTCGACATTCACTTTTTGATTCTTTATTCTTCTTTATGAGTTTGCAAGCTGATTTTTTGATTTGGCTTCAGCTTGGAGTTATGAAGGGAGAGTACCCAAAGAAGTTTGTGTATATGAAAGCTCTATGCTGATTAAAAAGACTTTAAATTTAAAAGACTTTTCAAAACACAAAACCAATCTTTAGCCAATGATTTAATGAATACACTTGGTCTTTAGTATTCACAAACATTAATTCAATATCTCTTTTTTGAACACGATCCCAAATAAAATGATGCTTTATATCAATGTGCTTGGATCTAGAGTGCTTAATGGGATTCTTAGCAAGATTAATAGCACTAGTATTATCACAGTAGATGGGAGTTTTGGAATACCTCAAGTGATAATCTTCTTGATGTTTCTTGATCTACAATATCTGGGCACAGCAATAGAGAGGGCAATGGTATATTGCTTTTTACATGACCAAGTAATCAAGCTATTTCCAAAGAAATAGTAACATCCACTGGTGCTCCTTCTCTCTACTCTATCTCCTGTGAAGTCAGCATCATAGCAATCTACAATCTCACAAGTTGTACCTTTCTCATACCATAGGCCAAGATTAGTAGTACCTGATAAATATATGAAAATCCTTTTAATAGCATTTAAGTATGATTGTTTTGGATTAGATTGAAATCTAGCACAAATCCACATACTTAATTGAATGTTCTACTGGCTATAAAATAAAGCAGTGACCTAATCATTCCTCGATAATTACTTTCTAACACCTTATCACCATTCTTATCAGCATTAATGATTTGATATGGATGCATAGGGGCACTCATCAGTTTGGCTTGATCCATGTTAAACTTTTTCAAAAGTTCTTTTGTATACTTTTCTTGATGGATCAGGGTTCCATATTTTTGTTGTTTTATTTACAAACTGAGGAAAAATTTTAAGTTCACCCATCATGCCCATTTCAAACTTACTCTACATTAATTTTGAAAACTTCTTACAAATAAAATAATTAGAGGCACAAAATATAATGTCATTAACATATATTTGAACTGTTAGAAAGTGACTATATTTGTTCAAGAGTAAATAGAGTAGTAGCAACATTACCTTTTTTGAACCTATTCTTTAGTAGAAAGCTACTTAGTCTGTTATACTAAGCTTGAGGAGCTTGTTTCTGATGTTAGAGAGCCTTTGTTAGCTTAAAGACATAGTTGGGAAGATTGTTACTCTCAAAACCTGGAGGCTGCTTCACATATACTTGCTTAGAGAGGAAACCATTTAGAAAGGCTGACTAACATCTATTTGGTAAATAGTGAATCCCTTGAAGGATGCAAAAGCAAGTAGCATTCTTATGGCTTCTAACATAGCATTCTGATACCACTTATAGGTAGAAAAATGCATAAAAAAGGGGGGGGTCAAATCCTATTTCACTGTTCCTTAACTTTTAGCAATTGAAACTTTGAACAAAATACTATCAAGCATTGAGCTTGAAGTGCAATGAAAATAGTGTTAAATGTTTCAGAAAGTAACTTTCAAAAGTATAGTGTTAGTAATAGATGAGCTAAAAAGATAAACTTTAAACAGATATTAAGTTATTCAAACTGAACCAAAAAAAAAAAAAGATAAGGCAGAAGAAGATATTGTGCAGATATTTTATACTAGCTCGGCCAAACCTGTTTACATTTAGTTCTCAACAATTGTTGAGTTCCACTAACCTTTCTGAACTCAAGAAAGAAAACACTAGATAGTCTTTACAGTAGCCTTCCTAAGCTATATCCAGTGTCCATTAGACAACCCCTACTATCAGAAACTAAGTAGTTATTCACCAGCCTCTTTAAGCTAAACCCTAAATAGTCTTGTTCTAGTCTCTCCAAGCTAACACCGAGTAGTCTTTGACCAGCCTCTTTGTAACATCCTCTGCTGCTTTATGGATTGACGACTGTCCCCACAAACCAACACCAGTATTTTCAGCATGCTTTGTCCTCACTCACACGCTTCCTTAGGAAAACTTCCCAGGAGGTCACCCATCACAAAATTATACCAAGTCAAGCACGCTTAACTGTGGAGTTCTTTCAGTTTGGGCTACCAAAAAGAAGATGCATCTTGTTAGTATAGATAGTACAAATCAATTCATATAAGCCCTCCTCAACTGTATAGTCCCATACCTATATAGTCTTAGGATCCCTCTCATTCAGGTGTGTAATCGATTCATTCATGTACCCTTCCGCTTAGAGGGCCTTGTGAAGAGCCGCTCCTTATCCGTGCCTTCTTTTGCACTGGCGATCACTCCTCGCCCTTGTCCCTGGGTGTTACATGCCCACTGGCTTTCGCTTGGTTCATCCCCGAACCATACCATACTAGGAGAAGGGCATGCTTTGATACCATTTGTAACATCCCCTACTACTTTATTGATTGACGAATGTCCCCACAAACTAACACGGGTCTTTTCAGCATGCTTTGTCCTCACTCACACGCTTCCTTAGGAAAACTTCCCAGGAGGTTACCTATCACAAAATTGCTCCAAGTCAAGCATGGTTAACTGTGGAGTTCTTTTAGTTTGGGCTACCGAAAAGAAGATGCATCTTGTTGGTATAGGTAGTACAAATCAATTCATATAAGCCCTCCTCAACTCTATAGTCCCATACCTATATAGTCTCAGGATCCTTCTCATGTGGGTGTGTAATCAGTTCATTCATGTAACCCTCTGCTTAGAGGGCCTTGTGAGGTGCTGCTCCTTGTCCATGCCTTCTTTTGCACCGGTGATCACCCCTCACCCTCGTCCCTGGGCATTACACTCTCCAAGCTAAACCATGACCAGCAAGAATACTTACTTACATATAGTAAGTAGTTTTACCATAGCCTCTCCAAGCTATCTCACATCGACCATTACTGGATCGAGGATATAAAGGTTTGTGTTTGGGTTTACAACTCAGACTAACCTATACTCAAGTATCCTTAAAATATATAGTGAAAATCCTAGGATAACTAGAATAACTTCTTTTTAATGATTCTTCCTTTGAAGAACATATAAATTAGTTAAGGACGTAGAAAGAATATTTTTACAAATAAGGAAACTGATTACAAGAAGTAATATGTAACATCCTAATTTTTAACCCAATACTCTAGAACACATTAGGTTAATCATTAGGTTATTACTTCTTAGTCTCATTCTTTTATGAAAATACTTAGCGAAAATACGGGTAAATTTTTTTTTTGAAAATATAAATCAAAGTGAGAGCCAGGTATGACGTAACAAAGACTAACATATAGAAAAGAGATCTCATATCATTCATGGTCACAAAACACAAAGGTTATTCAATACATCACAACAGGATCATATTATCATAGGTACATAATTTATGACTATCATAGTCCTATTATCGCTTGAACAGAAATACACTTCAATAATTTATAAAACTAAAGCGTCATCTGTGCGTGTCCGTTGCATCTCACCAACCTGACTTATAGGATATGCTTCATGCCCATGCTTTAGTAGAAGTCACGAATCGCGTCATGAGATACAACGTCATCTTCGTCTGGAGACGACACGGAAGAAAAGAGAGAGAGGGATGAGAAACTTATTCAAGATTCTCAGTAGGGAATTCCGACTCCAACACACGTGTCATCGTCGTCGTCCCCAGCCACTTCGGTTTTAATTATGAAAGAGGTGTTCATGCATAAGGTTTGGTTTTTAAACTTTCCAAAGCTATTTATCCGAAGTGGGTGTCCTTTAGTATGGGTCTTTAATGATATGAATTCCGCAGATATCGGATGAATGCATGGCAATATATTATGCAAGTAATTCAATAAATCATGACATCAAGTAACAGATAAGCGGCATAAAAAGTACATAACTTTCCTCTATTCTTTTCTTATACTTGAACTTTTAAGTTCTTCTCATCAAGAACCACCTTCTTTTCTTATCACCAAATCCAACCATAAACACCAGTGCCCGGCGATATTTATACGCGTCACCAAAACCAACCAAAAACACCCTATCGCCTAGGAATGAGCTCAACCAAACGAGCTCAAACCTAACTAGTCATAACTAGATTTCTAAGAGGGCAAAGAAGGGGTGACTTAGGATTAGTTCTTTCTTTACTCATGACTATGTGACTTGAAAAGAGACATCGCATCTTTTTTCTCACCTTTGAACTCTTGAGTTCTTTCTCTCAAAGACCACCTTCTTTTCTCATCACCAAATCCAATCGTAAACACCAGTGCCCGGCGATATTCATACTCATCACCAAATCCAACCAAACACACCCTATCGCCTAGGAATGAGCTCAACTATGTTTATACTCATCACCAAATTATTCTCATTATCAAGTCCAACCAAATACACCCAAATCCAACCGTAAACACCCATATTGTCTCAATGAGCTCAAACATAACTAGTTTTCGCTAGATTTTTAAGAGGGCAAAAGAAGGGGTACATACTCTCTCTCATTCAATTCTCAGAAACATGGTAGACATAACATCTCAACAATTCATACAATTCATCATAACATGCCACACCAACTCACAATGCATGTACTTACACATTCAATTCCACAATTCATAATCAATTTCTACATCATCATAACATCATCATAAAAGATCACATCATCATAACTCATATAGATAACGCTCGTGTATCACACGTCACACCTCATACATCATCACATCATGCATATCAACACATCATGCTTGCATTACCAAACTAAAAGTGATAAAATCTCTTAATGTCTTATGCATTGACCCTTAAGGTTCTTAACTCACAATCTAAGTTGTAAATCATCATATCCTAAACTCTCGGGTACCTATAAGCTCATATCTAAGTATTCCTCACTCAGTACTATGATCATAAACATCTCTAAACCTCGAGAGTGCAGAATCTAACATTGTAACTTTACGGGTACCTAGGAGTCACAACAATGACCCTTTCTAAGTTCGGTTTTCTCCTAAGGCATCAAGATCAAGTCCTAAACTAGTTATGAGTCATTCCTACACATTTAAACTAATTTAAAACCATGATTATCAATTCTAAACCATGCTGGATAGAATCCAGAAAAGTCAATTACTAAGGGATCTAAAACTCTCAAATTAATTCTTTTCTAGTTACTAACTTCTCTTATCTTTCACTTATGGGCTTTAGCATTAAACATACATGAATATACTCATATTATCATCATCAAAATAGCATATAACAGTGATCATTCATAGCAAGACAGAACCGAATTCATCTCCAAACAAACAAGGCATAAACTTGATTTCTAGAACACGTAAAATGCTAGTTTCTCTTGGAACCTTTTTCAAACTTTCAAAACTCATTTATAAACATTTTTAACATTTAAAATCATCAAAATATTTATGAGGGCAGTAGCTAAATCAAACTTGTCTCAAGAGGTCCTAAACTCATGAAACTTAGTTCTATGTATTCCTTGAACTCATAAAAGCTTAGAAAAATTATAAAACATAGTTTTCATTAGTTGTACACAATAAACCTCTTAGGGGCTGAAAACATAAGCTAAGGAAATACAAATTTCAAGCCTTTGTTTGAGATAATAAAGGGTAAGTCTATGAGCTCTAAATCTCTTGTGTTGTAACATAAAGGTAAATATGCAATGCACTTTATTTTAGTCTTTATTTAGAGGTGAGGACATAAAATAAATATGCTATGCAACTCATTATTATCTTAGAGATTTAGTGAAAGCATAAACATAAATATGGAGATACAAGTTCATTCTTTAATCTTTGAGCATTTAGTGATGACATAAAAGTAAACATGGATGCCAAGTCTTTTATCTTAATTTAGAGCTCACATGAGACTTTTAAAGAGAACTACAAACCTCAACCCAACACTTATCTCATCACAAAGAGAGCTTTAGAGTTCTTGAACCAAGTTCTCAAAGGAGCTACATGGTTCTTGAACATTGTCATCAAGCTCAAAAAGAAGTAAACTTTTAGAAGAAAACAAAACTTTAAAGAAGTAAGAACAAAAACAACATTATTTTTTTTTAGAGATAAAAAAAATATAAGAACACTTTAAAATTTTTAACAAAACCTTTCAAGGAAAGCACATGGAGGCCGAATCATATAGGAAGGAAAATGGGAAGAAAAACCAAAACCTTGCTAGATCAAGAAACAAAACTCAAGCTTTAGAGGTTTCTTTGAGATGAACACAAGGTCATCATCTAGAAACTCTCATCATCAAGCTATCATGTTTAAGAAGAAGAGGCCAAGAGGCCGAAATGAAAAAAAAGAAAAGGAATATAAAGGGAAGCTCAAAAAGAAACCAAAAGAAAACTAGAGAAAACACATTTTTTTTTAGTAAAACAAAGTTTGAAAAGAACCTCCCTACCAAGTGTGAAGACAATGCTTGATCTTTGAGGTGAGAATGGAATGGAAAGCTCCTCCTAAAGTGATGATAGTGCTTCGGCCTTGTGGGGAGAAAAGGAAAGGAAATGTGTTCTTGGTGAGCTTGTGTTTGAGAATGGAAGTTTAGATGTTTGTATGATGATCTAAGGTGGTGGGGTGGTGTTTCAAGGTTGTGAGATGATAATTCAAAAGGAAAAAGAAGAAGATGAAGAAGAAGAATGCTCTTGAAACTTGAGAGAAAATGAGAGAACTAACAAGAATGTTTAGAAATCAAAACTTAGCAAATGAACAAAAGTGTAGCAAAGTTCATCTAGGCATGGTATTTATAGAGAAGGATAAGGGTGAGTGTGTGGAGGAGAATGAATCCTCATGGAACATGAGGTAATTCATGTGTGGAGGAGAATGAATCCTCATGGAACATGAGGTGAGAGAATTGCATTTTGATGGCATGGTGAAGTATGGTAGTGAGTATGGCTTCAAGCATGGTCTTTGGAATGTGAAATAAAATTAAATTGTGATAAAATGGAGTGTGAATTTCGGCCAGGTCTGATGCAGCAAGGGAGGAGGGAGTTTTGGTCATGTAATTGTGTGTTAGTGATATGTTTAGGGGTGTATTAGCTTAGGTGCAAGGTTAGGAGTCATTAAGCATAAGTTTAGGTGACTAAGAATGTGATTAGGAACCTTTATGACATGATTAAGGAGTACTCATACATATTTAGGAGATTTTAAATTCATTTTATGAATAAAACAATGTAGACAAAATTCCATGATTTAAGAAATTGGAGAGAGAAAACACTATTCAAGATTCCATGACTAGGAGTCTTGAATTTAAAATAAGATTTTAAGTTGTAATTAAGCATTTTTAGGTTCTAATCAACTTTAATAAATTATTTTGACCCAAGATTAATTATGGAAATTAATTAACATTCGATTAGAGCTTAATATTGCTTAGGTTTTCTTAATCACGCGATTAAGCGTAAAAACACGAAACTAGGGGCAAAACCATAATTTTACACTAATTTCGCCCGGGACCTCCAGGACCAAAACTAAAGTCATAGTCCACATAAAAACGCCTTTTAAAACCATCTGGAGAAGTTTCGGGTTCATCCGGCACTTGCAAACAGGTAAAACACCACAGGGGCGTTTGGGTCATTTTGACCTGAAAACTTGAAAAACGAGATTTTTGATCCCGGAAAGATACACAAGTCATCTAATCCCCTTCCAACATTGAGTTTGCCCTTCAAGTACTGCTGGACCGGCTTTCCTCGAATTCTGGGCTGAAAATGACCTCAGGGGCATTTTGGTCATTTTCACTCTAACAGAAAATCAGGGCGTTACATAATGAACTCCACATAAAAGATGAAGAGAAAGTTTTGTAGCATTTCAGCACTTGTGTGATTGTCAAGTTTTTTTCTTTGAAATCTCAGCTCTATTTATAGATTGTATTCCCTTATAACCGTTGCCCTTGATCTTTGTCCAAGTGACACGTGTTGACATATACTTGTGCCTTGTAAACGTAATCTAGAGGAGTAGCTTGTCTAGTGTCAAAATTTTTTTAGAAGCCATTGTGTAGTTAAAGTGTCTGATGACCCTTCATAAACTACTTTTTTATTTTTCGAACATGGTTTCTGAACTGTTTGTAACACCCTAACTTTTAACCTAATACGTTCGAGTCATATTCTGGTTAATTTTTAGTTGTTATGCCTTTGTTTAAAAAATTAACTTATTCATCTTTAAAATACAAGTAATAAAAAATGACTAAATTTTTTTTTTGAACTTTAAAATCAAAATGCGAGCCATGTGTGTGTATAGATATTGGTCAATACTCACATAATGATAGCAATCACATAAACCTTATCAAAATATATGTGTAAACCATAGCATAATATGACATAACTAGATTAACGTATCATAATCACAACATAATGGTGACATCTTATGCACATAAAGGACATCCTAAGATACTAAGCTCAACAATAAAGGTTGAACATATAATAGTCCCAAGCTAAACATAATTATAGCAAAACTAAACTAGTTTTCGGTACATGTCCATCAAAAGACTAGGCTACAAACAGGTATAAGGGGATGACAACTCTCAAGCTAATGCCAAAAGGAAAACTATCTCCATGCTTCCTGTAACACCCTAATTCTTAACCCAACTTTCTAGAACACATTAGGTTAATCATTAGGTCATTACCTCTTAGTCTCATTATTTTATTAAAGTACTTAGCGAAAATTATGGGTAGATTTTTTTTTTGAAAACATAAACCAAAGTGAGAACTGCGCTCTTATCTAGACGAGAAACATAAATATCAATCATAAGGAGCACAATAGCTAAAGCAAGTAACAATAGAACAATGGTCATCACAACAAAGGAAACATTTCATTAATAGCATAGTTAAAATACATAGTAGTCACGCCCTTATAGGAACGGGCTGAGCTTACAATACATAAGAAAGGAAATACAACAGTAACAAGAAAGCATAAATAGATCGCGACTACCTGAGTGCACCTAAAGCGGATAACCTCAAGGCAAAAGAAGGTTTATCCCATCTATGTGAGAGTGTGTGCACTAACCTTCCCTTAAGACGTCTGCTAATGGAACCCGGGGAAAAGTGGAGTGTAACCGATCCATGGACGCAGGGCGGCAGGAGTGGGCACACGTGAAGACTGAGTGTGAGCTCCTCGATAGGGGCGCCTTTCATCTCGCCTAGCCTATCTCGGCTGTGTAACAGTTTCCTCGCTCTCCCCTCGCATGAACTGAGGTGTAGGAGTAGAGCTCTCGCTATACATATGCATCGGCGGGTCCTCGGAAGGGTCGTTCTCCAAACTAGGAGACCAAGGTACGTAGTCCTGGAAGTCTCGAGGCATCGAACCACCAGTGTATGTCCACAGAATCCTCTCATTGCGCGTCCAAGCGCACTCAAAAACCATCATATCGTCGTAGGTGGACATCGGGGAGAAATGGTAGCTCTGTACAGGGTGTGCAAAGGGGCGACCGATGAACATGAAGACTCGTACTGTGCACTGACCCTCAAAATAATATGATCCGTGGTCCAGATCATAGTGAACCTCCCAAGTCGGGGTGTTGACAAAGACCACAAACGTTGCCATCGCTCTCTGAAGATATGACGGAAGAAAGAGAAAGGAGAGAAAGGAGTGAGTGTTCTTACTAAAGAATCTCAGTAGGAGTCTCCTATCCTAGGGTTACATCGTTCACATCCTTAGGAACCTTGGGTTTGATTATAAAAAGGTGTCCATACATATACGATTCATTATTAGGGTTTATAAAACTAATTATCCAAGGTTCATTCCTTTTAGCATGCATCTTGATGTTATGGATGCAACATAGTAAATCATGAATGCATGACAATACTTGAGCATATAATTCAACAAATCACATCATATAGAAACAATCCATGTGGCATAAAGGCAATAACTTCTCAAATGGACTTTCATTAGTATGTGTGACATCATTCATGAAATATTTAGCAATGCAGAGGCCACCCTAATAATAATAACTAGGCTATGAGCTCATACCTCAGCTAGTCGTCACTAGCTCTTGCTTATTATCTGAATAAGGGAATAATAAAATAACATACCCGACTACTTAAGAGTACGGGCTAAGGGGCTAAGGAACTCCTCTCTTAGGATATACCCTCTTTGAAACGCTCTACTGGCCTCGAGTGCACAGCGAATTGTCCGCTTTGGAAAGGCTCATATCCAGACCCTCACGGTTTTGCCTCCTGCTCATCATAGCAGGAGAAGTACGTCTCACTGCTTGTCACATAAAAATCTCTTGGGGGTGCTCGGCCGAACCGGTGTCACCCAGGGTTTTCAACTCATGTGGTACTTTAAAACATTTCTTCAACCCTTTTAGGTTTGACGGAAATTCGGCAGCATAATAGCTATTAAACCGAATTTCCTTCAAATCGATACTTATGCCACAAGCTAAACACACAATATATTTCTTATGCAGTTCTCATGTTCATAAAAAACTTAACATCTTAAACAATCATTTTCTCATGCATCATATGCATCTCAACACCTTATTACATCATCATATAATTCAAGACTTCTTAGTGTCTTATGCATTGACCCTTAAAGTCCTTAACTCACAATCTAAGTCATAAATCATCACAACTTAATCTCTCGGGTACCTATAGGCTCATATCTAAGTATTCCTCACTCAACACTATGATCATAAACTTCTCTAAACCTCAAGAATGCAGAATCTAAAATTTTAACTTTACGGGTACTTAAGAGTCACAACAATGACCCTTTCTAAGTCCGGTTTGCTCCTAAGGCATCAAGATCAAGTCCTAAACCAATTATGAGTCATTCCTACACATTTAAACTAATTTAAATCCATGATTATCATTTCTAAACTATGCTGGACAGAATCCAGAAAAATCAATTACTAAGGGATCTAGAACTCTCAAATTAATTCTTTTCTAGTTACTAACTTCTCTAATCTTTCACATATGAATTTTAGCATCAATTATACACAAACTTACTCATGTTATCATCATCAAACAACACAAATAGTGGTCATATAATGGCAAGGCATAACCAAAATCCAATCTCCATATAAAGGCATAAAACTTGATTTCTAAAGCACATAAAATACTAGTTTGTCTTGGAACCCTTTTAAAACTTTCAAAAATCATTTATAAATATTTTTATCATCTAAAATCATCAAAATATTCTCAAGGGAAGTAGCTAATCTAAATTAAACTCAAAAGGTTTTAAAATCACAAAACTTTGTTTTAGACATTCCTTGAACACATATAAGTTTAGAAAAATTATGAAACATAGATTTTATTGCTTGTAACAAATAGAACCTCTTAGGGCCGAAATCAAGAAGCTAAAGAACATATATTTTCAAACCTTTGATTGAGGTACTAATGGGCAAGTCTTTGAGCTCTAGGTTCTCTTAAGTGTTGACATAAAAATAAACATGCTCATACACTTGTTTTAGCTTCCATTAGAAAATAAAGTGAGAGCATAAAGTAAACATGATATGCAACTTATTATTATCTTTGATATTTAGTGAGGACTTGAAATATAAACATGATAATGCAAGGCTTGAAATATAAATATGATAATGCAAGTTCATTTATTATTCTTGTTGTTTAGTGATAGCAAGGGAAGTAAACATAATGTGTAAGGCATAAACATAAACATGGATGCAATATTCATTTTAATCTTATCTAGAGCTCTTACAAGATTTTAGAGATACAACCTAACACTTATCTCATCACAAAGAGAGCTTTAGAGTTCTTGAACCAAGTTCTCAAAGGAACTACATGGTTCTTGAACATCATCATCAAGCTCCAAGGAGACAAACTCAAAAGAAATAAAATCATAAAGAGAATGTATTAGAAACTGAAACTTAAAGGAAAAGGAACTTAGAATCGAAACCAACAAGAAAGGAAAAGAGAATGAAACTAAGCCAAGTTCTTTATTAAGTACCCAAAACCCCTATATAGAGAAAAATCTCTAGAACATGCCGGCCAACTTTAAGGTTGAAAACGGTAGGCTTGGGCTTTTTGAAATCCTTAGAATAATTTTCTTAAGTTGAAAAAAATCATGTGAGCTAAGTATCATATAGATAAAGTTTAAGGAAAAGAAAAACTCAAGCGTCAGAGGTTTCTTTGAAATGAACACAAGGTCATCATCTAGAAACTCTCATCATCAAGCTATCATGCTCATAAACAAGGCCAAGAGGTCGAAATGCAAAAGAAAAGGAAAGCAAAGGAAAGCTCAAAAAGAATCCAAGAGAAAACTAGAGGAAAATCATATTTTCAAACAAAACAAAGTTTAGAAAACAACTCCTACCTAAAGTGGAGATAAAAAGCTTGAACTTTGGAAAGGAAATGAGATGAACAACTCCTCCTTGAGGGTTGATGATGATTCGGCCAAGAGAGGATGGAGAGGTTGGAGATGTGTTTTGAGTGAGGTTGTGTTTGAGGTCAAGTGTTTGAGAGGTTTGATGGTGATTCAAGGTTATGAGGTGGTGTTTAGAGGTTATGAGATGATTATGTGATGAAGAGATGAAGAAGATGAAGATGAAGAGGAAAGGAAAACTCTCTTGAAACTTGAGAGGAAAAGAAAGGAAACTCACAAAAACTAAGAATACTCAAACTTACCAAATGAACCAAAAGTAACACAAGTTCATCTAAGGCACCTATTTATAGAAAATGAAACAATGAAGGCTCACACAAAGGAGGTCTTGGCCATAGCAATAAGGCAAGGGGGAAGAGAAAAATATCTCTTATAAGTGGTCATTCAAGCATGGTTTGAAGTATGGAAGACATGGTGCAAGGTATAACTCAAAGTATGGTAATTTCCTTTTGTTTGAAATTAAAATAATCCTTCTAGATGGCAAAGAGGGCTGGCAGATTTTGAGCCACAAAAATGAGAGAAAAAGTCTTCTAGAAGTGGTCATATGAAACATGGATGAAAGCATGGAGTTTGTATGACAAAATATGGTTTATGGTGAGCTGGAAACACGGCCTTGGAGTGTCAAAAATTTGAGCATGTGATGAAAAAATGGGGGAGGATGGCTTCAGCCAGAATAGGTATAGCAAGGGGGAGGAAGTGTTGATCATGTTATTAGGTGCTAATGATAGGTTTAAGTGTAGATTAGTTTAGGTACAAGGTTAGGAATCATTAAGTATAAGTTTATGTAACTAAGAATGAGATTTATGAATTTTATAACAAGGTTAAGGAGTGCTCATACACATTTAGAGAGTTTAAAATTCATTTTATGAGTAAATAAGGTAGACAAATTTCCATGATTTAAGGAATTGGAAAGAGAAAACACTATTCAAGATTCCATGACTAGAAATCTTGAATTTAAAATAAGATTTCAAGTTGTAATTAAACATTCTTAGGTTCTAATCAACTTTAATAAATTATTTTGACTCAAGATTAATTATGGAAATTAATTAATCTTTGATTGGAGCCTAATATTGCTTAGGTTTGCTTAATCACGCGATTAAGCTTAAAAACACGAAACTAGGGGCAAAATCATAATTTTGCACTAATTTCGCCCGGGACCTCCGGGACTAAAACTGAAGTCACAGAATACATAAAAACGTCTTTTAAAACCATCTGGAGAAGTTTCGGGTTCATCCGACACTTGCACACGGGTCAAACCCCATAGGGGTATTTTGGTTATTTTGACCCGAAAACTCAAAAAATGAGATTTTCGATCCTGGGAAGGTACACAAGCCAACTAATCCCCTTCCAACATTGAGTTTGCCCTTCGAGTACTGCGGGTCGGCTTTCCTCTAATTTTGGGCCGAAAATGACCTCAGGGACATTTTGGTCATTTACACTTCCACTGCGACCCTCTGCTATGATAGATAACGTGACTCTCATGTCCACACTTCAAAGAAGATCACGAACAACACTGTCATCCACATCTAGAGACGACACAGGAGAAAGGAGAGGGATGAGAAACTTATTTAAGATTCTCAGTAGGGCTTCCCAACTCTAACACAAGTGTCATCGTCATCGTCCCCAGCCACTTTGGTTTTCATTAGGAAAGAGATATACATGCATAAGGTTCAATTTAATCTTCTCAAAAATCCTTTTATCCGAAGTCGGTGTTTTTTATCATGGGTCTTAATGTCATGAATGTAACAGATATCTCATGTATGCATGACAATACCTTAGGAGCATAAGTAACACATGCAAAATAACACAAGCATACTCAAAACATGAGTTGGTAACATACAAATCTAAAACACAACATGATGCCAAGTATATAAGCAAGAGATAAGCTAAAGAACTAAAGTCATCTACCACATATCACATGATTAAATGCACCAATGAAATAATAATATAATATATGTATATACACCTTTACTTTACTTCTCATAATTGAACTCTCAAGTTATTTTCTTAATGACCAACCTCTCTCATAACCATCCGAAACCAACTATCTCACCTTCCCTGGTGATTTTACAATAACCACCAAGACTTCACCTCACCGATCACCTAGGATAAACTCAACCAAACTAGCCGTCACTAGGTTCAATATGGGGTAATAGAAAGGGAAACACATCACTTCCCTACTTTAACTTAACTTTCTTATCATAAGCATGTAACTTCTTTGGATCACCTTTCATAACCATTAATTCCTGGAGTCTAAAGGATCATTTCCCTTTTGGGGTCTCCTTCCATAACCATTAATTTATATAGTATGAAGGATCCCTTTATTGGATAACCTCTCATAACCAGTAATTTCTGGAATCTAGAAGATCATTTCCATGTGTCTTATGTCACCTTTAAAATCATAGCATGTTAATTAGAATGCAAACATGAGCATATAATTATAGATATCACCATAACTTATCTTTTAACATTCCATGCTCAAAATCTTTATAATTTTTCTAAGTTCACAAATTTGGCGAAAATACGGCAGCATAGCGACTAGGAACGAAATTTCCCCAAATTTGCTTTATGCCATAGATTACATCAACCATCCATCTCAAATATCTCAATCATAATCACAATTCATCATACAATTGTTCACATAAGCATGCTGTAACGTCCCGATTTTTCTCTACTTAGCAAAAATGACCAAAATACCCCTAGATTATTTTTGTATGAAAACCGAGGCCGGTTAACCTTGACCACCCTCAAAAGGTTATTTCTATAATAGGAATAGACCACATGAGGACTAGGTAGCGATCCGTGTGAAAATCACAATCCGCGATTTTCCCGTGTAAAAATGACCAAAATGCCCCTGAGGTCATTTTTTCCCAGAGTCCAAGGACAGCCAACCCAAGCCATCCTCGAGGGATTGGTTTGTTGATTGAAAGGGATTAGATGCCTTAGAAATAGTAACAAGGATGAAAATCTCGTTTTCTGGACTTTCGGCACAAAATGACAAAAATGCCCTTGCGGCGTTTTTACATGAGATTTAGTGCCGATTGAGCTGGAAAGATTTCTTGGGAGTTTAAAATGTTGTTTTTATGTAATGCATGATGTTTGGATGAATTCGGGGGGTCCCAGAGGGTTTTGATGTAAAATGACCATTTTACCCCTAGACAATATTATGCTCTAATTAAAGGTAATTTAATTTTAATTATTAATCTAGAGTCAAAATAATTAATTGAGAATAATTAGGACCTAAGATTACTTAGAGAAACTCAAAGAACACCATACCCAAGCCCATACCTAGCCATTCCTACACCATTCCATGTAATGATGCATTTAGAAGAGATATTTCTTTTCCCCCAAAAGCCATCATATTTATTCCTTTTACCACCCAAAAATCTCATTTCTCATCATTTACTTTTTTGACAAACTTTTGTGTCAAAAAATTTGTCTTGGAATCCTCTCAACTCCAAGCTTTCTTTCTACATTTCCAACTTCAAGAAACTCCTTCCACCACCACCATAAACCACCACAAACAACCTTGAACCACCACACCACCACCTCAAACCACCTCCTAAATACACAACCTTTCCATTCCTAAGCTTAAAAACACAAGAAAAATCCTTTCTCTCATTCCTTCCTCTGTGGCTGAATATATATATATATATATATATATATATATATATAGCTCGAAGAAAAGATTTTTCTTCTCATTTCCTTTACAAGAGACCAAGCTTTCTCCTTTTCTTCAAGAAGACAACTTTGGTATGGTTTTGTTTTGAGTTCCTTTGCTTTTCTTTACTTTATTTTCGGATTCTTTGTTGGTTGGTTGGACAAGTTCTTTTGGTTTTTCCTTTCTTTATATGTTTTGGTGTGGATCTCCTTCTCTTGATGTGTATTTTCAATTTTTGGATCTTTTTCCTCTATGTTTTTGGTTCTTGGTTGTAAATGAAGTGTTGGAACCATGGCTTAATGATGAGAGCTCTTGGTGGTGGTTTTGACATCATCATATTTAAGGCCTCTAAAGCCAAAGACTTGGTTCTTTAGCTTCATTTCATTTTCGGCCCCATCTCCTTTTTTCTCTTAGATTTTGGTTTTGATGTTGTTATGAGTTAGATAATGGCTTGATGATGAGTATCTTTGAAGGTGATTTGACATCACCAACCTTAAGATCTCTAAAGCCTAAGTTTTTGTTCCTCTTGGTTCTTTACTTTTCGATTTTTATCTCTTATTTTCCTTTTATTTTCGGTTTCAAAGAAATACATAAAAATGAAATGTTGTTGGTTATTTTCTTCTCTTTATTCTTTGTTTTGAGCTTGATAGTGAGTCCAAGAGATA
Source organism: Dalbergia cultrata (assembly GCA_031216105.1). NCBI lineage: Eukaryota > Viridiplantae > Streptophyta > Magnoliopsida > Fabales > Fabaceae > Dalbergia > Dalbergia cultrata. Next base: position 999,464 of record JAVHNL010000113.1, on the reverse strand, counting down.
AGGTTCTTGGAACCATGGTGTGGATGGACTCTAAAGCTCACTATGTTTGAGATCTATTAGGAACAAGAACTTAATCTTGTAAAGTTTTGAGCTTTAGGTGAACAAGATATAAAATGGACTTGCATTTATGTTTATGTTTCAATGCCTTGCATATTATAACACCATAATATTTAACTCAACACACCTAGGATGTATTTCAGTTAATTATTACTTATTACTCTTTTGTTTCATTCTTTAACTTTACTTTATCAAATACTTAGCGGAAAATATGGGTAATTTTTTTTTTTGAAATATAAAACAAAACATGAGCCGCGCGTGCTAACATCAACCGAACATTAAATAAACAGAGAATATAAATCATACGTACACATATCTAAAATACAACATCCATGAACATGAAATGCAAATATATTAGATATCACAGTATAGACTGGTTCATAACACATCAGAAAGCATAATAAGCAGAGTCACACCCATACATAGTGGGCTGAGCTTTCAGTACATAAATAACAATAGAAGGAAATACATGCAAGCAATAAATACATGGAAATAGAAAATACATGGAACATAGAAACACCAGATGCCAACTACAGCTCCCCCTCACTAGGCCTACGAGTGCTCATAACTAAAATCACCCCAAACAAAAGATGAAGTGTAAAAAGGAGATCCTCATGACAACTCGGGTACTCTGATGGATCCTCCATCGAGATCTACTGGTGATGTTGATCCTTTGGCAAAGGAGGCACATACCCAATGAACTAGGCAAGCTCCTCAGGTGTATGCAGGTGGAACGGAGGACAAACATGGCCTCCACGACATGGACGCATCTCTAGTCGTCGGGCTAGCTTGGGCTAGGTCACCATGTCGTCGCTGCCTCTCACCAAGTCTATGGGTGCCGCAGGGGCAGAACCCTCCGAGTAGACATGAGTGGGGGAGTCCTCTGACGAATCAATCTCTGAACACCTCGATCAGGGAACATACTCGGGATAATCGTGAACTGCTAAAGTGGCAGGGAGAGCACGTCAAATATGCTCATCATGAGGTCGGGTGCGCTTAAAGATCAGGTCGTCACCATAGGGAGAAGTGGGGGTGAACCTGAAGCTGGAAACCAGGTAGGCAAAAGAGTGTCCCATGTATGCAAAAATGCGTACAACATAGCGACCCTTGAAATGATACGAGTGGTGGTCCGGGTCGTAGTGCATCTCCCACACCGGGGTGTCAATGAAGATCATGAACGAAGCCATCATCCTCTAAAGACGTAACGGAAAGAAAGAGAGATGAGGGAGTAAGAATCTTAATAAAGAATCTCAGTAGGGGAAAACCTCATATCCTAGTGTCATCGCCTACATCTCCAGGAACCTTAGGTTTATTGTTAAAAAGGTAAGCATGCATAAGGTTCATTATTGAGTCTGAAACATAATTATCCAAGGTCCGTTTATTTTTGGAAGAATCTTGATGTTATGAATGCAGCATATCATAGTATGAATGTATGACAGTAATATTATGCAACATATCATTTGAACAAGCCATAAAGAAAGAAAATTCATATAGTTAGATTGAGAGGTATATAAGTTTCATGTAAATTCATTCTCTTTTCTTTTGCTTAACTGACATTGTTTTCATAATTTATTAAGCTTGGGCTGGGTCACCATGTCCTCGCTGCCTCTCACCAGGTCTATGGGTGCCGCAGGGGCAGAACCCTCCGAGTAGATGTGAGTGGGGGAGTCCTCTGACGAATCAGTCTCTGAACACCTCGATCAGGGAACATACTCGGGATAACCGCGAACTGCCAAAGTGGCAGGGTGAGCACGTCGAATATGCTCATCATGAGGTCGGGTGTGCTTAAAGATCAGGTCGTCACCGTAGGGAGAAGTGGGGGTGAACCTGAAGCTGGAAACCAGGTAGGCAAAAGAGCGTCCCATGTATGCAAAAATGCGTACAACATAGCGACCCTTGAAGTGATACGAGCGGTGGTCCGGGTCGTAGTGCATCTCCCACACCGGGGTGTCAATGAAGATCATGAACGAAGCCATCATCCTCTAAAGACATAACGGAAAGAAAGAGAGATGAGGGAGTAAGAATCTTGATAAAGAATCTCAGTAGTGGAAAACCTCCTATCCTAGTGTCATCGCCTACATCTCCAGGAACCTTGGGTTTATTATTAAAAAGGTAAGCATGCATAAGGTTCATTATTGAGTCTGAAACATAATTATCCAAGGTCCGTTTATTTTAGGATGAATCTTGATGTTATGAATGCAGCATATCATAGTATGAATGTATGACAGTAATATTATGCAACATATCATTTGAACAAGCCATAAAGAAAGAAAATTCATATAGTTAGATCGAGAGGTATATAAGTTTCATGTAAATTCATTCTCTTTTCTTTTGCTTAAGTGACATTGTTTTCATAATTTATTATCTCATGGGGCCACCCTAATAACTTTTTCTCTTTCGAGAATCTCTAGGTTATAAGCTCATACCTAACTAGTCAACACTAGCTTCAGCTTATCCTAAGATAGGTATACATATATCCTGACTCCCAGAGTGCGGGTTAGGGGACTTAAGGATTGCCTATCATAACCTTTAATTTGGGGAGTCTATAGGGTCGTTTCCTTTTGTGAGTCAGCTCTCATAACCTTTAATTCGGGGAGTCTAGAGGATTATTTCCACATAGTTTATGTCACTTTAAGTCTTTTAGCAGATCACCCCTCATAACTTTTAATTCAGGGAGTCCAGGGATCATTTCCATACATCATAATATTTCTTTGAACCTCATAAATCATACACCTCAATATCAATTCATGAACATGATAACCCCATGTAAACACTTTCTTATAGCACATACATCAGCACATAAAGATCTCGATTCCTTTGTAAAGAGAATAAACATGCTCCTAACTAGTGTGCCGGAATCAAGGACCGGGCTCAGCTAATGCATATGCTATGCTCTCAGCAATCCATAAATAAACATACATTCAATAGAAATTCTAACTCTCATTACCTCCTCTATCTTACAGTATCTTATGCTTTTGATCCTTATGGGTCTTAAACTTACGATCCGACTAACCTAACATCTGATATACATCTTTTATGCACCTAAGGGATCATTACTAATAATTCTCACTAATTTTTATGCTTATGATCAATACTAAACAGGCCTTAGGCAGCTTGGGCAGAATTTATACATTTCAATTACGAGTTTCTAGAAGTCATGTCTTTGACCCTTTCTAAGTTTCGACTTTTCCTAGGGTACTAAAACTAATTATTACTACCTTTAGGAATTAATCCTACACTTCTAAACAATTCTAAAACAATTTTATCACTGACTTAATCATCTTAATGTAGTAGCCAAAATCTTGATTTCTAAGGGTTCTAAAACTCACACTCTTGGTCCTTTCTAGTTACTAGTTTTTCCTAATACTCAAAATAATTTTTGCTTCAATTAAACATAATTTTTACACATTCTAATACATTAAAACAGCATTATACAGCAGCCATTATATCAAGACAGTAGCTGAAATGTTTATATCAAACAACACATGAAAATCACATTTCTAATGCATATAAGTTACTAGTTTCTCTTGGAATCATTTTAGGACTTCAAAAACTCTTTTAGAAACCAATTTTTTTCATTAAAATCATAAATATATACCACTAAGGCAGTAGCTATTCTAAATCATTCATAAAAGAGATTTAAATCATAGTATCATACTCATATCATTCTTTGAGCTTTCCTATGCTTAAGAAAATCTTAAGACATAACTTTTTGGCCTTTATGATTAAATGAAACTTATGTTAAGTCCATCATCATCACATGGCCGAATTTTGCATTCATGGAATGATTCCATTTTCCAAACTTTTCTTGAGATAAAAAGGGCAAGTCTTTGAGCTTTAGGATCCTTAGGTGATGGCAAAACCATAAACATGCTATGCACTTCATTTTATTCTCCATTATAAAAGTAAAGTAAGAGCTTTAAAGTAAATATGAGATGCAAGTTCATTTTTATCTTTAAAGTTTAGGTGATAACTTGAAATATAAACATGAAATATAAACATGAAATTCAAAGCTTGAAATTTAAACATGAGAATGCAAGTTCATTTCTTTATTCTTGAGGTTTTAGTGATGACAAGGAAAAATAAATATGATATGCAAAGCATAAACTTAAACATGGATGCAAGTTCATTTTTATCGTTACTAGAGCTCATACAAGACTATAAAGGAACACAAACCTCAACCCCAAGCTTATTTCAACAAGACAAAGTGAGCTTTAGAGTTCTTTATACCAAGGTTTCAAAGAAACCTCATGGTGTGAACATCATCATCAAGCTTAAGGAAATGGATCAAGAGAACAAACCAAGTAATAACATTTCTTGAGAACCAAAATTGTAACATCCTCCCAAGTACAACATCATCCCTAAGTCATGAAATCGTACTCGAGAGTTGTTACTTTTTAATTAGCTGACCTTTCTTAAATAACTATAGCAAATTCGATGGGTTCATGTAACAACGAGCATAATTCGATCAAAGTATATAGCAATGATATAAAACTTTTGTTTAATATAAAGTCGATTACATAAGGAAGCTCTTCTATGAGCTTTAATACACATATGTTCTCTGTTAAGTTTACACACTTATACATACATCTAAGTAATCTCAGACACTTGACTACTACCAATCCAACTTCTTTTGGTGTAGCAGCTTATAGTTCTCTGGATCAAACTGGAGATGACACGGAAACACAAAATACATAGGGGTGAGAATTTTAAAATTCTCAGTGGGGTATTCCCCAAAACATATACTGAAATTAATGTCATCGTCATCGTCCCAGCCACTTCGGTTTATTAAGAAAATGTTAGCGTACAACATATTTCAAGGTTCATTTTAAAGTTCAAAAACTATTCTTCCAAAGTGGGTTTCTTTTATCGTTTAGCCACTTATTATACGCATATCATACTACTCAACATCAGATAAAAGCATATACTGCTAAATCACAACTTAAACATATTGGTTGCAATGTTGATACTAAAATTTTTCACTTAACACTTAGAACAAAGGACTACTTCTAATAATTGCTATCTCAACTTGTCTTGGCCCTTAACTAATCTTGTCACGTGTGGGCGTTACGTATCACCATCCCTAGCGTGGCAACAATGGGTAATAGACTGCTTTTCAAAACTGAGCTCATTCCTATACATGATAATTGGATTTACTTTCTCCAATTCTCACACAGACCTATTCCTAGCCAGGTTTACTTTCCCCCACTCAATTCAAGGGTAGTCGGGTTTACTTTCCCTAATAGATCATATTTACTTTCTCTAGCCAAAAATAGATAATCTCATGCTTTTCTTGATGGTCAGGTTTATTTTCCCTGGCAGACCGGATTTACTTTCTCCAGCCTAAGAAATACAATCTTATGCTTTTCCTTTACATATACACAATTATAAGAAACATTTTCATATCTAACTGTGCCTAACCTCATCAATAAGCTCACATGCTCAATTATTTATATTCACATACTCATGTCAAACTAGTACTAAGTACCATTATTTCATCAATGAGTTCACATAACATGAATGACATCAAGTAATCAATTTCTCATCATCCTTTATGCTAATTCAGTATACTGCCAGAATTTCAATCATTAAGAAAATTATGATTAAATTAGTAAATATCATTAAAATAGAGCAAAAATAATTTTTAGAGACAATCAATGTATTAATGAACTCCTATAAAATTTTTAAATGATGATAAGGTTTCTACCTATATTTATAAAATTTCACAAATTTGAAGGTCAGAATTGCTTAGTTTCAGCCAACAGACAGAAGTCTCAATTTTTATACCCTACCAAATGAACTCCTAATTTCATAAAAAAAAATTAGGGTTAGACCTCAATATGTCCTCAGCCTCTTGTAAAAATTTCAGATCAAAATTAGATCATTTGCTATGGTAAAACAATTAGACAAATTCAGTGCTACAAAATTGGGCTATGCAAGCATAAACCTTGACCTGTTCAGTTTTCCAATTTTTAAAAATAGAAAAAATGGATATGAGCCAAGAAAATTAGTGGAAGCTCTTCCATATGTTATCTTCATCATATAAAAGTTTTAGCTCATAATCATGTCTCTAAATTAGTGAGAACAATCAAAGTTTTTAAGTTGCTTACTCAAAAATGGGATTTCCAACAGCAAGGTCAGAATATGTTTGAAAAAATAGCTTATCTAACTTCATGAAAACTCTCTACCAAAATTAACACATAAATATTCATGTATAATCATAAAATAAATCCAAAAATTTTGCACTCAATCCATCAATAAATCTCAGAGCAAAATTTGAAAGAAAAGTGGATGAATAAAGCCCTACTTGTGATGCTTAAGACTTCTAACTCCAAAAGTACTTCCAAGAATGGTTTTTCCTCACTTCAACCTTCCAAACAGCTTGTAAATCTTCCCTTAAATAGTGATGTATGATGGCTCAAAGTGGAAAAATAGTGATGGATTTAAATTCTAATCAGTTATAGTTGTAGATGGTGATGTCTAGAACAAGTTTTGTGAAGGAAGTTTGTGGTTTTATCAAGTCTAGGCTAGGTCTTTGGAGTTTTGAATCAAGTTTCAAGCATTTTGAGGAAGCAAAAATGGAGTTGTTGCTGTTCTTTTTAGTTGACCGAGAATGAAGATGAAAAATGATGAGGTTTTGATTATTTTTCTTATTTGAAGATAATGTACACAATTTAGTAATTATGAAAATGTTTTCTTTGAAGATAATTTCATGAAATTTTGTAACATTTTCATTGGTTTTTGAAAAAGAAAAGGATATATATTGCTCTAGACCATACACTTGTCACATTAGATGGCAAGCTTGCACTGATAGCTTATATGGTGTAAAAACTACACACCGTAATTTAACCGAATGGGTAAAATAGTGTACCCGAGTAGTTAACTGTAACACCCTAAATCTTAACCTAAGACTACTAGTATGTACTTAGGTTAATCTTTAGAATATTACCTCTTGGTCTCATCTTTTACTTAGAAAATACTTAGCAAAAATATGGGTAAAATTTTTCTTTTTAAAATCAAGGTGAGAGCCACGCACGAATCTTTAAAAGGAAGCATAACGAAACATATAAGCAAAGTGTAAAGGAACACATCATATCATGGAAACATCAACTGAAACATATATATATATATATATATATATATATGATGTGCCCACCCAAAGGGCAGGACTATTTGATACATCAGGAAACAGAATACAACTGAAGAACAAATACAAGGAAAACAAATACAGGGAAATCATAAAAGAACACCCATGCCCGAGTGCACCTAGAGCAGGCAACCTCATACACAAAAGAAGGTTTGCCCTCAACTATGTGGCGTGTGTGCACTAATCGCTACCCCTCCTATGTCTACTCCTACTGGTCCGAGTACTGTGGGGTCAAGTCGATCCACTGACGAATCTCGGTGGGAGTGGTCGAGCGCATCATCGGGGCATGTCCACCGCGGTGAGGGCGCATGGATGGCCTACGTGCCAACCTCGGCTGGACCACCGTCTCCTCACTCCCGGCTCTCATCGGTGGGGAGCGGACTGAGCTCCAAGCTGTACATGTGTGATGGCGAGGTCCTCGGATGGGTTAGTCTCCAGTCTTGGGTGCGAGCACGCATCTCAGGGTAGTCGGTGCCGCTGATGCCTCAGCCGCATGCGGAGGATCTGCTCGTCCGTGATCTAGCTCGCTCAAAAATCTTTGTTGTAACGCCTGATTTTACATTAGAGTGAAAATGACCAAAATGCCCCGAGGTCATTTTTCAATGTAACACCTAAATCTTAACCCAAGACTACTAGTATGTCCTTAGGTTAATTTTTAGAATATTACCTCTTGGTCTCATCCTTTGGAAAATACTTAGCGAAATACTGGGTAAAATTTTTCTTTTTAAAATCAAAGTGAGAGCCACGCGAAACTTTAAGGGGCAACATAGCGAAACATATAAGCAAAGCATAAGAAACACATCATGTCATGGAAGCATCAAGCTGAAACATAGTTATATATATATAACGTGCCTACCCAAAGAGGCAGGACTATTTGATACATCATGAAGCAAAATACAAGCTGGAATGCAATACAAGGAAATCATAAAAAGCGAATACAAGAGAAACTACCCCCATACCCATGTGCACCTAAAGGAGACAACCTCATATACAAAGAAGGTTTGTCCTCTACTATGTGGCGTGTGTGTGCACTAACTACTACCCCTCCTATGACTACTCCTGAGGTCAGAAATGCTGGGGTCGAGTCGATCCTTTGGCGAATCTCGTGGGAGTGGTCGAGTGCATCATCGGGGCATGTCCACTGCATGGCGGCGCATAGATGGCCGTCGAGCCAACCTCGGCTGGACCACCGTCTCCTCACTCCCGACCCTCATCGGTGGAGGAGTGGGGCTGGAGCTCAGCTGTACATGTGGGATGGCGGGTCCTCGGATGGGTCCGTCTCAGAAATCGGGACGCGTACATACTCGGGGTACTCGCGTACTGCTGATGTCTCGGGCTCCATGCGGAGGATCTGCTCATCGCGTGGTCTCGTTCGCTCAAAAATCCCGTTATGACGGTAGGAAGCGATCGGGGTGAAGCGGTAGCTCGGGACGAGAATGCGAAGGGTCGTCCCATGAACATGTATACTCCGGCAGTGCAGCGACCCTCAAAATGGTATGACCCGAGTCTTAGGGTCATGGTGCAGCTCCCATGCAGGGGTGTCGACGAAGAGTACAAGCGTCGCCATCCGAAGATATGACGGAAGAAAAGAGAGAGGGAATGAGAATCTTTCTAAAAGAATTCTCGGTAGGGTTATCCCTACCTAGGTGTCATCGTCACATCCTCGGGAACCTTGGGTTTATTTCTAAAAGGTGTGCATGCATATAAGTTCCTTTTAAGTGGGTTTCCCAAAGAGGTATTTTATCCAAGGTCCATCACATTTTATAATGCGTCTTTATAACTTATGCGAAATATACTAATGATATGAATGCATCATAAGGTAAACCAAACAATAGAATAACTAGGAAACATTATAACATTGACATAAGTAAAGTTTATGTGACATTGTCAACTTTAACTTTCATCTCATGGGGCCGCCTAAAACTTCTCTAGGTTATGAGCTCATACCTTAACTAGTCGTCACTAGCTCTTACTTATCCTATGATAAGCGTAACATAATCCCGACTTAAAGTACGGGCTAGGGGGCAAATTAAGGATCTCCTTTCTAGGGTCATTTCCTCTTTGAAACGCTTTGCTAGCCACGTGGGCCTCGCAATTTGTCCGCTTTGGCGTTTGCATCTACACATACCCTCACGGATTTGTCTCCTCCTGGGGTGCTCGGCGAACCGGTGTCACCCAGAGAAGCGCGTCTCGGTGTTGTGTCACATTTATATCTTCATAAGTATTACATCACAATTACCTCATCATTTATCATATTCATTTTTATCATGCATTCTCATGTAGCTTTTTCATAACATATATATCATCACATGGAACTTTCTCATAACATTCGTCACATAAAACTTTCACACAAACATCATCACATAGTCATATTTAACAATCATCCAGAGGCTCATAGGCATGTTATGTTATATCTCATAGTGCTTTAAACTTGATTACTATGAGTCTTAAACTTGCAAATTATTCTTAGCTTCTTTATACGCCTATAGTTTGACAATTAATGAGTTATATAAATTTTATGCTCAAGAACTAATCCAAATAGCACTAAGCGGAATTTGGACAACTTTATGTTTAAGTGATTACGGAGTTCTAGAAATTACGGTTTAGATCTTTATCTCACTTTCTAAGTTATTGATCATCAACACCTAGTCTCTTGGGAACCTATAAGGTTATAACTAAGTATTTCTCACCTTACCCTATGGTCAAGAACATCTCTAAACCTCAAGAGTGCAGAAATCAAAATACTAACTTTACGGGTACCTAGAAGTCACAATATTGACCCTTTCTAAGTTCGGTTTGCTCCTAAGGTTTCAAGATTAAGTCCTAAACCAATTATGAGTCATTCCTACACATATAAACTAATTTAAAACCATGATTATTGAATCTAAACCTTGCTGGACAGAATCCAGAAAAATAAATCTTTAAGGGATCTAGAACTCTCAAATTAATTCTTTTCTAGTTCCTAACTTATCCTATCTTTCACATATGAGTCTTAACATGATTATTACCCAAACATAAGCATATTAACATCATTAACACAGCTCATGCAGTGGCCAAACATAGCAAGGCAGAACCAAACAGAAACTCCATTTAAAGGCATTGAATCATAGTTTCTAAAGCACATAAAATACTAGTTTCTCTTGGAACCTTATTAAAACCTTCAAAACTATTTTATAAACACTTTTATCATCTAAACTCATGAAAATACTTAATAGGGCAGTGGCTATGCTATTTTCATCTCAAGAGGTCCTAAATTCATAATACTTAGTTCTACACATTCCTTATACTCATATAAGTTTAGAAAAATTATAAAACATAGTTTTCAATACTTGAAAACATTAAGGCCTCATAGGGCCGAAATATGATCCATAGAAGATAAATGTTTTAGACCTTTGTTTGAGATATCCTTGGGCAAGTCTTTGAGCTCTAGAATCATTAAAGTGATGACATAAAAATAAACATGCTCATGCACTTATTTTAGTTATTGCTAGAAAATAAAGTGAGAGCATAAAATAAATATGTGGTGCAACATATTATTATCTTAGATATTTAGGTGAGGACTTGAAATATAAATATGATGATGCAAAGCTTGAAACATAAACATGATAATGCAAGTTCATTCATTATCTTGGGATTTAGTGATAGCAAGGAAGTAAACATGATATGCATAGCATAAAATAAACATGATGCAAGATTCATTTTATAGTTAACTAGAGCTCATATAAGACTTTAACAAGATAATAACCCTATACCATATCTCAAAGATCACAACACAAGAATCGAAAATCATATAAAAGAGAAATAAGGTGAAACTACATCAAGTTCTTTATTAAGTACCCAAAACCCCTATCTAGAGACAAGTCTCTAGAACGTGCGGGCCAACTTTAAGGTTAACTAGGGTAGGCTTGTGCTTTAGAAATCCTTAGATTAATTTTCTTAAGTTGGAAAACCATGTGAGCTAGATAACATATAGATGAAGTTGTAAGAAAAGGAAAACTCAAGCTTTAGAGGTTTCTTTGAGATGAACACAATGTCATCATCTAGAAACTCTCATCATCAAGCTATCATGCTCAAATCAAGGCCTCATGGCCGAAAATGAAAAGGAAAGGAAAGACAAAGGAAAGCTCAAAAGAATCCAAGAGAAAACTAGAGAAAAACACTTTCTTGAGCAAAATAAAGTTTGAAAACAAATCCCTACCTTTTGATGAAGATAAAAGCTTGAACTTGAAGATGGAAATGAGATGAGCAACACCTCCTAGGATGGTGATGATGATTAGGCCTTGATGAGAGAAAAAGAAAGAGAATGTGTTTCAAGTGGAGTTGTGTTTGAGGTGTGGTGTTTGAGAGGTTTGATGATGGTTCAAGGTTTTGGGGTGGTGTTTGATGGTTGAGAGGTGATGATGAGATGAAGAGATGAAGAAGATAAAGATGAAAAGAAAGGAAGAACACTCTTGGAACTTTGAGAGAAAAAGGAAAAACTAGCAAGACAACTCTAAAACTCTAAACTTTGCAAATGCTTCAAAGTGTAACAAGGCTAACACAAGCATCCTATTTATAGAAAATCAAAACCATGGAGGAGTGAATGGGGAGGGCTTTGGCCGTGTGGTTTGGAGGGAAAAGGAAGAGAAAAATATCTCTTACACAAGGTCATTCAAGCATGGTTGAAGTATGGAAGCTATGCTACAAAGTATGGCTTGATGTGAGTTAATTCCTTATCACATTTTTATGAAATTAGGCTTCTAGAACCTTAACATGGCTGGAACTTTTCCAGCCACAAATAAATGGGGAAAATGGGTTGTTTTAATTATTTATTCATGTGGAAATTCAAGCTTGATTGAAAGTTATGACAAGGTATAGTGTATGTGACTTGAGGTATGGCCTTGGAGTGTTGAAAAATTGAACATGTGATGCATAATGGGGAGAGGGTTCACGGCCAGCTTGGGACTGACAAGGGAGGAGGTGAGTTTGACCATTTAATTGTGTGTTAATGGTAGGTTTAGATGTGTATTAGCTTAGGTACAAGGTTAGGAATAATTAAGCTTAAGTTTAGGTAACTAAGAATGTGATTTAGGGAGTTTATGACAAGTTTAGGAGTGCTCATACATCATTAAAGAATTTTAAACTCATTTATGAATAAACAATGTGTAACACAATTCCATGATTTAAGGAATTGGAAGAGAAAACACTATTCAAGATTCCATGACTAGGTGTCATAAAATTAAAATATGATTTTAGGTTGTAATTAAGTACTTTTTGGTTCTACACAACTTTAATAAATTATTTTGACTCTAGATTAATTAAGGAAATTAATTAACCTTCGATTAGAGCCTAATATTGCTTAGGTTTGCTTAATCGTGTGATTGCCGTAAAAATCTGAAACTAGGGGCAAAGCAGTAATTTTGCACTAATTTTGCCGGGACTTCAAAAATTAAAACTGAGGTCATAGAATACATAAAAGCGCCTTTTAAAACCATCTGGAGAAGTTTGGGTTCATCAGGCACTTGCAAGCGGGTAAAACACCACAGGCGTTTTGGTCATTTTGACTGAAAACTTCAAACGAGATTTTCGATCCGGGAAAGGTTCATAAGTTTTCTAATCCCCTTCCAACATTGAGTTTGCCCTTGATCCGCCGCGACCGGCTTTCCTCGGTCGGTGAAAATGACCTCGGGGGCATTTTGGTCATTTTCACTCTTGAAAAATCGGGCGTTACACGGGTCGAGGAAAGCGGTCTGGCAGTACTCGAAGGGCAAACTCAATGTTGGAAGGGGATTAGAAAACTTACGCATCTTCCCGGGATCGAAAATCTCATTTTTCGAAGTTTTAGTCAAAATGACCAAAACGCCTGTGGTGTTTTACCCGCTTGCAAGTGCCTGATGAACCCAAACTTCTCAGATGGTTTTAAAAGGCGTTTTATGTATTCTATGACCTCGCTTTAATTTTTGAAGTCCTGGGCAAAATTAGTGCAAAATTACTGCTTTGCCCTAGTTTCAGATTTTTACGGCAATCACGCTGATTAAGCAAACCTAAGCAATATTAGGCTCTAATCGAGGTTAATTAATTTCCTTAATTAATCTTGAGTCAAAATAATTTATTAAAGTTGATTAGAACCAAAAAGTACTTAATTACAACCTAAAATCATATTTTAATTTTATGACACCTAGTCATAGAATCTTGAATAGTATTTTCTCTTTCCAATTCCTTAAATCATGGAATTGTGTTACACATTGTTTATTCATAAATGAGTTTTAAATTCTTTAATGATGTATGAGCACTCCTAAACTTGTCATAAACTCCCTAAATCACATTCTTAGTTACCTAAACTTAAGCTTAATCATTCCTAACCTTGTACCTAAGCTAATACACATCTAAACCTACCATTAACACACAATTAAATGGTCAAATCATCCTCCCATTCTGCTGTCCCAAGCTGGCCGAAGCCTCACCTCCTCCATTATGCATCACATGTTCAATTTTTCAACACTCCAAGGCCATACCTCAAGTCACATACATTATACCTTGTCATAACTTTCAATCAAGCTTGAATTTCCACATGAATAAATAATTAAAACAACCCATTTTCCCATTTAATTGTGGCTGGAAAAGTTCCAGCCATGCATTGTTTCTAGAAGACTAATTTCATAAAAATGTGATAGGAAATTAACTCACATCAAGCCATGCTTTGTAGCATAGCTTCCATACTTCAAACCATGCTTGAATGACCTTGTGTAAGAGATATTTTCTCTTCCTTTTCCCTCCAAACCACACGGCCACACCCTCCCATTGTGAGCTCCATGGTTTTGTTTTTCTATAAATAGGATGCTTGTGATAGCTTTGTTACACCTTGAAGCATTTGCAAAGTTTAGAGTTTTAGAGTTGTCTTGCTAGTCTTTCCTTTTTCTCTCAAAGTTCCAAGAGTGTTCTTCCTTTCTTTTCATCTTTATCTTCTTCATCTCTTTATCTCATCATCACCTCTCCACCATCAAACACCACCCCAAAACCTTGAACCATCATCAAACCTCTCAAACACCACACCTCAAACACAACTCCACTTGAAACACATTTTCTCTCTTTTCTCTCATCAAGGCCGAATCATCATCACCATCCTAGGAGGTGTTGCTCATCTCATTTCCATCTTCAAGATCAAGCTTTTATCTTCATCACTAGGTAGGATTTTGTTTTCAAACTTTATTTTGCTCAAGAAAGTGTTTTTCTCTAGTTTTCTCTTGGATTCTTTTTGAACTTTCCTTTGTCTTTCCTTTCCTTTCATTTTCGGCCATGAGGCCTTGATTTGAGCATGATAGCTTGATGATGAGAGTTTCTAGATGATGACATTGTGTTCATCTCAAAGAAACCTCTAAAGCTTGAGTTTTCCTTTTCTTACAACTTCATCTATATGTTATCTAGCTCACATGGTTTTCCAACTTAAGAAAATTAATCTAAGAATTTCTAAAGCCCAAGCCTACCCTTGTCAACCTTAAAGTTGTGCACGTTCTAGAGATTTGTCTCTAGATAGGGGTTTTGGGTACTTAATAAAGAACTTGATGTAGCTTCACTTTCTTTCTCTTTTATATGATTTTCGATTCTTGTGTTGTGATCTTTGAGATATTGTATGGGGTTATTATCTTGTTAAAGTCTTAAATGAGCTCTAGTTAAACATAAAAATGAAACTTGCATCATGTTTACTTTAAGCTTTGCATATCATGTTTATTTCCTTGCTATCACTAAATCCCAAGATAATGAGTGAACTTGCATTATCATGTTTATGTTTCAAGCTTTGCATTATCATATTTATATTTCAAGTCCTCACCTAAATATCAAAGATAATAATATATTGCACCACATATTTATTTTATGCTCTCACTTTACTTTCTAGCAATAACTAAAATAAGTGCATGAGCATGTTTATTTTTATGTCATCACTTTAATGATTCTAGAGCTCAAAGACTCGCCCAATGATATCTCAAACAAAGGTCTAAAACATTTATTTCCTATGGTCCATATTTCTGCCCTATGAGGCCTTAATGTTTTCAAGTATTGAAAACTATGTTTTATAATTTTTCTAAACTTATATGAGTATAAGGAATGTGTAGAACTAAGTGTTATGAATTTAGGACCTCTTGAGATGAAAATAATATAGCCACTGCCCTATTAAGTATTTTCATGAGTTTAGATGATAAAAGTGTTCATAAAAGAGTTTTGAAGGTCTTAATAAGGTTCCAAGAGAAACTAGTATTTTATGTGCTTTAGAAACTATGATTCAATGCCTTTAAATGGAGTTTCTGTTTGTTCTGCCTTGCTATGTTTGGCCACTGTATGAGCTGTGTTAATGATGCTAATATGCTTATGTTTGGGTAATAATTATGTTAAGACTCATATGTGAAAGATAGGATAAGTTAGGAACTAGAAAAGAATTAATTTGAGAGTTCTAGATCCCTTAAAGATTCATTTTTCTGGATTCTGTCCAGCAAGGGTTAGATTCAATAATCATGGTTTTAAATTAGTTTATATGTGTAGGAATGACTCATAATTGGTTTAGGACTTAATCTTGAAACCTTAGGAGCAAACCGAACTTAGAAAGGGTCATTATTGTGACTTCTAGGTACCCGTAAAGTTAGTATTTTGATTTCTGCACTCTTGAGGTTTAGAGATGTTCTTGACCATAGGATGAGGTGAGAAATACTTAGTTATAACCTTATAGGTTCCCAAGAGACTAGGTGTTGATGATCAATAACTTAGAATGTGAGATAAAGATCTAAACCGTAATTTCTAGAACTAGTAATCACATAAACATAAAGCTGTCCAAATTCTCGCTTAGTGCTATTTGGATTAGTTCTTGAGCATAAAATTTGTATAACTCATTAATTGTCAAACTATAGGTGTATAAAGAAGTTAAGGATAATGTTAGAACAATTAATTTACAAGTTTAAGACTCATAAGAATCGAAGTTTAAAACACTATGAGTTATAACATATCATGTCTATGAGCTTATGGGGATGATTGCTAGATATGACTATGTGATGATGTTTGTGTGAAAGTTTTATGTGACAATGCATATGTTATGAGAAAGTTTCATGTGATGATGAAAAAGCTATATGAGAATGCATGATAAAAATGAATATGATAAATGATGAGGTAATTGTGATTTAATACTTATGAGAATATAAATGTGACACAACACTGAGACGCGCTTCTCTGGGTGACACCTGCTCGGCCGAGCACCCCCAGGAGGAGACAAATCCGTGAGGGTATGTGTAGATGCAGCCTGCCAAAGCGGACAAATTGCGAGGCCCACGTGGCTAGCAAAGCGTTTCAAAGAGGAAATGATCCTAGAAAGGAGATCCTTAATTTGCCCCCTAGCCCGTACTTTAAGTCGGGATTATGTTACGCTTATCATAGGATAAGTAAGAGCTAGTGACGACTAGTTAAGGTATGAGCTCATAACCTAGAGAAGTTTTAGGGCGGCCCCATGAGATGAAAGTTAAAGTTAACAATGTCACATAAACTATACTTATGCCAATGTTATAATTTTCTTAGTTATTCTATTGTTTGGTTTACCTTATGATGCATTCATATCATTAGTATATTTCTGCTTAAGTTATAAAGATGCATTATAAAATATGACGGACCTTGGATAAAATACCTCCTTGGAAAACCAACTTAAAAGGAATTTATATGCATGCACACCTTTTAGAAATAAACCCAAGGTTCCTGAAGATGTGACGATGACACCTAGGTAGGGATAACCCTACTGAGAATTCTTTTAGAAAGATTCTCATTCCCTCTCTCTTTTCTTCCGTCATATCTTCAGATGGCGACGTTTGTACTCTTCATCGACACCCCGGTATGGGAGCTGCACCATGACCCGGCACCCGGGTCATACCATTTTGAGGGTCGCTGCACCGGCCGTGAGTATTCATGTTCATGGGACGACCCTTCGCACCCGTCCCGAGCTACCGCTTCACCCCGATCGCTTCCTACCGGCCATAACGGGATTTTTGAGCGAGCGAGACCATGCGATGAGCAGATCCTCCGCATGGAGCCCGAGACATTAGCGGTACGCGAGTACCCCGAGTATGTGCCGCGTCCCCAGTACTCGGAGATGGACCCATCCGAGGACCCGCCATCCCACATGTACAGTTGGAGCTCGATCCGCTCCTCCACCGATGAGGGCCGGGAGTGAGGAGACGTGGTCCAGCCGAGGTTGGCTCGACGGCCATCTATGCGCCCTCGCCACGGTGGACATGCCCCGATGATGCGCCGACCACTCCCGCCGAGATTCGCCAAGGATCGACTCGACCCCACAAGATTTCTCGGACAGTAAGTAGTCATAGGAGGGGTAGTAGTTAGTGCACACACACGCCACATAGTAGAGGACAGACCTTCTTTTGTATATGAGGTTGTCTCCTTTAGGTGCACATGGGTATGGGGGTAGTTTCTCTTGTATTTGCTTTTTATGATTTCCTTGTATTGCATTTCAGTTGTATTTTGCTTCATGATGTATCAAATAGTCCTGCCTCTTTGGGTAGGCACGTTATATATATATATATATATATCTATGATTCAGTTGATGTTCCCATGACATGATGTGTTTCTTATGCTTTGCTTATATGTTTCACTATGATTCCCCTTAAAGTTTCATGCGTGGCTCTCACTTTGATTTTAAATTCCAAAAAGAAAAATTTTACCCATATTTCCGCTAAGTATTTTCCAAGTAAAAGATGAGACCAAGAGGTAATATTCTAAAGATTAACCTAAGTACATACTAGTAGTCTTGGGTTAAGATTTAGGGTGTTACAGTTGTGATGGTAGGGGACAGTCGGGGTGAATCGGTAACTCCATACTGGGTGTGTGAAGGGTCGTCCCATGAACATGAAGACTCTAACAGTGCAGCGACCCTCAAAATGGTATGACCCGAGTGCTGGGTCATGGTGCAGCTCCCATACCGGGGTGTCGATGAAGAGTACGAATGTCGCCATCTGAAGATATGACGGAAGAAAAGAGAGAGGGAATGAGAATCTTCTAAAAGAATTCTCAGTAGGGTAATCCCTACCTAGGTGTCATCATCATATCCTCAGGAACCTTGGGTTTATTTCTAAAAGGTGTGCATATATGCATACTTCTTATGACTAAGCATGCAGTATACTAAGACATGAGTGCATCATATAGGTCAATGATAAATTTAAGAAACATCATGATAGTGGCATAAGGTGTCAGATAAATCTCATTATAACTTTCTTGGTTTTTCATATCATATGTGACATTCTAAACTTTAACTTTTTCTCATGGGCCACCCTAATCATCTCCTAGGTTATGATAAGCGTAACATATACATAATCCCGACTCAATAGTGCGGGCTAGGGGGCAATTAATGATCACCTCTCTTAGGGTCATTTCCTCTTTGAAACGCTCTACTGGCAACTAGTGCACAGTAGCATTGTTCGCTTTGGCAAGCTCTATGTCAATACCCTCACGGATTTGTTTTCTTGGGGGTGCTCGGCTAAACCGGTGTCACCCAAGAAGGCGTCTCAGTGTTGTGTCACATTTAAGTTCTCATAAAGTGTTAATTCATAGATACATCATTATTCATCATATAAATCTTTCTCGTAGTATGCATCTCATCATATAATCATATATAAAACTATAACCTATTTTCACATAAGACTTTTTCATAGCATATACATCATCACATGAAACTTCTTCATAGTGTATAAAACTTCTTCATAGCATATACATTATCACATAATTATACCTTAGACAATTATTCATACAAACTCACAAGCTTATTATGTTATAAACCCATAGTGTTTTATACTTTAGTTCTTTTGAGTCTTAAACTTGTAAACTAATTGTTCTAGTATTAGCCTTAACCTCTTACACACCTATAGGTTCACAACTAATAAGTTTTACTAATTTTTATGCTCAAGGACCTATCAAAACAGCACTATACAGATTTGGACAGCTTTATATTTGTGTGATTACGGGGTTCTAGAAATTACGGTTTAGACCCTTAAAGTCCTTAACTCACATTCTAAGTTATCGATCATCAAAACCTAGTCTCTTGGGAACCTATGAGGTTATAACTAAGTATTTCTCACCTCACACTATGGTCAAGAATATCTCTAAACCTCAAGGATGCAGGATTTGAAATCCTAACTTTACGGGTACCTAGAAGTCACAACAATGACCCTTTCTAAGTTCGGTTTGCTCCTAAGGCTTTAAGATTAAGTCCTAAACCAATTATGAGTCATTCCTACACATTCAAACTAATTAAAAACCATGATTATTAAATCTAAACCTTGCTGGACAGAACCCAGAAAATTACATAATTAAAGGATCTAGAACTCTCAATTTAATTCTTTTCTAGTTCCTAACCTATCCTATCTTTCACATATGAGTCTTAACATTATTTTTACTCAAACATAGGCACATTATCATCATTAAAACAGCACATACAGTGGCAGTAAAGAGCAAGGAAGAACCGAAAATATACTTCTCCATAAAAGGCATAGAACACAATTTCTAAGGCACATAAGCTACTAGTTTCTCTTGGAACTATTTTAGAACTTTCAAAACTTGTTTACAAACACCTTCATCCTTTAAAATCATAGGAATACTTAAGAGGGCAGTGGCTAAATTATTTTTATCTCAAGAGGTCCTAAATTTCTAAAACTTAGTTCTACATATTCCTTATACTCACATAAGCTTAGATAAATTATAAAACATAGTTTTTAACACTTGGAAACACCAAAGCCCTTTAGGGCCGAAATGGGAACCACAAGAAATAAATATTTTTAGACCTTTGTAGAGACAACAATGGGCAAGTCTTTGAGCTCTAGGTTCATTAAAGTGATGACATAAAAATAAACATGCTCATGCACTATTTTAGGTTCCATTAGAAAGTAAAGTGATGGCACAAAGTAAATATGAATGCAACTCATCATTATCTTGGTATTAAGTGAGAACTTGAAATATAAACATGATAATGCATAGCTTGAAATATAAACATGATAATGCAAGGTTCACTTATTATCTTGGTATTTAGTGATAGCAAGGAAGTAAACATGATATGCAAAGCATAAAGTAAACATGATGCAAGGTTCATTTTATGGTTGACTAGAGCTCATTCAAGACTTTCATAAGATAACAACCCAATACAATATCTCAAAGATCAAAACATCAAAACCGAAAGTCTTAAGAAAGTGAAACTAAGTCAAGTTCTTTATTAAATACCCAAAACCCCTATCTAGAGAAAATCTCTAGAACGTGCCGGCCAACTTTAAGGTTGATAAGGGTAGGCTTGGGCTTTTAGAAATCCTTAGATTAATTTTCTTAAGTTGAAAAATCATGTGAGCTAGATATCATATAGATGAAGTCATAAGGAAAGGAAAACTCAAGCTTGAGAGGTTTCTTAGAGATGAACACAATGTCATCATCTAAAAACTCTCATCATCAAGCTATCATGCTCATAACAAGGCCTAGAGGCCAAAATGAAAAGAAAAGGAGAAACAAAGGAAATTTCAAAAAGATTCCAAGAGAAAACTAGAGAAGAACACTTTCTTGAGCAAAACAAAGTTTGAAAACAAATCCCTACCTAGTGATGAAGGTAAAAGCTTGGACTTGAAGATGGAAATGAGATGAGCAACTCCTCCTAGGATGGTGGTGATGATTTGGCCAAAGAGGAAGGAAAAGAAAGGAAATGTGTTTTGGGTGAAGTTGTGTTTGAGGTTGAGTATTTGAGAGCTTAGAGAATGATTTAAGGTTATGAGGTGGTAGATTGAGACTATGAGGTGATTATGTGAGGGAAGGATGAGAAAGATGAAGATGAAGAGAAAGAACTCTTGGAGCTTTGAGAGAAAAGAAAAACTTAGCAAGACAACTCTAAAACTCTAAACTTAGCAAATACTTCAAGGTGCAACTAAGCTATCACAAGCATCCTATTTATAGAAAAACAAAACCATGGGCTCATCAAGGGAGGGGTGCTGGCCGTAGCATTGGAGGACAAAGGGAGAGGAAAATATCTCTTTGATTGTGTCATAGAAGCATGGTTTGAAGTATGGAAGCTATGCTACAAAGTATGGCTTGATGTTAGTTAATTTCCTATCAATTTTTATGAAATTAGGCTTCTAGAAACAATGCATGGCTGGAACTTTTCTAGCCACAAATAAATGGAGAAAATGAGCTATTTTAATTAGTTATTTACTTGGAAAATCAAGCTTGATTGAAAGTTATGACAAGGTATAGTGTATGTGACTTGAGGTATGGCCTTGGAGTGTTGAAAAATTGAACATGTGATGCATATGGGTAGGGAGGGCTCACGGCCAGGTCTGGTACAGCAAGGAGGAGGTGAGGTTTGATCCTTTAATTGGGTGTTAATGGTAGGTTTAGATGTGTATTAGCTTAGGTACAAGGTTAGGAATAATTAAGCTTAAGTTTAGGTAACTAAGCATGTGTATTAGGAATTTTATGACAAGGTTAGGAGTGCTCATACATCATTAAAGAATTTTAAACTCATTTATGAATAAACAATGTGTAACACAATTCCATGATTTAAGGAATTGGAAAGAGGAAATACTATTCAAGATTCCATAACTAGGAGTCTTGAAATTAAAATATGATTTTAAGTTGTAATTAAGCACTTTTAGGTTCTAATCAACTTTAATAAATTATTTTGACCCTAGATTAATTAAGAAAATTAATTAACCTTCGATTAGAGCCTAATATTGCTTAGGTTTGCTTAATCACGCGATTAAGCGTAAAAACACGAAACTAGGGGCAAAACCGTAATTTTGTACTAATTTCGCCCCGGGACCTCCGGGACCAAAACTAAGGTCACAGTCTACATAAAAACGCCTTTTAAAATCATCTAGAGAAGTTTCGAGTTCATCCGGCACTTGCAAACGAGTAAAACACCACAGGGGCGTTTTTGGTCATTTTGACCCGAAAACTCGAAAAACGAGATTTTCGATCCCGGGAAGGTACGCAAGTTATCCAATCCCCTTCCAACATTGAGTTTGCCCTTCGAGTACTGCCGAACCGGTTTTCCTCGAATTTCGGGCTGAAAATGACCTCAGGGGCATTTTGGTCATTTTCACTCTAACAGAAAAATCGGGGCGTTACATTAACTATTACCCGAAAACTAATCCTAAGTATAAAATATCTATTCCTACCTATTTTTAATCTCAATCCTATAATTCTAGGGTTTCAGTTATCCCGGCAGGCCTGTGGGACCCGTAAGTTACTATTCACATTATTTTTTAACAGATCCGTTGGATCGTCCTCATCATTTCTGTGTCTATCAAATTTTTGAAATTCTGACTAGGAAAAATTAAATTAATTTTTATATAATTTTTAGGGTGTTACAGAGATCACAACAAAAAGGAAAAAGGAAAACCAAAATGCTCTTAGACCCAAAACCAAGTTTTTCAAGCTTTAGAGGTTACACAAAATGGTGATCTCATCACCACCATCATGAACACTCATAGTCAAGCCCGACATTTTCTTTTAAAAGTAAGGCTCCATGGCCAAAAATGAAAAGAGAGGAAAAGAGCTTAAACCAAGAGAAACTAAAACTTTTCCATAACAAAACATCAAGTAAAAGATAAAGCTTTTAAAAAAACAAAACCCCTGCCAAGTGGTGTTTCTTTGTTGGAAGAAAAAAGAGCTTGCTTTTGTAAAGAAATGAGAGGAAAAATTCTTCTCCAAAGGGTGATGAAGGTTCAACCAAGGGGGAAGGAAAAGGGAGGAAATGTTTTTTGTGAGAGCTTTAGGTGTAAGGATGAAAGCTTAGGTGTTTGGATGATGATCTATGGTGGTTGTGTAGTGGTTTGAGGTTGCAAAAGGGTGGCTCTTGAGGAAAATGAAGAAGATAAGAGAAAAGAGAACTCTTGAGTTCTTTGAGGAAAAGAAAGAAAGCTTAGATAAACTTCTTAAGACAACAACTAGAAAATGAGCAAATGGAACCAAGTTTTCTTAAGATAGGCATTTATAGAAAATTGAAACATGAAGAGGTAAAATGGAGGTGGCGGCCACAAATATATGCAGCCATGGGGGAGAGAAAATATCTCTTCTAAATGGTCATTCAAAGGTAAGGCTAGGTATGGTTCAAAGCATGGTTCAAGGCATGGCTCAAAGCATGGTCCAAAGGATGGTTTTTTGTGTGTAAAATAATTCAACATGTGATGAATGTGGGGAGAAGTGGCTTCGATGCTTATGCAGCCAAGGGGGAGGGAATTGTTTCATCTAATTGTGGTTTAGAGGTGTGTTTAGGTGTATCTTTGATTAGGCTTTTGATTAGAAGTTTGTAAGTAAGTGTTTAGGTAAGGTGATGGATTCTTGCTTCATTAGTGAAATCAAAACTCATTTTATAATATAATAATGCACAAACATAATTTCTTAATTTAAGGAATTGGAAAAAAAAAACACTATTCAAGATTCCATGACATGGAATCTTGATTTTAAGAAAGAGTTTAAGTTTATCTAAGCAGTCTTAGGTTCTAATTAACCTTAATTATTGAAATTAATTCATCTTCGATTAGAGCTAATATTACTTAGGTTTCCTTAATTACACCATCAGGCCCTAAAGCACTATTTTCGGGGGCAAAATGGTAATTTTGTACAAACACTACTCGAGCTTAAACAATTATCACTAAATACATATAATTAGCATTCCGAACTCTCGGGAAAGATTCCGAGCTCAAATGGCACTGATACCCGCATAAAACGCTATAGGGATATTGTGGTTATTTTGAACCGAAAGTTCAGAAAATGAGATTTTCATCTCTGTTATCAATCACAACACGTTTAATCCCCTTCAAGCATTGAGTTGACAATTCGAGGACCGCCATGTCAGCCATCCTCGAAATCTGGGTAAAAATGACCTCAGGGGCATTTCGGTCATTTTTGCTCAAACAGAAAAATTGAGGCGTTACACATATCATGTTTATTTTCAAGTCATCACCTTAAATCTTGAAGACTAAAGAAATGAACTTGCATTCTCATGTTTAAATTTCAAGTTTTGCATTCCATGTTTATATTTCAAGTCATCACCTAGTCTTAAAGACTTAGAAATGAACTTGCATTTCATGTTTAAATTTCAAGTATTGCACATCATATTTATATTTTCAAGTCATCGCCTTATAATGTTAAAGATTAAAAATGAGATTGCATAGCATGTTTATTTTCTAGCCATCACCTAAATCTCTAAAGCTCAAAACTTGTCCTTGGATCTTGAAAGAAATTTTAAATCATGGCCACACTCAATGCATATGCATTTCAGCCATGACAAAATGTTGGGCTTGAGATGAGTTTTATTTGATTTTATGGCTCAAGCTCTATGTCTTTGAACTCTTAAAAGTTGTTTTCGAAGCTTTGCTACAAAGCAAAATAAAATATGATTTTTAAACGATTTTGGAACCAAGTTTTTGGCCACTGTTTTGGCTTTCTTTATTCTGTAAGGTTCTGTTTGGATGGGATAAAATATGTAAAAATTATTATTTCTTATTGCAATTTTTTTTTCACATCCTAGGAAAGACTAGTAACAAGAACGGGTCAAAGAAACAATTTTTGGGTACTTTTAGTAAATGGATTTTTGGCTACTACCTGACTTATTTAAAATTCTATAAAATTTTGTTTAAATGATCTAGATATGTATCAATCACTAGTAGTTGGTGTAGGAATCCAATTCTTTATTTTGAGGAAAACTAGGAACTAGAAAGAACTGAAAAATGCATTTTTGAGACTTATAAAATTTGAGATTTTATATCTACCGCCTTGGTGAATTTATTTTGATAAGGCTTCTGTTTGAAACTGATTTTATGTGTAAAAATTCCCATTAGTGGTGGCAAGAATTAATTTTGGCTTTTTAGGAAAAATCGGAAATTTAAAAGGGTCAAAAACGCGATTTCTAGAACAACGAAACAGATTAATTTAAAAACACTGCCCTACAGTCTAGCACTATTTGAAAGTTCTTTTGAGATCAAAAGTTAGTGAAAACCTTTGGGGTGAGTCCCTTGGGTTCTTAGGGAATTAATTTTGATAATTAGGTCAAGTTGGATCGTAAGTTTTAACCCGCGCAGTACTATGCTGCTATTACGATAAATCGGGTACGATTTCGTATAAAGTGCTTAATGATGATCTTTAAATGGCCTGCCTATGTATGTACGTCTTATGTTGATAAGCATAGCACGTGCACTAACTAAGTCCGGTCCATGGTTCCGGCAGACTAGGTAAGAGCATATTTAGCTTTCAATAGAATTGATGATGATATGTGTTGATGGATGTATGAAAATGAGATACGATTATGTGACTAATTGTGGCATGTTATAATTATGATTGAGCTATTGAGATGTATGATCGATGTATTTGTTGGTAGGTAGCAAATTTGGGGAAACTCCATTTCCGGCCGTTATGCTGCCGGATTTCCCCCAAATTTGTGAACTTAAGGAAATTTATGGAATTTATGAGCATGAAGTGTTATATGAGAAGTCATGATGATATTTACAATGTTATGTTCATGCATACATCTCTAATCATATGTTAAGATAAAAGGTGACATAAAACACATGGAAATGATCCTCTAGACTCTAGGAATTAATGGTTATGAGAGGCGATCCAAAAGAAATTGCATACTCATGCTAGGAAAGAAAGGAAGTGATGTGTTTCCCTCTCTATTACCCCATGATAAATCTAGCGACGGCTAATTAGGTTGAGCTCATCCTAGGCGATCAGTGTAACGCCCCGATTTTTCTATGAGAGTGAAAATCACCAAAATGCCCCTGAGGTCATTTTCAGGCCGAAATTCGAGGAAGGCCAATCCGGTAGTCCTCAAAGGGCAAACTGAATGTTGGAAGGGGATTAGTTGACTTGTATACCTTTCCGGGAAGGAAAATCTCATTTTTTTGAGTTTTCGGGTCAAAATGATCAAAATACCCCTGTGGTGTTTTACCCGTTTGCAAGTGCCGGATGAACCCAAAACTTCTCCAAATGGTTTTAAAAGGCGTTTTTATGTATTCTGTGACTTCAGTTTTAGTCCTGGAGGTCCTGGGCAAAATTAGTACAAAATTATGACTTTGCCCCTAGCTTTGTGTTTTTGAGCTTAATCGTGTGATTAAGCAAACCTAAGCAATATTAGGCTCTAATCGAAGATTAATTAATTTCCATAATTAATCTAGAGTCAAAATAATTTATTAGAATTGATTAGAACCTAAGAATGCTTAATTTCAACTTAAAATCTTATTTTAAATTCAAGATTCCTTGTCATGGAATCTTGAATAGTGTTTTCTCTATCTAATTCCTTAAATCATGGAATTGTGTTTTCAATTGTTTATTCACAAATGAATTTTAAAATCTCTAATGATGTATGAGCACTCCTTAACCTTGTCATAAAAATTCCTAATCACATTCTTAGTCACCTAAACTTATGCTTAGTGATTCTTAACCTTGTACCTAAACTAATACACACTTAAACCCATCATTAACATACAATTACATGAACAACTTTTCCTCCCCCTTACTGCATTAGTTCTGGCCAAAGCCATGCCCTCCTATTTTCCATCACATGTGTGAATTTCTTCACTCAAAGAACCATCCTTCCACCTCACCATAAACCATACTTTGAGTCATAAACTCCATGCTTTCATCCATGCTTCATATGACAACTTCTAGAAGACTTTTTCTCTCATTTTTGTGGCTCAAAAATTGCCAGCCCTCCTTGCCTTCTAGAAGGATTATTTTATTTCAAATTTGAAGGAAAATCACCTCAAAACACCATGCTTCAAGCCATACCTTGCACCATGCCTTCCATACCTCAAACCATGCTTGAATGACATTGTGTAAGAGATATTTTTCTCTCCCCCTTTGCCTCCAAAGCTACGGCCAAGGCTCTCCTTGGATGAGCCCTCATTGTTTCATTTTCTATAAATAGGTGCCTTGGAAGAACTTATGATACTTCTGTTCATTTGGCAAGTTTGAGTGTTCTTAGCTTTTGTGAGTTTCCTTTCTTTTCCTCTCAAAGTTTCAAGAGAATTTCATTTCCTCTTCATCTTTTTCATCTTCATCTCCTTCATCCTCTTATCACATAATCATCTCATAACCTCAAACCACTACCTCACAACCTTGAATCATCATCAAATCTCTCAAACACTTAACCTCAAACACAACCTCACCCAAAACACATTTTCACTCCTTTTCCTTTCAACAAGGCTGAATCATCATCACCATCCTAGGAGGTGTTGCTCATCTCATTTTCATCTTCAAGTACAAGCTTTCATTTTCACCACTTGGTAGGAGTTGTTTTCTAAACTTTGTTTTGCATGAAAATGTGTTTTTCTCTAGTTTTCTCTTGGTTTCTTTTTGAACTTTCTTTGTTTTCCCCTTTTCTTTTTTTTGGCCAAGAGGCCTTGTTTGTCTCATGATAGGTCAATGATGAGAGCTCCTAGATGATGACCATGTGTTCATCTCAAAGGAACCTCTAGAGCTTGAGTTTTGTTCCTTAATCTAGCAAAGTTTTAGTTTTTTTTTTCTTTCCTTTCCTTTTCCTAGATGATTCGGCCTCTATGTGCTTTCCTTAAAGGTTTTGTTGAAAATTTTAAAGTGTTCTTGTATTTATTTCATCTCTAGAAATAATTTTGTTTTGGTTCTTATCTCCTTAAAAGTTGTGTTTTCTTTTAAAATTTTACTTCTTTGAGCTTGATGATGATGTTCAAGAACTATGTAGTTCCTTTGAGGACTTGGTTCAAGAACTCTAAAGCTCTCTTTGTGATGAGATAAGTGTTAGGTTGTACCTCTAAAGTCTTGTAAGAGCTCTAGTTAAGATTAAAATAAACCTTGCATTCATGTTTATGTTTATGCCTTGCACATCATGTTTATTTTCCTTGCTTTCGCTAAATATCGAGAATAATAAATGAACTTGCATTATCATATTTGTATTTCAAGCTTTGCATTATCATGTTTATATTTTCAAATCCTCACCTAAATATCAAAGATAATAACAAGTTGCATCTCATGTTTATTTTATGCTCTCACTTTATTTTCTAATGAAAGCTAAAATATGTGCATGAGCATGTTTAAATTTATGTCATCACCTAAGAGAACCTAGAGCTCAAAGACTTGCCCATTATTATCTCAATCAAAGGCCTGAAAAATATATGATCTTTAGTCCTTGATCTTCGGCCTTAAGAGGTCTTATTTGCTACAAGTACTAAAATCTATGTTTCATAATTTTTCTAAGCCTATATGGGTTCAAGAGATGTCTAGAACAAAGTTTTATGATTTAAAAACCCCTTGAGTTTAATTTAAATTAGCCACTGCCTTCCAAAGTATTTTGATGATTTTAGTTGATAAAAATGTTTACTAATTAGTTTTGAAAGTTCTAAAAAGGTTCCAAGAGAAACTAGCATTTTATGTGTCCTAGAAATCAAGTTTTATGCCTTGTTTGTGGGAGATGATTTCGGTTCTGCCTTGCTATGAATACTCACTGTTTTATGCTGTTTTAATGATGATAATATGAGTATGTTCATGTATTCTTGATGCAAAAATTCATATGTAAAGGATTAGAGAAGATAGTAACTAGAAAATAATTAATTTGAGACTTTTAGTTCCCTTAGAAAAGTGTTTTTCTGGATTCTGTCCAGCAAGGTTTAGAATTGATAATCATGGTTTATAATTAGTTTAAATGTGTAGGAATGACTCATAATTGGTTTAGGACTTGATCTTGATGCCTTAGGTTAGAAAGGGTCAATGTACCCTAGAGTAGGAATTTTTAGATTCTGCATTCTTAAGGTTTAAAAATGTTTATGATCATAGAATCGAGTGAGGAATACTTAGATATGAGCCTATAGGTACCTGAGAGCTTAAGTTTTGATGATCTACAACTTAGATTTGAATTAAAGGACCTTAAGGGTCAATGCATAAGACTTTAAGAAATCTTTAACGGTATGATGTTGTGATGCATGAGCTTTATCTACGTGAGTGTGATGTTGTGATGCATGATGTAACGCCCCGATTTTCTGTTAGAGTGAAAATGACCAAAATGCCCCTGAGGTCATTTTCAGCCCGGAATTCGAGGAAAGCCAGGTCGGCAAGTACTCGAAGGGCAAACTCAATGTTGGAAGGGGATTAGAAAACTTATGTACCTTCCCGGGATCGAAAATCTCGTTTTTCGAGTTTTCAGGTCAAAATGACCAAGACGCCCCTGTGGTGTTTTACCCGCTTGCAAGTGCCGGATGAACCCGAAACTTCTCCAGATGGTTTTAAAAGGCGTTTTTATGTATTCTATGACCTCAGTTTTAATTTTTGAAGTTCCGGGCAAAATTAGTGCAAAATTATGGTTTTGCCCCTAGTTTCGTACTTTTACGCTTAATCACACGATTAAGCAAACCTAAGCAATATTAGGCTCTAATCGAAGGTTAATTAATTTCCTTAATTAATCTAGAGTCAAAATAATTTATTAAAGTTGATTAGAACCAAAAAGTACTCAATTACAACCTAAAATCATATTTTAATTTTATGACACCTAGTCATAGAATCTTGAATAGTGTTTTCTCTTTCCAATTCCTTAAATCATGGAATTGTGTTACACATTGTTTATTCATAAATGAGTTTTAAATTCTTTAATGATGTATGAGCACTCCTAAACTTGTCATAAACTCCCTAAATCACATTCTTAGTTACCTAAACTTAAGCTTAATCATTCCTAACCTTGTACCTAAGCTAATACACATCTAAACCTACCATTAACACACAATTAAATGGTCAAATCATCCTCCCATTCTGCTGTCCCAAGCTGGCCGTGAACCTCCTCCCTCCATATGCATCACATGTTCAATTTTTCAACA
The DNA here is from genome assembly GCA_031216105.1 of Dalbergia cultrata. Classification (NCBI taxonomy): domain Eukaryota; kingdom Viridiplantae; phylum Streptophyta; class Magnoliopsida; order Fabales; family Fabaceae; genus Dalbergia; species Dalbergia cultrata. The sequence goes on along the minus strand of JAVHNL010000113.1, from coordinate 969,428 downwards.
CTCCAAGGCCATACCTCAAGTCACATACACTATACCTTGTCATAACTTTCAATCAAGCTTGAATTTCCACATGAATAAATAATTAAAACAACCCATTTCTCCCATTTAATTGTGGCTGGAAAAGTTCCAGCCATGCATTATTTCTAGAAGCCTAAATTCATAAAAATGTGATAGGAAATTAACTCACATCAAGCCATACTTTGTAGCATAGCTTCCATACTTCAAACCATGCTTGAATGACCTTGTGTAAGAGATATTTTCTCTTCCTTTTCCCTCCAAACCACACGGCCACTCCCTCCATTTGCAAGCTCCATGGTTTTGTTTTTCTATAAATAGGATGCTTGTGTTAGCCTTGTTGCACCTTGAAGCATTTGCAAAGTTTAGAGTTTTAGAGTTGTCTTGCTAGCCTTTCCTTTTTCTCTCAAAGTTCCAAGAGTGTTCTTCCTTTCTTTTCATCTTTATCTTCTTCATCTCTTCATCTCATCATCACCTCTCAACCATCAAACACCACCCCAAAACCTTGAACCATCATCAAACCTCTCAAACACCACACCTCAAACACAACTCCACTTGAAACACATTTTCTTTCTTTTTCTCTCATCACGGCCGAATCATCATCACCATCCTAGGAGGTGTTGCTCATCTCATTTCCATCTTCAAGTTCAAGCTTTTATCTTCATCAAAAGGTAGGGATTTGTTTTCAAACTTTATTTTGTTCAAGAAAGTGTTTTTTTTTCTAGTTTTCTCTTGGATTCTTTTTGAACTTTCCTTTGTCTTTCCTTTCCTTTTCATTTTCGGCCATGAGGCCTTGATTTGAGCATGATAGCTTGATGATGAAAGTTTCTAGATGATGACATTGTGTTCATCTCAAAGAAACCTCTAAAGCTTGAGTTTTCCTTTTCTTACAACTTTATCTATATGTTATCTAGCTCACATGGTTTTCCAACTTAAGAAAATTAATCTAAGGATTTCTAAAAGCCCAAGCCTACCCTTGTCAACCTTAAAGTTGGACGTTCTAGAGATTTGTCTCTAGATAGGGGTTTTGGGTACTTAATAAAGAACTTGATGTAGTTTCACTTTCTTTCTCTTTTATATGATTTTCGATTCTTGTGTTGTGATCTTTGAGATATTGTATAGGGTTATTATCTTGTTAAAGTCTTAAATGAGCTCTAGTTAAACATAAAAGTGAAACTTGCATCATGTTTACTTTAAGCTATGCATATCATGTTTATTTCTTTGCTATCACTAAATCCCAAGATAATGAATGAACTTGCATTATCATGTTTATGTTTCAAGCTTTGCATTATCATATTTATATTTTAAGTCCTCACCTAAATATCAAAGATAATAATATATTGCACCACATATTTATTTTATGCTCTCACTTTACTTTCTAGCAATAACTAAAATAAGTGCATGAGCATGTTTATTTTTATGTCATCACTTTAATGATTCTAGAGCTCAAAGACTTGCCCAATGATATCTCAAACAAAGGTCTAAAACATTTATTTCCTATGGTCCATATTTCGGCCCTATGAGGCCTTAATGTTTTCAAGTATTGAAAACTATGTTTTATACTTTTTCTAAACTTATATGAGTATAAGGAATGTGTAGAACTAAGTATTATGAATTTAGGACCTCTTGAGATGAAAATAATATAGCCACTGCCCTATTAAGTATTTTCATGAGTTTAGATAATAAAAGTGTTCATAAAAGAGTTTTGAAGGTTTTAATAAGGTTCCAAGAGAAACTAGTATTTTATGTGCTTTAGAAACTATGATTCAATGCCTTTAAATGGAGTTTCTGTTTCGGTTCTGCCTTGCCATGTTTGGCCACTGCATGAGCGGTGTTAATGATGTTAATATGCTTATGTTTGGGTAATAATTATGTTAAGACTCATATGTGAAAGATAGGATAAGTTAGGAACTAGAAAAGAATTAATTTGAGAGTTCTAGATCCCTTAAAGATTTATTTTTCTGGATTCTGTCCAGCAAGGTTTAGATTCAATAATCATGGTTTTAAATTAGTTTATATGTGTAGGAATGACTCATAATTGGTTTAGGACTTAATCTTGAAGCCTTAGGAGCAAACCGAACTTAGAAAGGGTCAATATTGTGACTTCTAGGTACCCGTAAAGTTAGTATTTTGATTTCTGCACTCTTGAGGTTTAGAGATGTTCTTGACCATATGGTGAGGTGAGAGATACTTAGTTATAACCTTATAGGTTCCCAAGAGACTAGGTGTTGATGATCAATAACTTAGAAAGTGAGATAAAGATCTAACCGTAAATTCTAGAACTCCGTAATCACATAAACATAAAGCTGTCCAAATTCTGCTTAGTGCTATTTGGATTAGTTCTTGAGCATAAAATTTGTATAACTCATTAATTGTCCAACTATAGGTGTATAAAGAAGTTAAGAATAATTAATTTGCAAGTTTAAGACTCATAATAATCGAAGTTTAAAGCACTATGAGATATAACATAACATGTCTATGAGCCTATGGGGATGATTGTTAAATATGACTATGTGATGATGTTTGTGTGAAAGTTTTATGTGACGAATGTTATGAGAAAGTTTCATGTGATGATATATATGTTATGAAAAAGCTACATGAGAATGCATGATAAAAATGAATATGATAAATGATGAGGTAATTGTGATTTAATACTTATGAAAATATAAATGTGACACAACACTGAGACGCGCTTCTCCTGGGTGTCACCGGTTCGGCCGAGCACCCCCAGGAGGAGACAAATGCTGAGGGTATGTGTAGATGCAGCCTGCCAAAGCGGACAAATTGCGAGGCCCACGTGGCTAGCAAAGCGTTTCAAAGAGGAAATGATCCTAGAAAGGAGATCCTTTAATTGCCCCCTAGCCCGTACTTTAAGTCGGGATTATGTTACGCTTATCATAGGATAAGTAAGAGCTAGTGACGACTAGTTAAGGTATGAGCTCATAACCTAGAGAAGTTTTAGGGCGGCCCCATGAGATAAAAGTTAAAGTTAACAATGTCACATAAACTATACTTATGCCAATGTTATAATGTTTCCTAGTTATTCTATTGTTGGGTTTATCTTATGATGCATTCATATCATTAGTATATTTCTGCTTAAGTTATAAAGACGCATTATAAAATATGACGGACCTTGGATAAAATACCTCCTTGGAAAATCAACTTAAAATGAATTTATATGCATGCACACCTTTTAGAAATAAACCCAAGGTTCCTGAGGATGTGACGATGACACCTAGGTAGGGATAACCCTACTGAGAATTCTTTTAGAAAGATTCTCATTCCCTCTCTCTTTTCTTCCGTCATATCTTCAGATGGCGACGTTTGTACTCTTCATCGACACCCCGGTATGGGAGCTGCACCATGACCCGGCACTCGGGTCATACCATTTTGAGGGTCGCTGCACTGTCAGAGTATACATGTTCATGGGACGACCCTTCGCGTACCCCGTCCCGAGCTACCGCTTCACCCCGACTGCTCCTTACCGCCATAACGGGATTTTTGAGCGAGCGAGACCACGCGATGAGCAGATCCTCCGCATGGAGCCCGAGACATCAGCAGTACGCGAGTACCCCGAGTATGTGCCGCGTCCCCAGTACTCGGAGATGGACCCATCCGAGGACCCGCCATCCCATATGTACAGTTGGAGCTCCAGTCCCACTCCTCCACCGATGAGGGCTGGGAGTGAGGAGACGGTGGTCCAGCCGAGGTTGGCTCGACGGCCATCTATGCGCCCTCGCCGCGGTGGACATGCCCCGATGATGCGCTCGACCACTCCCGCCGAGATTCGTCAAGGATCGACTCGACCCCACAAAGATTCGGACCAGCAGGAGTAGTCATAGGAGGGGTAGTAGCTAGTGCACACACACGCCACATAGTAGAGGTCAAACCTTCTTTTGTATATGAGGTTGTCTCCTTTAGGTGCACATGGGTATGGGGGTAGTTTCTCTTGTATTCGCTTTTTATGATTTCCTTGTATTGCATTTCAGTTGTATTTTGCTTCATGATGTATCAAATAGTCCTGCCTCTTTGGGTAGGCACGTTATATATATATATATATCTATGTTTCAGTTGATGTTTCCATGACATGATGTGTTTCTTATGCTTTGCTTATATGTTTCGCTATGTTGCCCCTTAAAGTTTCAAGTGGCTCTCACTTTGATTTTAAAAAGAAAAATTTTACCCAGATTTCGCTAAGTATTTTCCAAAGGATGAGACCAAGAGGTAATATTCTAAAAATTAACCTAAGGACATACTAGTAGTCTTGGGTTAAGATTTAGGGTGTTACACATGAGCCTTATCTATGTGAGTATGATGTTGTGATGCATAAGCTTTATCTATGTGAGTATGATGTTGTGATGAATGAGCTATGATGAAGTGAATTTTTGAGGTGTTATATCTAATATCTTTATGAAAGAGTGGGTGAGAGAGGATATGTACCCCTTCTTTTGGCCTCTAAGAAATCTAGTGAAAACTAGTTAGGTTTGAGCTCATTTTAGGCAATTATGGGTGTATTTGGTTGGACTTGGTAATGAGAATAATTTGGTGATGTGTATAATTTTTTGGTGATGCATATAAATATAGTTGAGCTGATTCCTAGGCGATAGGGTGTGTTTGGTTGGATTTCGTGATGCATATAAATATCGCCGGGCATGGTGTTTACGGTTGGATTTGGTGATGCGAAAAGAAGGCGGTCTTTGAGAAAAAGTACTTAAGAGTTCGGATGTGAGAAAAGAAATGTGATGTCTCTTTTCAAGTCATGTAGTCATGAATAAAGAAAGAGTTTTATGTGCCTTTCATCCCACTTGTATGCTTCATGATGTTATGTTTTGTTGATTTATATGCTTAAGTATTGCCATGCATTCATGCTCTATTATGTTGCATTCATGACATTAAGATGCATGCCAAAAGGAATGAACCTTGGATAATTAGTTTTGCAAACCCTAATAATGAATCTAGTAGGCATGTACACCTTTTATAAATAAAACTCAAGGTTCCTGAGGATGTGAACGATGAAACCCTAGGATAGGAGATTCCTTCTAAGATTCTTTAGCAAGAATTCTCACTCCTTTCTCTCCTTTCTTTCTCTTTCGTCACATCTTCAGAGTTTGATGGTGACGTTCATGGTCTTCATTGATATGCCCGCCTGGGAGGTACACTATGACCCGGATCACCGCTCTTATCACTTTGAGGGTCGATGTGCTGTTTGTGTTTTTGTGTACATGGGATGACCTTTTGCTTACCCAGTTTCCAGCTACCAGTTCATTCCTGCCGCTTCTTATGGCGGCGATGAGCTGATCTTCGAGCACACCCGCCCTCGCAAGGAGTAGTTGCATCGAGCTCGTTTGTCTGCCTCAGCTGTCCGCGACTACCCAGACTATGCGCCCGGTTCGAGGAGGTTAGTGGCGGATCCATCTGAGGATTCACCGATGCATGCCTATCCGGAGAGCTCCGCTCCTTTTCCCTTATTTAGGCGAGAGGGGAGTGAGGATACCGTGATGCAGCCACCCTTGGCAAGGAGAGCCGAGATGTGCCCGCGCCGAGGAGCTCATGTTCAGCCAGCACGCGTCCATGTTCCACTCCACTAGCCCACTTAAAAGGAGATCGAGCAGTTCCCCGGTTACCTCCCTCCATCACCCGAGGGTCCTCGCCTTCCCTAGACCTCATCGGAGAGCTGTTAGAGTACTCGAGTCGTCATGAGGATCTCCCTTTTGGCAGTATCTTTTGGGAGGAGGTTTGAGATTAGTACTCGTAGTAGAAGGGTAGAGTAGTTGGTTCTCATTTTCTGTTGTTTCATGTACTCTATTGCTTTCCTGTTATCTTGCATGTACTCCAAGCTTCGCCCGATTCTATAAGGGCGTGACTATATAAGTACCTTTAACTATTATATTAATGAAGTGTTCTCTTTGTAATGTTAATCATTGATTCTATTGTTATATGCTTTGATTACGGTGTTCTTTATGCTTGTTATTTGAGCTTTAAGTTTTTGTCTCACAATTAGATAAGAATGCAGCTCTCACTTCAGTTTTACATTCCAAAGAAAAATTTTACCGTAATTTCTGCTAAGTATTTTATTAAATGAATGAGACTAAGAAGTAACAACCTAATGATTAATCTAATATGTTCTAGAGTATTGGGTTAAAAATTAGGGTGTTACAATTGGTGAGGTGGAGTTTTGGTGCTTATTATAAAATCATCAGGGAAGGTGAGATGGTTGGCTTGTGATGCTTGTGAGAGAGGGTGGACATTATGAAAAGAACTTAAGAGTTCAGTTATGTGAAAGTGAAGCAAAAGTGCATATGCATATATTACATCATTCTCCCATCAGTGCATTTAATCATGTGATATGTGATAAGTGACTTTAGTCCTCTAACTTTCCTCCTGCTTATATACCTAACATTATGTTGAATTATAAATTTGTATGCCTTTGTTAATTGCTTGTGTTACTTATGCTCCTAAGGTTTTGTCATGCAAACATGAGATAATTGTTGCATTCATGACATTAAGACCCATGCTAAAAGACACTCACTTCGGATAAAGGATTTTGAGAAGATTAAAATTGAACCTTATGCATTTACATCTCTTTCATAATGAAAACCGAAGTGGCTGGGGATGATGACGATGACACGTGTCAGAGTCGAGAAGCCCTAGTGAGAATCTTGACTAAGTTTCTCATCCCTCCTTTTTATTTCGTGTCATCTCCAGACGAGAATAATGGCATTGCTCGTGATTTTTCGTGAGGCATGGACGTGGGAGATACGCTACGAACCAGATCAAAGGGTCACAGCAGAAGCATGAAGACAGTTTTCCTTATCATCCCCTTATACTTTTGTGTAGCCTAGTCCTTTAATGGACATGTAGCGGAGGCTAGTCTAGTTTGGTGATAGCCATGTTTAGTTTTGGTTTAGTGTATATGCAACCTTATTGGCATATTTAATATTTTTGCATGTCCTTTATGTATATCAGACATCGCTATTATATTATAGATATGATACGATAATTTGGTATGTGACACATCATGCTTTGGCTTTTATATATATCATGATAAGGTTTATATGATTGCTATTATTATGCGAGCATTAACCGATATCTATACATGCACGTAGCTCGCATTTTGGTTTTAAAGTTAAAAAAAATATATAGTCCTATTTTTATTACTTGTATTTTAAAGAAGAATAAGTTAATTTCTGAAACAAGGCATAATAATTAATAATTAACCGAAATGTGACTTGAGCGTATTAGGTTAAAAGTTAGGGTGTTACACATGCCATCATCAACATCTCATTGAAAGGTAAACATGGTCCTACCTAGTATGCCAAAATCAAGGACCGGACTCATCTAATGCATATGCTACGCTCAACAAGACATATATACAATGTACTAAAGATCATCATGGATACCACTCACATTATTATCCTCAAGTTACTAGTAATTACACTTTTAGGCCTACACGGACAACACTGCAAATCAGTTTAACCTAATACTCGTAATTGCCCTGTTTGGCATCTAAGGAACCAACAATAATTTTTACAATAATTTTCACTAATTTTTAAGCTCATGAATAGTACCAAATAGTACTGTACAGTTTGGGCAGTGTTTAAAAATTTAGTTTCGGGGTTCTAGAAATTATGTCTTTGGCCATTTCTAATTACTGGTTTTTCCTAATAAGCTAAAAATTATTCCTACCACAACTAATAGTAATTTTTACACATTTGAACCTTTCCAAACAACATTACACATAATTTAGGGAGTCAAAACAGTGGCCATGAATTTTTATTTCTAAGGATTCTAGAAACCACATTTTAAATCCTTTATAGTTACTAGTTTTTCCGAAAATGCTAAGAATAATTTTTTCCCTCAATTAATAGAAATTTTTACTCATTTAAGTAATTACAAACAGCACCTAACAGGTTTTATAATGTCAAAACAGTAGCCATAGTTTTAATTCCTAGAAGCATTAAAAATCACATTTTTTATCTTTTCTAGTTGCTAGTTTTTTCTTAAACATTATTCTAAATTGGAAACACTTGAAAACTATTTTATCTCTTTGAAACTCAAATAATGACCTTTAAAACAAAATCATAAGATAAAATTTCATTAATAAGACTTTTGTTCATAAAAATCACATCTTTACTATCTTTTGAGTTTCTAACTCTTTAAAAAATTTCTTTATGAAATCAAGGCACAAGGTTTGTACCTTACAAACAAAATAAAATCCTTTACAAATCCAACCTCATGGCATGGCCAAATATATGCACAAAATATAGCCATGATAAAAAAATTTTATTTAAGATCCAAGGATAGGTCTTGAGCTTTAGAGATTTAGGTAATGACTAGAAACGTAAACATGCTATGCAAATCTAATTTTAGTCTTTATCATCATAAGATGATGACTTGAAAATATAAATATGATGTGCAAGACTTGAAATATAAGCATGAAATGCAAGTTCATTTTTAAGTCTTTAAGATTAGGTGATAACTTGAAACATAAACATGAAATGCAATACTTGAATTTAAACATGAAAATGCAAGTCCATGTCTTGAGTCTTCAAGATTTAAGGTGATGACTTGAAAATAAACATAATATGCAAGACATTGAAATATAAACATGAGATGTAACACCCTAAATCTTAACCTAGTACTACTAGTATGTAATTAGGTTAATCTTTAGAATATTACCTCTTGGTCTCATTCTTTACTTGAAAATACTTAGCGGAAATATGGGTAAAATTTTTTCTTTTTGGAATGAAAACCAAAGTGAGAGCCACGCATGATTTTTGAACGAGAATTCATACAAGTCATATGAGCAAATCACAATAAAATGCATAAATAACAAATCATAGTAAAACACGTAAATAACATGGACACATCAACTGATTATATATAGATAGTGTGCCTACCAAAAGACAAGACTATTTGGTACAAGGAAAACGAAATACAAGTGAAATGCAAATACAAGGAAATCATAAAAGCAAGTATAAGGAAACCATGAAAGCAATACCCATACCCGTGTGCACCTAGAGTAGACAACCTCATATACAAAAGAAGGTTTGTCCTCAACTATGTGACGTGTGTGCACTAGCTACTACCCATCCTATGCACCTACTCCTGCTGGTCCGAGTACTAAGGGGTGGAATCGATCCACTAGCGAATCACGGCGGGAGTGGCCGTGCGGATCATCGGAGCGTGTCCACCGCGGCGAGGGCGCATGGATGGCCTACGAGCCAACCTCGGCTGAACCACTGTCTCCTCACTCCCAGCTCTCATCGGTGGAGGAACGGGGCTGGAGCTCCAACTGTACATGTGCGAGGGCGGGTCCTCTGATGGATCCGTCTCCGAATACTGAGTCCGGGGCACGTACTCCGGGTAGTCACGTACGGCTGACGCCTCGGGCTGCATGCGGAGGATCTACTCGTCACGTGGTCTGGCTCGCTCGAAAATTGTGTTATGATGGTAGGGAGCAGTCGGGCTGAAGCGGTAGCTCCGTACTGGGTGCGCGAAGGGTCGTCCCATAAACATAAATACTCGGCGGTCTGGCTGACCCTCAAAATGGTATGACCCGAGTGCTGGGTCATGGTGCAGCTCCCATGTCGGGGTGTCGATGAAGAGTACGAAGGTCGCCATCTGAAGATGTGATGGAAGAAAAGAGAGAGGGAATGAGAATCTTCTAAAAGAATTCTCAGTAGGGTAATCCCTACCTAAGTGACATCATCACATCCTCAGGAACCTTGGGTTTTTTTTTTTTACTAAAAAGGTGTGCATGCATATAAACTCCTTTTAAGTTAGTTTTCTAAAGTATTAATTATCCAAGGTCCGTCATATTTTATGATGTGTCTTATGACTAAGCATGGAATATACTAATGACATGAATGCATCATAAAGGTAAGCCAATCAATGGAATAACTAAGAAACATTATAACATTGGCATAAAGTGACAGGTATAACTTTTTTCATAGTATATGTGGCATTTTAAACTTTAATTTTTATGTCATGGGGCCACCCTAAAACATCTCTAGGTTATGAGCTCATACCTTAACTAGTCGTCACTAGCTCTTACTTATCCTATGATAAGCGTAACATAATCCCGACTTAAAGTACGGGCTAGGGGGCAAATTAAGGATCACCTCTTAGGGTCATTTCCTCTTTGAAACGCTCTACTAGCAACTAGTGCATCATAGTATTGTCCGCTTTGGCAAGCTCTATGTCAATACCCTCACGGATTTGTTTTCTTGGGGGTGCTCGGCTAAACCGGTGTCACCCAAGAAGGCGTCTCAGTGTTGTGTCACATTTAAGTTCTCATGATTTTAAAAAAATAAGACCATTTTCTAAGTTCCTCAAATTTGATGGAAATTCGGCAGCATGGCGGCTGTAAACCGAATCTCCTCAAATTTGCTTATGCCATGAAAACATATAGGACATACACAAACATTTCTTATGGGGTATAGCATATCATCATGTAAAACTTCTTTATAGCACATATCAACTTATCATAGACAAAACTCATGCATCATATATCATAAATTAAGCATCATAAAAACTCAAGACGTTTTAATGTCTTATGCATTAACCCTTAAGGTCCTTAACTCACGTTCTAAGTTATTAATCATCAACCCTAATCTCTTGGGTACCTATGCGGTTATAACTAAGTATTTCTCTCCTCACACTATGACCAAGAACATCTCTAAACCTCAAGGATGCAGAATTTATAATCCTAACTTTACGGGTGTCTAGAAGTCATAACAGTGACCTTTTCTAAGTCTGGTTTGTTCCTAAGGCTTCAAGATCAAGTCCTAAACCTTTTATGAGTCATTCCTACATATTTAAACTAATTTAAATCCATGATTATCAAATCTAAACCTTGCTGGATAGAATCCAGAAAATTCAATAATTAAGGGATCTAGAACTCTCAAATTAATTCTTTTCTAGTTTCTAACTTATCTTATCTTTCACATATGAGTCTTAACATTATTTTTACTCAAACATAAGCATATTATTATCATTAAAACAGCACATACAGTGGCAAACAAGTAGCAAGGCAGAACCGAAACAAACACTCTCCCTAAAGGCATAAAACACAATTTCTAAAGCACATAAAATACTAGTTTCTCTTGGAACCTTTTTAAAACTTTCAAAACTCATTTATAAACAATTTTAACATCTAAAATCATAAGAATATTTAAGGGGGCAGTGACCAATTCATCTTTGTCTCAAGAGGTCCTAAATTCTTAAAACTTAGTTCTATGCATTCCTTAAACTCATAAAAGCTTGGAAAAATTACAAAACATAGTCTTCAATACTTAGAAACATCAAGACCCCTTAGGGCCGAAATATGAACCAAAGGAAATAAATATTTTTAGACCTTTGTTTGAGACAACAATGGGCAAGTCTTTGAGCTCTAGGTTCATTTAGGTGATGACATAAAAATAAACATGCTCATGCACTTATTTCAGGTTCGATTAGAAAGTAAAGTGATAGCACAAAGTAAATATGAATGCAACTCATTATTATCTTGGTATTAAGTGAGAACTAGAAATATAAACATGATAATGCATGGCTTGAAATATAAACATGATAATGCAAGGTTCACTTATTATCTTGATACTTAGTGATAGCAAGGAAAGTAGACATGATGTGCATAGCATAAAAGTAAACATGATGCAAGGTTCATTTTATGGTTAGCTAGAGCTCATTCAAGACTTTAACAAAGTAACAACCTAACATATATCTCATTACAAAGAGAGCTCTAGAGTTCTTGAACCAAGTTCTCATAGGAACTATGAGGTTCTTGAACATCATCATCAAGCTCAAAGAAAACAAACTTTCTAAACAAAACCAAACAAAATCTCAAGGATCCAAAATACCAAAACTGAAAACCTTACAAAAGGATAAGAAAATGAAACAAAGCCAAGTTCTTTATTAAATACCCAAAACCCCTATCTAGAGAAAAATCTCTAGAACGTGCCGGCCAACTTTAAGATTGACAAGGGTAGGCTTGGGCTTTTAGAAATCCTTAGATTAATTTTCTTGAGTTGAAAAACCATGTGAGCTAAGTATAGTATAGATGAAGTTAAAGAAAAAGAAAAACTCAAGCTCTAGGGGTTCCTTTGAGATGAACACATAGTCATTCTCTAGGAGTCCTCATCATTGAGCTATCATGTGCTCCTCAAGGCCTTCATGGCCGAAATCACAAGGAAAGAAAAACAAGAAAGTTTCAAAAGAAAATCCAAGAGAAAGCTAGAAAGAACTCATTTTCAAGAAAACAAAGTTTAGCAAACACCCCTACCTAGAGTGAAGACACAAAGCTTGAACTTTTGAAAAGAAAAACAAGATGATGAGCTCCTCCTTGGTGCTTGATGGTTTCGGCCAAGAGGAAGCAAGAAGGTTGGAGTTGTGTTTCAAGTGAGGTTGTGTTTGAGGTGTGATGTTTGAGAGGTTTGATGATGGTTCAAGGCTATGGGGTGGTGTTTCAAGGTTGAGAGATGATGATGAGGTGAAGAGAGGATGAAGATGAAGATGAAAAGAAAGGAAGAACTCTCTTGAAACTTGAGCGAAAAAGAAAGAACTAGCAAGACAACTCTAGAATTCTAAACTTAGCAAATGCTTCAAAGTGCAACTAAGCTATCACAAGCATCCTATTTATAGAAAAACAAAACAATGAGGCTCACCAAGGGGGAGGAGTGGCCGTAGCATTGGAGGACAAAAGGAGAGGAAAATATCTCTTTGATTGTGTCATAGAAGCATGGTTTGAAGTATGGAAACTATGTTACAAAGTATGGCTTGATGTGAGTTAATTTCCTATCAATATTTGGTGAAATTAGGCTTCTAGAAACAATGCATGGCTGGAACTTTTCCAGCCACAAATAAATGGAGAAAATGGGCTATTTTAATTTGTTATTTACTTGGAAAATCAAGCTTGATTGAAAGTTATGACAAGGTATAGTGTATGTGACTTGAGGTATGGCCTTGGAGTGTTGAAACATTGAACATGTGATGCATATGGGGAGGGAGGGTACAAGGCCAGACCAGGGGCAGCATGGGGGAGGTGAGTTTTGATCATTTAATTAGGTGTTAATGGTAGGTTTAAATGTGTATTAGCTTAGGTACAAGGTTAGGAATAATTAAGCTTAAGTTTAGGTGACTAAGAATGTGATTTAAGGATTTTATGACAAGATTAGGAGTGCTCATACATCATTAAAGAATTTTAAACTCATTTATGAATAAACAATGTGGAACACAATTCCATGATTTAAGCAATTGGAAAGAGAAAACACTATTCAAGATTCCATGACTAGGAGTCTTGAAATTAAAATATAATTTTAAGTTGTAATTAAGCACTTTTAGATTCTAATCAACTTTAATAAATTATTTTGACTCAAGATTAAATAAGGAAATTAATTAACCTTCGATTAGAGCCTAATATTGCTTAGGTTTGCTTAATCACGCGATTAAGCGTAAAAACACGAAACTAGGGGCAAAACCGTAATTTTGTACTAATTTCGCCCGGGACCTCCTGGACCAAAACTAAAGTCATAGTCTACATAAAAACGCCTTTTAAAATCATCTGGAGAAGTTTCGGGTTCATCCGGCACTTGCAAACGGGTAAAACACTGCAGGGGCATTTTGGTCATTTTGACCCAAAAACTCGAAAAATGAGATATTCGATTCCGGGAAGGTACACAAGTCATCTAATCCCCTTCCAACATTGAGTTTGCCCTTCGAGTACTGCCGAACCGGCTTTCCTGGAATTCCGGGCTGAAAATGATCTCATGGGCATTTTGGTTGTTTCCACTCTTAACAGAAAAATCGGGGCGTTACATGAGATGCAAGGGCTTGAAACATAAACATGAATGAAAGTCCATTTTTTTATCTCTTGTTAAACTCAAAGCTCAAGACTTTATAAGATGAAACTCTCAACCCCATCAATCTTAAACAAAATGAAAATGAGCTTTAGAGTCTCTAATTCCCATGGTTCCAAGAACCTCATTTCTTGGACTCACCATCAAGCTTAACAAGAAAGAAATCAAAGAAACACAACAACCATTTTATTTCTCATATTCTCTTGGACCCAAAAATTGAACCTTGAGCTCTAGAGGTCTAACACATAGTTGTTTCACAACCATCACCAAGAACCTTCATCATCAAGCTTTGGCCTTGAACAATAAAGAAAGATATCCAAAGGAACTAACCAGTATTCTATTTTTCTTATTCTTTAAAATCGAAAAAGGAACTAAACCTTAGGCTTTAGAGGTCAAACACATGGTGGTATCAACCCCACCATCAAGATCTCTCATCATCAAGCCATGGTTTTTAACCATCCAACAACAACAAAACCAAAACAAGAAGAAAAGAAAAGAAAAGCTCAAAACCGAAATGGAAAAAAAGAAAAGAGCAAAAACTTAACCATTCATCCATCATCAAAACCGAAAATGAGAGGAAAAAGATAAAAAGAGGAACTTGTGCATTTATCCAATATCAAACTGAAAATGAAGAAAAACAACGAGAAAGAACTAAAAACAAAATCCCTACCAAGGTTTTTTTTCTTAGTTGGAAATGAGAAAGCTTGGTCCTTTATGTTGAAAAAATCATCTCTTAGAGCTCTTGATGGATTCGGCCAAGAGGAAGAAAAATAGGAAGAGGATTTTTCTTGTGTTTTTGTGTTTGGGAATGGAAAGGATATGTGTTTAGAGGTTGATCTATGGTGGTGTTGTGGCGGTTTGATGTTTGTTGTTATTGGTAAAAGAGTGCACGAGAAAGGGGTTTGAATTGTGCTTTCTAAATTCTTCTTTTTAAATCTGAAGTATAGCGGAATAATGGTTAGATGTTTCAAAAAAAAGGTTTCTGACGCATGATTATAGTTATGCATTTTAATGATACTTGATTAATAATTAACATAAGGTGCATAACATAAAAAAATAGAAAGTTAGGGAAGAGATAAATGAAAAAGGTATTTTTATACTAGTTCGGCTAACCTGCCTACATCCAGTGTAACACCCTAATATTTAACTCAACACGCCTAGGACACATTTAAGTTAATTATTAGTTATTACTCTTTTGTTCCAGTCTTTAACTTAAACCATTGAAAATACTTTAGCAAAAATATGGTAATTTTTTTTAAAAAAAATACAAAACGTGAGCCACGCATACTAACTAATTTGTATCAACCACCTTACCTATAAAAGTAAAAAGATAACATTGAGTCACAGATAAATATGAAATACCTCACTTAATTAATATAACGACACCATTATAAATAATGATCGTTCCTTACTGAATACCCAAAACTTATAGGAAACAAAGCAGTACATCACTGACATAGATTAAGACAAATACATTAGTCCAACAAAAATTATCATGCAAATAAAAACATAACAAACTAGCATAAGATATTTCTCCCATGTTTCCTACCCAGAGTGCCTAGAATGGATTCTACGAGTCAGCTCATCATGAAAGGCAAGACGTCTCATAGGTAGAACATGAGCACCTCGACGTGGACGGGTGGCTCCTCTCACTGGTTGCGTGACAGTAGCTTCTCCATTGCTATCGTACTCCTATTCCATAGAGGCAGCATGAGCAAATTCACCTGAAAAGTGACCAGAAGGTGTATCCTCGGATGGGTCCGACCACGAACCAGTAGAGCGAGGTGGTGACCTCGGTATATAGTCAGGAAAATCTCGAACTGCTGATACAAAAGGTCGAGAAAACTGGCAAGGTCGCGGTTGTGCATGCTCGAAAGCAAGGTCATCCGGAAAAGGGGCGGTAGGAGAAAACCACATACTAGCAACAGGGTATGCAAAAGGACGATCCATGAACACATACAAACGAATGGCACAGCGACCCATAAAATAGTATGATTGGGTAGCCGGGTCAAAATGCATTTCCCATGAGGGGGCATCAACATAAATCACGAACGTCGCCATCTACCTCTAAAGACGAGATGGAAAGAAATAAAGAGGGAGTGAGAATCTTATAAAAGAATCTCAGTAGGGCCTCCGTCTCCTAATGAGTGTCATCATCATCGTCCCCAAGAACCTTGGGTTTCATTATGAAAATGTGGGCTACATAAGGTTTATTTATTAAGTTCCAAATACCATTAGCCGAGGCCCGTATCTTTTAACATGAGTCTTGATGTCATGTATGCATCATACTATTATCATGAATGCATGTCAATGCCATATACATTATAACATAAGAGTTCATATATAAATGCATCATGACATAAAGAACATAAATTCCTTTGATATAACTTTCCCTTAATATGCTTTTAGGTGACTTAAATTTCTCGATCTTTTTCCTTAGGGAAACCACCCTATAATTTCTCTCCTCTTGAGAGTTCTAGGTTATGAGCTCATACCTCACTAGTCGTCACTAGTATACACTTATCCTCTCAATAAGTTAATTTCCGACTCCCAGAGTGCGGGTTAGGGGGTTTAGGAACACCTTTCATAACCATTAATTCCTGGAGTCTAAAGGGTCCTTATTGAATCTCCTCTTATAACCTTTAATTCGGGGAGTCTAGAGGATTACCCCATTGGATCACCTCTCATAACCTTTAATTCGGGGAGTCTAGAGGATCATTTCCATATGTCTTATGTCACCTTTTCATCTTAGTATGTTATTCATTGATGCAAGCACGAACATATAATCATAGCTTATCCTTTAATATATCATGCTTATAGAACTCTTAAATATGCATCTCAGTTAATCAATCATACACATAGCATGCTACAATTCATCAAGTAATTATCATATAAGTATGCATATATACATTTATATAAGCATGCTATTATCAAATATCTCATGAAAGTGAACATACTTAACAGGATAGATGCCATATATTAATGATCGCCAATTGCATAAAATAAGAATTAAGCATGCATAATCCTTAATTAGTAACAAAGCACAAATATCATAAGTCATATAAATTTTGACTAAAGCACATGAATACGGCTTCCATAAGATATCAATTTATGCTAACCTCCTCAAGTTATCAATATTTACACTTAAGCCCAAAAGAGGGTCTAAACTGCAATTTATCAAAGATTGCGGTCAAAACGTAATTTTTTCTTTTTAACATATTTCCTCAAACCAATGATCCTCAAAATTTCTCTATCCTTTTAAGAGACCCATAACAACTAGAATTCATTTAAGTTCATCATAGAAACCATCTATGGTCATAGACTAAATTTTGCCACACTTTAGGGGTCAAAGTGCAAAATCACTCATTTTTCACCCTTAACAATTACCGAAACTTCTCAAACTTTTTCTAAGCATCGTAAATGGTATTTTAAATACATAGACACATTTAACATCATTATTAACTCAAATTAAAGTAATTTGGCATAATTGATAATTCAAAACATAACTTTCTATATTTTGCAAAATGGCCCAAACTAACACTTGTAATTATTCTTTTATACATCTAAGACACCAAAAATAATTTTTACAACAATTATTAATGATTATTATGCCTATGAACAGTACCCTACAGTGATGAACAGTACTATAAAATTATTTTTCTAAAGCTTTCTAAAATTACAATTTTTGATTCATTCTAGATACTAGTTTTCCTTGTTACTTGATTTGAGACTTAGGAAACACTTAAAATAGTTTTTACCACTTAGTATGACCAAATATTAATACCAAACAGAGAGTAAATCACAAGGTTAAATAACAAATCTTTTTGCTCATAAAAATGCTATTTATACTATCTTTTAAGTTTCAAGACTTGTAAAACTTCTAAAGTACGACTCACAAAAATTCCAATAACACAAGATTGAACTATAAAATGAAATAAAAGTTATCTCAACCTCATCATCATATCATGGCCGAAAATACATATCCATTAGCATAGCCATGAAATAAAAGTTTTATTTAAGATCCAAGGACAATTTTTGAGCTTTAAGATCTTAGGTGATAACCAAAAGTAAACATGCTATGCAACCTCATTTTTTAGTTTTTAACATTATAAGGTGATGACTTGAAAATATAAATATAATGTGCAAGGCTTGAATTATAAACATGAGATGCACATTCATTATTAAGTCTTTAAAATTTAGTGATGACTTGAAATAAATATGATATGCAAGACTTGAAATTTAAACATGATAATGCAAATCCATTTCTTTAATCTTCTAGATTTAAGGTGATGGCTTGAAAAATAAATATGATATGCAAGGCATTGAAACATAAACATGAGATGCAAGAGCTTGAAATTTAAACATGAGTGCAAGTCCATTTTATATCTTGCTCACTTAAAGCTCAAAAACTTCACAAGATTAAATTCTTGTCTCTAATAGATCTTAAACATTAGTAAGCATTAGAGTCCTTTATTACCAAGGTTCCAAGAACCTTATTTCTTAAATTTATTATCAAGCCATGGTCATCATAAAAATTCAAAGAATTAAAGAAGAAGAACATGAGAAAGAATATGAAATAAAGTCCCTACCAAGTTGTTTCTTGTTAAATAAAGAAAGCTTGATCTTCTATGATAAATCAAGAACCAAAATTATGGTCTTAATGCTTGTGATATTTCAGCCAAGAAGGTTGGAGTGGAGGATGGATTTTTCTTGTGTTCTAGTGCTTAGAAATGGAAAGTTTAGGTGTTTATGAGTTGGTTTATGGTTGGAATATGTATGCTTGAGGTTTATAGCTTGGTTAAAGGTTGGAAATGGAGTCTCTTGAGTAAGAATAAGGAAGAAAAAGAAAGCTGGAATTCTTGAGAAAATTAGAGAACTTTGAGCAAACTTTGAGTAAGAAAACTATCAAGTAAGAAAATGCTAAGGCTAAGAGTGTTTGTGTGAACATTTTAGCAATGGATGAGCATGTATTTATAGCCCCATGGAGGCTGTTTGGCCATGACATATGGGCTGGAAATGGAGGGTTTTATTTCATTTTTTTGTTAAAGAAAACTTTAGAAAAAGAAAGCATATGGTGTTGTAATAATTTTGCTCATGTATAATGGATGGAAATGCTAAAATATGATGCTTGTGAGAGTCATTATGGCTGATCATATCATGGCTGAATGTGCAAGTTTTCTTTTGATTAAACATAACCAAAAACAATGCAAAAGAAAGCTTAAGGTGTGGTGTCTTTGTTGTATATGTTTTTATGTTGGAAAAGCAATAAAATATGATGCACATGGAGCATCATGGCCGCTGGTTTCTGATCTCTATATGATCAGATTTGTGTTCTTTTATGAGTGATAAAACATGTATTAGATGTGTATTTACTTAGGTAAAAGATTTGGAATTCATAGATTAGTAAAAATGGCAAAAGGTTAAGTGTTTAGGACAAATTAAAATGAAGTAAAAGAATAATCATACACTAGTAACTGAAGTTAGTTTCAAATGAGTTAAAAATCAGTTTGTAACATAAGTTCTATACTAAATTTTACCTAAACCGTAATTTTTAACTTCGATCTTAGCATCACTAATTTTATGAGCTCTAGAAATCAAGAAAGGAAATTAACTTCCCTAAAAATTTCTTAAACTCTAATTATCCTAGGTAATTATTTTTTAACCTCAAGTAATTCTTTTTAACCTTAGGTAATTAATTTTTAACTCAAGGTTAATGAATGAAATCAATTTGAGTTCAATTAGAGCTTTAACATTTCCTTAATTACATAAGTGAACTTATTTAGCACAACTAGGAGTAAAAAGGTAATTTCACATGAAAGCTTTCTATAATTACCTGAACATTTCTAGATATCAAGTCATACTTGAAATAAACATTTTTTTGAACTTCTCGGTAATAACTGGGTTCAATGATTGCTTAATTTCACACTAAATTACCGCAGGGGTAATTCGGTAATTTTACGTACAGTAAAAATCGGGAATTGAGATTTGTACCATGATATCATCATAACACAAATAATCCCCTGCAAATTATAAAATTAACGCTTTGAGGATAATCGGGATTAGTTATCTTTGATTTTCGGGGCAAAATAACCTCAGGGGCAATTTGGTCATTTGTGCTCAGAAAAATCGGGATTTGTAATTTTTGCACCGATTGCTACTCAAGCATCATATAATGTTGTTCTAATGTTAAATTCTTTATTAAGGATTGTTCACCTTCAATTCTCATGCAAAAATTTACCTAGGGGCATTTTGGTAATTTTACATAGCAGTAAAAATCAGGGCGTTACATCCAGTACTCAACACATGATGAGATTTCATTAACATCAACTTTCTCAACCTAAGAAAGTAAACCGGATAGTCTTTACAAATAGCCTTCCTAAGCTTTAACTTGCACAGTGGCCAACCCCAGTTGCGACTTAATTGAGTAATTTTGTACCAATTGCTCTAAGCTGAACTGAGTAGTTCTGAACCAGCCTTTCCAAGCTGAACTGTGACCTGCAGACAACTTCTACTGCCACGTTGTAAGTAGTCTTAAACCAGCCTCTCCAAGATGAACTGTGATAAGCAAATACCTTTGCTATCCTGTTGCAAGTTGTTTTACCTTAGCCTCTCTAATCTATGTCTCACATTGATCACTACTGGATCAAGGCTACAAAGGTTAAGTGTTTGGGTTGTCACTAAAACTAACCTACACTCAAGTTTCCTTAAAGATGCTAGCTAATATAGACTTGAGAAACTTAGAGCGACTCCTTTCCTCATCTACTTCCTAAGAAGAGCATTCAACAATACATGAAGGGGAAAGAAGATTTTTACATTTCAAGAGGATTGATTACAAATATGATAAACAACACAAGAAGTGTGGAGAGATTTTTCAAGAATTTCAGCTATTATATCTTCGACTCTGTCATCGACATTTAAGCATGGTATCTCCATTTATACTGGTCTATCTTCTTGACCATTGCCTCTTTGATATGATCTCCAAGTGACTTGTGTATTTCGTTAGATGTGCCTTGGAACGTTAGTCTAGAGAGATAGGCTGACAGACATGTCACATTGGTTGTAAAAGCTGTTGTATTATAGAGGTTTCTAATGTTCTCATTTTCTTTTTTACTTTCTAACCATGGTTTTTGAACTCCTCCTTCTAGATGATATGATCATTAATCATTTAGGCAGAAGAGATGATGTACTAGTTATAACATTAGGTCTGATTCGAGATTTGAATTTTGAAATTTGAATTTTTCCTCCATTTTCCTTAGCATTCTGCACTCCATAGTAAAGTGAGCTTTCTGATGGTGTAATCAATCTCGTTAATCTTTCTTTGATCTTCCAATCTTCAATCCTGCTTCTTTGAGAATGATTTCTTTGCAATTGTAGTGATTGATGACTGAGTAACATGTTGCTCTTGGTCATGAGTTGATTTCTTTATCCTGAGTGTTCTTTCTAATGTCTTGTGCTTCTTTCTGAAAATCCTTTCCTTGGTTTCTTGTCCTCAACTTGATTAGCTTCAATCCTCAAGCATTTAAACTTTCTTTGCATGAGATAATATTCACCTCTTGTAAGCTTAATCTCCTTTCATGAGATAAAACATGATTGCTCATGTGTAGTCAATTTATTCTTGATTTAAGTCTGTTTCTATGCTTTTGGTCCGTTGACATGAATATGTGCTTTGATTGAAATAGCATTCACTTTCCTTTTCGGCTTGGTCTACTCCATGAGATATATCATGCTTGCGTATGCAAAGTGAAACATTATTCTAGGTTTAAGTCCATATCATGCTTTAATCTATATACACGTACTTTGCTTGACTTAATATTCACTTTTTGTTTAACTTAATCTCTTCCCATGAGATATAACATGCTCACACATGCAAAGTGAAATATTATTCTAAGTTAGTGTGATACAAGCCAGATCTACCTGTTATACTTTGTCAAGAAATTCAAGGTAGCCATTAGTCATTCTTCAAAACATTTTCTCTAAATTGACTTTGTTGTCATTCAAAACCTTTTAAGCTCATACTTTCTGAGTACTTTCTGAAGGGTTCTGGAGCTTACAATCTCCCTCTTTTTGATGATGACAAACCAATTTGAAAAAAATCTTTTGAAGAGATGTTGAAAGAAATGGAAATGATAATGACAAAATAGAATGATCTTTCAAACATCATATCTGACAAGTTTCAATAAGTTATTTTCTTAAGGCAAGATAGAGAATATGCATTAGAAACATACACTTTTCAGTTATTCTATATGATTAGTTAAGCATGATGATTAGGTATTGATATGTATCAGAGCAAGAAAAATACTAATACCAAATATAACTATAGTAGATAATGAGTACTGCATTAAATTTAATGTTAATGTTTAGAATGTTGTAATCAAAGTAATTGTATGCAGTATGCAAGATTAAGAAAAAATTTTGGGCTTCTCCTTAACATAGCTCCCCCGGGGTATATAGCTTTCCTTGAATGCTTGGCACATATTTTCTTCAAACTTTTTCTTCTCCCCCTTTTGTCATCATCAAAAGGAAACGTACAGAGGAGGAATCAAAGTGATCACATTAGCCTTGATGTTTTACATCTTGGAGAATCTCCATCAGAAGAGCTTCATGTCTTCTTGATTGAGCTTTCAATCTCTCCTAATATTCGAGGATGTCTCTTTGCTGTGTAGTTTAGCTAGTGTTGATTTTGTGTAGAATCAGCTTCTGGAGTGATGGCAGGATTAGAATAGGCTATGATTGGAGTTTTGTGACTTGTTGGTTGTGAGCTTGGTTAGGGTTTGCTTATTTTTGAAATTTCTCTTAGAAGAAATTTAGATGTGTAACGCCTCGATTTTTCTGTTAAGAGTGAAAATGACCAAAATGCCCCTGAGGTCATTTTTGGCCTGGAATTCGAGGAAAGCCGATCCGATAGTACTCAAAGGGCAAACTCAATGTTGAAAGGGGATTAGATGACCTGTGTACCTTTCCGGGATCGAAAATCTCATTTTTCGAGTTTTTGGGTCAAAATGACCAAAATGCCCCTGCGGTGTTTTACCCGTTTGCAAGTGCCGGATGAACCCGAAACTTCTCCAGATGGTTTTAAAAGGCGTTTTTATGTAGACTATGACTTTAGTTTTGGTCCCGGAGGTCCCGGGCGAAATTAGTGCAAAATTACGGTTTTGCCCCTAGTTTCATGTTTTTACGCTTAATCGCGTGATTAAGCAAACCTAAGCAATATTAGGCTCTAATAGAAGGTTAATTAATTTCCTTAATTAATCTTGAGTCAAAATAATTTATTAAAGTTGATTAGAACCTAAAAGTGTTTAATTACAACTTAAAATCATATTTTAATTTCAAGACTCCTAGTCATGGAATCTTGAATAGTGTTTTCTCTTTCCAATTCCTTAAATCATGGAATTGTGTTACACATTATTTATTCATAAATGAGTTTTTAATTCTCTAATGATGTATGAGCACTCCTAATCTTGTCATAAAATCCTTAAAACACATTCTTAGTTAAGTAAACTTAAGCTTAATTATTCCTAACCTTGTATCTAAGCTAATACACACTTAAACCTATCATTAACACACAATTAGATGATCAAATCTCCCTCCCTCCATGCTGCCCAGGTCTGGCTGTGTACCCTCCTCCCTCCATATGCATCACATGTTCAATTTTCTAACACTTCAAAGCCATACCTCAAGTCACATACACCATACCTTGTCATATTTTCCATCACACTTGATTTTCCAAGTAAATAACCAATTGAAATAAATCAGTATGGACCATAAAGAATAAGTACCCATTACCTAGGATTGATGATCTTATGGACCAGTTGAAAGGACCTGTAGTGTTTTCTAAGATCGATTTGAGGTCTGGTTATCATCAGATCAGGGTTAGGGATTCAGACATTCCCAAAACCGCCTTTCGAACTCGGTACGGACACTTTGAGTTCAAGGTGATGTTGTTCAGTTTGACGAATGCTCCCGCAGTTTTTATGGACTACATGAATAGGATCTTTCGACCCTATTTAGATCAATTCGTGGTTGTGTTCATAGATGATATTCTCATCTATTCGAAGACCCACGAGGAGCATGAATGTCATTTGAGGCTGGTTTTAGAAGTACTAAAAGAGAAGAAGTTATACGCAAAGCTTTCTAAGTGTGAATTTTGGTTAGAGGAGGTAAAGTTCTTAGGACATGTGGTGTCAAAAGGTGGCATAGCTGTCGACCTAAGTAAGATAGAAGCTGTGATGAATTGGGATAGACCAACATCATGCTTAGAGATTAGAAGCTTAATGGCTTTAGCTGGATATTACCGTAGGTTTATTAAAGGATTTTCCCAGTTAGCCCTACCCTTAACCAAGCTCACTAGGAAGAATGCCCCGTTTGAGTGGAGCCCCAAATGTGACAAGAGTTTCCTAGAGCTTAAGGAGAAGCTCACCTCAACCCCGATTTTGGTTTTACCTGACCCCAATGTACCCTTCGAGGTATATTGCGATGCTTCTGGCATGGGTTTAGGTTGTGTGTTGATGCAGAACAAGCAAGTGGTAGCCTATGCGTCCAGACAACTCAAGCCTCACGAGGTAACCTACCCCACCCATGACCTAGAGTTAGCAGCCATCGTGTTCGCCCTCAAGATGTGGAGACACCATCTGTATGGTGTAAGGTTTGAAGTTTTCTCCGATCATAAGAGTCTCAAGTATCTCTTTGATCAAAAGGAGTTAAATATGAGGCAGAGGAGATGGATGGAATTCCTCAAAGATTACGATTTCGACTTAAGTTGCCACCCCGGCAAGGCTAATGTAGTCGCCGATGCCTTGAGCCAAAACTCATTACGTCTGTCGAGTATGATGGTTAATGAAGTTGGGTTAATAGAGCAGTTTAGGAATATGAATCTAGGGATGTCAATAACGGAGAATGGCATCGTGATGAGTCATCTCACGGTGACCAGTGGGTTTAAGCAAAGGATCATGCTTGCCCAAAGAGAAAATGAGGACTTTATGGAAATAGTAGAGGCAATAAAAGGCCGGTAAATTGAAGGGTTTTGAGCAAGGTCCCGATTGGTTGTGGAGGTTTGAGGGGCGAATCTGTGTGCCACAAGATGGTGACCTCAGAGAGAAGATCTTGGAGGAAGCTCGTAAGAGTCACTTTGCCATTCATCCTAGTACTACCAAGATGTATCAGGACTTGAAGAGGATGTTTTGGTGGCCCGGACTAAAGAAGGATGTGGTCGCCTAGGTGAGTAAGTGTTTGGTCTGTCAAAAGGTTAAAATCAAACACCAAAAACCTTCTGGCATGTTGCAACCCCTGTCAATCCCTGAGTGGAAGTGGGAGAGTATATCAATGGATTTCGTGACAGGATTGCCAAGGACCCAAGCTGGCCACGATGCCGTATGGGTAATCGTGGATCGACTGACTAAGTCGGCTCACTTTCTACCTATTCGAGTCACGTACTCGTTGGATAAGCTAGCTCAGCTTTACATCCAAGAAGTAGTAAGGTTGCATGGAGTACCATCGACGATAATCTCAGATCGAGATTCGCGATTTATGTCACGTTTTTGGGGAGCTTTTCAAAAGGCGTTTGGTTCCAAGTTGTGCTTGAGCACTGCTTACCACCCACAAATGTATGGTCAATCTAAGAGGACAATCCAAACCCTGGAAGATATGCTAAGAGCCTGTGTCTTGGACCAAAAAGGAAGTTGGGATAAGTACATGCCTTTGATCGAGTTTGCATATAACAACAGTTATCATGCGAGCATCGGTATGGCACCGTACGAGGCATTATATGGAAGGAAGTGCCAATCACCTTTGTGTTGGTACGAGCACGGAGAACAAAGTGTCTTAGGACCTGATGTAGTGAGGGAAACGACGTAGTAGATCAAGAAGATCAAGGATAGAATCTTAACCGCTCAAAGTAGACAGAAAAGCTACGCGGACAAAAGGCGTAAGCCCTTGGAGTTCCAAGAAGGAGAACATGTATTTCTAAGAATCACCCCCACTACAGGAATAGGGAGAGCCATGAAAGTTAAAAAGTTGAGTTCCCGATTTCTCGGCCCTTTTGAAATTCTTCAGAGAATCGGAGCTGTAGCCTACAAAATAGCTCTACCACCCAATCTGTCAAACCTTCATGATGTCTTTCACGTCTCTCAATTACGTAAATATGAGTCCGACCCTAGCCATGTCCTAGAACCAGAGCATGTACAGTTGAGGGAGGACCTCACTTTCAATCTACCGCCTATGAGAGTAGTGGATCACGGAGTCAAGCAGTTAAGGAACAAGTCCCGATTTTTCTGTTAAGAGTGAAAATGACCAAAATGCCCCTGAGGTCATTTTCGGCCCGGAATTCGAGGAAAGCGAATCCGATAGTACTCAAAGGGCAAACTCAATGTTGAAAGGGGATTAGATGACCTATGTACCTTTCCGAGATCGAAAATCTCATTTTTTGAGTTTTCGGGTCAAAATGACCAAAACACCCCTGCAGTGTTTTACCCGTTTGCAAGTGCCGGATGAACCTGAAACTTCTCCAGATGGTTTTAAAAGGTGTTTTTATGTAGACTATGACTTTAGTTTTGGTCCCGGAGGTCCCGGGCGAAATTAGTATAAAATTACGGTTTTGCCCCTAGTTTCGTATTTTTACGCTTAATCGCGTGATTAAGCAAACCTAAGCAAAATTAGGCTCTAATCGAAGGTTAATTAATTTCCTTAATTAATCTTGAGTCAAAATAATTTATTAAAGTTGATTAGAACCTAAAAGTGTTTAATTACAACTTAAAATCATATTTTAATTTCAAGACTCCTAGTCATGGAATCTTGAATAGTGTTTTCTCTTTCCAATTCCTTAAATCATGGAATTGTGTTACACATTGTTTATTCATAAATGAGTTTTTAATTCTCTAATGATGTATGAGCACTCCTAATCTTGTCATAAAATCCTTAAAACACATTCTTAGTTACCTAAACTTAAGCTTAATTATTCCTAACCTTGTACCTAAGCTAATACACACTTAAACCTATCATTAACACACAATTAGATTATCAAATCTCCCTCCCTCCATGCTGCCCAGGTCTGGCTGTGTACCCTCCTCCCTCAATATGCATCACATGTTCAATTTTCTAACACTCCAAAGCCATACCTCAAGTCACATACACCATACCTTGTCATATTTTCCATCGCACTTGATTTTCCAAGTAAATAACCAATTGAAATAAATCATTTTCCATATTTATTTGTGGCTGAAAATGTTCCAGCCATGTTGAGTTTCTAGAAGACTAATTTCTTGCAAAATTAAAATAAAAGCTCACTCAAAAACCCATGCTTCAAGCCTTACATTGTGTCATGAACTCCATACTTCAAACCATGCTTCTATGACACAATCAAAGAGATATTTTCCTCTCCCTTTTTCCTCCAATGCTACAGCCACTCCCCCCCTTGGTGAGCCTATGGTTTTGTTTTTCTATAAATAGGATGCTTGTGATAGCTTAGTTGCATCTTGAAGCATTTGCTAAGTTTAGAATCCTAGAGTTATCTTGCTAGTTCTTTTCTTTTCTCTCAAAGTTCCAAGAGTTCTTTCTCTTCATCTTCATCCTCTCTTCACATTATCACCTCACCACTTCAATCCACCATATCATAACCTTAGATCATCATCAAAACTCTTAAACACTAAACCTCAAACACAAGCTTCCTCAAAACACATCTCCTTTCCTTTTCTTTCTCTTTGGCCGAAGCCATCACACCACCTTAGGAGGAGTTGCTCTTCTCATTTTCCTTTTCAAGTTCAAGCTTTCATCTTCATCACTTGGTAGGGATTTGCTTTTCAAACTTGTTTTGCTCAAGAATGTGTTTTTCTCTAGTTTCCTCTTGGATTCTTTTTGGAACTTTCCTTTGTTTTCCTTTTCTTTTTCATTTTGGCCTCTTGGCCTTGTTTATGAGCATGATAGCTTGATGATGAGAGTTTCTAGATGATGACCTTGTGTTCATCTCAAAGAAGCCTCTAAAGCTTGAGTATTCCTTTTCTTAAAACTTCATCTATATGATATCTAGCTCACATGGTTTTTCAACTTAAGAAAATTAATCTAAGGATTTCTAAAAGCCCAAGCCTACCCTTGTCAACCTTAAAGTTGGCCGGCACGTTCTAGAGATTTTTCTCTAGATAGGGGTTTTGGGTACTTAATAAAGAATTTGACTTAGTTTCATTCTCTTTTCCTATTTACCAAGTTTCGGTTTTGGTTCCTTAAATCTTTGAGGTTTTGTTTGGTTTTGGAAGTTTATTTATTTTTGAGCTTGATGATGATGTTCAAGAACCTCATAGTTCCTTGAGAACTTGGTTCAAGAACTCTAAAGCTCTCTTTGTAATGAGATATGTGTTGGGTTGTTATCTTGTTAAGGTCTTGAATGAGCTCTAGCTAACCATAAAATGAACCTTGCATCATGTTTACTTTCATGCCTTGCACATCATGTTTATTTTCCTTGCTATCACTAAGTACCAAGATAATAAAGGAACTTGCATTATCATGTTTATATTTCAACCTATGCATTATCATGTTTACATTTCAAGTTCTCACCTAAATATCAAAGATAACAATATGATGCATCTCATATTTATTTTATGCTCTCACTTTACTTTCTAATAAAAGCTAAAACAAGTGCATAAGCATATTTATCTTTATGCCATCACTTTAATGAACCTAGAGCTCAAAGACTTGCCCATTGTTGTCTCAAACAAAGGTCTAAAATAATTATTTTCCATAGTTGAGATTTCGGCCCTAAGGGGTTTTTAAGTTTTCCAAGTGTTAAAAATATGTTTCATAAATTTTCCTAAGCTTATATGAGTATAAGAAATATGTAGAACTAAGTTTTATGAATTTAGGACCTCTTGAGATGAAAATGATTTAGCCACTACCCTCTCAAGTATTTTTATGATTTTAAAGGATAAAAGTGTTTATAAATGAGTTTTGAAAGTTTTAAAAAGGTTCCAAGAGAAACTAGTATTCTATGTGCTTTAGAAATTGTGTTCTATGCCTTTTATGGAGATGCAAATTTCTATTCTGCCTTGCTATTTATTTGCCACTGTATGTGCTGTTTTAATGATGATAATATGCTTATGTTTGAGTAAAAATAATGTTAAGACTCATATGTGAAAGATAAGATAAGTTAGAGACTAGAAAGGAATTAATTTGAGAGTTATAGATGCCTTAATTATTGAATTTTCTGTATTCTGTCCAGCAAGGTTTAGACTTGATAATCATGGCTCTAAATTAGTTTAAAGGTGTAAGAATGGCTCATAATTGGTTTAGGACTTGATCTTGATGCCTTAGGAGCAAACTAGACTTAGAAAGGGTCATTCATTGTTGTGACTCCTAGGTACCTGTAAAATTAGGATTATAAATTCTGCATCCTTGAGGTTTAGAGATGTTCTTGACCATAGTGTGAGGTGAGGAATACTTAGATATGAACCTATAGATACCCGAGATCCGCCAGTGGATCGATTCCACCCCTCAGTACTCGGACCAGTAGGAGTAGGTGTGTAGGATGGGTAGTAGCTAGTGCACATACGCCACATAGTTGAGGACAAACCTTCTTTTGTACATGAGGTTGTCTGCTCTAGATGCACATGGGTATGGGTGTTGCTTTTATGATTTCCTTGTATTTGTTTTTTAGTTGTATTTCATTCTTCTATGTACTGAATAGTCCTACCTATTCGGTAGGCACATTATCTATATATATATTCAGTTGATGTATCCATGTTATTTATGTGTTTTATTATGATTTGCTCATATGACTTGTAAGAATTTCCTGTTCAAAGAATCATGCGTGGCTCTTACTTTGGTTTAATTCAAAAAGAAAAATTTTACCCATATTTTCGCTAAGTATTTTCAAAGTAAAGAATGAGACCAAGAGGTAATATTCTAAGGATTAACCTAAATACATACTAGTAGTATTAGGTTAAGATTTAGGGTGTTACAAGATGCAGATTCAGAGGTGAAGAAGTCTAAACTTGTTTCTTCTTCTGATTCAGAAATCATACTCATTTTTCTTGGTGAACCCCATATCTGATGATTACTTCTGGATTTTTGCTTTCATTTGAACTGTCTTCCAACACAATGATTCTTCTTTTTCTTTCTCTTTCTTCATCTAATTCAACTACCTTTTTCATTATGGCTTCTCTTATCTTTAGATTTCTAGTTGAGGCTCCCATTGAAGCAACACTAGTTGGTCTCCTTAGAGTTTGAAACGAGTTGAAGGTATACACTATGTTTTCTATGTATACATACCACTAGGCTGATGGAGGGTATCTCAAATATTGGAAGATTTTTGTGACAAGAATGTCATAGGGAGCAAAGGTATTTTAGGAGAAATGGCTTGAAGCATGTAATCAAAGATAAGTCTAGGTAAACTTACTTTCCTTTTTGCCAAAAGACAATATAGGAGCATGCAATCCATTCCTACCAGTTGATGAGAAAATTCTCCTCTGGGCAGAAGAGTTGACTGAATCAGGGCAAGAGTTTGGCTAGCTTTTGAGTTAGGCATAAGAGAAGTTATGGCACTAGGATGATGTTTGGGAGAGTCCGTGAGACTTCTTGACACATCTTCTACATTAACCCCAAGAGTCATAAATCAATTCTTCTCCGATGAACATATAAGTCCCTCATTAAGAGCTCATGCAATATTTGAAAGTTTGGTTAGGTTGAGTTCCAGGTTCAAATTTCTTATGTAACAGATTAGGACAGAGTCAGACATTGGTGCTATCCTAGAGTAAAAGGAAGTCACTATCCCTGTAAAAACCTTGTCAACAAGGTTTACGAATTCTTCCCATCCCTGAAAGGAAATAATTTCCCAGAGGGTAAAGACTTGCATCATCACCTCCTTTGAAAGAGTTTTTCCAAGAGATACTGGTCGTTGAGCAAAGTTCTCAGCATAATGTTTCTAGTGAATGGGTTCATCAAACATGTGTGGGACTCCTGAGTCTTGAAAGAGAGCTTTTCCTTATGTCATTATTAGCGTTGCAAAGAGGATACTTGAAGGGGACCAAAAAAAAGAATTGAAGCTTTGAAAATTGGGAGGAAAACACTTAGAGAAAAAGAATGAGTTTGATTTCATTAAGGAAGTTTTTGGAAGTAGATATCCAAAATGACTTATGAAGCATATAGAGGAAAGATGAAACATGTAAGGAGAGGTTAATTAACAGGTGTTAGAGTGTGGTGGTCTGAAGTTGAAGTGATGTGGGAGAGAGAAAATAGTGTTTCGAAGACGCTTTCCTGCTCTTTAGACTTTCCTTACAAGAAGTGATTGCTGACTTTTTAGAATCACTTTCTGAAAGATCTACTTTCTGACCTTCTTCGGATCAGAGAAATTTAGCGAGATAGTTATATATTATGAAGATTATAATACCAACACTTCTCAAGTCTTCTTCGAGTATTATCTTCTTCGTTGTGATTTTGACGTAAGTGATTTTAGTATCACAAGAAAATCTTTGCCATTCAGGTTGATGTAATTGTGAGATCTTCAGATCTTTCATGGACGAGAGAGTGTCCAAAACAAATATGTATGAATGCTTATGCAAATTTTGAAAAGCTTTGCTAAATATATCCCCAAGTGTTAAATGAAAGAAGATTGGCTTATCATCAAAAGAAAGACATGGATTTGTAGTGCTGAAAGGGACTCTTCCAATCATATTCAATTACCACCATTATTATAGAGTTCTTAACGATATCTTACAGTCTGATGTTTTGTCTGGTTCCTTATCTACAACATTTGGGCATCCTTGATTGTTTCACTCTTTCATTTTCTCTTTGTTCCCTTTCTCCATAGTCAAGAGTCTCTGAATCCTTTTAAGAATGGAAGCACTTTGGCGTTCCTCAATTCCCAATAACTTCATTTAATTTTCAAGTATTCAAACTTTGCATTTTCCAATTCAGATAAGCTTTTACAATGAAGACTCCACCTAATCTTGACTGATCAGAATCCTTTTCACAATTTAGTTTCATAGGTGAAGATGGAAGCCTATATTTCCAGAATTTTCAGATTTCTTTAATTTATTGCTCAGAAATGTTTTTTTGATCTTCATTGAAGTTCCTTAGCATGCTTTCTGAAGTGTCTGATTCTGGAGTTTACTTTTTGAGGATGCACCTTCCATTCTTCTTACACGATTAAGAATCTTTTAGAGACTTTTTTCCTCAAGATAATTAGCAAAGTAGTTCTTGAATACTTTTAATTGGCAAACTTAGATCATTTGGGAATCTAGAAACCTCTACTTCTGATCTTCTTTCTTGAGCTGTGATAGATGTCTGATATAGTACCTGAAAGAAAATTTTATCTTGGTCCTTAATTTTCTTGAGTCTATCTTAGTTAGTTGTTTAGAAAGGATATTCCCAAATTCTTTAAATGGATTTTTCTTTTAAGAAACATTTAGCATATGGATATCCCTTCTTGTGAAAGACAATAAAAGCATCTGATAAAAACAATGTTTGATGAGACTGCATTGTCTTGTTAGTACCTATTTTCTCTTCAGTTCTCATATTGATTTTTGGAACCAATGGTCTTTACTCTCTAAATGCAAGTTTGAGGATAATGAGTCTTTTGACATTTGACTAGTTCAGATGTTCAGAAGTTACAAATTCTCAAATTCAGAAATAACTTTCTGAGATCTGTCTAATTTAATTATGAGACTTTAGCTTCTAGATGGCTACAGTTTGAAAACATAAATTATATTTTCCTTTTAAGTTTCTCTATTCAAACTTAGGCTTATTCTTCCATAGATCCTTTGAAAAGAAAATAAGCTTATTATGTGGCAGCCCATCATATGACATTGATGAATATAAGGAAATGAGTTGAGTATTCATACCTTGTGTGCTTCGGTAAGCTATTCCTCAAGTTATGCAATTTTAGAAGATACCTTTTGACCTTCATTTTGTCCCTTTGGTCTTTGACATCTGCAATTGTCAGACTGCTCAACCCCTAGAGTCCAGGCTCTGATATCACTTGTTGGTAAAAGAGTTCATGAGAAGGGGGGTTGAATCATGCTTTCCAAATTCTTCTTTTTAAATATGAAACATTTAACATAAAACATACTATCAAGCATGAAGCTTGAAGTGTAGCGGAATAGTGGTTAGATGTTTCAGAAATAAGATTTATGACGCATGATTATAGTTAATGATACTTGATTAATAATTAACTTAAGGTGCATAACATAAAACAATAAAAGGTTAGGGAAGAGAGAAATGATAAAGGTATGTTTATACTGGTTCTAACAACTTACCTACATCCAGTACTCAACACATGTTGAGATTTCATTAATAACAACATTCTCAACCTGAGAAAGTAAACCAGATAGTCATTACAATAGCCTTCCTAAGCTCTAACTTGAACAATGGCCAACCCCAACTATGACTTAACTGAGTAGTTCTGTACCAGTCTCCCAAGCTGAACCAAGTAGTTCTGAACCAGCTTCTCCAAGTTGAACTGTGACCTGCAGACAACTTCTACTGCCACATTGTAAGTAGTCTTGAACCAGCCTCTCCAAGATGAACCATGATAAGCAAATACCTTTGTTATCCCATTGCAAGTAGTTTGACCTTAGCCTCTCCAAGCTATGTCTCACACTGATCACTACTGGATCAAGGATACAAAATTTAAGTTTTTGGGTTGCCACTCAAACTAACCTATGATCAAGTTTCCTTAAAGATGCTTGTAACATCCCCAAATTTATAACTAAGATAAATATTAATCTTAATTAGCGATAGCAAAACCAAGAGAATCTGGGCAAATGTTATGAAACACAACAAATAGACTACTTAAGTATGTCTAGAGAAAAATGCAAAGAATTACGAAAATGCCATCACTTAGTGGAAATTATGAAAATGCCCTTGCTATGTAAAGGAAATTACCAAACTACC
Source organism: Dalbergia cultrata (assembly GCA_031216105.1). Lineage (NCBI taxonomy): Eukaryota > Viridiplantae > Streptophyta > Magnoliopsida > Fabales > Fabaceae > Dalbergia > Dalbergia cultrata. The sequence continues at coordinate 935,688 of JAVHNL010000113.1, read as the reverse complement.
CTTGCCTTATTAAATGACGAAGATACCCTTACTCTATGAATGGAATTACAAGAATACCACTATCATTGTCTAATTACAAAAATATCCTTGTCTTAGTTAAAGAAATTACTACAATGCTGTTTGCACAAATCCCTAGACTTGTCTTTAGACAAGAATGAATCTAAGCCATTGGATTAAGATGATAACACAATAATTTAACCACATACATCATACACATTTCTGAATCACATACATGCACTAAAGGTTAGAAAATCTCCACTAACATCTTTGCACAAAACATGGAGCATTTTCATCCAACATGTTTGCATAAAACATGGAAACATGTTTGCACAAAACAAGGAGCATTTTCATCCCAAAATTCAGCCAACATGTTTCCATAAATCATGCTCCAAGTTTTTTCCTTCTTCTGTTTTTTTCTCTAATCTTTCCACTATAAATACTCCTCAAACTCTCTTCAATTCAGAAACTCCCTAAATGTTCTTTCTTTCTTATTCTATCATTCTTCTTATGTTCTTCAAAGACTTCCGTTGATCCTCTAAACTTCATCCAAACACTTAAATCCTAAGTCCAAACTTTCACTAGCCCTCACAAGAGTTACAATCTTTAACTCTAGTGAGAAATATTTTCTTAAGCACTCAAGTTCTAGAGCCAAGATTCAAGGAGGGTCATCCACTCCAAAGACTCTTGTTCAAAGCTTAAGAAAGAAGAGAAGGACCCTTTTTAGACCCTACACAAGAGGTAGGAGTTTCTTCTTTATTTGTTCAAGTATTGTTGGCTTCTAACTTTGCTCATGGATAGAATGCCTCAAACTTGAGTTATTGTCAAAAGTTTTGAATAATTATATTTTTAGAAAACAAAACCTGTTCTATTCTGCTATGAGTACTTTTATGATGTTATCAAACTCAAATATAACTTAAAAGATTGTATGTGAAACTTGAGTTAATAAAGATAATTTAAGACATGAACATGGCAGGTGCTGGAATTTCTAGTTATTTCTGGCAGTAGTTACTTCGAAAATTAGTGTTCATAAAATATGAAGGATCTCGAAATGAAAATATTTTTATTATAAACTAGACTCATTGTAGAAAACTCTCCAAAAAGAATCACCTAAAACGAAGTTTCCTAGCCCAAGATATAAATTTTTAAAGTAGAGCCTAAGACTGAAACTCTTAATCTGACCTTGTAGTAGTAAAATAGGTGTAACTCACTCTAGAAAAATGCAAATGGACTGATTTCAACTTTGTGGAAAATCTAACACATCTATAAACACACTTATGTATGCTATGCATAAATTTTTACGCCATAAAAATACAAAATGAGAGATATATTTTCGGGACAGTGTGCTGAGAAAGTCTTGAAGGTGGTGTGATACTGTGAGAGTGCAATTTGGAAAGGTTCTGGCTAAGGAAAGACTTGGTATTTAAGCATGTCCATTGTGACCCACCTCTCTTTCCTGGGAATCCTACTATGCACAATTTACAGTTGATTTACACTAATCTAAGATGTTAGTGCTACAAATTTTATTCTAAAAGATGTCAGAACTCTAAATAAAAGATTCAAGTCTTGTAAAGAGATAATTTTAAGAATTTAAGTAGAATAATAATCTTCAAGAGATATATATAAAATTCATAATAAAAATATATAAAGAACCCCTAAAAATATCTTAAAGGGTATTAATGTATTAATGGAAATACTAAGAGTACAAAGAAGACTAAGAGAAAAAGATAATACTAAGATATCCATAACCTATTAGGAACACTAGAGACCTAACTTGATAACTTAGGTTGCTTAATATGAATTATCTATGAGAATGTTTGCTATGAGATTTACATGATATTGTCTATGTTACATGAAGTGATATACAGAAATGTGAATGTATTGATGAGATATGAAATGATAATGATAAAATGATTGACTATGCCATGATTTATTAATGTGCATACATTCATGTTTCAAATGAAATAATAAATAGACCAACTCACTGCTCAATCCTCTTTGAGGATTAAGGTATTGATGATTTCACTCAGTGAGAATAAAAGTAAAACCTGAAAAAGTAGCAATGATAGTCTGGAAAAGTGGACTTGAGCTAAACTCACGGCTTAACCCCCTAAACCGTTGAGATCATTCCAACGGAAAGAAAACCAAAAGGTTGTGGCAACGGCCACGGTATGAGCTCATTACCCTTTTAGGGTGGTCTAAGGTATTGATGCATTCATCCCATGAGTAATTAAGAAATATGTTGATGAAATAAATGAAAGATGATGATCACTAAACAAGTGAATGTTGAGGATGAGTAATCATGAAATGCATGCAGCTCCTAAATGATTATTGCTTATTAGTGGTTTTACATTATATGCTTATATGTATGCTTGATGAAATACCGAATGGATATTTCTGCTAATGTTCAAGATTAATTTAAAAGTAACTGCACTTCGGCTAATCACGTTTGTGAAAGTTTGATAATTGAATCCTTACCTGTTCACCTTTTTATAATAAACCCGAAGTGACTGGGACGACAACGATGACACTTTTAGTACAAGTAGGAACTCCTACTGAGAAATCATGTATTTCTCACTCCTATGTTTATTTTCCGTTGTCGTTACCAGAGACAGATGTGTCCACCTAAAGCAACGAAGCTGTAGCTGAGGAAGGAGGTAGCACGTGAAGATTTCAAACCTTTCAAGTAGGAGCAATTCCGAGCTTTAGTTACATTATAGTTTGTGAGAAACAATTAATAATGGTAGAACTTATATTGTTATTTGTAATAACTTATCAGTATAATATATGCCCTGTTGTGACTTATGTATTAAGTGATTATATTCCAGTTTATGTGATAATCGTTATACACTTAGTCTCTTATTCCGCTTATTTAATTAAGTGCGTAATGTAACTTGATTATTATCTATAAAAGCGCTATGTATTTCACTTCTCGTTACAGGCTTAAGTTTTCAAAAAATTAATTTATTTAAAGAAAAAAAAAACTTCCACTATTTTTCTAAGTTAATTTCAAAAGAAAATAAATGCAAGGCATAAGTGACAACTAATAGAATCCAAATGTGAACTTAAGCACAGTGGGGTTCTATTAGGGTGTTACAATGCTAGCTAATACAGACCTAGGAAACTTAGAGCGACTCTTTTCCTCATCTACTTCCTAAGAAAAGCATTCAACAATAGATGAACGGGAAAGAAGATTTTTACACTTCAAGAGGATTGATTACAAATACGATGAACATCACAGGAAGTGTGGAGAGACATGTGTATTTCGTTAGATGTGCCTTGGAACATTAGTCTAGAAAGGTAGGCTGACAAACTTGTCACATCGGTTGCAGAAGCTATTATATTATAGAGGTTTCTGATATCCTCATTTTCCTTTTTACTTTCTAACCATGGTTTCTGAACTCCTCCTTCTAGAAGATATGATCATTAATCATTTAGGCAAAAGAGAGAATGTACTAGTTATAACACTGGGTCTGATTCGAGATTTAAATTTTAAAATTTGAATTTTCCCTCTATTTTCCTCAGTGTTTTGTACTCAACAGTAAAGCGAGCTTTCTTATAGCATATTCAATCTCGTTAATTTTTCTTTGATCTTCTAGTCTTCAATCTTGCTTCTTTGAGAATGATTTCTTTGCGATTATAGTAATTGATGACTGAATAACTTGTTGCTCTTGGTCATGAGTTGATTTCTTTATCCTGAGTGTTCTTTCTGATGTCCTATGCTACTTTCTGAAGATCCTTTCCTTGTTTCTTGTCCTCGACTTGATTAGCTTCAATCCTCAAGCATTTAAACTTTCTTTGCATGAGATAATATTCACCTCTTGTAAGCTTAATCTCCTTTCATGAGATAAAACATGATTACTCATATGTAGTCAATTTATTCTTGATTCAAGTCTGCCTCTATGCTTTTGGTCCGTAGACATGAATACATGCTTTGCTTGAAATAACATGCACTTTCCTTTTCGACTTGGTCTCCGTAACACCCTAAATCTTAACCCAAGACTACTAGTATGTACTTAGGTTAATCTTTAGAATATTACCTCTTGGTCTCATCTTTTACTTAGAAAATACTTAGCGGAAATATGGGTAAAATTTTTCTTTTTGGAATTTAAAATCAAAGTGAGAGCCACGCACGAAACTTTAAAGGGAATCATAGCGAAACATATAAGCAAAGCATAAGAAACACATCATGTCATGGGAACATCAACTGAATCATAGATATATATATATAACGTGCCTACCCAAAGAGGCAGGACTATCTGATACATCATGAAGCAAAATACAACTGAAATGCAATACAAGGAAATCAAAAAAAGCAAATACAAGAGAAACTACCCCCATACCCATGTGCATCTAAAGGAGACAACCTCATATACAAAAGAAGGTTTGTCCTCTACTATGTGGCATGCGTGTGCACTAACTACTAACCCTCCTATGACTACTCCTGCTGGTCCGAATACGTGGGTCGAGTCGATCCACCGAATCTCGGCGGGAGTGGTCGAGCGCATCATCGGGCATGTCCACATGGCGAGGGCGCATAGATGGTCGTCGAGCCAACCTCGGTGGACCACTGCCTCCTCACTCCCACCCTCATCGGTGGAGGAGGCGGGGTGGAGCTCCAACTGTACATGTGGGATGGCGGGTCCTCGGATGGGTCCGTCTCCGAGTACTGGGGACGCGGCACATACTCGGGGTACTCGCGTACCGCTGATGTCTCGGGCTCCATGCGTAGGATCTGCTCATCGCGTGGTCTCGCTCGCTCAAAAATCCCGTTATGACGGTAAGGAAGCGATCGGGGGTGAAGCGGTAGCTCGGGATGTGGTGCTTGAAGGGTCGTCCCATGAACATGAATACTCGGCGGTTGCGACCCTCAAAATGGTATGACCCGAGTGCCGGGTCATGGTGCAACTCCCATACCGGGGTGTCGATGAAGAGTAAAAACGTCGCCATCTGAAGATATGACGGAAGAAAAGAGAGAGGGAATGAGAATCTTTCAAAAAGAATTCTCGATGAGGGTTATCCCTACCTAGGTGTCATTGTCACAACCTCAGGAACCTTGGGTTTATTTCTAAAAGGTGTGCATGCATATAAATTCCTTTTAAGTTGGTTTTCCAAAGAGGTATTTTATCCAAGGTCCGTCATATTTTATAATGCGTCTTTATAACTTAAGCGAAATATACTAATGATATGAATGCATCATAAGGTAAACCAAACAATAGAATAACTAGGAAACATTATAACATTGGCATAAGTATAGTTTATGTGACATTGTTAACTTTAACTTTCATCTCATGGGGCCGCCCTAAAACTTCTCTAGGTTATGAGCTCATACCTTAACTAGTCGTCACTAGCTCTTACTTATCCTATGATAAGCGTAACATAATCCCGACTTAAAGTACGGGCTAGGGGGCAAATTAAGGATCTCCTTTCTAGGATCATTTCCTCTTTGAAACGCTTTGCTAGCCACGTGGGCCTCGCAATTTGTCCGCTTTGGCAGGCTGCATCTACACATACCCTCACGGATTTGTCTCCTCCTTGGGGTGCTCGGCCGAACCGGTGTCACCCAGGAGAAGCGCGTCTCAGTGTTGTGTCACATTTATATTCTCATAAGTATTAAATCACAATTACCTCATCATTTATCATATTCATTTTTATCATGCATTCTCATATAGCTTTTTCATAACATATATATCATCACATGAAACTTTCTCATAACATTCGTCAAATAAAACTTTCGGACAAACATCATCACATAGTCATATCTAACAATCATCCCCATAAGCTCATAGACATGTTATGTTATAACTCATAGTGTTTTAAACTTTGATTCTTATGAGTCTTAAACTTGCAAATTAATTATCTTTAACTTCTTTACACACCTATAGTTTGACAATTAATGAGTTATACAAATTTTATGCTCAAGAACTAATCCAAATAGCACTAAGCAGAATTTGGACAGCTTTGTGTTTATGTGATTACGGAGTTCTAGAAATTACGGTTTAGATCTTTATCTCACATTCTAAGTTATTGATCATCAACACCTAGTCTCTTGGGAACCTATAAGGTTATAACTAAGTATTTCTCACCTCACCCTATGGTCAAGAACATCTCTAAACCTCAAGAGTGCAGAAATCAAAATACTAACTTTACGGGTACCTAGAAGTCACAATAATGACCCTTTCTAAGTTCGGTTTGCTCCTAAGGTTTCAAGATTAAGTCCTAAACCAATTATGAGTCATTCCTACACATATAAACTAATTTAAAACCATGATTATTGAATCTAAACCTTGCTGGACAGAATCCAGAAAATGAATCTTTAAGGGATCTAGAACTCTCAAATTAATTCTTTTCTAGTTCCTAACTTATCCTATCTTTCACATATGAGTCTTAACATAATTATTACCTAAACATAAGCATATTAACATCATTAACACAGCTCATACAGTGGCCAAACATAGCAAGGCAGAACTGAAACAGAAACTCCATTTAAAGGCATTGAATCATAGTTTCTAAAGCACATAAAATACTAGTTTCTCTTGGAACCTTATTAAAACCTTCAAAACTCTTTTATGAACACTTTTATCATCTAAACTCATGAAAATACTTAATAGGGCAGTGGCTATATTATTTTCATCTCAAGAGGTCCTAAATTCATAACACTTAGTTCTACACATTTCTTATACTCATATAAGTTTAGAAAAATTATAAAATATAGTTTTCAATACTTGAAAACATTAAGGCCTCATAGGGCCGAAATATGAACCATAGGAAATAAATGTTTTAGACCTTTGTTTGAGATGTCATTGGGCAAGTCTTTGAGCTCTAGAATCATTAAAGTGATGACATAAAAATAAACATGCTCATGCACTTATTTTAGTTATTGCTAGAAAGTAAAGTGAGAGCATAAAATAAATATGTGGTGCAATATATTATTATCTTTGATATTTAGGTGAGGACTTGAAATATAAATATGATAATGCAAAGCTTGAAACATAAACATGATAATGCAAGTTCATTCATTATCTTGGGATTTAGTGATAGCAAGGAAATAAGCATGATATGCAAAGCTTAAAGTAAACATGATGCAAGTTTCATTTTTATGTTTAACTAGAGCTCATTTAAGACTTTAACAAGATAATAACCCCATACAATATCTCAAAGATCACAACACAAGAATCGAAAATCATATAAAAGAGAAAGAAAGTGAAGCTACATCAAGTTCTTTATTAAGTACCCAAAACCCTAATCTAGAGACAAATCTCTAGAACGTGCCGGCCAACTTTAAGGTTGACAAGGGTAGGCTTGGGCTTTTAGAAATCCTTAGATTAATTTTTCTTAAGTTGGAAAACCATGTGAGCTAGATAACATATAGATGAAGTTGTAAGAAAAGGAAAACTCAAGCTTTAGAGGTTTCTTTGAGATGAACACAATGTCATCATCTAGAAACTCTCATCATCAAGCTATCATGCTCAAATCAAGGCCTCATGGCCGAAAATGAAGGGAAAGGAAAGACAAAGGAAAGTTCAAAAAGAATCCAAGAGAAAACTAGAGAAAAACACTTTCTTGAGCAAAATAGAGTTTGAAAACAAATCCCTACCTAGTGATGAAGATAAAAGCTTGATCTTGAAGATGGAAATGAGATGAGCAACACCTCCTAGGATGGTGATGATGATTCGGCCTTGATGAGAGAAAAAGAAAGAAAATGTGTTTCAAGTGGAGTTGTGTTTGAGGTGTGGTGTTTGAGAGGTTTGATGATGGTTCAAGGTTTTGGGGTGGTGTTTGATGGTGGAGAGGTGATGATGAGATAAAGAGATGAAGAAGATAAAGATGAAAAGAAAGGAAGAACACTCTTGGAACTTTGAGAGAAAAAGGAAAGACTAGCAAGACAACTCTAAAACTCTAAACTTGCAAATGCTTCAAAGTGCAACAAGGCTAACACAAGCATCCTATTTATAGAAAAACAAAACCATGGAGGAGTTAATGGGGAGGGCTTTGGCCGTAGCCTTTGAGGGAGGAAGGAAGAGAAAATATCTCTTACACAAGGTCATTCAAGCATGGTTTGAAGTATGGAAGCTATGCTACAAAGCATGGCTTGATGTGAGTTAATTTCCTATCACATTTTTATGAATTTAGTCTTCTAGAAACAATGCATGGCTGGAACTCTTCCAGCCACAATTAAATGGGAAAAATGGGTTGTTTTAATTATTTATTCATGTGGAAATTCAAGCTTGATTGAAAGTTATGACAAGGTATAGTGTATGTGACTTGAGGTATGGCCTTGGAGTGTTGAAAAATTGAACATGTGATGCATAATGGGGGAGAAGGTTCACGGCCTGGTCTGGTTCAGCAAGGGAGGAGGTGAGTTTGACCATTTAATTGTGTGTTAATGGTAGGTTTAGATGTGTATTAGCTTAGGTACAAGGTTAGGAATGATTAAGCTTAAGTTTAGGTAACTAAGAATGTGATTTAGAGAGTTTATGACAAGTTTAGGAGTACTCATACATCATTAAAGAATTTAAAACTCATTTATGAATAAACAATGTGTAACACAATTCCACTATTTAAGGAATTGGAAAGAGAAAACACTATTCAAGATTCTATGACTAGGTGTCATAAAATTAAAATATGATTTTAGGTTGTAATTAAGTACTTTTTGGTTCTAATCAACTTTAATAAATTATTTTGACTCTAGATTAATTAAGGAAATTAATTAACCTTCGATTAGAGCCTAATATTGCTTAGGTTTGCTTAATCGCGTGATTAAGCGTAAAAATACGAAACTAGGGGCAAAACCGTAATTTTGCACTAATTTTGCCCGGGACTTCAAAAATTAAAACTGAGGTCATAGAATACATAAAAACGCCTTTTAAAACCATCTGGAGAAGTTTCGGGTTCATCCGGCACTTGCAAACGGGTAAAACACCACAGGGGCATTTTGGTCATTTTGACCCGAAAACTCGAAAAATGAGATTTTCGATCCCGGGAAGGTACATAAGTTTTCTAATCCCCTTCCAACATTGAGTTTGCCCTTCGAGTTCTGCCGCACTGGCTTTCCTCGGTCAGAGGTGAAAAATGACCTCAGGGGCATTTTGGTCATTTTCACTCTAACAGAAAATCGGGGCGTTACAGTCTCCTCCATGAGATATATCATGCTTGCGCATGCAAAGTGAAACATTATTCTAGCTTTAAGTTCGTATCATGCTTTAATCTGTATACACATACTTTGCTTGACTTAATATTCACTTTCTGTTTAACTTAATGTTTTCCCATGAGATATAACATGCTCACACATGCAAAGTGAAATATTATTCTTGCTTTAAGTTTGTGTTATAAAAATCGGATCTACCTGTTATACTTTGTCAAGAAACTCAAGATAGCCATTAGTCATTCTTCAAAACATTTTCTCTAAATTGGCTTTGTTGTCGTTCAAAACATTTTAAGCTCATACTTTCTGAGTACTTTCTAAAGGGTTCTGGAGCTTACAGCTGTAACATCCTCCCAAGTACAACCTCATCCTTAAGTTATGATATCATACTCGAGAGTTGTTACTTATTAATTAGCAGACCTTTCTTAATTATCTATAGCAAGCTCGATAGGTTCATGTAATAACTAGCTTATATTACATTTACATACTGCAATTAAATACAGTGAACTAAAATATCAACTACTAAACTACTGTGATCTCGAGTTCCTTTGTCTAATAGTCCCATAGTTCTTTGGATAAACCTGAAAATGACACGAAAACATAAAAAGATCAGGGATGAGAATTCTCAGTAGGGTATTCCCTAAAACATATATTGAAATTAATGTCATCGTCTTCGTTCCAGCCACTTCAGTTTATAATGTGAGCATGCAACATATATCAAAGGTTCATTTCAAAGTTCAAAAACTATTCTTTCGAAGTGGGTATCTCCTATTATTCAATCATTTAATATACATTTATCATACTACTCAAACATATTGGTCTTAATGTCGATACTAAAATTCTTCACTTAGCACTTAGGATAAAGGACTACTTATAACCATTGCTATTTTAACTCATCTTTGCCCTTGACTAATCTTTTTACATCTGGGCATTATGTATCACCGTCCCCAGTGTGGGAATAATGGGCAACAGACTGCTTTTCGGGACTAAGCTCATTCCTATACATGATCATTGGATTTACTTTCTCTAATTCTCACACAGACCTATTCGTTGCCAGGTTTACTTTTCTCCACTCAATTCAAGGGTAGTCGGGTTTACTTTCCCTGATAGACTGGATTTACTTTCTCCAGCCCAAGACATATAATCTCATTCTTATCTTGGTAGTCAGGTTTACTTTCCCTAACAGATTAGATTTACTTTCTCCAGCCCAAGATAGATAATTTCATGCTTTTCTTGGTAGTCAGGTTTATTTTCCAGACAAACCAGATTTACTTTCTCTAACCCAAGATATACAAGCTTACGCTTTTCTTTCGCATATATGTAATTGTAAGAAACATTCATATCTATGTGTACCTAACCTCATCAATAAGCTGATATTCTCAATTATTCATATTCATATTCATATTCATGTGCTCATGTCATACTAGTACAAAATGCCATTATTTCATCAATTCAAGGCATCAATTAAATTCGTAGAACAATTTATTTTGCGTATCAAACCACAAATTCAGGGGCTATAAAAATTCCCTACGACACTTCAATGTGTCCCAAAGGACAGTGAAAATTTCAAAGCAAAAATAATTCTCTAACTATATTTATAAAATTTCATAAATTTGGAGGTCAGAATTGCTTAGTTTCAGCCAACAGCCAGACGTCTCAATTTTTCTACCCTATCAAATGAGCTCAAAACTTCACACCAAAATTTAGGGTTCAACTTCAAGATGTCCTCAATCTCTTATACAAATTTTAGTTCAAAATTAAATCATTTGCCAGGGTAACAAAATTAGATAATTTCAATACTACAAACTGGGCTATACAGGCAGAAACCCTGATCCTTAAGGTTTTCAATTTTTTTAAAATAGGAAAATTGGTTTTTATGCCTCAAGAAAATTTCTAGAAACATTACCATATGTTGGCTACATCACATAAAATTTTTAGCCTAAGATCACGTCTTTAAATTAGTGAGAAAAATCAAAACATTTAACCTGCTTGCTAAATTCGGGATTTCTAGCAACATGATCCATAACATGCTTTAGCAAAAAGGGTTTCCTAACTTCATCAAAACTTTCTACCAAAATTAATACATCAATATTCATGTATAATCAGAAAATAAAACCAAAAATTTCAGACTCAATTATTCAGAGGAATGGATGAATAAAGCCCTACTTGTTACTAGAAGATCTTTGCACTTGTAACGCCCCGATTTTCTGTCTGAGTGAAAATGACCAAAATACCCCTGAGGTCATTTTTTGCCTGGAATTTGTAACGCCCCGATTTTCTATTAGAGTGAAAATGACCAAAATGCCCCTGAGGTCATTCTCAACGCGAAATTCGAGGAAGGTCGATCCGGTAGTACTCGAAGGGCAAACTCAACGTTGGAAGGGGATTAGTTGACTTGTGTGCCTTTCTGGGATCGAAAATCTCGTTTTTCGAGTTTTCGGGTCAAAATGACCAGAATACCCCTGATATGTTTGACATGGGTACAAGTCCCGGATGAACCCGGAACTTTCCCAGATGGTTTTAAAAGGTGTTTTTATGCATTCTGTGACATCAATTTTAGTCCCGGAGCTCTCAGACAGTTTTCATGCAAAATTACGATTTTGCTCCTAAATGCAGCATTTTGAGCTTAATCGCGTGATTAAGCAAACCTAAGCAATATTAGGTTCTAATTAGAGATGAATTAATTTCCATAATTAATCTCAAGTCGAAATAAATTTATTAAATTTGATTAGAACCTAAGATTGCTTAATTTGAACTAAAATCTCATTTTAAATTCAAGATTCCTAGTCATGGAATCTTGAATAGTGTTTTCTCTCTCCAATTCCTTAAATCATGGAATCGTATCTACATTGTTTAATGCATAAAATGAGTTTAAAATCCTTTAATGATGTATGAGCACTCCTTAATTGAGTCATAGAATTCCTAATTACATCCTTAGTCACTTAAACTTATGCTTAGTGACTCTTAACCTTGCACCTAAAACTAATACACATCTCAACACATCATTAGCACACAATTAAACAAAATAAACCTCTCTCCTCCCCCCTAAACCCACACGACACTCTCTCCCCCTCCATGCCTCAAATATTTGAAATTTAAATGCATTTTCAAGTCTACACCAAGTCATGCCTACACCATGCTTTGCACCATGTTTGTCATACTTTCACCCATGCTTTGAATGACCACATGTAAGAGATATTTTCTATCCTCCCTTGCCTCTAAAAGCCACGACCAAACTGCCCCTTTGTGAGCCCTGTAACACCTTAATTCTTAACCCAACTTTCTAGAACACATGAGGTTAATCATTAGGTCATTACTTCTTAGTCTCATCATTTTATTAAAATACTTAACGAAAATTACAGGTAAATTGTTTTTTTTGAAAATATAAATCAAAGTGAGAGCCACGTTCTTGTCTAATGAGAGACATAAATATCAATCATAAGGAATACAAAAGCTATAGCAAGTAACAATAGAACAATGGTCATCACAATAAAGGAAACATTACATTAATAACATAGTTAAGATACATAGGTAGTCACGCCTTTATAGAAACGGGCTGAGCTTACAATACATAAGAAAGGAAATACAACTGAAACAAGAAAGCATAAACAACCACAACTACCCGAGTGCACCTATGATGGACAACCTCAAAACAAAAGAAGGTTTATCCACTCTACATGTGGGTGTGTGCACTAAGCTTCCCCTAGGACGTCTGCTAATAGAACCCGAGGAAAGGTGGAGTGTAACCGATCAAGGGACGCAGGGCGGCAGGAGTGGGCACACGCGAAGACTGAGCGTGAGCTCCTCGATAAGGGCGCTTCTCGGCTTGCCTAGCCAGCCTCGGCTGTGTAACAGTCTCCTCGCCCTCGCCTCGTACGAACTGAGGTGTAGGAGCAGAGCTCTCGCTATATATATGCATTGGCGGGTCCTCGGAAGGGTCGTCCTTCAAACTAGGAGACCGAGGCACGTAGTCCTGGAAGTCTCGAGGCATCGAACCACCAGTGTACATCCGCAGAATCCTCTCATCTCGCATCTGGGCATGCTAAAAAATGATCGCATCATCGTAGGGTGACATCGGGGAGAAATGGTAGCTCTGTACAGGATGTGCAAAGGGGCGTCCGATGAACATGAAGACTAGCACGGTGCACTGCCCCTCAAAATGGTATGATCTGTGATCCAGATCAAAGTGAACCTCCCAAGTTGGCATGTCGACAAAAACCACGAACGTCGTCATCGCTCTCTGAAGATGTGACGGAAGAAGGAGAAGGAAGAGAAAGGAGTGAAAATTCTTACTAAAGAATCTCAGTAGGGGTCTCCTATGCTAGGGTTACATCGTTCACATCCTCAGGAACCTTGGGTTTAATTATACAAGGTGTGCATACATAAAAGATTCATTATTAGAGTTTATAAAACCAATTATCCAAGGTTCATTCCCTTTGGCATGCATCTTGATGTTATGAATGCAACATATTAAAACATGAATGCATGACAATGCCTCAATCAAATAACTCAATGAATCACAACTTTAAGAAAACACACAAGTGGCATAAAGGGCATATAACTTTCAAGTGGATCTTTCCTCAACTTCGTGACATTAATCATGGTACTTCAGCATAATAAGGCCACTCTAAAATAACTAGGTTATAAGCTCATATCTCAGCTAGTCATCACTAGCTCTTGCCTATTATCTGAAAAAGCGAAACATAATAAAATAATCCCGACTACGCAAGTACGGGTAGGGGGCTAGGGATCACCTCTCTTAGGATATACCCTCTTTGAAACATTTTGCGGGCATCAAGCCACAATAATTTGTCCGGTGTCACCCAGGAAAGCGCGTCTCAGTGCTTTGTCACATAAAAATCTCCTGGGGATGCTCGGCCGAACCGGTGTCACCCAGGGTTTTCAACTTATGTGGTACTTTAAAACATTTCTTCAACCCTTTTAGGTTTGACGGAAATTCGGCAACATAACAGCTGTTAAACCGAATTTCCTTCAAACCGAAACTTATGCCACAAGCTATTCACATAACATATTCATCATTTAAACCTCATGCTATGATAAACTTCATATCTTAAACAATCATTTCCTCATGCATCATAAACATCTCAACATGTCATTGCATCATATAAACATCATAGCATTAACGATTTCTTAATGTCTTATGCATTGACCCTTAAGGTCCTTAACTCACAATCTAAGTTATAAATCATCACAACTTAATCTCTCGGGTACCTATAGGCTCATATCTAAGTATTCCTCACTCAAAACTATGATCACAAACATCTCTAAACCTTAAGAATACAAAATCTAAAATTCTAACTTTATAGGTACCTAGGAGTCACAACAATGACCCTTTCTAAGTCCGGTTTGCTCCTAAGTGATGTGAGCTATCGTGACTCACAAACAAATTAAAATTTATAAAGTGCTAAGTTACACCAAAAATATAGTAAAGGGCACAACTCAGGTCGTCTCACAAGGAAGTGTTCTAATTGATTCAAGAAATTGGGGGATTTTTGGAGAATGAAATTAAAACAATTAAATTAAAAGGTAATAGCAACAATGAAGAAAGGCACTAGTGCAAGGTATTCCTAGGATTGGAAATTAATTATCATTGACTAAATATTAAACCCATTGGTGGATATTAGTAATAAATTACTGGCAATTCTACTAGTGATTGATTGACCTCCAGAATTTGATCAATGCAAATAACTAATGAACGACAATCGCCAATTTGATTAGAAATCACATTAATTTATTGAATCAATTGCTATAGCCTAAATGCCAAACGGAAAGTTAATTCTAATGTTCTCCCTCAAACATAAACGAATAGATCTATCAATTTATGCCCAAAGGATTTCCCTAAATGACGATTGCCAATTTAGTTATCCCAATAAAAATTATAGCAATCACCACAATAATCATAGGAATAGAAACTGCAGAACATTAAGAAAACCAAAGCATTTAATATCAAAAGAGGTCTCAAGCATCATTCCAATCCATCCGGAAACCCTTACACTAGTAAAGAAATCTACCCCTCCATCTCTGGAGGATTACAACAATAAAGATAAAAGAACCTGGAAATAATAGCAATGATCATCGCCACGATCTCCAAGGCAAGCACCTCTACCAATGGAACCCTTAGAGAAAGAAGGGAGAAGAGAGAAGAGAGATGTAGAGAGAGAAGGTGAAAAGGGGGAGAATGGAATGAATGAGAATCCCCCTTTAGAGTCCTCTATGAAACCCTAAAATAATCACTAAAAGTATTAAAGCAAAATTGGGCCCAGTCTGGAAAAATCGCGCTATTTTGACTGCCTAAGCGGTCCTGCATGACTTTGCTGAAAAATTGTGCTCTTTGTTCACCGCCTAGGTGGTCATTGAGACCGCCCAGGCGGTCATCAGTGTTGCTAAATCCCTTTTTCTGCTCTAGTACACTAACCTGGAAGCTCTTGTTAACAAACAACACTCCTACAAAGAGGTTAAAAGCACAAAGCACTTCCAAAAAAATGATTATGCACTAAAAACAATATTAATAGCTATGAAATTAACCAATGATGCATACTGAGGACAAAGTGCAAATTCACTAATTTAACCAACAATTAAGTACAAAACAAATGCAACATATTCATAGTTAGGATGGAAAATGGGTGCATAAATGAACCCATCAAACTCCCCCACACTTAAACAATTGCATGTCCTCATGCAACAAATACAATACACCAATCCAATGGACCTAGAGATACAAGCAATAAGCAATTACACCAATAATTAAAGAAGACCTCAACAAGCAAGGCATGAATAAGAACAAAACATACATGGTAGAATTCATATATAATGCATGGACCAAGCACAAAAATCCTCCCAAGGTCAGTGTTTGCCACTCATTCACTCAAGTGTTTGGGGTTTATGATGCACACTCAATCACCTCAAATGAAAATGCATTACCATAAACTTGCTATGGGTCTCATTCTCCATTTTGTTACACACACATGCATATTGAATCAAGAGGACTTACCTTTGGTTGTAATGGGGCTTAGGTGAAGGTGGATAAATATATAGGTGAATAGACTAAACCTCAAGTCAAAGGAGAGTAAATGTATACACTAAGAGCACAAGTGCTTAATGGTACACTTAGTCCATTTTAATCTCAATTACAGGCCTTAAATTTCAATGTGGCACACCTTCAACTAACTTTTTCAGAATTTTTTTTTTGCTTCTTTTTTTTCAGATTTTTTTTTTAGTATGCCACTTGCTGAATTTATTGTATTCACATTGTTCCTCCCCCACACTTAAATTGGAGCATGTCCTCATGCTCTCCCCCAAACTTATGCTCAAGCACATATAAAAATTTGTATCAATGCTCTCCTAAGCCTAAAAGGTTGGGAATTTTCATGGTTTTTCACTTTTGGCTAAGGATGTGCTAAAACAAAATAATGGATAATAAGACTTAAAGGGGATAAACAATGGCAACATGCAAAAGGTGGCTATATGGGCAAGTGGCTAAAATAAGAAAAATTGCCTCAATCATATTCAAGCATGCACATGGAAATATATTTTCAAACAAGACCCTAAGCAAGTTCTAGAATGCAAATCCAAAGAGGGAAACACACATGAACAAATAAGCATGGCACATGATAGTCCAATCAAAGAGGCTCAAAATCTCACAAGTAAAAGTGCATGTACTCAATCCAAACAACAATGAATCGACGAAGCATGCAATACAAGATAAGTCAATGCCAAGCGAGTCAATAAGGTGCATGTGGTGTAAGCCTATTCATGTGATCTCTAAGGTTCCAAAGGAATGGTGTAGGACACAAATAAAAATGAATAAAATGCAAGACTCAAAATTAAAATGAAAATAAATAAAATGCAGAAAAATAAAAGGGAAAGTAAAGAAAAACCTCATGGTGGGTTGTCTCCCACCTAGCACTTTGCTTTAACGTCCTTAAGTTGGATAGTCAGGACCCTCATGGAGGCTTATGCTTGAATTGATCCCGAAATTTCCACCAAGGCTTGGGTTTTTTCACTTCACTTGGATCCCAGAGTATACGAATCATGCCACCAAGTTCCCTAAAACTTCCAACCACTTCACCATAAAGTGCACATAAAGCTTGGAGTTGAGCATCAGTTTCCAGAATAGTATACTCATTTCACTCTAAAAGGTGCTCAGGGAGAGGAAGTTCCAATTTCAATAAAAGTGAGTGGCCCTTAAGAGACGATGGTTGGGCACAAGGTACAACCTCTGTAACTGATATCTCAACCATGGAATCTTCCTTTGCAGTATCAACAGTCTTATAATTATCAGTCAACTCTACTGTATAAGCAAAGTTCTCCAAAATAGAAGGTGAACTCTCCATATCTTCAACATGAGCAGGGTGTGGAGATTCCCCAACCAAAATTTCTAAAGGGATTATGTTTGAAAAAGAATCACTCACATTGTTAACATCAACACTGTCTGTATCTTCACCACAATCATGGTCATCAAAACTGGCAAGTGGAATGCAGGGAGCATCAAATGTCTCATCAACCAATTCTTCTTATGGTGTTTCGTCCATATGAATTGTGTCTTGTTGAGATGTATCACTGCCTTGCTCAAAACTCGGCAACACATCTGGGATTTGAGATGAACTCAATTGTTGGAACCATGAGTTTTGCAACTTAATTATGTCATTCGTCATCTCTAGCAAAGCATCACTAGTTCTCTTTTGACTCTCCATTATTGCTCTCATCATTTCTTGCCATGGAGGTTCAGAGATACTGGGAGGAACAAGCAATGTTGGAGACTGTTGATACTGCAAGTCATAGGTCTCCTGTTGTTGGCAGGATTGCAAATTCTGGTGATAGAGTAGAGGTGATGGCTGGAATTGTTGCTGGAAATACAAGTGTTGAGATGACTCATCACTCCCATATCCTTGATTTATGCAATCATACCAATGAGATTGGGACATGCCAGAGTAAGCATTATCAGCAACCTGCGTACCTGCAACATTGCAAGAGCCATATGTCTGGGAACTAAAGTATGTGTTAATAAACATGAAAAATCAAGTGAAAAGAAATAATAATAATAATATAAATAATAAAGGAAAATAAATAAAACAAAAATTATTTTTTTCACCAAAATAAAATAAAATAAAGTGCTAAAATTTATAAAGGTAATAGCAATAATTTATAAAGTGCTAAGTTGCACCAAAAATATAGTAAAGGACACAACTCATGTCTTCTCACAAGGAAGTGTTCTAATTGATTCAAGAAATTGGGGGATTTTTGGAGAATGAAATTAAAACAATTAAATTAAAATGTAATAGCAACAATGAAGAAAGGCACTAGTGCAAGGTATTCCTAGGATTGGAAATTAATTATCATTGACTAAATATTAAACCCATTGGTGGCTATTAGTAATAAATTACTGGCAATTCTACTAGTGATTGATCGACCTCTAGAATTTGATCAATGCAAATAACTAATAAATGACAATCGCCAATTTGATTAGAAATCACATTAATTTATTGAATCAATTGCTATAGCCTAAATGCCAAACGGAAAGTTAATTCTAATGTTCTCCCTCAAACATAAACCAATAAATTTATCAATTTATGCCCAAAGGGTTTCCCTAAACGACGATTGCCAATTTAGTTATCCCAATAAAAATTATAGCAATCACCACAATAATCATAGGAATAGAAACTGCAGAACATTAAGAAAACCAAAGCATTTAATATCAAAAGAAGTCTCAAAATCATTCCAATCCATCCGGAAACCCTTATACTAGTAAAGAAATCTACCCCTCCATCTCTGGAGGATTACAACAATAAAGATAAAAGAACCTGGAAATAATAGCAATGATAATCGCCATGATCTCCAAGGCAAGTACCTCTACCAATGGAACCCTTAGAGAGAGAAGAGAGAAGAGAGATGTAGAGAGAGAAGGTGAAAAGGGGGAGAATGGAATGAATGAGAATCCCCCTTTAGAGTTCTCTATGAAACCCTAAAATAATCACTAAAAATATTAAAGCAAAATTGGGCCCAATCTGGAAAAATCACGCTATTCTGATGCTGACTGCTCCCATATGACCGCCTGGGTGGTCATTGACTGCCTGGGTGGTCCTGCATGACTTTGCTGAAAAATTGTGCTCTTTGTTCACCGCCTAGGCGATAGGCGGTCATTGAGATCGCCTAGGCAGTCATCAGTGTTGCTCAATCCCTTTTTCTGCTCTAGTGCACCAACCTGGAAGCTCCTGTTAACAAACAAAACTCCTACAAAGAGGTTAAAAGCACAAAGCACTTCCAAAAAAATGATTATGTACTAAAAGAATATTAATAGCTATGAAATTAACCAATGATGCATACTGAGGACAAAGTGCAAATTCACTAATTTAACCAACAATTAAGTACAAAACAAATGCAACATATTCATAGTTAGGATGGAAAATGGGTGCATAAATGCAACCCATCACTAAGGCATCAAGATCAAGTCCTTAACCAATTATGAGTCATTCCTACACATTTAAACTAATTTAAATCCATGATTATCATTTCTAAACCATGCTGGACAGAATCCAGAAAAATCAATTACTAAGGGGTCTAGAACTCTCAAATTAATTCATTTCTAGTTACTAACTTCTCTAATCTTTCACATATGAATTTTAACATCAATTATACACAAACATACTCATGTTGTCATCATCCAAACAACATAAACGGGGAGCATATCATGGCAAGGCAGAACCGAAAATACATCTCCATAAAAAGGCACAAAACTTGGTTTCTAAAGCACATAAAATACTAGTTTCTCTTGGAACCCTTTTAAAACTATCAAAACTCATTTATAAAATTTTTTATCATTTAAAATCCTCAAAATAATCTCAAGGGCAGTAGCTAATTTAAATTTATCTCAAGAGGTCCTAAATTCATAAAACCTTGTTTTAGACATTTCTTGAACTCATATAAGCTTAGAAAAACTATGAAACATAGATTTTAATACTTGTAACAAATATAACTCCTTAGGGCCGAAATCAAAGAGCCAAACAACATATGGTTTTCAAGCCTTTGTTTAAGACAACAATGGGAAAATCTTTGAGCTCTAGGTTCTCTTAAGTGATGACATAAAAATAAACATGCTCATGCACTTGTTTTAGCTTTCATTAGAAAATAAAGTGTGAGCATAAAATAAACATGAGATGCAACTTATTATTATCTTTGGTATTTAGTGAGGACTTGAAATATAAACATGATAATGCAAGGCTTGAAATATAAATATGATAATGCAAGTTCATTTATTATTCTTGATGTTTAGTGATGGCAAGGAAAATAAATATGATGTGCAAGGCATAAACATAAATATGAATGCAAGTTTCATTTTAATGTTGTCTAGAGCTCTTACAAGACTTTAGAGATCAAACAACCTAACACTCATCTCATCACAAAGGCAGCTTTAGAGTTCTTGAACCAAGTTCTCAAAGGAACTATGAGGTTCTTGAACATCATCATCAAGCTCAAAAGAAACAAACTTTCAAAAGAACATAAAATCTCAAAGAAAAGGAAACCAAAACCAACCTTGTGAGGAAGAAAGATAAGGAAAAATTGAAACCATTAGCAAGAAAAAGTAAAGGTATTCTTGAGCTAAAATCATTTTAAGTTAGAAAGTAAAGATGAAAATTAAAGAAAATGAAAACTCAAGCTCTAGAGGTTCCTTTGAGATGAACACATAGTCATCATCTAGGAGCTCTCATCATTGAGCTATCATGTACCAAACAAGGCCTCTTGGCCGAAACTAAGAGGAAGAAAAACAAAGGAAAGTTTCAAAAAGAAATCCAAGAGAAAGCTAAAGAAAACTCATTTTCAAGAAAAACGAAGTTTAGAAAAAAAAAACACTCCAACCTAAAGTGAAGATAAAAAGCTTGATCTTTGAAAAAGAAATGAGATGAACAACTCCTCCTTGAGGGTTGATGATGATTCGACCAAGGGGGAATGAAGAGGTTGGAGATGTGTTTTGGATGAGGTTGTGTTTGAGGTCAAGTGTTTGAGAGGTTTAATGGTGTTTAGAGGTTATGAGATGATGATGGGATGGACAGATGAAGAGGATGAAGATGAAGAGAAAAGGAAATTCTCTTGAAACTTGAGAGAAAAAGAAAGGAAACTCAAGAAAGCTTAGAAAACTAAAAGTTTGCAAATGAGCTAAAATGTTTGCAAGTTCTTCTAATGCACCTATTTATAGAAAAACAAAGCAATTGAGGCTCACTCAAGGAGGCCTTGGCCATAGCAAAAAGGGAGGGAAAGGAAGAGAAAAATATCTCTTACAATGTGTCATTCAAGCATGGTTTGAAGTATGGAGGTTATGATGCAAAGCATGGCTTCAAGTAAGGTGATTTGAGTGAATTTTCCTTTAAAATTTGAATGAAATAATTCTTCTAGAAGCTAGACATGGCTGGCTGTTTTTGGGCCATAACTAAATGAGGAAAATAGCTTAATTCTTTTAGTCATTCACTTGAAAAATCAAGCATGGTGGAAAGTATGACAAAGTATGGTGAGTATGACTTGAGGTATGGCTTTGGAGTGTCAAAATTTGAGCATGTGATGAATATGGGGGAGGGCATGCTTCGGCCAAATTGGGCAGCAAGAGAGAGGAAGAAAAATCTCTCATGTAATTGGGTGTTAATGATAGGTTTAAGTGTAGGTTATCTTAGGTACAAGGTTAAGCATAAGTTTAGGTAACTAAGAATGGGGTTTAAGAGTTTTATGACAAGGTTAAGGAGTGCTCATACACATTTAGAGAGTTTAAAATTCATTTTATGAGTAAACAAGGTAGACAAATTTCCATGATTTAAGGAATTGGAAAGAGAAAACACTATTTAAGATTCCATGACTAGAAATCTTGAATTTAAAATAAGTTTTCAAGTTCTAATTAAGCATTCTTAGATTCTAATCAACTTTAATAAATTATTTTGACTCAAGATTAATTATGGAAATTAATTAATCTTTGATTAGAGCCTAATATTGCTTAGGTTTGCTTAATCATGCGATTAAGCTCAAAAACACAACTAGGGGCAAAATCGTAATTTTGCACTAATTTTGCCCGAGACCTCTGGGACTAAAACTGAAGTCACAGAATACATAAAAATGCCTTTTAAAACAATCTGGACAAGTTTCGGGTTCATCCGGCACTTGCAAACGGGTAAAACACCATAGGGGTATTTTGGTCATTTTGACCCGAAAACTCGAAAAACGAGATTTTCGATCCCGGAAAGGTACACAAGTCAACTAATCCCCTTCCAACATTGAGTTTACCCTTCAAGTACTGCCAGATCGGCTTTCCTCGAATTTTGAGCCGAAAATGACCTCAGGGGCATTTTGGTCATTTTCACTTTAATAGAAAATCGGGGCGTTACAAGCCCTCATTGCCTTGTTTTCTATAAATAGACACCTTGGAAGAACTTGTGTTACTTTGGTTCATTTGGTAAGTTTGAGCATTTTAGCATTTGTGAGTTCTTTCCTTTTTCTTCTCAAAGTTTCAAAGAAGCTTTCCTTTTTTTTTCCTCTTCACCTTCCTTCATTTTCATCTTCTCTTTGAATCACAACCTCAAACCACCACCTTAGATCATCCTCTAAAACCTCAAACACTCAACCTCAAACACAACCTCACTCAAAACACATCTCCTCCCTTTTTCCTCTCCATAAGGCCAAAGCTACATCTCCACTTTAGGAGGAGTTACTTTTCTTATTTTCTTCCTTAAGACCAAGCTTTTGTCTTCATACTGGGTAGATAATTATTCTAAAAGTTTTGCTTTACTTAAAAATTGTTGTGTTCTTGAGATTTCTCTTAGTTTTCTTTTGATTCTCCTCCTCATTTCTTTTTTTTGTTTTGGTCTCAAGATTTTCTGTTTATGTTCATAATAGCTTGATGATGAGAGTCTCTAGATGATGACCTTGCGTTCATCTCAATGAAACCTCTAAAGCTTGAGTTTTTTTCTTTTAAGTTCATATATGTTATGTAGCACACATGGTTTTTAACTTAAGAAAACTAATCATATGGTTTCAATAAGCTCAAGCCTACCCTTGTCAACCTTAAAGTTGGCCGGCATGTTCTAGAGTCTTGGCTCTAAATAGGGGTTTTGAGTATCTACTAAAGAACACGGTGTATTTTTCCTCTCTTTGTGTGGTTAAGTTTTGGTTTCTTTATTTGCTTTTTCTTTAGAATGTTGTTCTATCTTGAGCATGATGATGATGTTCCAGAACCATGAAGTTACCTTGAGGTCATGGCTCAAGAACTCTAAAGCTCATTTTGCTTGAATGAGATAAGTGATGAGTTGTGATTCTTTGTTCCTTTAAAGTCTTTCATGAGCTCTAGATAATCTAAAACGAATTTGCACTCATATTTACTTTCATGCTATCGCTAAATCTCAAGATAAAGAAATAACCTTGCATTTCATGTTTACATTTCAAGTCCTCACTTAAATCTTGAAGATAATAATAAGCTTGCATCTCATGTTTATTTCCTATTCTCACTTTATGTTCTAATGAAAAGTAAAATGAAGTGCATATCATGTTTAAGTTCATGTTATCACCTAACAATCCTAGAGCTCAAAGATTTGCTCATGATTATCTCAAGCAAAGTTTAGTAAATGAAATATTTTACGAGAAGGATGTCAAGAAAAATGGTAAAAAGTGTTTTGATGTAAAGGAATGATTTTGAAGGTGTTAAGAAACATTTTCTGCGAATTTTGGGCCCTCTGGTAATCAATTACTACCCTATGTAATCGATTACATGAGTGTCCTTTTGCACGCAGAATACACATTTTTGACACTGGTAATCGATTACCAGCGGCTAGTTTGCAACCGTTTTAAGAATCTGGGCTGTGTAATCATTACCACTTCATGTAATGGATTACCAACAGTCTGTTTTCAACTGTGTTAAGAACTTGAGTAGTGTAATCGATTACCAGAACCCAGAATATGAATTTAAATTGTTTTAAAGAGGAGTTTTGAGGACTAAAGCAAATCCCAAGAGAAACTAGCTTTCTACATGTGTTAAAAATGAGATGTATGCATTATGTGACGAAAATGTCTTGGTTCTATTTTATTGATGCTCATGATTCTGCCTTAATCAATTGCTCACTGTTTGATGATGACTCTATGATGATAATATGAGCATAATGGAGTTAGATTATAGAAATATTAATTGGAGAAAAGTTGAGACAAATTAGTAACTAGAGAAAAATTGAGATGAGACTTTTAGATCCCTTAGCAAATGATAATCATGGATTCTGTCCAGCATGGTTTAAAGTAGTATTAATGATTTATAATTAGTATAAATGTATAGGAAACCCTTATAATTGGTTTAGGACTTGATCTTAAAGCCTTAGGAGTAAATTGAACTTAGAAAGGGTCATTGTGGTGACTCCTAGGTACCCGTAAAGTTAGAATTTTAGATTCTGCATTCTTGAGGTTTAGAGATGTTCATGATCATAGTGTTGAGTGAGGAATACTTAGATATGAGACTATAGGTACCCAAGAGATTAAGTTGTGATGATTTATAACTTAGATTGTGAGTTAAGGACCTTAAGGGTCAATGCATAAGACACTAAGAAGTCTTGAATTTTATGATGATGTAATAAGATGTTGAGATGTATGTTGTAACGCCCCGATTTTCTGTTAGAGCGAAAATGACCAAAATGCCCCTGAGGTCATTTTTGGCCCGAAATTCGAGGAAAGATGGTCTAGCAGTACTCGAAGGGCAAACTCAATGTTGGAAGGGGATTGGATGACTTGTGTACCTTTCCGGGATCGAAAATCTTGTTTTTCGAGTTTTCGGGTCAAAATGACCAAAACGCCACTGCGGTGTTTTACCCATTTGCAAGTGCCGGATGAACCCAAAACTTCTCCAGATGGTTTTAAAAGGCATTTTTATGTAGACTATGACTTTAGTTTTGGTCCCGGAGGTCCCGGGCGAAATTAGTGCAAAATTACGGTTTTGCCCCTAATTTCGTGTTTTTACGCTTAATCGCGTGATTAAGCAAACCTAAGCAATATTAGGCTCTAATCAAAGGTTAATTAATTTCCTTAATTAATCTTGAGTCAAAATAATTTATTAAAGTTGATTAGAACCTAAAAGTGCTTAATTACAACTTAAAATCATATTTTAATTTCAAGACTCCTAGTCATTGAATCTTAAATAGTGTTTTCTCTTTCCAATTCCTTAAATCATGGAATTGTGTTACACATTGTTTATTCATAAATGAGTTTTTAATTCTTTAATGATGTATGAGCACTCCTAATCTTGTCATAAAATTCTTAAAACACATTCTTAGTTACCTAAACTTAAGCTTAATTATTCCTAACCTTGTACCTAAGCTAATACCCGTCTAAACCTACCATTAACACCCAATTAGATGATCAAATCTCATCTCCCCCTTCTGTACCAAGTCTGGCCGTGCACTCTGTAACACCCTAATTTTTAACCCAACTTTCTAGAACACATTAGGTTAAACATTAGGCTATTACTTCATAGTCTCATTCTTTCATTAAAATACTTAGCGGAAATTACGGGAGAATTTTTCTTTTTGAAAACATAAAACAAAGTGAGAGCCGCGAGCTTAACTAATCGAATGACAGAAACGTAAAGCACGCGTAACGATCATAAACAACCATGCAAAATAAATCATACATCAGAAGAACATAGATCATGAAGATGACAGAAACATTTCATTAATAATAAAGTAGCTAAAGTACATAACTAGTCATACCCTTATAGAAACGGGCAGAGCTTGGAATACAACGGATAGCAAAGTACATGGTACAACGTAAGGATAAAAACCCAAAATACTATCCTCCTACTATGCTACGAGCACTAAACTACATCCCCTCCCAAAAGGTACGGCCGAAGGAAAGATCCCTGCGAAGCTCGGGTACTCAAAAGCTCTCCAATGGAGTCTAGTGGCGACGGGAATCCACGGGTGATGGAGGCAGGTAGCCGGGGAAACGCGCTAACTCCTCCTGAGTGGCCCAATGCAACGTGAAAGGCACACGAGGTGGCTGAACGTGGGCTCCTTGCTGCGGACGCATCTCGGCTCTCCTTGCCAGGCGTGGCTGCACTACAGTCTCCTCACTCCCCATACGTCGGGATCGGGGAAAAGGGGCTGAACCCTCCGAAGGAACATGCGTCGGCCAATCCTCGGATGGGTCAGTCTCGGATCTCCTCGAACGAGGTACGTACTCCGGGAAATCTCGGACGGCGGAGGCAGAGGTACGGGCACGTCGCAACTGCTCCTCACGCGGGCGGGTGCGCTCGAAGATCATGTCGTCACTACCAAAAGGCGCAGTAGGAGTGAACTGGTAGCTCGAAACTGGATAAGCGAAAGGTCGTCCCATGTACACAAAAACACGAACGGCACATCGACCCTCAAAGTGATATGAACGGTGGTCCGGGTCAAAGTGTATCTCCCATACTGGCGTGTCAATGAAAAGCACAAACGTCGTCATCGCTCTCTGAAGATGTGACGGAAGGAAAGAGAGAGAGGAGTGGGAAATCTTGCTAAAGAAATCTCAGCAGGAGTCTCCTATCCTAGGGTTACATCGTACACATCCTCAGGAACCTTGGGCTTATTTATAAAATAATGATCATGCATATAAGGTTTAATTAAGGTTTTCCAAAACTAATTATCCAAGGTCCATTCCTTTTAGCATGCATCTTGATGTTATGAATGCAACATGTTATATCATGGATGCATGGCAATACTTGAGCATATAAGACAACACCTCAAAGCACATAAACATAATCCATGTGGCATAAGGGCATATAACTTCCAAGTGAATCATTCCTCAACTTCGTGACATCAATCATGGTACTTTAGCATATATGCCACCCTAAAAATAATAACTAGGTTATGAGCTCATACCTTAACTAGTCATCACTAGCTCTTGCTTATTATCTTGAATAAGTGAAACATAAATAATAATCTCGACTCGCAAGTACGGGTAGGGGGCAGGGATCATCTCTCTCTGGGATTACCCTATTTGAAATGCTTTGCTAGCCACGCATGGCCTCGCAATTTGTCCGCTTTGGTAGGCTGCATCTACTCATACCCTCACGGATTTGTCTCCTCCCGGGGGTACTCGGCCGAACCGGCACCTCCTCGGGGGAAGCGCGTCTCAGTGCTTTGTCACATAAAAATCTCCTTGGGTGCTCGGCCGAACCGGTGTCACCCAAGGTTTTCAACTCATATGGTACTCATAAACATTTCTTTCAACCCTTTAAGGTTTGACGGAAATTCGGCAAAGATAGCAAATGTTAAACCGAATTTCCTTCAAACTGCCACAAGCTAATTCACACAACATGTTCTCATGAAAACTCATGCTATGATAAACTTTAACATTTTCATCAATCATTTTCTCATGCATCAAGCACATCTTATCATACCATTGCATCATACAACACATCATAGCATTAACAACTTTTTAGTGTCTTATGCATTGACCCTTACGGTCCTCAACTCACATTCTAAGTTATAAGTCATCAAACCTAATCTCTCGGGGACTTATAAGGTTATAACTAAGTCTTTCTCACCTCACACTATGGTCAAGAACATCTCTAAACCTCAAGAATGCTTAAGTCATAATCCTAACTTTACGGATACCTAGGAGTCACAACAATGACCCTTTCTAAGTCCAGTTTGCTCCTAAGGTACCAAGATCAAGTCCTAAATCATTTATGAGTCATTCCTGCACATTTAAAATAATTTAAATCCATGATTAGCATTACTAAACCTTGCTGGACAGAATCCAGAAAATTCAAACATTAAGGAATCTAAAACTCTCAAATTAATTCTTTTCTAGTTTCTAACTTCTCTTATCTTTCATATATGAGCCTCAACATTAATTATACTCAAACATAAGCATATTATCACCATTAAAACAGCTCATACAGTGGCAAAACATAGCAAGGCAGAACCGAAACAAACATCTCCATTTAGAGGCATCAAACACATTTTCTAAAGCACATAAAATACTAGTTTCTCTTGGAACCTTTTTAAAACTTTCAAAACTCATTTATAAATATTTTTAACATCTAAAATCATCAAAATATTTATGAGGGCAGTAGCTAAATCAAACTTGTCTCAAGAGGTTCTAAATTCATAAAACTTAGTTCTATGCATTCCTTAAACTCATAAAAGCTTGGAAAAATTATAAAACATAGTTTTCAATACTTAGAAACACCAAGACCCCTTAGGGCCGAAATATGAACCAAAGGAAATAAATAGTTTTAGACCTTTGTTTGAGACAACAATGAGCAAGTCTTTGAGCTCTAGGTTCATTTAAGTGATGACATAAAAGTAAACATGCTCATGCACTCATTTTAGGTTCCATTAGAAAGTAAAGTGATAGCATAAAATAAATATGAGGTGCAACATATTATTATCTTTGATATTTAGTGAGAACTTGAAATATAAACATGATAATGCATAGCTTGAAATATAAACATGATAATGCAAGTTCATTCATTATCTTGGTATTTAGTGATAGCAAGGAAGTAAACATGATATGCAAAGCATAAAAATAAACATGATGCAAGGTTCATTTTATGTTTAGCTAGAGCTCCTTCAAAACTTTAACAAAGTAACAACCCAACATATATCTCATTACAAAGAGAGCTCTAGAGTTCTTGAACCAAGTTCTCAAGGAACTATGAGGTTCTTGAACATCATCATCAAGCTCAAAGAAAACAAACTTTTTAAACAAACAAAACCTCAAAGATCAAAAAGGAAATGGAAAACCGAAATATTAAAGAAAAGGAAACAAAGAACCGAAATCAAAATAGCAAGAAAAGAAAAGGTGTTCTTGAGTAAAAATCATGTTTGAGTTAGAAAGTGGAGTTGAAACTCAAAGAAAGTAAAACCTCAAGCTCTAGAGGTTTCTTTGAGATGAACACATAGTCATCATCTAGGAGTCCTCATCATTGAGCTATCATGTGCTCATCAAGGCCTCATGGCCGAAATCTCAAGAAAGAAAAGAACCAAAGAAAAGTTTCAAAAGAAATCCAAGAGAAAGCTAGAGAAACTCATTTTTCAAGAAACAAAGTTTAGGAAAACACTCCTACCTAGAGTGAAGATGTTACATCCCCTGCTGCTTTATGGATTGACGACTGCCCCCACAAACCAACACGGGTCTTTTCAGCATGCTTTGTCCTCACTCACACGCTTCCTGGGAAAACTTCCCAGGAGGTCACCCATCCCAAAATTACCCCAGGTTAAGCATGCTTAACTATGGAGTTCTTTCAGTTTAGGCTACCAAAAAGAAGATGCATCTTGTTGATATAGGTAGTACGAATCAATTCATATAAGCCCTCCTCAACTGTATAGTCCCATACCTATACAGTCTTAGGATCCCTCTCATTCGGGTGTAATGTCGGTTCATTCATGTACCCCTCTGCTTAGAGGACCTTTGCGAGGAGCCGCTCCTTGTCCGTGCCCTCTTTGCACCGGCGATCACTCCTCGTCCTCATCCCCGGGCGTTACATCCTCTGCTGCTTTTTGGATTGACGACTGTCCCCACAAACCAACACGGGTCTTTTCAGCATACTTTGTCCTCACTCGCACGCTTCCTGGTTTGTGGGGACAGTCGTCAATCCAAAAAGCAGCAGAGGATGTAACGCCCGGGGATGAGGACGAGGAGTGATCACGGCAAAGAGGGCACGGACAAGGAGCGGTTCTCGCAAAGGTCCTCTAAGGCAGGGGTACATGAATGAACCGATTACACACCCGAATGAGAGGGATCCTAAGACCGTATAGGTATGGGACTATACGAGCTTGAGGAGGGCTTATATGAATTGATTCGTACTACCTATATCAACAAGATGCATCTTCTTTTCGGTAGCCTAAACTGACAGAACTCCATAGTTGCGTGCTTAACCTGGGGTAATTTTGGATGGTGACCTCCTGGAAGTTTTCCCAGAAGCGTGTGAGTGAGGACAAAGCATGCCGAAAAGACCCGTGTTGGTTTGTGGGGGCAGTCACAATCCATAAAGCGGCGAGGATGTTACATTATGGTATCGAGCGGACTATCCTATAAGCCTGAGGATTGGACCGGCTATGCTTTCTTAGAAATTGTCATGCATTATGACTTTATATATATGTGTATGACTGCTGATTGGAAATGTTGTGGGTTCTTGTACACTTTGCTTGGTATTGAGACTGATCAACTCAATATTTTCGCTTGGTGTGATAGGAACCAATGACTTGAATCGGCGAACTAGGAGTGGAGCCGAAACGATGCCGACATGATGAATACTTTTTCGTGAGATGGCGGTTGCCATGAGGGAACAAGCTACAGATAATACCCGAATGATGGAGCAATCGAACCGCAATGAAAGGCAAAACCCACCGATAATCCTGTAGTGAACGAAGTCGATGTAGAATATCGAAATTTGCCGAGTTGAAAGGCAAATCCCCTCCATTTCGAGGAGCTTTTAATCCTGTAAAGCGTAAGAATGGATAAAGGCTATGGAAAAGATTTTCTCCATTCTTCCTTGCACAGAGATCCGAGAAGGTGGCCTTTGCCACCTATATGCTAGAAGCAGATGCTGATTTTTGGTGGGTTGGCACCAAGGGATTATTTGAAGCTTCCCATCAGTAGTTACCTGGACTATTTTTAAGGAAGCTTTTTACCATAAGTACTTCCCTATTTCCGTGAGAAATGCGAAGGAATTGGAGTTCATGGCTCTCAAACAAGGACCTATGAGTGTAGCAGTATCTTTGCCAAATTTGAAGAGCTCTGCAAGTTTTCTACAATTTATCAACGTGACCGGATGAAGTTTGGAAATGCATGAAATATGAAGGAGGTCTACGAGAAGATATAGAAGCATTTGTAAGTCTCTTGGAGATTAGGGACTATCCTACCTTGGTAAATAAATGTCGACGTACAGAGGAGTCCAACAGGAAGCTAACAAATTTCAAGTATGCCCAAAACAATGCTAGAAGGGGATTAGCACCTCAAGGTCCCCTGATTCAAGCCTCGTTAGCCAACCTCGGAGAAGGTTTCCACCCAACAATAACAACAACAACAACAAAGGAAAACAACTTCAACCTCTAAGACCTGAGACAGGGAGAGATTGCCCTAAGTGTGGGAAAAATCATGGGAATCGACCTTCTTTGGACAACGCAAATCATTTGCTTTGGTGTGGGAAACCAGGACATAAGATATTTGAGTGCCCTAACAAGAAAGGTCATCACCCGCCTCCAGGCCACAACAACATGGGCGCGTTTTACTTTAAGTGCCAAGGAAGCTTCTCAATCTGCCGATCTGATGCGAGGTAAGTGTGAAATAAATGGTAATGTCCTAGATATACTGTATGATACGGGTGCCACTCATTCTTTCATATCCCATGACTGTGTACAGAAGTTGCAATTATCTGTGTCTGAACTACCTTATGATCTTCTTGTATCCACTCCTCTTGCTGGTCTGTTAGGACTTGTTATACCTGTGTAAATATTCCTCTTCAAATAGGTGCTAGAGACTTTATTGCCAATTTAGTTTGTCTTCCTTTATCTGGTCTAGATGTAATTTTAGGTATGGATTGGCTAGTACCCAATTATGTCCTTTTACCTTTGTCCAGATCGAGTGCCATATTTCTTTCCACTCTACCCTCCATTCCTGTGGTTCCTTTATCTTTTTATTTGAACCTTGTAACATCCAACCCTAGTAAGACAGATCGTCAGAATATGTTCTCCTTTCTACTAGTGAAACCGAATGTGACTACGAGTTGAGCAAGATTCCAAAGTGGTGAGGGAATATCCAGATGTTTTTCCGGAGGATATTCCAGAATTTCCTCTGAAGAGAGATTGAATTTTCCATCGAGTTGGTTCGAGAACAGGTCCTATTTCAATTGCTCCTTATAGGATGTCCCCTTTGGAGTTGAAAGAATTAAAGTCCCAAATTGAAGAACTGTTAGGGAAGCATTTTATTAGACCAAGTGCCTCTCCATGGGGAGCCCTGTTCTTCAGTGAAGAAAAAGGATGGGGTATGAGGCTTTGTGTAGACTATAGGCAATTGAACAAAGTGACAATAAAAAATAAGTACCCCTTGCCAAGAATTGACGATCTCATGGAACAATTACGAGGTGCAATCAGTATTCTCAAAGATTGATCTTAGATCGGTACCATCAGTTCGGGTTCTAATGAGGATATACCTAAATCGCTTTTAGAACTCGATATGGGCATTACGAGTATAGGGTGATGTCTTTTGGATTGACTAATGCTCCTAGCTGTATTCATGGATTATATGAATCGAATCTTCGCCCTTACTTGGATAAATTTGTAGTTGTCTTCATAGATGACATACTTATATATTCAAGGACTGAGGAAGAACATATGGAGCACCTTGGGGTTGTGTTACAAATCCTAAGAGAGAGAAAGTTGTATGCTAAGTTGTCGAAATGTGAATTACGGATGGGAGAGGTTAGATTCCTAGGTCATGTAGTATCACGAGGAGGAATCTCTGTAGATCCCAAAGAAGGTAGAATCGGTACTCCATTGGGAGCGACCAACAACAAGTGACGGAGATTCGGAGTTTCCTAGGGTTAGCTGGATATTATAGGCGTTTTATCATGAATTTTTCTCGAGATAGCATTACCTTTGACTAAATTAACCCGAAAGAATGCTCCATTCAATTGGACACCAGAGTGTGAAAATAGTTTCCAGGAGTTGAAACAAAAGTTAACCACGGCTCGATCCTAGTATTACCTGATCCTTATATACCCTATGAGGTTTATTGTGATGCTTCTAGTAAGGGTTTAGGATGTGTGTTGATGCAAAATCATAACGTGGTTGCCTATGCTTCTCGACAGTTGAAACCTCATGAAGTAAACTATCCAACCCATGACCTTGAACTTGCAGTTGTGGTTTTTGCCCTAAAGATCCGGCGACATCATTTGTATGGTGTGCAGTTTAATGTTTTCTCTGATCATAAAAGTTTAAAGTATCATTTTGATCAAAAAGAGTTGAATATGCGGCAAAGAAGGTGGATGGAATTCCACAAGGGCTATGAGTTTAGTCTGAATTACCATCCAGGCAAGGCAAATGTTGTTGCCGATGCTCTCAGTAGAAAATCCCTAAGTGTAGCATGCTTGATGATTAAAGAGACGGAGCTAGTTGAAAGTTTCAAGGAACTTAGTTTAGACATGTCTGTGAACCCTCAGGGTGTGGTGCTAGGGCAAATAAAGGTAACAAGTGCGTTCAAAGGACAAATTTTAGCTGCACAACGTGAAAACCCAGAATTTCAGGAGATATTAAGATCAATTCATGCAAAGAAGTTGCCAGGATTCACTCAAGACCAACAAGGTATATGGAGATACAAGGATAGGGTATGTGTACCCACAAGTGGCAATCTTAGAAAGAAGATCTTAGAGGAAGCTCATAGGGGCGAACTTACTATACATCCAGGCATTAGTAAAATGTATGCGGATCTCAAGAAAATGTTTTGGTGGTTAGGAATGAAAAAAGATATAGAAGAGTGTGTCAGGAAGTGTTTAACTTGTCAAAAAGTTAAAATAGAACATCAAAAACCAGCTGGGACCCTGCAACCCTTAGAAATCCCGGAATGGAAGTGGGAAAGTATTTCTATGGACTTTGTAATGGGTTTGCCAAGGACATCATCAGGTCATGATGCTATATGGGTTATAGTAGATAGATTGACCAAGTCTGCTCATTTCTTACCCATTAAGGCTAATTTTCCTTTAGATAAGTTAGCTTCCTTGTACATCCAAGAAATAGTAAGACTACACGGTGTTCCTTCCTCTATAGTTTCTGACAGAGATCCAAGGTTTACTTCGAGATTTTGGGGAACGTTCCAAAAAGCCTTTGGTACCAAACTTTGTTTAAGCACTGCCTATCATCCCCAAACTGACGGGCAAACAGAACGAACCATACAAACCCTGGAAGATATGCTAAGGGCATGCGTGATTGAGCAGAAGGGAAGTTGGGACAAGTTACTCCCATTGGTTGAGTTTGCTTATAATAACAGCCATCATGCTAGTATTGGCATGGCCCCGTATGAAGCTCTATATGGAAGAAAATGTCAATCCCCATTGTGTTGGTATGATTCGGGAGAAGCGAGACTATTGGGACCCGATCTTGTTAATCAAACAACGGAACAAATCCAGAAGATCAGGAGCAAGATTCTCACCGCACAGAGTCGTCAAAAGAGCTATGCTGATACTCGAAGGAAACCTTTAGAATTTCAAGAGGGAGAACATGTATTCCTGAAGGTCACGCCCACTACTGGAGTAGGTAGAGCCCTTAGAGTTAAAAAGTTGTCACCTAGGTTTATAGGTCCTTTTCAAATTCTTCAACGAATTGGGTCAACTGCTACTGATAGCCTTACCCCCACATTTATCCAACCTTCATAATGTCTTCCATGTATCTCAACTTCGAATGTACCACCCAGATCAAAACCATATCATTGAGCCCGAGTCTATACAGTTAAGGGATGACTTGACGTTTCAAGCCCCTCCTATTCAGATCGTTGATAGAGAAGTCAGGCAACTTAGAAATAAATCTGTGCAACTTGTAAAAGTGGCTTGGGGTGGACCTGGAAATGAAGAGTATACATGGGAACTAGAATCAAGTATGAAGACAGATCATCCGGAATTATTTCCAGGTATGAAATTTTGAGGGCAAAATTTTTTTTAAGGTGGGGAGTAATGTAACATCCTAATTTTTTTTTTCAGAAAATAATTGAGGCTTTAGTAGTAAGAATATCAAAATTTTGGTGTACACAAAAATGATGAGAACAATGTAACGAACGTTAAAAAAAAAAAAAAACATGTGAATAGTGTTTTGCAGGCCCCGTAGACCCAAGGAACATTTGAAACCTTAGATTCAAGACACAAGGTGCCCAAAATTTGGAAATTATAGGATTAAGGTTAGAAATAGGTAGGAATAAATATTTTATACCTAGAATTAATTTTCAGGCAATAGTTGATTACTCGGGTACACTATTTTACCCATTCGGTTAAATTACGGTGTGTAGTTTTTACACAGTATAAAGCTACCAGTGCAAGCATGCCACCTAGGGTGACAAGTGTGTGGCTTGAGATATGCCACACAATTGCACCTTTATGGCTAACCAATAGGAATTGTACAAAATTACCATATTTAACTTTAAGAAAAACCATTTTGTACTTGAAATCATTATCCATTTTGCCCTAAACTCACAATATCAATATCTTATCACCACCACTCCATCATTTTCGTCCAACACTCCAAAAATACAGCCTCCATGTTTGTTTCCTCTCAAACCTCCATTAACAAGCTTCAAGCTCCAAACACCCTAGCCTAAAGTCACTAAAACACAAAGTTTCCTTCACAAAACTTGTTCTAGACATCAACACCTACAAATATAACCGATTAGATTCTCCAAAAACCTCACCTTATCACATCACTCATCTCTGGTTAGAGGAGTATTTTACTGTATTTTAAGAGCTTTGGGGTAGAGTATATCTATCTTGGAGTATACAAGAGACAAAGAGGCATTAGCTTCCAAGGGTAGGGTTTTCTTTGGCCTTTTTCTTTCCAAATTATTCTGTAAACTTTTTTGGGTTTTATTCCGAAATTTATAGTTATATTTGATGATAATATGTTGATATTGATGTGTTAATTTTGGTGGAGTGTTTGGATGAGGTTAAATAATGACTTTTGTCAAAATAAGTTTTGGCTAGGCTGCTGAATTTTCGGATTTCAGCAGGACAGGATTTGTTCATGAATTTTCTAGTCTATTCATTTTTATGAGCTATAAAAATTATATGTTGAAGACAACATCATAAGGAAACTCTTATAATTTTCGTGGTGCATAATAAAGAGTTTTACTGCCTGAGAAAAATCAAGAACCAAGAGTATATCTATGTCAGCTGAAATCTTAAGTCTTTGGAGCTGTGAATTTGTATAAATTTTTATTCATAGCAAATGATGGAGTTATCCTTTGAAATTTTTACAGAGTTTTTTAGACATCTTTAAGTATAACTGTGATTTTTATTTTGAGTTGTTTCTATCATTTGCTAAAGTTAAAAATTGTGTGAATCCTATTCTGAGCTGTGAAAAAGTGGCCTCTGACCACTAAAATTGTAGAATTTATTTGACATGGTTCTAGTATTCTGTTTGCTATGAACTTTTTACAGGGACTTTTAGACACATTGAGGTGTCATAGAGAATTTTTATGGCCAGTGAATTGCCCATTGGATATGTGAATTAAATGTTGTCCCCATAATGGTAAATCTGTCAAGAAGCTGGAATGGTGAAGATGTATTAAGTTAATGATAGAAATCTATTTAATCCAAGTATATATCATATGAATGTATGTTAATTGTTTGAAAGGCTTGTTTATAAAGTATGAATGAGACTCCAATGATACTGAATGCCTATATCTGGGATACAAACCTGACTTTGAAATAGAAAGGTCCATGACATGGTTGTATGACAAAAGAGAATATGTGAAATTTAATGGTGCATGTTTTAACATACGGGGAAAATAGAAATAAGGCTTATGTGTGATAGAGAGGGAAGGCAAAAATAAGAACTTCCCAAGAAATTTTATGAGTCGGTAGACTTATCGACTAGGAAATAGAACTGTGTGTGATTGAAATGGAAAAAATGAAGTCGATGATCACGAATAGGAATGAGCTCATGTCCTAGCAGTCTATGGTCCTCTGAGGAGTTATCCACTACATATGTTACCTGATGTGAATCTAAGCCTTCCCTATGTTAATAAAAGAACTACTACACTAAGTTGAATTCTATGTGATATAAGAGAAACACTTATGATTAATACCATTTTGCATATAATTTTCTTTGACTCATGTATGCTAATATTGATATATGTGATCTAACATGATGTTTTTCTTTATTATTATAAATGCATTTACTGTTTATATTCTCACTGTATGTAAGGGTTACCCTACTGAGAATTTTATAATATTCTCACCCCTATTTGTGTATATGCTGTATTGTGCTCAGACTGCAGATGCCTGCAGGTGAGGAGAGGCCATCATACCGATGGCCAATGGTTTCACGTAGGAGGACATGAGACTTACGTGGGCTTTTAACTTGTATGTAGTGTAGTATAGTGCCAGGAACTTACCAGCTTGTAGACTAATTGGTGTTAGATGTCTTAGTTCCATTTCTGTGTGTTTAGTATTTTGTTGGACCTTGATATTTGAGCAAGCTTGGTAGATCTTTTGATAGTAGTTACTGTGTTGTATTATAAGCGAAGTGACTTAACTTCAAGTATGGTATGTATTAAAGAAAGCGGTATGTAAAGTAATAATATATGTACATTTTATAGTAGTTTTCTTTATAACTCTAGAGTTTGATTTATCTTATTTCATTTCATTTGACTAGTGGATATTATAGAAAGGAAGTGATACTCTTCTAATTAAAATGTTAATGCTCGAGTAATACATGGTAGTTAGGAGGGTGTTACAGAAGACACAAAGCTTGAACTTTTGAAAAGAAAAACAAGATGATGAGCTCCTCCTTGGGGCTTGAAGGTTTCGGCCAAGAGGAAACAAGAAGGTTGGAGTTGTGTTTCAAGTGAGGTTGTGTTTGAGGTGTGGTGTTTGAGGTGTGGTGTTTGAGAGGTTTGATGATGGTTCAAGGCTTTGGGGTGGTGTTTGAAGGTTGAGAAATGATGATTCAAAAGGAAAAAGAATAAGATGAAGAAGAATAATGCTCTTGAAACTTGAGAGAAAATGAGAGAACTAACAAGAATGCTTAGAAATCAAAACTTAGCAAATGAACAAAAGTGTAGCAAAGTTTATCTTGGCATGGTATTTATAGAGAAGGATAAGGGTGAGTGTGTGGAGGAGAATGAATCCTCATGGAACATGAGGTGAGAGAATTGCATTTTGATGGCATGGTGAAGTATGGTGGTAAGTATGGCTTCAAGCATGGTTTTTGGAGTGTGGAATAAAATTAAATTGTGATAAAATGGGGTATGAATTTTGGCCAGGTCTGATGCAGCAAGGGAGGAGGGAGTTTTGGTCATGTAATTGTGTGTTAGTGATGTGTTTAGGGGTGTATTAGCTTAGGTGCAAGGTTAGGAGTCATTAAGCATAAGTTTAGGTGACTAAGAATATGATTAGGAACCTTTATGACATGATTAAGGAGTACTCATACATATTTAGGAGATTTTAAATTCATTTTATGAATAAAACAATGTAGATAAAATTCATGATTTAAGGAATTGGAGAGAGAAAACACTATTTAAGATTCCATGACTAAGAGTCTTGAATTTAAAATAGGATTTTAAGTTGTAATTAAGCACTTTTAGGTTCTAATCAACTTTAATAAATTATTTTGACCCAAGATTAGTTATGGAAATTAATTAACCTTCGATTAGAGCCTAATATTGCTTAGGTTTGCTTAATCACGCGATTAAGCGTAAAAATACGAAACTAAGGGCAAAACTGTAACGCCCCGATTTTCTGTTAGAGTGAAAATGACCAAAATGCCCCTGAGGTCATTTTCAGCCCGGAATTCGAGGGAAGCCAGTGAAGCACTCGAAGGGCAAACTCAATGTTGGAAGGGGATTAGAAAACTTATGTACCTTCCCGGATCGAAAATCTCGTTTTTCGAGTTTTCGGGTCAAAATGACCAAAACGCCCCTGTGGTGTTTTACCTGTTTGCAAGTGCCGGATAAACCTGAAACTTCTCCAGATGGTTTTAAAAGGCATTTTTATGTATTCTATGACCTCAGTTTTGATTTTTGAAGTCCCGGGCAAAATTAGTGCAAAATTACGGTTTTGCCCCTAGTTTCATATTTTTACGCTTAATCACGCGATTAAGCAAACCTAAGCAATATTAGGCTCTAATCGAAGGTTAATTAATTTCCTTAATTAATCTAGAGTCAAAATAATTTATTAAAGTTGATTAGAACCAAAAAGTACTTAATTACAACCTAAAATCATATTTTAATTTTATGACACCTAGTCATAGAATCTTGAATAGTATTTTCTCTTTCCAATTCCTTAAATCATGGAATTGTGTTACACATTGTTTATTCATAAATGAGTTTTAAATTCTTTAATGATGTATGAGCACTCCTAAACTTGTCATAAACTCTCTAAATCACATTCTTAGTTACCTAAACTTAAGCTTAATCATTCCTAACCTTGTACCTAAGCTAATACACATCTAAACCTACCATTAACACACAATTAAATGGTCAAACTCACCTCCTCCCTTGCTGAACCAGACCAAGCCGTGAACCTTCTCCCCCATTATGCATCACATGTTCAATTTTTCAACACTCCAAGGCCATACCTCAAGTCACATACACTATACCTTGTCATAACTTTCAATCAAGCTTGAATTTCCACATGAATAAATAATTAAAACAACCCATTTTTCCCATTTAATTGTGGCTGGAAAAGTTCTAGCCATGCATTATTTCTAGAAGCCTAATTTCATAAAAATTTGATAGGAAATTAACTCACATCAAGCCATACTTTGTGGCATAGCTTCCATACTTCAACCATGCTTGAATGACCTTGTGTAAGAGATATTTTTCTCTTCCTTTTCCCTCCAAACCACACGGCCACACCCTCCCAATGTGAGCTCCATGGTTTTGTTTTTCTATAAATAGGATGCTTGTGTTAGCCTTGTTGCACCTTGAAGCATTTGCAAAGTTTAGAGTTTTAGAGTTGTCTTACTAAGCTTTTTCCTTCTCTCAAAGTTCTAAGAGCTCTTTCTCTTCATCTTCATCCTCTTCATTCTTCCATCACATAATCACCTCATAACCTTAATCCATCACCTCATAACCTTAAACCATTCTCAAAGCTTTCAAACACTCAACCTCAAACACAACTTCACTCAAAACACATCTCCTTTCCTTTTCCTTTCCTTGGCCGAAATCATCACCACCATCCTAGGAGGTGTTGCTCATCTCATTTCCATCTTCAAGTTCAAGCTTTTATCTTCATCAAAAGGTAGGGATTTGTTTTCAAACTTTATTTTGCTCAAGAAAGTGTTTTTCTCTAGTTTTCTCTTGGATTCTTTTTGAACTTTCCTTTGTCTTTCCTTTCCTTTCATTTTCGGCCATGAGGCCTTGATTTGAGCATGATAGCTTGATGATGAGAGTTTCTAGATGATGACATTGTGTTCATCTCAAAGAAACCTCTAAAGCTTGAGTTTTCCTTTTCTTACAACTTCATCTATATGTTATCTAGCTCACATGGTTTTCCAACTTAAGAAAAATTAATCTAAGGATTTCTAAAAGCCCAAGCCTACCCTTGTCAACCTTAAAGTTGGCCGGCACGTTCTAGAGATTTGTCTCTAGATAGGGTTTTGGGTACTTAATAAAGAACTTGATGTAGCTTCACTTTCTTTCTCTTTTATATGATTTTCGGTTCTTGTGTTGTGATCTTTGAGATATTGTATGGGGTTATGATCTTGTTAAAGTCTTAAATGAGCTCTAGTTAAACATAAAAATGAAACTTGCATCATGTTTACTTTAAGCTTTGCATATCATGTTTATTTCCTTGCTATCACTAAATCCTAAGATAATGAATGAACTTGCATTATCATGTTTATGTTTCAAGCTTTGCATTATCATATTTATATTTCAAGTCCTCACCTAAATATCAAAGATAATAATATATTGCACCACATATTTATTTTATGCTCTCACTTTACTTTCTAGCAATAACTAAAATAAGTGCATGAGCATGTTTATTTTTATGTCATCACTTTAATGATTCTAGAGCTCAAAGACTTGCCCAATGATATCTCAAACAAAGGTCTAAAACATTTATTTCCTATGGTTCATATTTCGCCCTATGAGGCCTTAATGTTTTCAAGTATTGAAAACTATGTTTTATAATTTTTTCTAAACTTATATGAGTATAAGGAATGTGTAGAACTAAGTGTTATGAATTTAGGACCTCTTGAGATGAAAATAATATAGCCACTGCCCTATCAAGTATTTTCATGAGTTTAGATGATAAAGGTGTTCATAAAAGAGTTTTGAAGGTTTTAATAAGGTTCCAAGAGAAACTAGTATTTTATGTGCTTTAGAAACTATGATTCAATGCCTTTAAATGGAGTTTCTGTTTAGGTTCTGCCTTGCTATGTTTGGCCACTGTATGAGCTGTGTTAATGATGTTAATATGCTTATGTTTGGGTAATAATTATGTTAAGACTCATATGTGAAAGATAGGATAAGTTAGGAACTAGAAAAGAATTAATTTGAGAGTTCTAGATCCCTTAAAGATTTATTTTTCTGGATTCTGTCCAGCAAGGTTTAGATTCAATAATCATGGTTTTAAATTAGTTTATATGTGTAGGAATGACTCATAATTGGTTTAGGACTTAATCTTGAAACCTTAGGAGCAAACCGAACTTAAAAGGGTCATTATTGTGACTTCTAGGTACCGTAAAGTTAGTATTTTGATTTCTGCACTCTTGAGGTTTAGGGATGTTCTTGACCATAGGGTGAGGTGAGAAATACTTAGTTATAACCTTATAGGTTCCCAAGAGACTAGGTGTTGATGATCAATAACTTAGAAAGTGAGATAAAGATCTAAACCGTAATTTCTAGAACTCCGTAATCACATAAACATAAAGCTGTCCAAATTCTCGCTTAGTGCTATTTGGATTAGTTCTTGAGCATAAAATTTGTATAACTCATTAATTGTCAAACTATAGGCGTATAAAGAAGTTAAGGATAATGTTAGAACAATTAATTTGCAAGTTTAAGACTCATAAGAATCAAAGTTTAAAACACTATGAGTTATAACATAACATGTCTATGAGCTTATGGGGATGATTGTTAAATATGACTATGTGATGATGTTTGTGTGAAAGTTTTATGTGACGAATGTTATGAGAAAGTTTCATGTGATGATATATATGTTATGAAAAAGCTACATGAGAATGCATGATAAAAATGAATATGATAAATGATGAGGTAATTGTGATTTAATACTTATGAGAATATAAATGTGACACAACACTGAGACGCGCTTCTCCTGGGTGACACCGGTTCGGCCGAGCACCCCTAGGAGGAGACAAATCCGTGAGGGTATGTGTAGATGCAGCCTGCCAAAGCGGACAAATTGCGAGGCCCACGTGGCTAGCAAAGCGTTTCAAAGAGGAAATGATCCTAGAAAGGAGATCCTTAATTTGCCCCCTAGCCCATACTTTAAGTCGGGATTATGTTACGCTTATCATAGGATAAGTAAGAGCTAGTGACGACTAGTTAAGGTATGAGCTCATAACCTAGAGAAGTTTTAGGGCGGCCCCAAGAGATGAAAGTTAAAGTTAACAATGTCACATAAACTATACTTATGCCAATGTTATAATGTTTCCTAGTCATTCTATTGTTTGGGTTACCTTATGATGCATTCATATCATTAGTATATTTCTGCTTAAGTTATAAAGACGCATTATAAAATATGACGGACCTTGGATAGAATACCTCTTTGGAAAACCAACTTAAAAGGAATTTATATGCATGCACACCTTTTAGAAATAAACCCAAGGTTCCTGAGGATGTGACGATGACACCTAGGTAGGGATAACCCTACTGAGAATTCTTTTAGAAAGATTCTCATTCCCTCTCTCTTTTCTTCCGTCATATCTTCAGATGGCGACGTTCGTACTCTTCATCGACACCCCGGTATGGGAGCTGCACCATGACCCGGCACTCGGGTCATACCATTTTGAGGGTCGCTGCACTGTCAGAGTATTCATGTTCATGGGACGACCCTTCGCGCACCCCGTCCCGAGCTACCGCTTCACCCCGACTGCTCCTTACCGTCATAACGGGATTTTTGAGCGAGCGAGACCACGCGATGAGCAGATCCTCCGCATGGAGCCCGAGACATCAGCGGTACGCGAGTACCCCGAGTATGTGCCGCGTCTTCAGTACTAGGAGACGGACCCATCCGAGGACCCGCCATCCCACATGTACAGTTGGAGCTCCAGTCCCGCTCCTCCACCGATGCGGGCCGGGAGTGAGGAGACGGTGGTCCAGCCGAGGTTGGCTCGACGGCCATCTATGCGCCCTCGTCGCGGTGGACATGCCCCGATGATGCGCTCGACCACTCCCGCCGAGATTCGTCAGTGGATCGACTCGTCCCCACAGTACTCGGACCCGCAGGAGTAGTCATAGGAGGGGTAGTAGTTAGTGCACACACACGCCACATAGTAGAGGACAAACCTTCTTTTGTATATGAGGTTGTGTCCTTTAGGTGCACATGGGTATGGGTGTAGTTTCTCTTGTATTTGCTTTTTATGATTTCCTTGTATTGCATTTCAGTTGTATTTTGCTTCACGATGTACCAAATAGTCCTGCCTCTTTGGGTAGGCACGTTATATATATCTATGATTCAGTTGATGTTCCCATGACATGATGTGTTTCTTATGCTTTGCTTATATGTTTCGCTATGATTCCCCTTAAAGTTTCGTGCGTGGCTCTCACTTTGATTTTAAATTCTAAAAAGAAAAATTTCACCCATATTTTCGCTAAGTATTTTCTAAGTAAAAGATGAGACCAAGAGGTAATATTCTAAAGATTAACCTAAGAACATACTAGTAGACTTGGGTTAAGATTTAGGGTGTTACAAAAACCGTAATTTCACACTAATTCCCCCCGGGACCTCCGGGACCAAAACTAAAGTCATAGTCTACATAAAGATGCCTTTTAAAACCATCTGGAGAAGTTTCGGGTTCATCCGGCACTTACAAATGGGTAAAACACCGCAGGGGCATTTTGGTCATTTTGACCCGAAAACTCGAAAAACTAGATTTTCGATCCCGGAAAGATACACAAGTCATCTAATCCCCTTCCAACATTGAGTTTGCCTTTCGAGTACTGCCGGATCGGCTTTCTTCGAATTCCGGGCTGAAAATGACCTCAGGGGCAT
The DNA here is from genome assembly GCA_031216105.1 of Dalbergia cultrata. NCBI lineage: Eukaryota > Viridiplantae > Streptophyta > Magnoliopsida > Fabales > Fabaceae > Dalbergia > Dalbergia cultrata. Next base: position 891,643 of record JAVHNL010000113.1, on the reverse strand, counting down.
TTTGGTCATTTTCACTTTGGCAGAAAAATCGGGGCGTTACATTACTCCCTCCTCCCATATGCATCACATGTTCAATTTTTCAACACTCCAAGGCCATACCTCAAGTCACATATACCATACCTTGTCATAACTTTCAATCAAGCTTGAATTTCCACATGAATAAAAAATTAAAACAATCCATTTTTCCCATTTATTTGTGGCTGGAAAAGTTCCAGTCATGTCAAGTTTCTAGAAGCCTAATTTCATCAAAAATTGATAGGAAATTCACTCACATCAAGCCATACTTTGCATCATAGCTTTCGTACTTCAAACCATGCTTGAATGACCTTGTGTAAGAGATATTTTCTCTTCCTTTCCCTCCAATACCATACGGTTACCCTCGCCCCCTTTTGAGCCTTCATTTGCTTTCATTCTGTATAAATACCTTGCCTAGAAACACATGCAAACACTTTAGTTCATTTGGTAAGTTTCAAGTTTTCCTAAGCTTTCTTGAGTTCTTTCTTTTTCTCTCAAGTTTCAAGAGAGTTCTTCCTTTCTTTTCATCTTCATCTTCTTCATCTCTTCATCTCGTCATCATCTCTTAACCATCAAACACCACCCCAAGGCCCTGAATCATCTCCTAACCTCTCAAACACCTCACCTCAAACACAACCTCACTTAAACACATTTTCCTCTCCATAGTTCCTCACAAGGCCGAAGCCATATCCACCTCAAGGAGGAGCTCATCATCTTGTTTTCCTTTTTAAAGTTCAAGCTTTGTGTCTTCACTATAGGTAGGAGTGTTTTTCTAAACTTTGTTTCTTGAAAAATGAGTTTCTCTAGGTTTCTCTTGGATTTTTTTTGAAACTTTTCCTTGGTTCTTTTCTTTCTTGAGATAACTCTAGAGCTTGAGGTTTTACTTTCTTTGAGTTTCAACTTCACTTTCTAACTCAAATATGATGTTTACTCAAGAACACTTTTTCTTTTCTTGCTATTTGGAGTTCGGTTCCTTTGTTTCCTTTTCCTTAACATTTCGGTTTCTATTTCCCTTTTGATCTTTGAGGTTTTGTTTGTTTAAAAAGTTTGCTTTCTTGAGCTTGATGATGATGTTCAAGAACCTCATAGTTCCTTTGAGAACTTGGTTCAAGTACTCTAGAGCTCTCTTTGTAATGAGATATATGTTAGGCAAGAGCTCTAGCTAACCATAAAATGAACCTTGCACCATGTTTATTTTATTCTTTGCACATCATGTTTACTTTCCTTGCTATCACTAAGTATTCAAGATAATAAGTGAAATTTGCTTTATCATATTTATATTTCAAGCTATGCATTATCATGTTTATATTTCAAGTTCTCACTAAATATTAAAGATAATAATAGGTTGCATCGCATGTTTATTTTATGCTACCACTTTACTTTCTAATGCAAGCTAAAACAAGTGCATGAGCATGTTTATTTCTATGTCATCACTTAAATGAACCTAGAGCTCAAAGACTTGCCCATTGTTGTCTCAAACAAAGGTCTAAAATATTTATTTCCCTTGGTTCATGTTTTGACCCTAAGAGGCTTTGATGCTTCTAAGTATTGAAAACTATGTTTCATAAATTTTCTAAGCTTTTATGAGTATAAGGAATATGTAGAACCAAGTTTTATAAATTTAGGACCTCTTGAGACAAAGTTGATTTAGTCACTGCCCTCTTAAATATTTTTATGATTTTAGATGTTAAAAATGTTTATAAATGAGTTTTGGAAATTTTAAAAAGGTTCCAAGAGAAACTAGTATTTTATGTGCTTTAGAAATTGTGTTTGATGCCTTTAAATGGAGATGTTTGTTTCGGTTCTGCCTTGCCATGTTTAGCCACTGTATGAGCTGTGTTAATGATGATAATATGCTTATGTTTAAGTATAATTAATGTTAAGACTCATATGTGAAAGATAAGAGAAGTTAGAAATTAGAAAAGAATTAATTTGAGAGTTCTAGATCCTTTAATGTTTGAATTTTCTGGATTCTGTCCAGCAAGGTTTAGGAATGCTATTCATGGATTTAAATTAGTTTAAATGTGTAGGAATGACTCATAAATGGTTTAGGACTTGATCTTGAGGTCTTAGGAGCAAACCGGACTTAGAAAGGGTTATTGTTGTGACTCCTAGGTACCCGTAAAGTTAGGATTATGAATTCTGCATCCTTGAGGTTTATAGATGTTCTTGACCATAGTGTGAGGTGAGAAAGACTTAGTTATAACCTTATAAGTTCCCGAGAGATTAAGTTTGATGATTTATAACATAGAATGTGAGTTGAGGACCTTAAGGGTCAATGCATAAGACACTAAGAAGTTGTTAATGCTATGATGTGTGGTTTGATGCAATGATATGATGAGATGTGTTTGATGCATGAGAAAATGAATGATGAAATGTTAAAGTTTATCATAGCATGAGATTTCATGAGAACATGACATGTGAATTAAGCTTGTGGCAGTTTGAAGGAAATTCAGTTTAACAAATTTGTTATCTGAATTTCCGTCAAACCTTAAAGGGTTGAAAGAAATGTTTATGAGTACCATATGAGTTGAAAACCCTGGGTGACACCGGTTCAGCCAAGCACCCCCAGGAGATTTTTATGTGACAAAGCACTGAGATGCGCTCGCCTGGGTGACACCGGTTCGGCCGAGCACCCCCAGGGGAGACAAATCCGTGAGGGTATGAGTAGATGCATCCTACCAAAGCAGACAAATTGCTGTGGCTTAGTGCCCGCAAAGCATTTCAAAGAGGGTAATCCCAGAGAGAGATGATCCCTGCCCCCTACCCGTAGTTGTGAGTCGGGATTATTATTTATGTTTTGCTTATTCAAGATAATAAGTAAGAGCTAGTGACGACTAGCTGAGGTATGAGCTCATAACCTAGTTATTATTATTTTTAGGGTGGCTTATATGCTAAAGTACCATGATTGATGTCACGAAGTTGAGGAATGATTCACTTGAAGTTATATGCCCTCATGCCACATGATTTATGTTTATGTGCTTTGATGTGTTGTCTTATATGTTCGAGTATTGACATGCATCCATGATATAAACCTGTTGCATTTATAATATCAAGACACATGCTAAAAGGAATGGACCTTGGATAATTAGTTTGAGAAACCCTAAATTGAACCTTATATGCATGATCACTGTTTTATAATTAAACCCAAGGTTCCTGAGGATGTGTACGATGTAACCCTAGGATAGGAGACTCCTACTGAGATTCTTTAGCAAGAATTCTCACTCCTCTCTCTCTTCTTCCTTCCGTCACATCTTCAGAGACCGATAGCGATGTTTGGGAGGTGCACTACGACTCATACCACCGTTTGTATAATTTTGAGGGTCGTTGTGCCGTCCGCATTTTTGTGTACATGGGACGACCTTTCGCTTACCCAGTTTCGAGCTACCAGTTCACTCCTACTGCACCTTTTGGTGGTGATGACATGATCTTCGAGCGCACTCACCCGCGTGACAAGCAGCTACGCCGTACCTGTACCTCTGCCTCAGCTGTCCGTGACTACCCGGAGTACGTGCCTCGCTCGAGGATGTCTGAGACTGATCCATCCGAGGATTCACCGACGCATATCCCTTTGGAGGGCTCCGCTCCTTTTCCCCAGTTCCGATGAGAGGGGAGTGAGGAGACCGTTAGGCAGCCACGTTTGGCGAGGAGAGCCGAGATGTGCCCGTGTCAAGGAGCTCATGTTCAGCCACCGTAAGTTCCCTTCACATTCCACTGGCCCACGCAGGAGGAGATAGAGCGTTTCCCTGGTTACCTGCCTCCATCACCCGAGGATCCCCATCATCACTAGTTTTCGATGGAGAGCTTTGCGAGTACTCGAGCTCTTATGAGGATCTTCCCCTCGGTAGTACCTTTTGGGAGGGGTCTGTAGTTTGTACTCGTAGTCTAGTAGGAGGGTAGCGTTTTGGGTTCTTCTATCTTCATGCTGAACCATGTACTTTTCCTTGTATTTTATTTTTGCTGTATTACAAGCTCTGCCCATCCCTATGAGGGCATGACTACTTATGTACCTTAATTATGTTATTAATGGAATGTTTCTTTTACTCTCATGATTGTTCTTTAGTCATATGCTCTACTTTATGACTTCTAATAATTGTTATGCATGCCTTATGTTTCTGTCGTTCGACTAGTTAAGATCGTGGCTCTCACTTTGTTTTATGTTTTCAAAAAGAAAAATTTACCCATAATTTCCTCTAAGTATTTTAATAAAATAATGAGACTAAGAAGAAATAACCTAATGATTAGCCTAATATGTTCTAGAATATTGGGTTAAAAATTAGGGTGTTACATATGTGATGCATGAGGAAATGGTTGTTTAAGATGTTAAGTTTATTATATGAGAATTGCATAAGAAATATGTTGTGTGATAGCTTGTGGCATAAATGTCGGTTTGAAGGAAATTCGGTTTAACAGCTGTCATGCTGCCAAATTTCCATCAAACCTAAAAGGGTTGAAAAATGTTTTAAAGTACCACATGAGTTGAAAACCCTAGGTGACACCGGTTCGGCCGAGCACCCCCAAGAGATTTTTATGTGACAAGCACTGAGACGTACTTCTCCTGCTACAGTGAGGAAGAGGCAAATCCGTGAGGGTCTGGACATGAGCCTTTCCAAAGCGGACAATTCGTTGTGCATTCGAGGCCAGTAGAGCATTTCAAAGAGGGTATATCCTAAGAGAGGAGTTCCCTAGCGCCCTAGCCCGTACTCTTAAGTAGTAGGGTATGTTATTTTATTATTCGCTTATTCAGATAATAAGCAAGAGCTAGTGACGACTAGCTGAGGTATGAGCTCATAGCCTAGTTATTATTATTAGGGTGGCCTTTACATTGCTAAAGATTCCATGAATGATGTCACACATATTGATTGAAGTTCCATTTGAGAGTTATTACCCTTATGCCACATGGATTGTTTCTATATGATTTGATTTGTTGAACTATATGCTCAAGTAATGCCATGCATTCATGTTTTAATATGTTGCATTCACAACATCAAGATGCATGCTAAAAGGAATGAACCTTGGATAATTGGTTTTATAAATCCTAATAATGAGCTTTTTATGCATGCACACCTTTTTATAATTAAACCCAAGGTTCCTGAGGATGTGAACGATGTAACCCTAGGATAGGAGACTCCTACTGAGATTCTTTAGTAAGAATTCTCACTCCTTTCTCTTCTTTCTCTTTCTTCCATCACATCTATAGAGAGCGATGGCGACGTTTGTGGTCTTTGTCGACACACCGACTTGGGAGGTTCACTTTGATCCGGATAACGGATCATACCATTTTGAGGGGCAGTACACGATTCGAGTCTTCATGTTTGTCGGACCCCCCTTTGCACACCCTGTACAGAGCTACCGTTTCTCCCCGATGTCTCCCTATGACGATACGATGGTTTTTGAGCGCGCCCAGACGCGAGATGAAAGGATTTTGCGTATGTACACTGGTGGATCGATGTCTCGAGACTTCTAGGACTACGTACCTCGGTCTCCTAGTTCAGAGGACGACCTTTTCGAGGACCAGCCGGCACATATGTATAGCGAGAGCTCTGCTCCTACACCTCAGTTCGTGCAAGGTGAGAGCGAGGAGACTGTTACACAGCCGAGACTGGCTAGGTGAGCTGAGAGGCGCCCCTATTGAGGAGCTCAAGCTCAATCTTCACGTGTGCCCACTCCTGCCGCCTTGCATCCGTGGATCAGTTATGTTCTGCCATACCCCGAGTTCCAGTAGCCGACGTCTTAGGGGAGGCTTAGTGCACATACTCACACATAGATTGGGTAAACCTTCTTTTGTATTAAGGTTATCCACCATAGGCGCACTTGGGTAGTTGTGATTTATCTATGCTTTCTTTGTTTTATGTATTTCTGTTGTATTTCCTTTTCTCCTGTATGGCAGGCTCAGCCCGTTTCTATAAGGACGTGACTACTTATGTATCTCAAAACTATATTATTAATGAAATGTTTCCTTTGTTGTGATGACCATTGTTCTATTGTTACTTGCTTTAGCTTTTGTGTTCCTTATGATTGATATTTGTGTCTCTTGTTTAGATAAGAACGCGGCTCTCACTTGGTTTTAAGTTTTCAAAAAAAAATTTACCCGTAATTTCTGCTAAGTATTTTAATAAAATGATGAGACTAAGAAGTAATAACCTAATGATTAACCTAATGTGTTCTAGAGAGTCGGGTTAAGAATTAGGGTGTTACAGAATTCAAGGATAGCTGACTCGGCATTCCTTAAAGGGCCAACTCAATGTTTGAAGGGGATTAGATGACTTTCAAGTGGTTCCGAGATCAAAAATCTTGTTTTCTGAGGTTTCGGATCAAAATGACCAAAATACTCCTATGGCGTTTTTACGCGGGTATAAGTGCCGGATGAGCCCGAAACTTCTCCAAATGGTTTGAAATGATGTTTTTATGTATTTCATAACATCACTTTAAGTCTCGATGGTCCCGGGCAGTTTTTGTGCAAAATTATGATTTTGCCCCTAAGCATAGTGTTTTTGAGCTTAATTGTGTGATTAAGCAAACTTAAGCAATATTAGGCTCTAATCGAAGATTAATTAATTTCCATAATAAATCTAGAGTCAAAATAATTTATTAAAGTTAATTAGAACCTAAGATTGCTTAGACTAAACCTAAATCTCTTTTTTTAAATTCAAGATTTCTAGTCATGGAATCTTGAATAGTATTTTCTTTCTCTAATTCCTTAAATAAAAGAATTGTGTCTACATTGTTTATGCATAAAATGAGTTTTAATTCCTTTAATGATTTATGAGCACTCCCTAATCATGTCTTGAGATTCCTAATTACATTCTTAGTTACCTAAACACTTGATTAACAATTCCTAATCTTAAACCTAACCTAATACACACCTAAACACATCATTAGCACACAATTAAAAGAACAAATCTCTCCCCCATGGCTTGAAGAAGCACACGGCCACTCCTCCCCTATTTTCCACATGTTGAAATTATTTTTCACTCCATGGCCATGCTTGCACCATGCTTACACCTTGCTTTGAGCCATGCTTTGCACCATACTCACCATACTTCAAATCATGCCTCACCATGCTTCAAAAAATTAAACCTCTCACCTCATGGAACATGAGGCAAGGGGTACGATTACCTCCCCTCTCCATACACCTCCATTTTTTTGATTTTCTATAAATAGCTACCTTGGATGAACTTGTATCACTTTTGTTCATTTGCTAAGTTCAAAGTTTCAAGCATTCTTGCAAGTTCTTCCTTTTTCTCTCAAGTTTCAAGAGCTTTCCTTCATCTTCATCTTCTTCATCTCCTCTTTGAATCACAACCTCATACCACCACATCACTACCTTGAATCATCTTCTAAATACTTAAACTTTCATCCTCAAACACAAGCTCACACAAAAACTCATCATTTCCTTTTCTTCCTCTCAAGGCCAAATCATCATCATTACTTTGAAGATAGCTTTTCTTCTCATTTTCATTCCAAAGACTAAGCCTTTTTCATCTTCATACTTGGTAGGGAGTTGTTCTAAATTGTTTTCCTTTACTCAAATGAGCTTTGTTCTTGAAGAAAAATGTTGTTTCCTTGAGTTTCTCTTGGTTTCCTTTTCAGTTTTCCTTGTCATTTCTGTTTCTTTTTTTGGCCTCAAGGCCTAGTTTATTATCATGATAGCTTGATGATGAGTGTCTCTAGATGATGACTTTGTGTTCATCTCAATGAGACCTCTAAAGCTTGAGTTTTTCCTTTCTTTAAGTTCTTTATATATTACTTAGCTCACTAATGATTTCAACTTAAGAAAATAATTATAAGGATTTCAATAAACCCAAGGCCGACCCTTGTCAACCTTAAAGTTGGCCGGCACATTCTAGAGTTTTACTCTAGATAGGGGTTTTGGGTATATAATAAAGAACTTAGTGTATTTTTCTTTCTTTTCTTAATTTTGGTTCCTTCCTTTTCTTTCCTTTGGAATTTTGTTTTAAATTCATTTCCTTAAGCTTGGTGATGATGTTCAAAGGATCATGGGGTTTCTTTGTAACCTTGGTACTTAGAACTCTAGAGCTTGCTTTATGTTGATGAGATTATGATTGGGATTGTGATCTTGATTTCCTTAAAGTCTTGTATGAGCTCTAATGACATATAATAATGGACTAGCATTCATATTTAAATTTATGCCTTGCATAGCATATTTATTTCTTATGTCATCACTAAACTCTCAAAGATAAAGAAATGAACTTGCATTATCATGTTTAAATTCAAGCTTTGCATTTCATGTTTACTTTTCAAGTTATCACCTAATCTTAAATATAAAAATAAGTTGCATCTCATATTTATTTTAAGCTCTCACTTTACCTTCTAATAAAGACAAAAATGAAGTGCATAGCACATTTATATTCTTGTTATCACCTAAGAATATTGGAGCTCAAAGACTTGTCCCTTGTTATCTCAAGTAAAGATTGGAAATGGAGGAGTTTGATGGACCTAAATTCGGCCATGTGATGATGATGAGCTTGGTGTGAGTTTCATCTAATCACAAGTGCCAAAACCTATGTTTTATCATTTTCTCAAGCATAGATGATCTCAAGGAATAGTTTAAGCATGATTTTATGATTTAAATTCTTCTTGAGATTATTTTGGAATAGCTACTGCCCTCATTGGTCTCATGATGATTTTAATGAAATAAATTGTTTTCAAAAGAATTTTAGAAGCTTTAAAAAGGGTTCCAAGAGAAACTAGTAAGTTATGTGTGTTATGCAACATCATAATTTTTAACCCAATACTCCTAGAATGTATTTAGGTTAACCATTAGTATATTACTTCTTAGTCTCATTCTTTTAAAATCTTTCTTTAAATTACTTAGCGGAAAATACGGATAAATTTTTTTTTTTGAATATAAAAGCAAAGTGATAGCCGCGTACCTCGTAAGACAGAAAAATAAAACACAAGATAACAAGGCATAATAGAACATGGGACAATCGATAACACATCAAAAGAAATACTCCATTAATATTCATAATATGCCCACCTAAAGATGGGACTTAGCTTGATACAAGATGACGCAAATACAATAGAAACGGAAATACAAGGAAAGCGAAAATATAAACACTCATACCCTAGTGCACCTAAGGTGGATAACCTTATAACAATAGAAGGTTTATCCCTACTACGTGTGGTGTGTGTGCACTAGCTCTCCTCAATACGCTCTACTGCTGGCGGTGGCGATCCTTGGGGGATGGGGGTATGTAAACAGGGAACTGCTTGAGCTCCTCGGGCGTTCAGATGGGAGATGGCTACATATGCACTCCACAACGGGGGCGCATCTCGGCTCTCCTCGCCAACCTCAACTGCGTCATCGTCGCCTCACTCCCCTTTCACACGAACCGGGGAGTGGGGGAAAAACTCTCGCTATACATATGGGTTAGCGGATCCTTCGAGCGGTCGTCCTCCAAATGCTGAGAGCGAGGCACGTAATCCGGTTGGTCACGGGCGGCAGATCCAGCAGTGTAGGTATGCATAACCCGCTCGTTGTGCATCCGTGCACGCTCGAAGACCATATCGTCACCATAAGGAGATGTCGGGGAGAACCAATAGCTATGTACAGGGTGTGTGAAGGGACGTCTTACATACATGAAGACTCATACCACGCATCGTCCCTCAAAATGGTATGATCCATGCTCGGGATCAAAGTGCACCTCCCATATGGGAGTGTCGATGAACACCACGAACGCTCCATGATCTAAAGATGTGATGGGAGAGAAAGAGAGAAAGAAAAGGAGTGAGAATCTTGCTAAAGAATCTCAGTAGGGTATTTCCTATCTAGGGTTACATCGTCAACATCCTCAGGAACCTTGAGTTTATTATAAAGGGGTGAGCATGCATATAAAGTTCATTATCAAGATTACAAATATAATTATCCAAGGTCCGTTCCTTTTAGAATGAATCTTAATGCATGAATGCAATACAGCAAATCATGAATGCATGGGTATACATTATGCAACATAGCAATCAATATAACATCAAGGAACATATAAGTGGCAATATAAACTTTCAAGTGAAACTTTTCTTTTTTCTCAACTTTGTGACTTAAGAATTTCATACTTAGCATCATGGGCCACCCTAAACATCATCTAGGTTATGAGTTCATACCTTAACTAGTCATCACTAGCTCTTACTTAATCCTCTTGATAAGCGAAATCATAAAAATAATCCCGACTACTAGAGTACGGGCTAGGGGGCTTAAGGATCACCTCTCATAGGAATATTTCCTTCTTTGAAATGCTCTATTGGCATCTAGTGCATAGTGAATTGTCCACTTTGGTAGGCTGCATCCACTCATACCCTCACGGATTTACCTTCTCCCCATCGGAGCAGGAAAAGTACGTCTCAGTGCTATGTCACATTAGGACTCAGCTCCTAGGGGTGCTCGGCCAAACCGGTGTCACCCAAGACTTTGTCCCATATAATTTTCAAAAACATTCTCAAGTTCTCAATTTGACGAAAATTCAGCAGCATAACAGCTGTATACCAAATTTCTTTCAAATTTTACTTTATGCCACGATAACTTTTAATACATGTACTTTCACATTCAACTTCTATAATCATGATAAACTTATAGCCACATAAGCATACTCATCATAGCACATATATTATCACAAACATACTTGAAATAATAAACTTTAGTGATCAACGATTCTAATCATGTCTTATGCTTTGACCCTTAGGGCCTTTAAACTCGAAATCTAAGTTCTCTATCCTTATGACTTAATCTTTCGGGCACCTAAAGGTCCACAACTAAGTAATCCTCACTCAATTCTATGATCATAACTAATTCTAAACCTCAATAGTGCATAATCTATATTTTTCTCAATACGGGTATCTAGGAGTCACAACTTTGACCCTTTTTAAGTTCAGTTTTCTCCTATAGCATCAAGATCAATTCCTAATCCAATTATGAGTGATTCCTACACATTTACACTAATTATAAACCATTATTACTAATATTATCCTTGCTGAAACAGAATCCAGAATTTCCATTTCTAAGGGATCTAGAATTCTCATTTTGATTCTTTTCTAGTTACTAACTTGTCTTAGCTTTCTCAAATTAATTCTAACATCAAATATACTTGAACATATTCATTCTAACATGATTAAATCACCATCATACAGTGAGAAAACTGTAACATCCTAATTTTTAACCTAACACTCTAGAACATATTTAGATTCATTATTAGGTTATTACTTCTTAGTCTCGTTCTTTGTTAAAATACTTAGCAGAAAATACGGGTAAATTTTTTTTTTAAAACATAAAGTAAAGTGAGAGCCGCGTTCGACATAATCGTGGACTAAATATTCATTGCAAATCATACAAAATAGGCACTAAGTAAAAGAACATATAGCAAATGAAACAATCAATGACACACCAAAGGAAATACTTTCATTAATATCATAATTAAAGTTACATGAAGTCACACCCTTATAGAATCGAGCTGAGCTTTCAATACAAGGAAATAACAGGAAAGTACAAAAGCAGTAAAATACATGGTACGACGAAGAGCAAAAACCATCTACATTATCCTCCTACTAAAGCTGTGAGTGCTAAACTAGAATACCCTTATCAAAAGATGCTATAAAAGGGGTAGAACCTCATGACAGCTCGAGCACTCGAATAGCCCTCCAATAAGGTCTATAGGCGGCAAGAACCCTCAAGTGATGGAGGTATGTACCCAGGAAATTGCACAAGCTCCTTGGAGGTAAACAAGCGGAACAAGGGTCGGGTATGGCCTCCACGGCGTAGATGTATCTTAGCTCGCCTAGCCAACCTCGGCTACGTAATTGTCCCCTCGCTCTCGGCTCTCACAAACTGAGGAATGGGGGCAGAGCTCTCGCTATACATGTGAGTCGGTGGATGCTCCGAGGGGTCATCCTCTGAGCCTGGAGATCGGGGTACATAGTCTTGGAAGTCGTGGGCAACCAACCCTCTGGAGTACGTCCGAAGAATCCTCTCGTCACGCGTTAGCATTGTCGTAGAGAGACATAGGGGAAAAGCAGTAGCTATGTATAGGGCATGTGAAGGGACGTCCCATGAACATGAAGACGTGAATAGCACAACGTCCCTCAAAATGATAGACCGATGTTCCGGATCATAGTGCACCTCCTACGTCGGAGTGCCAATAAAGACCATGAATGTCGCCATCGAGCTCTGAAAATGTGACTGGAAGGAAGAGAGAAAGAAAAGGGAGTGAGAATCTTGCTAAAGAAACTCAGTAGGGACCTCCTATCTAGGGTTGCATCATGCACATCCTCAGGAACCTTGGGTTTATTATTAAAAGGTGAGCATGCATATAGTGTTCCTTATTTAGGGTTATAAAACTAGATTATCCAAGGTTCGTTCCTTTTAGAATGCATCTTAATGTCATGAATGCAATATATCAAGCATGAATGCATGGTTATACCTTAAACAAATAACTCAACAAATCATAACGTCAAGAAGCATACAAGTGGCATAAAGTGACATATAACTTTCAAGTGGAACTTTCCTCAATTTTGTGACTTAGAACATCATACTTTAGTATTATGGGGCCACCCTAAAACATCATTTAGGTTATGAGCTCATACCTTAACTAGTCGTCACTAGTTCTTACTTATCATATGGATAAGCGAAAAACATAATAAAATCCCGACTCCTCGAGTATGGGTTAGGGGGCTAAGGATCACTTCTCTTAGGATATACCTTCTTTGAAACGCTTTACTTGCATCTAGTGCATAGTGTAACATCCTAATTTTTAACCCAATACTCTAGAACATATTTAGATTAATTATTAGTTTATTACTTCTTAGTCTCATTCTTTGTTAAAATAATTAGAGGAAAATACGGGTAATTTGTTTTTTAAAAATATAAAATCAAAGTGAGAGCCGCGCTTTTCATAATTAAGAACTAATCATACATTGGAACTCATAAAGAATAAATGTAACACCCTCCAAACTACCATGTATTACTCGAGCATTAACATTGTAATTAGAAGAGTATCACTTCCTTTCTATAATATCCACTAGTCAAATGAAATGAAATAAGATAAATCAAACTCTAGAGTTATAAAGAAAACTACTGTAAAATGTACATATATTATTACTTTACATACCGCTTTCTTTAATACATACCATACTTGAAGTTAAGTCACTTCGCTTATAATACAACACAGGAACTATTATCAAAAGATCTACCAAGCTTGCTCAAATATCAAGGTCCAACAAAATACTAAACACACAGAAATGGACCTAAGACATCTAACACCAATTAGTCTACAAGCTGGTAAGTTCCTGGCACTATACGACACTACATACAAGTCAAAAGCCCCCGTAAGTCTCATGTCCTCCTACGCGAAACCATTGGCCATCGGTATGATGGCCTCTCCTCAGCCAGGGCATCTGCAGAGTCTGAGCACAATCTGACATATACACAAATAGGGGTGAGAATATTATAAAATTCTCAAGAGGGTAACCCCTTACATACAGACAGAATATAAGCAGTCAATGCATTTATAATAATAAAGAAAAACATCATGTTAGATCACATATATCAATATTAGCATACATAAGTCAAAGAAAATTATATGCAAAATGGTAGTAATCATAAGTGTTTCTCTTATATCACATGGAATTCAACTTAGTGTAGTAGTTCTTTTTATTAACATAGGGAAGGCTTAGATTCACATCAGGTAACATATGTAGTGGATAACCCCTCAGAGGACCATAGACTGCTAGGACATGAGCTCATTCCTATTCGTGATCATCGACTTCATTTTTTCCATTTCAATCACACACAGTTCTATTTCCTAGTCGATAAGTCTACCGACTCATAAAATTTATTGGGAAGTTCTTATTTTTGCCTTCCCTCTCTATCACACATAAGCCTTGTTTCTATTTTCCCCGTATGTTAAAACATGCACCATTAAATTTCACATATTCTCTTTTGTCATACAACCATATCATGGACCTTTCTATTTCAAAGTCAGGTTTATATCCCAGATATAGGCATTCAGTATCATTGGAGTCTCATTCATACTTTATAAACAAGTCTTTCAAACAATTAACATACATTCATATGATATATACTTGGATTAAATAGATTTCTATCATTAACTTAATACATCTTCACCATTCCAGCTTCTTGACAGATTTACCATTATGGTGACAACATTTAATTCACATATCCAATGGGCAATTCACTGGCCATAAAAATTCTCTATGACACCTCAATGTGTCTAAAAGTCCCTGTAAAAAGTTCATAGCAAACAGAATACTAGAACCATGTCAAATAAATTCTACAATTTTAGTGGTCAGAGGCCACTTTTTCACAGCTCAGAATAGGATTCACACAATTTTAAACTTTAGCAAATGATAGAAACAACTCAAAATAAAAATCACAGTTATACTTAAAGATGTCTACAAAACTCTGTAAAAATTTCAAAGGATAACTCCATCATTTGCTATGAATAAAAATTTATACAAATTCACAGCTCCAGTACCAAGATTTCAGCCAGCATAGATATACTCTTGGTTCTTGATTTTTCTCAGGCAGTAAAACTCTTTATTATGCACCACGAAAATTATCAGAGTTTCCTTATGATGTTAGCTTCAACATATAATTTTTATAGCTCATAAAACTGAATACAATTGAACCAGAAAATTCATGAACAAATCCTATCCTGCTGAAATCCGAAAATTCAGCAGCCTAGCCAAAACTTATTTTGACAAAAATCATTATTTAACCTCATCCAAACACTCCACCAAAATTAACACATCAATATCAACATATTATCATCAAATATAACCATAAGTTTCGGAATAAAACCCAAAAAAAATTTACAGAATAATTTGGAAAGAAAAAGGCCAAAGAAAACCCTACCCTTGGAAGCTAATGCCTCTGTCTCTTGTATACTCCAAGATAGATATACTCTACCCCAAAGCTCTTAAAACACAGTAAAATACTCCTCTAACCAGAGATGAGTGATGTGATAAGGTGAGGTTTTTGGAGAATCTAATCGGTTAGATTTGTAGAGTTTGAAGTGTAGAATAAGTTTACTTAAGGAGGTTCTTGATTTTGGTAAGGTTTGGTCTAGGATTTTTGAGCTTGAAATCAAGTTTTGAGAGGAAGGAAATGGAGTTTCTCTGCTGCCTCCTTTGTTAGCCGAGAAAGATGATGACAATTATGGGGTTAGATAGTTTATAATTATCTTTTAAGGTGAAATCTCATTGGTTGGCTTATAAAGTATCATTTTTCCATTAAAAGAATTTTATATCAATGGCTAGGATTTGATCTTTCATTCCAAGATAAAATCCTAGCCATCCATTGGTATTCAAAGGGATAAACTTCATTATCAGTAGATATTAACTGGTTTTCGGTGTTAAAAATCGCACACCGAAATTTCATCAAACGGGTAAAATAGTGTACTCGAGCAATCAACTATTGCCCGAAAATTAACTCTAAGCATAAATTTTTATTCCTACCTATTTCTAACCTTAATCCTATAATTTCCAAATTTCGGGCACCTTCAGGTCTTGAATCTAAGGTTTCAGCTGTTCCGGTGGGTCTACGGGACCTACAAAACACTATTCATTATTTTTTTTTTTTACGTTCGTTACATTGTTCTCATTATTTTTGTGTACACCAAAATTTTGATATTCTTACTACTAAAGCCTCAATTATTTTCTGAAAAAAAATTTAGGATGTTACATTACTCCCCACCTTAAAAAAAATTTTGCCCTCAAAATTTCATACCTAAAAATAATTCCGGATGATCTGTCTTCATACTTGATTCTAGTTCCGATGTATACTCTTCACTTCCAGGTCCACCCCAAGCCACTTTTACAAGTTGCACAGATTTATTTCTAAGTTGCTTGACTTCTCTATCAACGATCTGAATAGGAGGGGCTTGAAACGTCAAGTCATCCCTTAACTGTATAGACTCGGGCTCAATGATATGGTTTTGATCTGGGTGGTACATTCGAAGTTGAGATACATGGAAGACATTATGAAGGTTGGATAAATGTGGAGGTAAGGCTATCTGGTAAGCAGCTGACCCAATTCGTTGAAGAATTTGAAAAGGACCTATAAACCTAGGTGACAACTTTTTAACTCTAAGGGCCCTACCTACTCCAGTAGTGGGCGTGACCTTCAGGAATACATGTTCTCCCTCTTGAAATTCTAAAGGTTTCCTTCGAGTATCAGCATAGCTCTTTTGACGACTCTGTGCGGTGAGAATCTTGCTCCTGATCTTCTGGATTTGCTCTGTTGTTTGATTAACATGATCGGGTCCCAATAGTCTCGCTTCTCCCGAATCATACCAACACAATGGGGATTGACATTTGCTTCCATATAGAGCTTCATACGGGGCCATGCCAATACTAGCGTGATGGCTGTTATTATAAGCAAACTCAACCAATGGGAGTAACTTGTCCCAGCTTCCCTTCTGCTCAATCACGCATGCCCTTAGCATATCTTCCAGGGTTTGTATGGTTCGTTCTGTTTGCCCGTCAGTTTGGGGGTGATAGGCAGTGCTCAAACAAAGTTTGGTACCAAAGGCTTTTTGGAACGTTCCCCAAAATCTCGAAGTAAACCTTGGATCTCTATCAGAAACTATCGAGGAAGGAACACCGTGTAGTCTTACTATTTCTTGGATGTACAAGGAAGCTAACTTATCCAAAGGAAAATTAGCCTTAATGGGTAAGAAATGAGCAGACTTGGTCAATCTATCTACTATAACCCATATAGCATCATGACCTGACGATGTCCTTGGCAAACCCATTACAAAGTCCATAGAAATACTTTCCCACTTCCATTCCGGGATTTCTAAGGGTTGTAGGGTCCCAGCTGGTTTTTGATGTTCTATTTTGACTTTTTGGCAAGTTAAACACTTCCTGACACACTCTTCTATATCTTTTTTCATTCCTGACCACCAGAACATTTTCTTGAGATCCGCATACATTTTACTAGTGCCTGGGTGTATAGTAAGTTCGCCCCTATGAGCTTCCTCTAAGATCTTCTTTCTAAGATCGCCACTTGTGGGTACACATACCCTATCCTTGTATCTCCATATACCTTGTTGGTCTTGAGTGAATCACGGCAACTTCTTTGCATGAATTGATCTTAATATCTCCTGAAATTCTGGGTTTTCACGTTGTGCAGCTAAAATTTGTCCTTTGAACTCACTTGTTACCTTTATTTGCCCTAGCACCACACCCTGAGGGTTCACAGACATGTCTAAACTAAGTTCCTTGAAACTTTCAACTAGCTCCGTCTCTTTAATCATCAAGCATGCTACACTTAGGGATTTTCTACTCAGAGCATCGGCAACAACATTTGCCTTACCTAGATGGTAATTCAGACTAAACTCATAGTCCTTGAGGAATTCCATCCACCTTCTTTGCCGCATATTCAACTCTTTTTGATCAAAAAGATACTTTAAACTTTTATGATCAGAGAAAACATTAAACTGCACACCATACAAATGATGTCGCCAGATCTTTAGGGCAAAAACCACAAATTGCAAGTTCAAGGTCATGGGTTGGATAGTTTACTTCATGGGGTTTCAACTGTCGAGAAGCATAGGCAACCACGTTATGTGTAACACCCTAAATCTTAACCCAAGACTACTAGTATGTACTTAGGTTAATCTTTAGAATATTACCTCTTGGTCTCATCTTTTACTTAGAAAATACTTAGCGGAAATATGGGTAAAATTTTTCTTTTTGGAATTTAAAATCAAAGTGAGAGCCACTAATCCATAAGAGGAAGCATAGAGAAACATATAAGCAAAGCATAAGAAACATATCATGTCATGGGAACATCAACTGAATCATAGATATATATATATAACGTGCCTACCCAAAGAGGCAGGACTATTATGAAACAAGATACAACTGAAATGCAATATAAGGAAATCATAAAAAGCAAATACAAGAGAAACTACACCCATACCCATGTGCACCTAAAGGAGACAACCTCATATACAAAAGAAGGTTTGTCCTCTACTATGTGGCGTGTGTGTGCACTAACTACTACCCCTCCTATGACTACTCCCCGGCCGGTCCGAGTCTTTGTGGGTCGAGTTGATCCACTGGCGAATCTCAGCAGGAGTGGTCGAGCGCATCATCGGGGCATGTCCATCTCAGCGAGGGCGCATAGATGGCCGTCGAGCCAACCTCGGCTGGACCACCGTCTCCTCACTCCCAGCCCTTATCGGTGGAGGAACGGGACTGGAGCTCCAACTGTACATGTGGGATGGCGGGTCCTCGGATGGATCCGTCTCAGGAAATCGGGGATGCGGCACATACTGGTACTCGCGTCTGGCTGATGTCTCGGGCTCCATGCGGAGGATCTGCTCATCGCGTGGTCTCGCTCGCTCAAAAATCCCGTTATGACGGTAAGGAGCAGTCGGGGTGAAGCGGTAGCTCGGGACGGGGTGCGCGAAGGGTCGTCCCATGAACATGAATACTCTGACAGTGCAGCGACCCTCAAAATGGTATGACCCGAGTGCCGGGTCATGGTGCAGCTCCCACACCGGGGTGTCGATGAAGAGTACAAACGTCGCCATCTGAAGATATGACGGAAGAAAAGAGAGAGGGAATGAGAATCTTTCTAAAGAATTCTCAGTAGGGTTATCCCTACCTAGGTGACATCGTCACATCCTCAGGAACCTTGGGTTTATTTCTAAAAGGTGTGCATGCATATAAATTCCTTTTAAGTTGGTTTTCCAAAGAGGTATTTTATCCAAGGTCCGTCATATTTTATAATGCGTCTTTATAACTTAAGCAGAAATATACTAATGATATGAATGCATCATAAGGTAAACCAAACAATAGAATAACTAGGAAACATTATAACATTGGCATAAGTATAGTTTATGTGACATTGTTAACTTTAACTTTCATCTCATGGGGCCGCCCTAAAACATCTCTAGGTTATGAGCTCATACCTTAACTAGTCGTCACTAGTTCTTACTTATCCTATGATAAGCGTAACATAATCCCGACTTAAAGTACGGGCTAGGGGGCAAATTAAGGATCTCCTTTCTAGGATCATTTCCTCTTTGAAACGCTTTGCTAGCCACGTGGGCCTCGCAATTTGTCCGCTTTGGCAGGCTGTGTAACACCCTAAATCTTAACCCAAGACTACTAGTATGTACTTAGGTTAATCTTTAGAATATTACCTCTTGGTCTCATCTTTTACTTAGAAAATACTTAGCAGAAATATGGGTAAAATTTTTCTTTTTGGAATTTAAAATCAAAGTGAGAGCCACGCACGAATCTTTAAGGGGAAGCATAGCGAAACATATAAGCCAAGCATAAGAAACACATCATGTCATGGGAACATCAACTGAATCATAGATATATATATATATATATATAACGTGCCTACCCAAAGAGGCAGGACTATTTGATACATCATGAAGCAAAATACAACTGAAATACAATACAAGGAAATCATATAAAGCAAATACAAGAGAAACTACACACATACCCACGTGCACCTAAAGTAGACAACCTCATGTACAAAAGAAGGTTTGTCCTCTACTATGTGGCGTGTGTGTGCACTAACTACTACCCCTCCTATGACTACTCCTGCTGGTCCGAATACTGTGGGGTCGAGTCGATCCACTGGCGAATCTCGGCGGGAGTGGTCGAGCGCATCATCGGGGCATGTCCACCGCGGCGAGGGCGCATAGATGGCCGTCGAGCCAACCTCGGCTGGACCACCGTCTCCTCACTCCCAGCCCTCATCGGTGGAGGAACGGGACTGGAGCTCCAACTGTACATATGGGATGGCGGGTCCTCGGATGGGTCCATCTCCGAGTACTGGGGACGCGGCACATACTCGGGGTACTCGCGTACCGCTGATGTCTCGGGCTCCATGCGGAGGATCTGCTCATCGTGTGGTCTCGCTCGCTCAAAAATCCCTTTATGATGAGAAGCGATCGGGGTGAAGCGGTAGCTCGGGGCGAAGTCTTGTGAAGGGTCGTCCCATGAACATGAATACTCTGACAGTGCAGCGACCCTCAAAATGGTATGACCCGAGTGCCGGGTCATGGTGCAGCTCCCACACCGGGGTGTCGATGAAGAGTACAAACGTCGCCATCTGAAGATATGACGGAAGAAAAGAGAGAGGGAATGAGAATCTTTCTAAAAGAATTCTCAGTAGGGTTATCCCTACCTAGGTGTCATCGTCACATCCCCAGGAACCTTGGGTTTATTTCTAAAAAGGTGTGCATGCATATAAATTCCTTTTAAGTTAGTTTTCTAAAGAGGTATTTTATCCAAGGTCCGTCATATTTTATCATGCGTCTTGTGACTGAGCATAAAGATTCTAATAATATGAATGCATCATAAAGGTGAACCAAACAATAGAATCACCAAGAAACATTATAACATTGGCATAAGTATAATATATGTGACATTGTCAACTTTAACTTTCATCTCATGGGGCCACCCTAAAACATCTCTAGGTTATGAGCTCATACCTTAACTAGTCGTCACTACTTCTTACTTATCCTATGATAAGCGTAACATAATCCCGACTTAAAGTACGGGCTAGGGGGCAAATTAAGGATCTCCTTTCTAGGATCATTTCCTCTTTGAAACACTTTGCAAGACACGTGGGCCTCGCAATTTGTCCGCTTTGGCAGGCTGCATCTACACATACCCTCACGGATTTGTCTCCTCCTGGGGTGCTCATTTGAACAGGTGTCACCCAGGAGAAGCGCGTCTCAGTGTTGTGTCACATTTATATTCTCATAAGTATTAAATCACAATTACCTCATCATTTATCATATTCATTTTTATCATGCATTCTCATATAGCTTTTTCATAACATATATATCATCACATGAAACTTTCTCATAACATTCGTCACATAAAACTTTCACACAAACATCATCACATAGTCATATCTAACAATCATCCCCATAAGCTCATAGACATGATATGTTATAACTCATAGTGTTTTAAACTTCGATTCTTATGGGTCTTAAACTTGCAAATTAATTGTTCTAACATTATCCTTAACTTCTTTATACACCTATAGTTTGACAATTAATGAGTTATACAAATTTTATGCTCAAGAACTAATCCAAATAGCACTAAGCGAATTTGGACAGCTTTATGTTTATGTGATTACGGAGTTCTAGAAATTACGGTTTAGATCTTTATCTCACATTCTAAGTTATTGATCATCAACACCTAGTCTCTTGGGAACCTATAAGGTTATAACTAAGTATTTCTCACCTCACCCTATGGTCAAGAACACCTCTAAACCTCAAGAGTGCAGAAATCAAAATACTAACTTTACGGGTACCTAGAAGTCACAATAATGACCCTTTCTAAGTTCGGTTTGCTCCTAAGGTTTCAAGATTAAGTCCTAAACCAATTATGAGTCATTCCTACACATATAAACTAATTTAAAACCATGATTATTGAATCTAAACCTTGCTGGACAGAATCCAGAAAAATAAATCTTTAAGGGATCTAGAACTCTCAAATTAATTCTTTTCTAGTTCCTAACTTATCCTATCCTTCACATATGAGTCTTAACATAATTATTACCCAAACATAAGCATATTAACATCATTAACACAGCTCATACAGTGGCCAAACATAGCAAGGCAGAACCGAAACAGAAACTCCATTTAAAGGCATTGAATCATAGTTTCTAAAGCACATAAAATACTAGTTTCTCTTGGAACCTTATTAAAACCTTCAAAACTCTTTTATGAACACTTTTATCATCTAAACTCATGAAAATACTTAATAGGGCAGTGGCTATATTATTTTCATCTCAAGAGGTCCTAAATTCATAACACTTAGTTCTACACATTCCTTATACTCATATAAGTTTAGAAAAATTATTAAAACATAGTTTTCAATACTTGAAAACATTAAGGCCTCATAGGGCAGAAATATGAACCATAGGAAATAAATGTTTTAGACCTTTGTTTGAGATATCATTGGGCAAGTCTTTGAGCTCTAGAATCATTAAAGTGATGACATAAAAATAAACATGCTCATGCACTTATTTTAGTTATTGCTAGAAAGTAAAGTGAGAGCATAAAATAAATATGTGGTGCAATATATTATTATCTTTGATATTTAGGTGAGGACTTGAAATATAAATATGATAATGCAAAGCTTGAAACATAAACATGATAATGCAAGTTCATTCATTATCTTGGGATTTAGTGATAGCAAGGAAATAAACATGATATGCAAAGCTTAAAGTAAACATGATGCAAGTTTCATTTTTATGTTTAACTAGAGCTCATTTAAGACTTTAACAAGATAATAACCCCATACAATATCTCAAAGATCACAACACAAGAATCGAAAATCATATAAAAGAGAAAGAAAGTGAAGCTACATCAAGTTCTTTATTAAGTACCCAAAACCCCTATCTAGAGACAAATCTCTAGAACGTGCCGGCCAACTTTAAGGTTGACAAGGGTAGGCTTGGGCTTTTAGAAATCCTTAGATTAATTTTCTTAAGTTGGAAAACCATGTGAGCTAGATAACATATAGATGAAGTTGTAAGAAAAGGAAAACTCAAGCTTTAGAGGTTTCTTTGAGATGAACACAATGTCATCATCTAGAAACTCTCATCATCAAGCTATGATGCTCAAATCAAGGCCTCATGGCCGAAAATGAAAGGAAAGGAAAGACAAAGGAAAGTTCAAAAAGAATCCAAGAGAAAACTAGAGAAAAACACTTTCTTGAGCAAAATAAAGTTTGAAAACAAATCCCTACCTTTTGATGAAGATAAAAGCTTGATCTTGAAGATGGAAATGAGATGAGCAACACCTCCTAGGATGGTGATGATGATTCGGCCTTGATGAGAGAAAAAGAAAGAAAATGTGTTTCAAGTGGAGTTGTGTTTGAGGTGTGGTGTTTGAGAGGTTTGATGATGGTTCAAGGTTTTGGGGTGGTGTTTGATGGTGGAGAGGTGATGATGAGATAAAGAGATGAAGAAGATAAAGATGAAAAGAAAGGAAGAACACTCTTGGAACTTTGAGAGAAAAAGGAAACACAAGCAAGACAACTCTAAAACTCTAAACTTTGCAAATGCTTCAAAGTGCAACAAGGCTAACACAAGCATCCTATTTATAGAAAAACAAAACCATTGAGGAGTGAATGGGGAGGGCTTGGCCGTAGCCTTTGAGGGAGGAAGGAAGAGAAAATATCTCTTCCACAAGGTCATTCAAGCATGGTTTGAAGTATGGAAGCTATGCTACAAAGTATGGCTTGATGTGAGTTAATTTCCTATCAAATTTTTATGAAATTAGGCTTCTAGAAATAATGCATGGCTGGAACTTTTCCAGCCACAATTAAATGGGAAAAATGGGTTGTTTTAATTATTTATTCATGTGGAAATTCAAGCTTGATTGAAAGTTATGACAAGGTATAGTGTATGTGACTTGAGGTATGGCCTTGGAGTGTTGAAAAATTGAACATGTGATGCATATGGAGGAGGTGAGGCTTCGGCCAGCTTGGGACAGCAGATTGGGAGGATGATTTGACCATTTAATTGTGTGTTAATGGTAGGTTTAGATGTGTATTAGCTTAGGTACAAGGTTAGGAATGATTAAGCTTAAGTTTAGGTAACTAAGAATGTGATTTAGAGAGTTTATGACAAGTTTAGGAGTGCTCATACATCATTAAAGAATTTAAAACTCATTTATGAATAAACAATGTGTAACACAATTCCATGATTTAAGGAATTGGAAAGAGAAAACACTATTCAAGATTCTATGACTAGGTGTCATAAAATTAAAATATGATTTTAGGTTGTAATTAAGTACTTTTTAGTTCTAATCAACTTTAATAAATTATTTTGACTCAAGATTAATTAAGGAAATTAATTAACCTTCGATTAGAGCCTAATATTGCTTAGGTTTCCTTAATCACGCGATTAAGCGTAAAAATACGAAACTAGGGGCAAAACCGTAATTTTGCACTAATTTTGCCCGGGACTTCAAAAATTAAAACTGAGGTCATAGAATACATAAAACCGCCTTTTAAAACCATCTGGAGAAGTTTCGGGTTCATCCGGCACTTGCAAACGGGTAAAACACCGCAGGGGCGTTTTGGTCATTTTGACCCGAAAACTCGAAAAACGAGATTTTCGATCCCGGGAAGGTACATAAGTTTTCTAATCCCCTTCCAACATTGAGTTTGCCCTTCAGTCTTTGCCAGACGGCTTTCCTCGAATTCCGGGCTGAAAATGACCTCAGGGGCATTTTGGTCATTTTCACTCTAACAGAAAAATCGGGGCGTTACAAGCTGTATCTACACATACCCTCACGGATTTGTCTCCTCCTGGGGGTGCTCGGCCGAACCGGTGTCACCCAGGAGAAGCGCGTCTCAGTGTTGTGTCACATTTATATTCTCATAAGTATTAAATCACAATTACCTCATCATTTATCATATTCATTTTTATCATGCATTCTCATATAGCTTTTTCATAACATATATATCATCACATGAAACTTTCTCATAACATTCGTCACATAAAACTTTCACACAAACATCATCACATAGTCATATCTAACAATCATCCCCATAAGCTCATAGACATGATATGTTATAACTCATAGTGTTTTAAACTTCGATTCTTATGGGTCTTAAACTTGCAAATTAATTGTTCTAACATTATCCTTAACTTCTTTATACACCTATAGTTTGACAATTAATGAGTTATACAAATTTTATGCTCAAGAACTAATCCAAATAGCACTAAGCAAAATTTGGACAGCTTTATGTTTATGTGATTACGGAGTTCTAGAAATTACGGTTTAGATCTTTATCTCACATTCTAAGTTATTGATTATCAACACCTAGTCTCTTGGGAACCTATAAGGTTATAACTAAGTATTTCTCACCTCACCCTATGGTCAAGAACATCTCTAAACCTCAAGAGTGCAGAAATCAAAATACTAACTTTACGCGTACCTAGAAGTCACAATAATGACCCTTTCTAAGTTCGGTTTGCTCCTAAGGTTTCAAGATTAAGTCCTAAACCAATTATGAGTCATTCCTACACATATAAACTAATTTAAAACCATGATTATTGAATCTAAACCTTGCTGGACAGAATCCAGAAAAATAAATCTTTAAGGGATCTAGAACTCTCAAATTAATTCTTTTCTAGTTCCTAACTTATCCTATCCTTCACATATGAGTCTTAACATAATTATTACCCAAACATAAGCATATTAACATCATTAACACAGCTCATACAGTGGCCAAACATAGCAAGGCAGAAGCAAACAGAAACTCCATTTAAAGGCATTGAATCATAGTTTCTAAAGCACATAAAATACTAGTTTCTCTTGGAACCTTATTAAAACCTTCAAAACTCTTTTTATGAACACTTTTATCATCTAAACTCATGAAAATACTTAATAGGGCAGTGGCTATATTATTTTCATCTCAAGAGGTCCTAAATTCATAACACTTAGTTCTACACATTCCTTATACTCATATAAGTTTAGAAAAATTATTAAAACATAGTTTTCAATACTTGAAAACATTAAGGCCTCATAGGGCCGAAATATGAACCATAGGAAATAAATGTTTTAGACCTTTGTTTGAGATATCATTGGGCAAGTCTTTGAGCTCTAGAATCATTAAAGTGATGACATAAAAATAAACATGCTCATGCACTTATTTTAGTTATTGCTAGAAAGTAAAGTGAGAGCATAAAATAAATATGTGGTGCAATATATTATTATCTTTGATATTTAGGTGAGGACTTGAAATATAAATATGATAATGCAAAGCTTGAAACATAAACATGATAATGCAAGTTCATTCATTATCTTGGGATTTAGTGATAGCAAGGAAATAAACATGATATGCAAAGCTTAAAGTAAACATGATGCAAGTTTCATTTTTATGTTTAACTAGAGCTCATTTAAGACTTTAACAAGATAATAACCCCATACAATATCTCAAAGATCACAACACAAGAATCGAAAATCATATAAAAGAGAAAGAAAGTGAAGCTACATCAAGTTCTTTATTAAGTACCCAAAACCCCTATCTAGAGACAAATCTCTAGAACGTGCCGCCAACTTTAAGGTTGACAAGGGTAGGCTTGGGCTTTTAGAAATCCTTAGATTAATTTTCTTAAGTTGGAAAACCATGTGAGCTAGATAACATATAGATGAAGTTGTAAGAAAAGGAAAACTCAAGCTTTAGAGGTTTCTTTGAGATGAACACAATGTCATCATCTAGAAACTCTCATCATCAAGCTATCATGCTCAAATCAAGGCCTCATGGCCGAAAATGAAAGGAAAGGAAAGACAAAGGAAAGTTCAAAAAGAATCCAAGAGAAAACTAGAGGAAAACACTTTCTTGAGCAAAATAAAGTTTGAAAACAAATCCCTACCTTTTGATGAAGATAAAAGCTTGATCTTGAAGATGGAAATGAGATGAGCAACACCTCCTAGGATGGTGATGATGATTCGGCCTTGATGAGAGAAAAAGAAAGAAAATGTGTTTCAAGTGGAGTTGTGTTTGAGGTGTGGTGTTTGAGAGGTTTGATGATGGTTCAAGGTTTTGGGGTGGTGTTTGATGGTTGAGAGGTGATGATGAGATAAAGAGATGAAGAAGATAAAGATGAAAAGAAAGGAAGAACACTCTTGGAACTTTGAGAGAAAAAGGAAACACTAGCAAGACAACTTTAAAACTCTAAACTTTGCAAATGCTTCAAAGTGCAACAAGGCTAACACAAGCATCCTATTTATAGAAAAACAAAACCATGGAGGAGTGAATGGGGAGGGCTTGGCCGTAGCCTTTGAGGGAGGAAGGAAGAGAAAATATCTCTTACACAAGGTCATTCAAGCATGGTTTGAAGTATGGAAGCTATGCTACAAAGCATGGCTTGATGTGAGTTAATTTCCTATCACATTTTTATGAATTTAGTCTTGTAGAAACAATGCATGGCTGGAACTTTTCCAGCCACAATTAAATGGGAAAAATGGGTTGTTTTAATTATTTATTCATGTGGAAATTCAAGCTTGATTGAAAGTTATGACAAGGTATAGTGTATGTGACTTGAGGTATGGCCTTGGAGTGTTGAAAAATTGAACATGTGATGCACGATGGGGGAGGACAGCTTCGGCCAAGGCTGGACAGCAGAGTGGGGGTGAGTTTTGACCATTTAATTGTGTGTTAATGGTAGGTTTAGATGTGTATTAGCTTAGGTACAAGGTTAGGAATGATTAAACTTAAGTTTAGGTAACTAAGAATGTGATTTAGGGAGTTTATGACAAGTTTAGGAGTGCTCATACATCATTAAAGAATTTAAAACTCATTTATGAATAAACAATGTGTAACACAATTCCATGATTTAAGGAATTGGAAAGAGAAAACACTATTCAAGATTCTATGACTAGGTGTCTTAAAATTAAAATATGATTTTAGGTTGTAATTAAGTACTTTTTGGTTCTAATCAACTTTAATAAATTATTTTGACTCAAGATTAATTAAGGAAATTAATTAACCTTCGATTAGAGCCTAATATTGCTTAGGTTTGCTTAATCGCGTGATTAAGCGTAAAAATACGAAACTAGGGGCAAAACCGTAATTTTGCACTAATTTTGCCCGAGACTTCAAAAATTAAAACTGAGGTCATAGAATACATAAAAATGCCTTTTAAAACCATCTGGAGAAGTTTCGGGTTTATCCGGCACTTGCAAATGGGTAAAACACCGCAGGGGCGTTTTGGTCATTTTGACCCGAAAACTCGAAAAACGAGATTTTCGATCCCGGGAAGGTACATGAGTTTTCTAATCCCCTTCCAACATTGAGTTTGCCCTTCGAGTGCCAAGACTGGCTTTCCTCGGTCTGGTGAAAATGACCTCAGGGGCATTTTGGTCATTTTCACTCTAACAGAAAAATCGGGGCGTTACATTATGATTTTGCATCAACACACATCCTAAACCCTTACTAGAAGCATCACAATAAACCTCATAGGGTCTATAAGGATCAGGTAATACTAGGACTGGAGCCGTGGTTAACTTTTGTTTCAACTCCTGGAAACTATTTTCACACTCTGGTGTCCAATTGAATGGAGCATTCTTTCGGGTTAATTTAGTCAAAGGTAATGCTATTTGAGAAAAACTCATGATAAAACGCCTATAATATCCAGCTAACCCTAGGAAACTCTGAATCTCCGTCACCGTTGTTGGTCGTTCCCAATGGAGTACTGATTCTACCTTACTGGGATCTACAGAGATTCCTCCTCGTGATACTACATGACCTAGGAATCTAACCTCTCCCATCCAGAATTCACATTTCGACAACTTAGCATACAACTTTCTCTCTCTTAGGATTTGTAACACAACCCTAAGGTGCTCCATATGTTCTTCCTCAGTCCTTGAATATATAAGTATGTCATCTATGAAGACAACTACAAATTTATCCAAGTAAGGGCGGAAGATTCGATTCATATAATCCATGAATACAGCCGGAGCATTAGTCAATCCAAAAGACATCACCCTATACTCGTAATGCCCATATCGAGTTCTAAAAGCAGTTTTAGGTATATCCTCATTCCGAACCCGAATCTGATGGTACCCTGATCTAAGATCAATCTTTGAGAATACAATTGCACCTCGTAATTGATCCATGAGATCATCAATTCTTGGCAAGGGGTACTTATTTTTTATTGTCACTTTGTTCAATTGCCAAAAGACAACACAAAGCCTCATACCCCCATCCTTTTTCTTCACGGAAGAAGAACAGGGGGCTCCCCATGGAGAGGCACTTGGTCTAATAAAATGCTTCCTAACAGCTTCTTCAATTTGGGACTTTAATTCTTTCAACTCCAAAGGGGACATCCTATAAGGAGCAATTGAAATAGGACCGTTCCTCGGAACCAACTCGATGGAAAATTCAATCTCTCTTCAGGAGGAAATTCTGAATATCCTGCGGAAAAACATCTGGATATTCCCTCACCACTGGAATCTTGCTCAACTCGTAGTCACATTCAGTTTCACTAGTAGAAAGGAGAACATATTCCTGACGATCTGTCTTACTAGGGTTGGATGTTACAAGGTTCAAGTAAAAAGAAAAAGGAACCACATGAATGGAGGGTAGAGTGGAAACAAATATGGCAGCTCGATCTGGACAGTGTAAAAGGACATAATTGGGTACCAACCAATCCATACCTAAAATTATATCTAAACCAGATAAAGGAAGACAAACTAAATTGGCAGTAAAGTCTCTAGTACCTATTTGAAAAAGAATATTCACACAGGTATAACAAGTCCTAATAGGACCAGCAGTAAGAGTGGATACAAGAAGATCATAAGGTAGTTCAGACACAGATAATTGCAACTTCTGTACATAGTCATGGGATATGAAAGAATGAGTGGCACCCGTATCATACAGTATATCTAGGACATTACCATTTATTTCACACTTACCTCGGATCGATCGTGATTGAGAAGCTTCCTTGGCACTTATAGTAAAAACGCGCCCATGTTGTTGTGGCCTGGAGGCGGGCTGATGACCTTTCTTGTTAGGGCACTCAAATATCTTATGTCCTGGTTTCCCACAGCCAAGGTAAATGATTTGCGTTGTCCAGCAAGGTCGATTCCCATGATTTTTCCTACACTTACGGCAATCTCTCCCTGCCTCAGGTCTTAGAGGTTGAAGTTGTTTTCCTTTGCTGCTGTTGTTGTTATTTTTGGGTGGAAACCTTCTCCGAGGTTGGTTAACAGGCTTGAATCGGGGACCTTGAGGTGCTAATCCCCTTCTAGCATTGTTTTGGGCATACTTGAAATTTGTTAGCTTCCTGTTGGACTCCTCTGCACATCGACATTTATTTACCAAGGTAGGATAGTCCCTAATCTCCAAGAGACTTACAGCTGCTTCTATATCTTCTCGTAGACCTCCTTCATATTTCATGAATTTCCAAACTTCATCCGGGTCACGTTGATAAATTGTAGAAAACTTGCAGAGCTCTTCAAATTTGGCAGTATACTCTGCTACACTCATAGGTCCTTGTTTGAGAGCCATGAACTCCAATTCCTTCGCATTTCTCACAGAAATAGGGAAGTACTTATGGTAAAAAGCTTCCATAAAAATAGTCCAGGTAACTACAGTATGGGAAGCTTCAAATAATCCCCTGGTGCCAACCCACCAGAAATCAAATCTGCGCTTCTAGCATATAGGTGGCAAAGGCCACCTTACGGATCTGTGTAAGGAAGAACGGAGAAAATCTTTTCCATGGCCTTTATCCATTCTTACGCTTTACAGGGATTAAAAGCTCCTCGAAATGGAGGGGGATCTGCCTTTCTGAACTCGGCAAATTTCTGATATTCTACATCGACTTCGTTCATTACAGGATTATCAGCTGGGTTTTGCCTTTCATTGCGGTTCAGTTCCTCCATCATTCGGGTAGTAGCTGTAGCTTGTTCCCTCATGGCAGCTGCCATCTCACGAAAAGTATTCATCATGTCGGCATCGTTTCCAGCTCCACTCCTAGTTTGCCGATTTGAAGTCATTGGTTCCTATCACACCAAACGAAAATATTGAGTTGATCAGTCTCAATACTAAGCAAAGTGTACAACAACCCACAACATTTCCAATCAGCAGTCATACACATATATATAAAGTCATAATGCATGACAATTTCTAAGAAAGCATAGCCGGTCCAATCCTCGGGCTTATAGGATAGTCCTGACTCGATACCATAATGTAACACCCTCCTAACTACCATGTATTACTCGAGCATTAACATTGTAATTAGAAGAGTATCACTTCCTTTCTATAATATCCACTAGTCAAATGAAATGAAATAAGATAAATCAAACTCTAGAGTTATAAAGAAAACTACTATAAAATGTACATATATTATTACTTTACATACCGCTTTCTTTAATACATACCATACTTGAAGTTAAGTCACTTCGCTTATAATACAACACAGGAACTACTATCAAAAGATCTACCAAGCTTGCTCAAATATCAAGGTCCAACAAAATACTAAACACACAGAAATGGACCTAAGACATCTAACACCAATTAGTCTACAAGCTGGTAAGTTCCTGGCACTATACTACACTACATACAAGTCAAAAGCCCCCATAAGTTCCTGGCACTATACTTCATTTTCTAAGGGATCTAAAAGTCTCATTTTAGTTCCTTTCTAGTTATTAACTTGTCTTAAGTTTCTCAAATTAATTCTAACATCAAATATACATGAACATACTCATTTCATCATCATAAAAACAGCATCATACAGTGAGCACATCAACCAAATAGAAGTGAAAACATCTCCATCAAACAATGCATAGAACTTCATTTCTAAAACACATAAATTGCTAGTTTCTCTTGGAACCTTTTCAAAACTTATAGAACTCCTTAGGAAACATTTTATTTCATGAAAACCATAATAAAACACCTAAGGGCAGTAGCTACATCAAATTAATCTCAAGAGGAATTTAAATCATAAACCTTTGCTCAAAACATTTCTTGAGATCAACTAAACTTAGTAAAAATCATAAAACATAGATTTTAGCACTTGTGACTAGATGAATCTTACTCTAAGTTCACCGTCATCACATGGCTGAATTCATGTGAATAAAACATACACATTTCTGAACTTTATTTAAGATAATAATGGGCAAGTCCATGAGCTCTAAATCTCTTAAGTGATTGACATAAACATAAACATGCAATGCACTTTGTTTTAGTCTTTATCAGGAGGTGAGAGCATAAAATAAATATGTTATGCAAGTCCTTTATTATCTTAGAAATTTAGTGAGAACTTAATCATAAATATGAAGATGCAAGTTCATTCTTTTATCTTGAGAGTTTAGTGATGACATAAAGATAAATATGAATGCAAGTTCTTTTCATCTTAGAGCTCATGCAAGACTTTTAGAGAAATATAAACTCAACCTAACATTTATCTCAACCAACAAAGTAACCTTTAGAGTTCTTGAACCAAGTCTTCAAAGAAACTATACGGTTCTTGAACAACATCATCAAGCTTCAAGGAAATGAACTTAAAAGACAATAAAACCACAAGGAAATAAGAACCAAAAATCGAAATCATAAAGGAAAGGAAAGCAAGGGACCGAAATCACAAGAGAAGGAAGTATACACCAAGTTTCTTTATTATGTACTCAAGACCCCAATCTAGAGCATAACTCTAGAACGTGCCGGCCGACTTTAAGGTTGACAAGGGTAGGCCTTGAGTTTATTGAAATCCTTATGATTAATTTTTCTTAAGTTGAAAACCATGTGAGTTAAGTAACATAGATAAAGTTCAAGGAAAGCAAAAACTCAAGCTTTAGAGGTTTGTTTGAGATGAGCACGAAGTCATCATATAGAAACACTCATCATCAAGCTATCATGATCAAAATGAGGCCTTGAGGCCGGAATGAAAAGAAAAGGAAAAGCAAGGAAAAACTTAAAAAGAATCCAAGAGAAACTTCAAGAAAATAACATTTTTGAGCAAAACAAAAAATAGAGAGCAACTCCCTACCAAGTTTGAAAATGAAAGCTTGGTCTTGAAGATGAAAATAAGAAGAACAACTCCTCCTAGAGTGGTGATGATGTGTTCGGCCAAAGGGAGAGGAAAGGAAAAGAAATGTGTCCTTGGTGAGCTTGTGTTTGAGGATGAGTGTTTGAGTGTTTAGGGGATGATTCAAGATTGTGATATGGTGGTTTGTGGTTATGAGATGATGATTCAAAGAGAAGATGAAGAAGATGAAGATGAAGAGAAAAGCTTCTTAAAACTTGAGAGAAAAAGAAAGAACTCAAGAGAAAGCTTGAAACTAAAACTTAGCAAATGATCTAAAGTGTAACTAAGCTCATCCAAGCAAGGTATTTATACGAAAACAAAACAAATGAGAGCTCATGGAGGGGGAGAAGAAGCCGTGTAGGTGGCTTCATGTTCCATGAGGTGAGAGATTGAATTTTGAAGCATGGAGGAGTATGGTTGAAAGCATGGCGAGTATGGTTTGAGGTATGGCTTCAAGCATGGGCATTTGAGGTGATTTTCTTTCAAATTTTGAAATGAAATAATTCATCTAGAAGGGAAGGAAGGGCTGACGGTTTTGGGCAGCCTTGGGGGGAGGGGGAATTGTCTTTTAGAAGTTATCATATGAAAGCATGGTGTATGTGACTCAAAGTATGGTTCAAGGTGAGGTGTAAGCATGGTCATTTGAGTGCAAGAATTTACCATGTGATGGAAAATAAGGGAATAATTTTCGGCCAGCTGATGGTAGCCCAAGGGAGAGAAAAATATCTTATCTAAATGTGTGTTAATGATGTGTTTAGATGTATATTAGCTTAGGTGCAAGATTAGGAATTGCTAAACATGTGTTTAGGTAACTAAGGATGTAATTAGGAATTTTATGACATGCTTAAGGAGTGCTCATACACAATTAGAGGAATTTAAACTTATTTTATGAATAAACAATTGTAAACACTGTAACGCCCCGATTTTCTGTTAGAGTGAAAATGACCAAAATGCCCCTGAGGTCATTTTCGGCCCAGAACTCGAGGATAGCCGACCCGGCAGTCCTTAAGGGGCTAACACAATGTTTGAAGGGGATTAGTTGACTTGTGTATCTTTCCGGGATCGAAAATCTCATTTTCTGAGATTTCAGGTTAAAATGACCAAAATACCCCTGTTGTGTTTGACACGGGTACGAGTGCTGGATGAACCCGAAACTTCTCCAGATGATTTTAAAAGGCGTTTTTATGTATCCTGTGACCTCAGTTTTAGTCCCGGTACTCCCAGGTGAATTTTATGCAAAATTATGATTTTGCCCCTACTTTTGTGTTTTTTAGCTTAATCGTGTGATTAAGAAAATCTAAGCAATATTAGGCTTTAATCGAAGATTAATTAATTTCCATAATTAATCTAGAGTCAAAATAATTTACTAAAGTTGATTAGAACCTAAGATTTGCTTAATTTAAACTCAAATCTTATTTTAAATTCAAGATTCTTAGTCATGGAATCTTAAATAATGTTTTCTCTCTCCAATTCCTTAAATCACGGAAATTTGTCTACATAGTGTACTCATAAAATGAATTTTAAACTCACTAAATGTGTATGAGCACTCCTTAATCATGTCATAAAATCTCTAATCACATCCTTAGTTACCTAAACACATATTTAGCGATTCCTAACCCTGCACCTAATCTAATACACACCTAAACACATCTCTAAACCAACATTAAACAAAAGAAACCTCACCTCCTCTCTTCTAGAAGTGCACGGCTGCCTCCCCCCCTCCATACCTCAAATTTTTGAAATTCAAATACCATTTCAAGTCCATGACAAGCCTTACTTAGCCCATACTTTGCACTATGCTTACCATACTTCAAACCATGCTTGAATGACCACATGTAAGAGATATTTTTCTCTTCCCCATGCCCCCAATGCTATGGCCAGCCCTCCTCCATTTCACTCCTCCATTGTTTTTGTTTTCTATAAGTACCTTACTTAGATGCACTTGGAAACACTTTAGATCATTTGCTAAGTTTAGTTTTCAAGCTTTTCTTTGAGTTCTTTCCTTTTCTGTCTAAAGTTCTAAGAGTTCTTCCTCTTTATCTTCATCTTCTTCTTCTTCCCTTTGAATCATCATCTCATAACCATAAAACACCACCTCACACTCTTGAATCACCTCCTAAGCCCGTAAACACTCAACCTCAAACACAAGCTTACCAAGAACACCTTTCCTTCCTTTTCCTCTCCACAAGGCCGAAGCTTCATCATCCTTTTAGGAGGAGTTTTCCTTTTCATTCTTACCTCAAAGATCAAGCCTTTGTCATCATACTTGGTAGGAGTTGCTTTAAAAGTTTTGTTTTTACTCAAAAATATGATTTTCTCAAAGTTTCTCTTGGTTTCTTTTTAAGCTTTTCCTTGCTCTTCCTTTTCTTTTCATTTCGGCCTCAAGGCCTTGATATGAGCATGATAGCTTGATGATGAGAGTTTCTAGATAGTGACTAGTATTCATCTCAAAGAAGCCTCTAAAGCTTGAGTTTTTCCTTTCTTTGAGCTTTATCTATATTATCTAACTCACATGGTTTTCAACTTAAGAAAAATTAATCCAAGGTTTTCAAAAAGCCCAAGCCTACCCTTGTCAACCTTAAAGTTGGCTGGCACGTTCTAAGGATTTTCTCTAGATAGGGGTTTTGGGTACTTAATAAAGAATATGACATAGTTTCATTCTCTTTTCCTTTCTTTATATGCTTTTGGTTCTTGTTTTCTTTTCCTCTACATTTCGGTCTTAGTTTCCTTTTCTTCATGGTTTTGTTTTCTTTGAGTTTATTTCCTTTGAGCTTGATGATGATGTTCAAGAGCCATGTAGTTCCTTTGAGAACTTAGTTCAAGAACTCTAAATCTCACTTTGTTGATGAGATAGATGTTGGGTTGGGATTTTTGGTTCTCTTTAAAAGTCTCACATGAGCTCTAAGTTAAGATAAAAAGAACTTGCATCCATATTTACATTTATGTCATCACTAAATGCTCAAGATTAAAGAATGAACTTGCATTTCCATATTTATGTTTATGCTCTCACTAAATCTCTAAGATAATAATGGACTAGCATAGCATATTTATTTTATGCTCTCACCTCTTAATAAAGACTAAAACAAAGTGCATTGCATATTTAAGTTTATTTCATAACTTAAGAGATTTAGAGCTCATAGACTTACCCATTATTATCTCAAGCAAAGCTTGAAAATATATGTTCCTCACCCATTTAGTTTTTCGGCCTTATGATGATGTTGAATCCTAGAATGAGATTCATCTAGTTACAAGTGCTAAAACTCATGTTTCATGATTTTACTAAGTCTAGATGATGTTAAGAAATGTTTTGAGCAAAGTTTCATGATTTAAATGCCTCTGGAGATTAGTTTAAAAATAGCTACTGCCTCATGTGTTTTATAATGGTTTTGATGAAATAAATTGTTTCTGAGTTTTAAAAGTTTTTAAAAAGGTTCCAAGATAAACCAACAACTTATGTGTTCTAGAAATGAAGTTTCATGCATTATGTGATGGAGATGATTTTGGTTCTGCCTTGCTGATTTCTCACTGTTTTGTGCTGTTTTAATGATGATAATATGAGTATGTACATGTATATTTGATGCTAAAATTAATATGTGAAAGTTAAGACAAGTTAGTAATTAGAAAAGAATTAATTTGAGACTTTTAGATCCCTTAGAAATATAATTTTCTGGATTCTGTCCAGCAAGATTTAAAATTAGAAATCATGGTTTATAATTAGTTTAAATGTGTAGGAACTACTCATAATTGGTTTAGGTATTGATCTTGATGCCTTAGTAGCAAACTGAACTTAAAAATGGTCAAAGTTATGACTCCTAGGTACCCGTGAAGCGTAAATTACGGATACTACACTCTTGAGATTTAGAATTGGTTATGATCATAGATTTGAGTGAGGAATACTTAGATATGAGCCTATAGGTACCCGAGAGCTTAAGTTGTGATGTTAGACAACTTAGATTTCAAGTTAAAGGACCTTAAGGGTCAAAGCATAAGACATTAAGAGACTTTGATGTTTTAAGTTTGATAATACAAGTATGATGTGTTGATGCGTATGCTTTGATGATGCATGAGCTATGATGAAGTGAATTGTTGAAATGTTAAGTTATCATGATTATGAAAATTGAATGAGAAATGCATATTTGTAATGAGCTTGTGGTATAAAGTTGATTTGAAGGAAATTCGGTACACAACTGTTATGCTGCCAAATTTCCATCAAATCTAAAGGACTTGAGAATATTTTTGAAGTATGATATGAGATTTAAAACCCTAGGTGACACCGATTCGGTCGAGCACCCCTAGGAGATTTTTATGTGACAAAGCACTGAGACGCACTTTCCTGGGTGACATCGGTTTGGCCGAGCACCCCTAGGGGAGACAAATCCTGAGGGTATGAGTAGATGCAGCCTACCAAAGTGGACAAATTGTTGTGGCTAAATGCCCACAAAGCATTTCAAAGAGGGTATATCCTAAGAGAGGTGATCCCTAGCCCCCTAACCCGTACTTAAGGAGTTGGGATTATTTTATTATGTTTCGCTTATTCGGATAATAAGCAGGAGCTAGTTACGACTAGCTGAGGTATGAGCTCATAACCTAGATGTTTTAGGGTGGCCTTATAATGCTATAGTATGATGATTTATGTTACAAAGATTGAGGAAAGTTCCACGTGAAAGATTTATGCCCCTTTATGCCACTTGAATGCTTCTTGATGATTATGATTTGTTGAGTTATTTGTTTAAAGTATTGCCATGTATTCATGCTTGATATGTTGCATTCATGACATTAAGATGCATTCTAAAAGGAATGAACCTTGGATAATTTAGTTTTACACAACCTAATAATGAATTTTATATGCATGTACACCTTTTAATAATAAACCCAAGGTTCCTGAGGATGTGAACGATGTAACCCTAGATAGGAGATCCCTACTGAGATTCTTTAGTAAGATTCTCACTCCTTTCTCTTCTCTCTTTCTCTTCAGAGCTCGATGGCGACTTTCGTGCTGTTTATTGACACGCCAGTCTGGGAGGTGCACTACAACTCAGATCACCACTCCTATCACTTTGAGGGTTGATATGCCATTCGTGTTTTTGTGTACATGGGACGACCTTTTGCTTACCCAGTGTCCAACTACCGGTTCACTCTTACTACTCCTTATGGTGCTGACAACCTGATCTTCGAGCACACTCGCCCCCACGATGAGCAAACTCGTCATGCTCGATCGACGGCCTCAGCGGTTCATGACTATCCAAATTATGTGCCGCGTTCGAGGAGGTCAGAGACGGACCCATCCGAGTACTCACCGACGCATATCTACTCAAAGAGCTCTGCCCCCACACCCTCAGTTAGGCGAGAGAGGAGCGAGGCCACAGTGACACAGCCACGCCTGGCAAGGAGAGCCGAGATATGACCTTGCGGAGGAGGTCATGTCCAGCCGACGCGCATCCGTACTCCACTTCACTGGCCTACACAGGAAGAGCTCGAGCAGTTCACCGGTTACATAGCTCCATCGCCCGAGGATCCTCGCCGGTACTAGACTCTGTTGGAGAGCTGTACGAGTACTTGAGCCATCACAAGGTCTTCCCCTTCGGCAGTGTCTTTTGGGAGGGGAATTTGAGTATAGTTCTCGTAGCTTTAGTAGGAGGGTAGTGTAGTTGGTTTATTTTTACTTCCCATCGTATCATGTACTTTACTGCTTTGGTATTTCCTTGTATTTTCTTTGTACTAAAAGCTCAGCCTGATTCTATAAGGACGTGACTCTATGTAAACCTAATTATGATATTAATGAAATATTTCCTTTGTTGTGATATTCTTTGTTCCATTGCTATGTGTTCATTTACAGTGTTCTTCATAACTTGTTATTTGTGCTTTATATTTCTGTCTCATGAGAAACGCGGCTCTCACTTTGTTTTATATTTCCAAAAAAAAAATTTACCCATATTTTCCGCTAAGTATTTTAATAAAAGAATGAGACTAAGAAGTAATAACCTAATGTGTTCTAGAGTATTGGGTTAAAATTAGGGTGTTACAAACACAATTCCATGATTTAAGGAATTGGAGAGAGAAAACACTATTCAATATTCCATGACTAGGATCTTGAATTTAAAATGAGATTTTAGTTTAATCTAAGTAATTTTAGATTCTAATTAACTTTAATAAATTATTTTGACTCTAGATTAATCATGGAAATTAATTAATCTTCGATTAGAGCCTAATATTGCTTAGGTTTGCTTAATCACGCTATTAAGCTCAAAAACACTAAACTAGGAGCAAAATCGTAATTTTACACAAAAACTGCCCGGGACCACCAGGACCTAAACTGAGGTCACAGAATACATAAAAACACCTTTTAAAACCATCGCGAGAAGTTTCGGGACTATTCGGCACTCGTACCCGTGTCAAAAACGAGCTTTTCGGCTATCCTCTTGTTCCGAGCTGAAAATGACCTTAGGGGTATTTCGGTCATTTTTACTCTAACAGAAAATCGGGGCGTTACACATAGCAATTTGTCCGCTTTGGTAGACTGCATCCACTCATACCCTCATGGATTTGTCTTTCCTGGGGGTGCTCGGCCGAACCGATGTCACCCGGGAAAGCGTGTCTCAGTGCTTTGTCACATAAAAAATCTCCTAGGGGTGCTTGGCCAAACCGGTGTCACCCAGGGTTTTAATCTCATATGATACTTCAAAAACATTCTCAAGTCCTTTAGGTTTGATGGAAATTCGGCAGCATAACGGTTGTACACCGAATTTCCTTCAAACTAACTTTATGCCATGAAACTCATAACACATATGCATTTCCTCATTCAAATTCTCTAATCATGCTCAACTTGAAATCACATTAACATATTCAGCACATCACATATATCATCACATCATACAACTTATTGCATCAAAGAACCTAAGGTGTATTATGCTTGACCCTTGAGGCCTTAAACTTGAAACTTAAATTCTCTAATCATCAAATCTTAATATTTTATGCACCTATAGGCTCAAACTAATTATTCTTACTATTTACTATGATCATAACTCATTCTAAAGTCCATTAGTGCAGAATCTATAATTCACACTTTACGGGTACCTAGGAGTCACAACTTTGACCCTTTCTAAGTTTGGTTTTCTCCTAAAGTGCCAAGATCAACTCCTAAACTAATTATGAGTAGTTCCTACACATTTAAACTAATTATAAACCATTAATTCTAAATTTTATCCTTGCTAGACAGAATCTAGAAAATTCCATTTCTAAGGGATCTAAAAGTCTCATGTTAATTCCTTTCTAGTTATTAACTTGTCTTAACTTTCTCTAATTAATTTTAACCTCAAATATACATGAACATACTCATTTCGTCATCATAGAAACTGCATCATACAGGGAGCAAAACACTCAAACAGAACCGTGAACATCCTCATCATA
This sequence comes from Dalbergia cultrata, assembly GCA_031216105.1. Classification (NCBI taxonomy): domain Eukaryota; kingdom Viridiplantae; phylum Streptophyta; class Magnoliopsida; order Fabales; family Fabaceae; genus Dalbergia; species Dalbergia cultrata. Next base: position 851,655 of record JAVHNL010000113.1, on the reverse strand, counting down.
TAATGCATAAAATTTCATTTTTAACACACATAAATTGCTAGTTTCTCTTGAAACCTTTTTAGAACTTATGAAACTCATGAGGAAACATTTTATTTCATTAAAACCATCATAAAAAACATAAGGGCAGTAGCTATTTCAAAATAACCTCAAAAGGAATTTAAATCAAAAAACTTTGCTCAAAACATTTCTTGAGATCATCAAAGCTTAGGAAAATCATGAAGCACAAGTTTTAGCTCTTGTGACTAGATGAATCTTATTCTAAGATTCAACATCATCCTAAGGCTGAAATCGAAGGAGTAAAACACATACATTTCCTAACTTTGTTTGAGATAATAATAGGCAAGTCCTTGAGCTCTAAATTTCTTAAGTGATGATATAAACATAAACATGCAATGCACTTTATTTTACTCTTTATTAGGAAGTGAGAGCATAAAAATAAATATGCTATACAAGTCCATTATTATCTTAGAGATTTAGTGAGAACATAAACATAAATATGAGGATTCAAGTTGATTCTTTTTATCTTGAGAGTTTAGTGATGACATAAAGATAGATATGGATGCAAGTGCTTTTTATCTCAGCTTAGAGCTCATACAAGACTTTTAGAGAGGTATAAACTCAACCCAACATTTATCTCAACCATACAAAGTAAGCTTTAGAGCTCTTGAACCAAGTTTTCAAAGAAACTGCATGGTTCTTGAACATCAACATCAAGCTTCAAGGAAATGAACTTAAAAGACAATAAAACCACAAGGAAATAAGAACCAAAAATCAAAATCATAAAGGAAAGGAAAGCATGGAACTAAAATCACAAGAGAAGGAAATATACACCAAGTTCTTTATTATGTACTCAAGACCCCTATCTAGAGTAAACTCCAGAATGTGTCGGCTAACTTTAAGGTTAAGAAGGGTAGGCCTTGGGTTTATTGAAACCTTATGATTAATTTTTCTTAAGCTAAAATCCATGTGAGCTAAGTAACATATATAAAGTTCAAAGAAAGGAAAAACTCAAGCTCTAGAGGTCTCTTTGAGATGAACACAAAGTCATCCTTTAGAGTCACTCATCATCAAGCTATCATGATCAAAATGAGGCCTTGAGGCCGAAATGAAAAGAAAAGGAAAAAGCAAGGAAAAACTAAAAAGAATCCAAGAGAAACTTCAAGAAAATAACATTTTTGAGTAAAACAAAGCTTGAAAGCAACTCCGTACCAAGTTTGAAGATGAAAGCTTGGTCTTAAAGATGAAAATGAGAAGAACAACTCCTCCTAGAGTGGTGATGATGTGTTTGGCTAAAGGGAGAGGAAAGGAAAAGAAATGTGTTCTTGGTGAGCTTGTGTTTGAGTATTTAGAGGATGATTCAAGGTGGTGGTTTGAGGTTGTAGGGTGATGATGCAAAGAGGAGATGAAGAAGATGAAGAGGAAAGAAAGCTTCTTGAAACTTGAGAGAAAAAGGAGAGAACTCACAAGAATGCTAAGAATGCTCAAACTTGCCAAATGATAAAAAATGACGCAAGTTCATCTACAGAACCTATTTATAGAAAACAAAACAATTAAAGTGCACAAAGGGAGGGGCTAGCCATAGCTTTTGGGGGCATCGGAGGAGAGAAAATATATCTTACACATTATCATTCAAAGCATGGTTGAAGGTATGACAAGCATGGCGCAAAGTATGGTCTAAGAATGGCTTGGTGTGGACTTGAAAATGCATTTGAATTTCAGATATTTGACGCATGGAGGGGGGTGTGGGCGTGGACTTCTAGAAGAGAGGGGAGAGGTTTCTTTTGTTTAATTGTGTGCTAATCATGTGTTTAGGTGTGTATTAGGTTAGGTTTGAGGTTAGGAGTCACTAAACAAGTGTTTAGGTAACTAGGAATGTAATTAGGAATTTTATGACATGGTTAAGGAGTGCTCATACACAATTAGAGGAATTTAAACTCATTTTATAAATAAACAATTGTGAACACAATTCCATGATTTAAGGAATTGAAGAGAGAAAATACTATTCAAGATTCCATGACTAGGAATCTTGAATTTAAAATAAGATTTGAGCTTAAATTAAGCAATCTTAGATTCTAATTAACTCTAATAAATTATTTTGACTCTAGATTAATTATGGAAATTAATTAATCTTCGATTAGAGCCTAATATTGCTAAGGTTTGCTTAATCATGCGATTAAGCTTAAAAACACAACACTTAGGGGCAAAATCATAATTTTACACAAAAACTGTCCGGGACCACCAAGACTAAAACTGAGGTCACATAATACATAAAAACACCTTTTAAAACCATCTAGAGAAGTTTCGGGCTCATCCGGAACTTGTACCCATGTCAAACACAACAGGGGTATTTTGGTCATTTTGACCTGAAACCTCAGAAAACAAGCTTTTCGCTCCCGGAAAGATTCACAAGTCAACTAATCCCCTTTAAACATTGAGTTAGCCCTTCGAGGATTGCCGGACTGGCTTTTCTCGAATTTCGAGCCGAAAATGACCTCAGGGGCATTTGGGTCATTTTTACTCAGACAGAAAATCGGGGCGTTACACAAACATTTAAGGCAGAACCGTGAGCATCATCATCATATTATGCATAGAATTTCATTTCTAACATATATACATTACTAGTTTCTCTTGGAACCTTTTCAAGTTTCTAAAACTCATTTGAAAACAATTTATTTCATTAAAATCATCATGAAACCAATGAGGGCAGCTATAGTAGCTGTAACGCCTTGATTTTCTGTCTAAGTGAAAATGACCAAAATGCCCCTGAGGTCATTTTCTGCCTGGAATTCGAGGGTAGCCGACGCGGCAGTCCTCAAAGGGCTAACTCAATGTTTGAAGGGGATTGGATGACCTTTGAATGGCTCCGGGATCAAAATATCATTTTTTGAGGTTTCGGGTCAAAATGACCAAAATAACCCTATAACATTTTTACACGGGTATGGGTGCCGGATGTAACGCCCCGATTTTTTTTCTGTTAGAGTGTAAATGACCAAAATGCCCCTGAGGTCATTTTATTTGGAGTCGAGGAAAGCGGTCTGGCCCGGTACTCGAAGGGCAAACTCAATGTTGGAAGGGATTAGAAAACTTATGTACCTTCCCGGGATCGAAAATCTCGTTTTGAATTTTGAGTCAAAATGACCAAAACGCCTGTGGTGTTTTACCCGCTTGCAAGTGCTTCTGATGAACCGAAACTTCTCGGATGGTTTTAAAAGGCGTTTTTATGTATTCTATGACCTCAGTTTTAATTTTTGAAGTCCCGGGCAAAATTAGTGCAAAATTATGGTTTTGCCCTAGTTTCAGATTTTTACGCTTAATCACTCGATTAAGCAAACCTAAGCAATATTAGGCTCTAATCGAAGGTTAATTAATTTCCTTAATTAATCTAGAGCCAAAATAATTTATTAAAGTTGATTAGAACCAAAAAGTACTTAATTACAACCTAAAATCATATTTTAATTTTATGACACCTAGTCATAGAATCTTGAATAGTGTTTTCTCTTTCCAATTCCTTAAATCATGGAATTGTGTTACACATTGTTTATTCATAAATGAGTTTTAAATTCTTTAATGATGTATGAGCACTCCTAAACTTGTCATAAACTCACTAAATCACATTCTTAGTTACCTAAACTTAAGCTTAATCATTCCTAACCTTGTACCTAAGCTAATACACATCTAAACCTACCATTAACACACAATTAAATGGTCAAATCATCCTCCCATTCTGCTGCCCCAAGCTGGTCAAGCCTCACTCCCTCCATTATGCATCACATGTTCAATTTTTCAACACTCCAAGGCCATACCTCAAGTCACATACACTATACCTTGTCATAACTTTCAATCAAGCTTGAATTTCCACATGAATAAATAATTAAAACAACCCATTTTCCCCATTTAATTGTGGCTGGAAAAGTTCCAGCCATGCATTATTTCTAGAAGCCTAATTTCATAAAAATGTGATAGGAAATTAACTCACATCAAGCCATAATTTGTAGCATAGCTTCCATACTCCAAACCATGCTTGAATGACCTTGTGTAAGAGATATTTTCTCTTCCTTCCTCCCTCAAAGGCTACGGCCAAGCCCTCCCCATTCACTCCTCCATGGTTTTGATTTTCTATAAATAGGATGCTTGTGTTAGCCTTGTTACACTTTGAAGCATTTGCAAAGTTTAGAGTTTTAGAGTTGTCTTGCTAGTCTTTCCTTTTTCTCTCAAAGTTCCAAGAGTGTTCTTCCTTTCTTTTCATCTTTATCTTCTTCATCTCTTCACCTCATCATCACCTCTCAACCATCAAACACCACCCCAAAACCTTGAACCATCATCAAACCTCTCAAACACCACACCTCAAACACAACTCCACTTGAAACACATTTTCTTTCTTTTTCTCTCATCAAGGCCGAATCATCATCACCATCCTAGGAGGTGTTGCTCATCTCATTTCCATCTTCAAGTTCAAGCTTTTATCTTCATCAAAAGGTAGGGATTTGTTTTCAAACTTTATTTTGCTCAAGGAAGTGTGTTTCTCTAGTTTTCTCTTGGATTCTTTTTGAACTTTCCTTTGTCTTTCCTTTCCTTTCATTTTTCGGCCATGAGGCCTTGATTTGAGCATGATAGCTTGATGATGAGAGTTTCTAGATGATGACATTGTGTTCATCTCAAAGAAACCTCTAAAGCTTGAGTTTTCCTTTTCTTACAACTTCATCTATATGTTATCTAGCTCACATGGTTTTCCAACTTAAGAAAAATTAATCTAAGGATTTCTAAAAGCCCAAGCCTACCCTTGTCAACCTTAAAGTTGGCCGGCACGTTCTAGAGATTTGTCTCTAGATAGGGGTATTGGGTACTTAATAAAGAACTTGATGTAGCTTCACTTTCTTTCTCTTTTATATGATTTTTGGTTCTTGTGATGAGATCTTTGAGATATTGTATGGGGTTATGATCTTGTTAAAGTCTTATATGAGCTCTAGTTAAACATAAAAATGAAACTTGCATCATGTTTACTTTAAGCTTTGCATATCATGTTTATTTCCTTGCTATCACTAAATCCCAAGATAATGAATGAACTTGCATTATCATGTTTATGTTTCAAGCTTTGCATTATCATATTTATATTTCAAGTCCTCACCTAAATATCAAAGATAATAATATATTGCACCACATATTTAATTATTGCTCTCACTTTACTTTCTAGCAATAACTAAAATAAGTGCATGAGCATGTTTATTTTTATGTCACCACCTTAATGATTCTAGAGCTCAAAGACTTGCCCAAGGATATCTCAAACAAAGGTCTAAAACATTTATTTCCTATGGTTCATATTTCGGCCCTATGAGGCCTTAATGTTTTCAAGTATCGAAAACTATGTTTTATAATTTTTCTAAACTTATATGAGTATAAGGAATGTGTAGAACTAAGTGTTATGAATTTAGGACCTCTTGAGATGAAAATAATATAGCCACTGCCCTATTAAGTATTTTCATGAGTTTAGATGATAAAAGTGTTCATAAAAGAGTTTTGAAGGTTTTGATAAGGTTCCAAGAGAAACTAGTATTTTATGTGCTTTAGAAACTATGATTCAATGCCTTTAAATGGAGTTGTTGTTTCGGTTCTGCCTTGCTATGTTTGGCCACTGCATGAGCTGTGTTAATGATGTTAATATGCTTATGTTTGGGTAATAATTATGTTAAGACTCATATGTGAAAGATAGGATAAGTTAGGAACTAGAAAAGAATTAATTTGAGAGTTCTAGATCCCTTAAAGATTTATTTTACTGGATTCTGTCCAGCAAGGTTTAGATTCAATAATCATGGTTTTAAATTAGTTTGTATGTGTAGGAATGACTCATAATTGGTTTAGGACTTAATCTTGAAACCTTAGGAGCAAACCGAACTTAGAAAGGGTCATTATTGTGACTTCTAGGTACCCCGTAAAGTTAGTATTTTGATTTCTGCACTCTTGAGGTTTAGAGATGTTCTTGACCATAGGGTGAGGTGAGAAATACTTAGTTATAACCTCATAGGTTCCCAAGAGACTAGGTGTTGATGATCAATAACTTAGAAAGTGAGATAAAGATCTAACCGTAAATTCTAGAACTCCGTAATCACATAAACATAAAGCTGTCCAAATTCTGCTTAGTGCTATTTGGATTAGTTCTTGAGCATAAAATTTGTATAACTCATTAATTGTCCAACTATAGGTGTATAAAGAAGTTAAGAATAATTCATTTGCAAGTTTAAGACTCATAATAATCGAAGTTTAAAGCACTATGAGATATAACATAACATGTCTATGAGCCTATGGGGATGATTGTTAAATATGACTATGTGATGATGTTTGTGTGAAAGTTTTATGTGACGAATGTTATGAGAAAGTTTCATGTGATGATATATATGTTATGAAAAAGCTACATGAGAATGCATGATAAAAATGAATATGATAAATGATGAGGTAATTGTGATTTAATACTTATGAAAATATAAATGTGACACAACACTGAGACGCAGCTTCTCTGGGTGACAGGTTGGTGAGCACCCCAGGAGGAGACAAATCCGTGAGGGTATGTGTAGATGCAGCCTGCCAAAGCGGACAAATTGCGAGGCCCACGTGGCTAGCAAAGCGTTTCAAAGAGGAAATGATCCTAGAAAGGAGATCCTTTAATTGCCCCCTAGCCCGTACTTTAAGTCGGGATTATGTTACGCTTATCATAGGATAAGTAAGAGCTAGTGACGACTAGTTAAGGTATGAGCTCATAACCTAGAGAAGTTTTAGAGGCGGCCCCATGAGATGAAAGTTAAAGTTGACAATGTCACATAAACTTTACTTATGTCAATGTTATAATGTTTCCTAGTTATTCTATTGTTTGGTTTACCTTATGATGCATTCATATCACTAGTATATTTCTGCTTAAGTTATAAAGGCGCATTATAAAATATGATGGACCTTGGATAAAATACCTCTTTGGGAAACCCACTTAAAAGGAACTTATATGCATGCACACCTTTTAGAAATAAACCCAAGGTTCCTGAGGATGTGGCGATGACACCTAGGTAGGGATAACCCTCTTGAGAATTCTTTTAGAAAGATTCTCATTCCCTCTCTCTTTTCTTCCGTCATATCTTGAGATGGCGGCGTTTGTACTCTTAAATCGACACCCGGTATGGGAGCTGCACCATGACCCGGCACTCGGTCATATCATTTTGAGGGTCGCTGCAGTCAGAGTATTCATGTTCATGGGGACGACCCTTCGCACCGTCCCGAGCTACCGCTTCACCCCGATTGCTCCTTATCGTCATAGCGGGATTTTTGAGCGGCGAGGCCCGCGCGATGAGCAGATCCTCCGCATGGAGCCCGAGGCGTCGGTATGCGAGTACCTCGAAGTATGTACCGCGTCCCGGTACTGGAGGCGGACCCATCCGAGGACCCGCCATCCCACATGTGCGGTTGGAGCTCGGTCCGGCTCCTCCACCGATGAGGGCTGGGAGTGAGAGGCGGTGGTCCAGCCGAGGTTGGCTCGGCGGCCATCTATGCGCCCTCGCCGCGGTGGACATGCCAGATGATGCACTCGACCACTCCCGCCGAGATTCGGTGGATCGATTCGACCCGCAGCACTCGGACCAGGAGTAGTCATAGGAGGGTAGTAGTTAGTGCACACACACGCCACATAGTAGAGGACAAACCTTCTTTTGTATATGAGGTTGTCTCCTTTAGGTGCACATGGGTATGGGGGTAGTTTCTCTTGTATTCGCTTTTTATGATTTCCTTGTATTGCATTTCAGTTGTATTTTGCTTCATGATGTATCAAATAGTCCTGCCTCTTTGGGTAGGCACGTTATATATATATATATCTATGTTTCAGTTGATGTTTCCATGACATGATGTGTTTCTTATGCTTTGCTTATATGTTTCGCTATGTTGCCCCTTAAAGTTTCGCGCGTGGCTCTCACTTTGATTTTAAAAAGAAAAATTTTACCCGTATTTCCGCTAAGTATTTTCCAAAGGATGAGACCAAGAGGTAATATTCTAAAAATTAACCTAAGGACATACTAGTAGTCTTGGGTTAAGATTTAGGGTGTTACACCGGATGAGCCCGAAACTCCTCCAGATGGTTTTAAATGACATTTTTAAGTGTTTTGCAACATCTGTTTAAGTCTCGGTGGTCCCGGGCAGTTTTGTGCAAAATTATGATTTTGCCCCTAATATAGTGTTTTTGAGCTTAATCGCATGATTAAGCAAACCTAAGTAATATTAGGCTCTAATCGAAGATTAATTAATTTTCTTAATTAATCTAGAGTCAAAATAATTTATTAAAGTTCATTAGAATCTAAAATTTCTTAGATTAAACCTAAATCTCTTTTTAATTCAAGATTCCTAGTCATGGAATCTTGAATAGTGTCTTCTCTCTCCAATTCCTTAAATTAAGGAATTGTGTCCACAATTGTTTATGCATAAAATGAGTTTTAATTCCTCTAATAGTGTATGAGCACTCCCTAATCATGTCATGAAATTCCTAATTACTTTCTTAGTTACCTAAACACTTGCTTATTAACTCCTAACCTTAAACCTAATCTAATACACACCTAAACACATCATTAGCACACAATTAAGCAAAAGAAATCCCTCCCCCCTTGACATAATGAAACCGGCGCCACTTCCCCTAAAAATATCTATCACATGTTTGAATTCTTGCACTTAAAGAGCCATACCTCACCATGCTTGAAGCCTTACCTTGAACCATGCTCTCCATACTTTCAACCATGCTTCACCATGCTTGAATGAAACAATCTCTCACCTCATGGAACATGAGGAAACCACACGACTACCTCCTCCTCCATTCACTCCCCATTGTTTTGATTTTCTATAAATAGCTTGGTTGGATGACTTGAATCACTTTGGTTCATTTGCAAAGCTTTGAGTTTTCAAGAGTAACTTGAGTTTTTTCTTTTTCTCTCTAAGTTTCCAAGAAGCTTTCTTCTTCATCTTCTTCTTCCTCCACCTTGAGCCACCATATCATCACCTCAAAACACCACCCCACCACCTTAGATCATCATCTAAATACCAATACTCTTATCCTCAAACACAAGCCCACACAAAAACATATTCCTTTCCTTTTTCCCCACCAAGGTCGAATCATCAACACCACTTTGAGGAGAGCTTTTCTTCTCATTTCATTTCAAAGACCAAGCTTTCTCATCTTCATACTTGGTAGGGAGTTATTCTAAAGTTCTTATTTCTCTCAAAAATGCTTTGTTCTTGAAGGAAAAATGTTATTTCCATGAACTTCTCTTGGTTTCCTTTTTCGATTTCTTCTTTATTCTTTCCTTTGATTTTTGGCCTTCAAGGCCTTGTTTATTCTTCATGATAGCTTGATGATGAGTGTCTTTAGATAATGACTTTGTGCTCATCTTAAAAAGACCTTTAAAGCTTGAGTTTTTCTTTCTTCCTTTAAGTTCTACTTATGTTACTTAGCTCACTAATGATTCCACCTTAAGAAAATAACTATAAGGATTTCAGTAAGCCCAAGGCCTACCCTTGTCAACCTTAAAGTTGGCTAGCACGTTCTAGAGTTCTACTCTAAATAGGGTTTTGGGTACATAATAAAGAACTTGGTGTAATTTCCTTCTTTTCCTCTTGATTTCGGTTCTTTCCTTTTCTTTTCCTTTGAAATTTTGTTTTAATTTCATTTCCTTAAGCTTGATAATGATGTTCAAAGAACCATGAGGTTTCTTTGACAACCTTGGTACTTAGAACTCTAGAGCTTGCTTTATGATGATGAGATTGTGATTGGGATTGTGATATTGATTCTTTAAAGTCTTGTATGGGCTCTAATGGCATATAATAATGGACTAGCATTCATGTTTAAATTTATGCCTTGCATAACATATTTATTTCTTATGTTATCACTAAACTCTTAAGAATAAATAAATGAACTTGCATTATCATGTTTAAATTCAAGCTTTGCATTTCATATTTACTTTTCAAGTCATCACCTAATCTTAAGACAAAAATGAGTTGCATCTCATATTTATTTTGAGCCCTCACTTTACTTTCTAATAAAGATAAAATGAAGTGCATAGCATGTTTATGTTCTTGTTATCACTTAAAGTATTAGAGTTCAAAGGCTTGTCCCTTGGTATCTTAAGTAAAGATTGGAAATGGAAGATGTTTTTAGAGATGCATTCAGCCATGTGATAATGATGGGCTTGGTGTAAGCTTCATCTAGTCACAAGTGCCAAAACCTATGTTTCATAATTTTCTTAAGCTTACATGATCTCAAGAAATGTTTTAAGCATGATTTTATGATTTAAATCCCTCTTGGGGTTGTTTTGAAATAGCTACTGCCCTCATTGGTTTTATGATGATTCTAATGAAAAAAAATTGTTCTCAAATGAGTTTTAGAAGCTTTGAAAAGGTTCCAAGGGAAGCTAGTAATTTATATGTGTTTTGAAATAAATTCTATGAATTGTATGATGATGATGCTCACAGTTCTACCTTAAGTAATTGCTAACTGTATAATGATGATTTAATCATGTTATAATGTGTATATTCAAGTATATTTGATGTTAGAATTAATTTGAGAAAGCTAAGACAAATTAGTAACTAGAAAAGAACTAAAAAGAGAATTCTAAATCCCTTAGAAATGGAAATTCTGGATTCTGTTCCAACAAGAATAATATTAGTAATAATGGTTTATAATTAGTGTAAATGTGTAGGAATCAATCATAATTGGTTTAAGAATTTATCTTGGTACTTTAGGAGAAGACCGAACCTAGAAAGGGTCAAAGTTGTGACTCCTAGGTACCCGTATTTAGCAAAATATAGATTCTACACTATTAAGGTTTAGAATTAGTTATGATCATAGAATTAAGTGAGGATTACTTAGTTGTGTACCTTTAAGTGCCCGAGAGATTAAGTCATGATGATAGAGAACTTAGATTTTGAGTAAGAGTCAAAGCATAAGACATTATAATCTTTGATGACTTGAGTTTATTATTTCAAGTAAGTTTGTGATGATACATGTGCTATGATGAGTGTGCTTATTGATTTTAAGTCTATTATGATTATAGAAGTTGAATGAGAAAGTATATGTATTATGAGTTATCGTGGCATAAAGGAAAATTGAAAGAAATTTGGTATACAACTGTTATACTGCCGAATTTCCGTCAAATTAAGGACTTGAGAATGTTTTTTAAAAGAATATGGGATAAAGTCCTGGGTGACACCGGTTCGGCCGAGCACCCCCAAGAACTGAGACGTACTTCTCTCGCTCCGTGGGGAGAAATCAAATCTGTGAGGGTATGAGTGGATACAGCCTATCAAAGTGGACAATTCGCTATGCACTAGATGCCAATAGAGCGTTTCAAAGAAGGAAATATTCTTATGAGAGGTGATCCTTAAGGCCCCTTACCCGTACTCTAGTAGTCGGGATTATTTTTATGATTTCGCTTATCAAGAGGATAAGTAAGAACTAGTGACGACTAGTTAAAGTATGAGCTCATAACCTAGATGATGTTTTAGGGTGGCCCCATGATGCTTAAGTATGAAGTTGTTAAGTCACAAGTTAAGAAAAGAGAAAAGTTTCACTTGAACGTTTATATTGCCACTTTATGCCACTCATATGTTCCTTGATACTATGATTGATTGCTTTATTGCATAATGTATTCTCATTCTTTCATGATTTGTTATGTTGTATTCATTCATTAAGAATCATTCTAAAAGGAACGAACCTTGGATAATTATAATTATAAACTTAATAATGAACTTTATATGCATGCTCACCCCTTTATAATAAACCCAAGGTTCCTAAGGATGTTGACGATGTAACCCTAGATAAGAGGTACCCTACTGAGATTCTTTAGCAAGACTCTCACTCCTTTCCTTTCTCTCTTTCTCTCCTGTCACATCTTCAGATCATGGCGACGTTCGTGGTGTTCATCGACATTCCTATATGGGAGGTGCACTTTGTTCCCGAGCATGGATCATACCATTTTGAGGGATAATGCCTGGTACGAGTCTTCATGTATGTAGGACGTCCTTCACACACCCTGTACATAGCTACTGCTTCTCCCCGACATCTCCTTATGGCGACGATATGATCTTCGATCGTGCACGGACACACAACGAGCGAGTTCTTCGTGCTTACACTGCTGGCTCAACCATTCACGACCACCCGGACTACGTGCCCCGCTCGCATCATTCGGAGGATGACCCTTCGGAGGATCCACCGACGCATATGTATAGTGAGAGTTCTACTCTTACTGCCCAATTTGTGCGAGAGGGGAGTGAGGCGATGGTGACGCAGCCGATGCTAGACAGGAGAGCCGAGAGGCGCCCCCACCACGGAGCACATGTCCAGCCGTCACGCATCCGATCTCCACTCCATTGGCCTACACCCAAGGAGCTCGAGCAGTTCTTTGGTTACATAGCCCCATCACTCGAGGATCACCGCCGCCAGTAGTAAAGCGTCTTGAGGAGAGCTAGTGCACACACACCACACATAGTAGGGATAAACCTTCTTTTGTTTGGAGGTTATCCACTTTAGGTGCACTAGGGTAGGAGAGTTTTATTTATGCTTTCCATGTATTTCCCTTCCTGTTGTATTTGCATTATCTTGTATCAAACTAGGTCCCACCTTTAGGTGAGCATATTATGAATATTAATGAAGTGTTTCACCTAATGTGTTGTTGATTGTTCCATGTTTTTTTATGCCTTGTTATTCTGTGATTTTATCTTCCTGTCTTATAATGTACCCGGCTCTCACTTTGCTTTATATTTCAAAAAAATTTATCCATATTTTCTGCTAAGTAATTTAAAGAAAGATTTTAAAAGAATGAGACTGAGAAGTAATAAACTAATGATTAACCTAAATACGTTCTAGGAGCATTGGGTTGAAAATTAGGATGTTACAGTAGCTATTTCAAAATAATTTTAAAAGGTGGTTTTTATGTTTTTTATGACCTCAGTTTTAGTCCCGGTGGTCCTGGGCAATTTTTGTGCAAAATTAGGATTTTGCACCAGGTTCAGAGTGTTTTTGAGCTTAATCGCGTGATTAAGCAAACCTAAGCAATATTAGGCTCTAATTGAAGATTAATTAATTTCCTTAATTGATCTAGAGTCAAAATAATTTATTAGAGCTAATTAGGACCTAAGATTGCTTAATTTAAACTTAAATCTTATTTTAAATTCAAGATTCCTAGTCATGGAATCTTAAATAGTGTTTTCTTTCTTCAATTCCTTAAATCATGGAATTTTGTCTACATTGTTTATTCATAAAATGAATTTTAAACCTCCTAAATGTGTATGAGCACTCCTTAATTATGTCATAAAATTCCTAATCACATTCTTAGTTACCTAAACAAATATTTAGCATTTCCTAATATTGCACCTAATCTAATACACACCTAAACACATCTCTTAACCATCATTAAACAAAAGAAACCTCTCCTCCTCTCTTCTAGAAGCCTCACGGCCACCCCCCTCCATACCTCAAATTTTTTAAATTCAAATGCAATTTCAAGTCCATGACAAGCCTTGCTTAGCCCATGCTTTGCACCATGCTTACCATACTTCAAACCATGCTTGAATGACATTGTGTAAGAGATATTTTCTCTCCCCCATTGACCCAAGCTTTCTTTTGAGTTCTTTCCTTTTCTCTCAAGAGTTCTAAGAGTTCTTCCTCTTCATCTTCATCTTCTTCATCTTCCCTTTAAATCATCATCTCATAACCATAAACCACCACCTCACAACCTTGAATCATCTCCTAAGCACCTAAACACTCAACCTCAAACACAAGCTCACTCAAAGATACATCCTTTCTTTTCCTTTCTCTCAAGGCCGAAACTTCATCCTCATCTTTGGAGGAGTTCTCCTTCTTATTTTCATCTCAAGTCCAAGCTTTCCTTTTCATTACTTGGTATGGAGTTGCTTTAAAGTTTTGTTTTTACTCAAAAATATGATTTTCTCAAGGTTTCTCTTGGTTTCTTTTTAAGTTCTTCCTTGCTCCTCCTCTTTTTTTTATTTCGACCACAAGGCCTTGTTATTAGCATGATAGCTTGATGATGAGTGCCTCTAGAGAATGACCTTGTGTTCATCTCCAAGAGACCTCTAGAGCTTGAGCTTTCTTTTTTCTTGAACTATATCGATGATACTTAGCTTACATGGTTTTCAACTTAAGAAAACTAATCTAAGGTTTTCAAAAAGCCCAAGCCTAACCTTGTTAACCTTAAAGTTGGCCGGCACGTTCTAGAGATTTTCTCTATATAGGGGTTTTGGGTACTTAATAAAGAACATGACTTAGTTTCATTCTCTTTTCCTTTCCTTGTTTGATTTCAGTTCTTGTTTCCTTTCCTTTATATTTTTGGTTGTTGTTTCCTTTTCTTTATGATTTTGTTTTCTTTGAGTTTATTTCCTTGAAGCCTGATGATGATGTTCAAGAACCATGTTGTTTCTTTTAAAACCTGGTTCAAGAGCTCTAAAACTTACTTTATTTGTTAGAGATAGGTGTTGGGTTGAGTTTATTTTTCCTCTAAAGTCTTGTATGAGCTCTAAGGATATATAATGATGAACTAGCATTCATGTTTAAATTTATGCCTTGCATAGTACATTTATTTTTCTATGTCATCACTAAACTCTCAAGAATAATAATGGGACTTGCATTATCATATTTAAATTCAAGCTTTGCATTTCATGTTTACTTTTCAAGTTATCACTTAAACTTGAAGATAAAAATGAGTTGCATCACATATTTATTTTATGTCCTCACTTTGTTTTCTAATGAAAGATAAAAAGAAGTGCATAGCATGTTTATATTTTTGTCATCACCTAAACAACTTAGAGCTCAAAGACTTGCCCATGATTATCTAAACAAAGTTGGAAATGTCTATGTTTTTCTTCTTGATTTCAGCCTTGTAATGATGTGGATCTTAGAACAAGATTCACCTAGTTACAAGTGCTAAACTTGTGTTTCATGATTTTCTTAAGCTTAAATGGTTTATAAGAAATGTTTTGAGCATGATTTTATGATTTTAAATCCTCTTGAGATTCATTTGAAATAGCTACTGCCCTTTCATGTTTTATAATGGTTTTGATGAAATAAATTATTTCTAAGTGAGTTTTGAAAGTTTTAAAAAGGTTCCAAGAGAAACTAGCAATTTATGTGTTTTAGAAACAAAATTCTATGTATTATTTGATGGAGATATTTTTGGTTCTACCATGCTTGGTTGCTCACTGTATGATGCTGTTTTGATGATGATAATATGAGTACGATCACGTATATTTGATGTTAAAATTCATTTGAGAAAGTTAAGATAAGTTAGTAACTAGAAAGGAATTAATTTGAGACTTTTAGATCCCTTAGAAATGTAATTTTTTGGATTCTACCCAGCAAGGATTAAAATTAGAAATCATGGTTTGTAATTGGTTTAAATGTGTAGGAACTACTCAAAATTGGTTTAGGACTTGATCTTGATGCTTTAGGAGCAAACCGAACTTAGAAAAGGTCAAAGTTGTGACTCCTAGGTACCCGTAAAATGTAAATTATGGATTTTGCACTCTTAACGTTTAGAATTGTTTATGATCATAGAATTGATTGAGGAATACTTAGATATGAACCTATGGGTACCCGAGAGCTTAAGTTGTGATGATAGATAACTTAGATTTCAAGTTAAATGTCCTTAAGGTTCAAAGCATAAGACATTAAGAGACTTTGATGTTTTAAGTTTGATAATGCAAGTGTGATGTGTTGATGCATATGCTTTGATGATATATGGGCTATGATAAAGTGTTTTAGTGAGATGTTAAGTTATCATGATTATGAAAGTTGAATGAGTAATGCATCTGTGTGATGAGCTTATGGCATAAAGTTGATTTGAAGAAAATTCGGTACACAACTATTATGCTGCCGAATTTCCATCAAATCTAAAGGACTTGAGAATGTTTTTAAAGTATGATATGAGATTTAAAACCCTGGGTGACACCGGCTTGGCCGATCATCCCCAGGAGATTTTTATGTGACAAAGCACTGAGACCCGCTTTCCTAGGTGACACCGGTTCGGCTGAGCACCCCTAGGAAAGAAAAATCCGTGAAGGTATGAGTAGATGCAGCCTACCAAAGCGGACAAATTACTGTGGCTAGATGCCCGCAAAGCGTTTCAAAGAGGGTATATCCTGAGAAAGGTGATCCTTACGCCCCCTAACCCATACTCGAGGAGTCGGGATTATTTTTATTATGTTTTGCTTGTTCAGATAATAAGCAAGAGCTAGTGATGACTAGCTAAGGTATGAGCTCATAACCTAGATGTTTTTAGGGTGGCCCTATAATGCTATAGTATGATGATTTATGTCACAAAGTTGAGGAAAGTCCCACATGAAAGATTTATGCCCCTTTATGCCACTTGAATACTTCTTGATGATTGTGATTTGTTGAGTTCTCTGTTTAAAGTATTGCCATGCATTCATGCTTGATATGTTGCATTCATGATATTAAGATGCATTCTAAAAGGAATTAACCTTGGATAATTAGTTTTATGAAACCTAATAATGACCCTTATACGTATGTACATCTTTTAATAATAAACCCAAGGTTCCTGAGGATGTGAACGATGTAACCCTAAATAGGAGGTCCCTATTAAGATTGTTTAGTAAGATTCTCGCTCCCTCTCCTCTTTCTCTCTCTTCCGTCACATCTTCAGAGCTCGATGGTGACTTTTGTGGTGTTCGTTGACACGCCAGTTTGGGAGGTGCACTACGACCCGAACCACCGCTCCTATCACTTCGAGGGTCGATGTGCCGTTAATGTTTTTGTGTATATGGGATGACCTTTTACCTACCCAGTGTCCAGCTACCAATTCACTCTTACTGCTCTTTTCGGCAACGATGACCTGATCTTCAAGCGCACTCGCCCCCGTGATGAGTAGACTCGTCATGCTCATCCATCCGCCTCAGCAATACGTGACTACCCGAAGTATGTACCTTGATCACAGAGGTCGGAGACGGACCTGTAACGCCCCGATTTTTCTGTTAGAGTGAAAATGACCAAAATGCCCCTGAGGTCATTTTCATTGCAGTCGAGGAAAGTTTGCCTCGATAAGACTGAAGGGCAAACTCAATGTTGGAAGGGGATTAGATAACTTGCGTACCTTCCCGGGATCGAAAATCTCGTTTTTCGAGTTTTCGGGTTAAAATGACCAAAACACCCCTGTGGTGTTTTACCCGTTTGCAAGTGCCGGATGAACCCAAAACATCTCCAGATGATTTTAAAAGGTGTTTTTATGTATATTGTGACCTTATTTTTGGTCCCGGAGGTCCCGGGTAAAATTAGTGCAAAATTACGGTTTTGCCCCTAGTTTCGTGTTTTTACGCTTAATCGCGTGATTAAGCAAACCTAAGCAATATTAGGCTCTAATCGAAGGTTAATTAATTTTCTTAATTAATCTAGGGTCAAAATAATTTATTAAAGTTGATTAGAACCTAAAAGTGCTTAATTACAACTTAAAATCATATTTTAATTTCAAGACTCCTAGTCATGGAATCTTGAATAGTGTTTCCTCTCTCCAATTCCTTAAATCATGGAATTGTGTTACACATTGTTTATTCATAAATGAGTTTAAAATTCTTTAATGATGTATGAGCACTCCTAACCTTGTCATAAAATTCCTAATACACATGCTTAGTTACCTAAACTTAAGCTTAATTATTCCTAACCTTGTACCTAAGCTAATACACATCTAAACCTACCATTAACACCCAATTAAAGGATCAAACCTCACCTCCTCCTTGTTGTACCAGACCTGGCTGTGAGCCCTCCCTCCCCATATGCATCACATGTTCAATTTTTCAACACTCCAAGGCCATACCTCAAGTCATATACACTATACCTTGTCATAACTTTCAATCAAGCTTGATTTTCCAAGTAAATAACTAATTAAAATAGCTCATTTTCTCCATTTATTTGTGGCTGGAAAAGTTCCAGCCATGCATTGTTTCTAGAAGCCTAATTTCATAAAAATTGATAGGAAATTAACTCACATCAAGCCATACTTTGTAGCATAGCTTCCATACTTCAAACCATACTTCTATGACACAATCAAAGAGATATTTTCCTCTCCCTTTGTCCTCCAATGCTACGGCCAGCACCCCTCCCTTGATGAGCCCATGGTTTTGTTTTTCTATAAATAGGATGTTTGTGATAGCTTAGTTGCACCTTGAAGCATTTGCTAAGTTTAGAGTTTTAGAGTTGTCTTGCTAAGTTTTTCTTTTCTCTCAAAGCTCCAAGAGTTCTTTCTCTTCATCTTCATCTTTCTCATCCTTCCCTCACATAATCACCTCATAGTCTCAATCTACCACCTCATAACCTTAAATCATTCTCTAAGCTCTCAAATACTCAACCTCAAACACAACTTCACCCAAAACACATTTCCTTTCTTTTCCTTCCTCTTTGGCGAATCATCACCACCATCCTAGGAGGAGTTGCTCATCTCATTTCCATCTTCAAGTCCAAGCTTTTACCTTCATCACTAGGTAGGGATTTGTTTTCAAACTTTGTTTTGCTCAAGAAAGTGTTTTTCTGTAGTTTCCTCTTGGAATCTTTTTGAACTTTCCTTTGTTTCTCCTTTTCTTTTCATTTCGGCCTCTAGGCCTTGTTATGAGCATGATAGCTTGATGATGAGAGTTTCCAGATGATGACATTGTGTTCATCTCAAAGAAACCTCTAAAGCTTGAGTTTTCCTTTCCTTATGACTTCATCTATATGATATCTAGCTCACATGGTTTTTCAACTTAAGAAAATTAATCTAAGGATTTCTAAAAGCCCAAGCCTACCCTTGTCAACCTTAAAGTTGGCCGGCACGTTCTAGAGATTTTCTGTAGATAGGGGTTTTGGGTATTTAATAAAGAACTTGACTTAGTTTCACTTTCTTAAGACTTTCGGTTTTAATGTTTTGATCTTTGAGATATTGTATTGGGTTGTTATCTTATGAAAGTCTTGAATGAGCTCTAGTCAACCATAAAATGAACCTTGCATCATGTTTACTTCCTTACTATCACTAAATACCAAGATAATAAGTGAACCTTGCATTATCATGTTTATATTTCAAGCTATGCATTATCATGTTTATATTTCAAGTTCTCACTTAATACCAAGATAATAATGAGTTGCATTCATATTTACTTTGTGCCATCACTTTACTTTCTAATGGAACCTAAAATAGTGCATGAGCATGTTTATTTTTATGTCATCACTTTAATGAACCTAGAGCTCAAAGACTTGCCCATTGTTATCTCTAAAAAAGTCTAAAAATATTTATTTCTTGTGGTTCCCATTTCGGCCCTAAAGGGCTTTGGTGTTTCCAAGTGTTAAAAACTATGTTTTATAATTTATCTAAGCTTATGAGAGTATAAGGAATATGTAGAACTAAGTTTTATGAATTTAGGACCTCTTGAGATAAAAATAATTTAGCCACTTCCCTCTTAAGTATTCCTATGATTTTAAAGGATGAAGGTGTTTATAAACAAGTTTTGAAAGTTCTAAAATAGTTCCAAGAGAAACTAGTAGCTTATGTGCCTTAGAAATTGTGTTCTATGCCTTTTATGGAGAAGTATATTTTTGGTTCTTCCTTGCTCTTTACTGCCACTGTATGTGCTGTTTTAATGATGATAATGTGCCTATGTTTGAGTAAAAATAATGTTAAGACTCATATGTGAAAGATAGGATAGGTTAGGAACTAGAAAAGAATTAAATTGAGAGTTCTAGATCCTTTAATTATGTAATTTTCTGGATTCTGTCCAGCAAGGTTTAGATTTAATAATCATGGTTTTTAATTAGTTTGAATGTGTAGGAATGACTCATAATTGGTTTAGGACTTAATCTTAAAGCCTTAGGAGCAAACCGAACTTAGAAAGGGTCATTGTTGTGACTTCTAGGTATCCGTAAAGTTAGGATTTCAAATTCTGCATCCTTGAGGTTTAGAGATGTTCTTGACCATAGTGTGAGGTGAGAAATACTTAGTTATAACCTCATAGGTTCCCAAGAGACTAGGTTTTGATGATCGATAACTTAGAATGTGAGTTAAGGACTTTAAGGGTCTAAACCGTAATTTCTAGAACCCCGTAATCACACAAATATAAAGCTGTCCAAATCTGCATAGTGCTATTTGGATAGGTCCTTGAGCATAAAAATTAGTAAAACTTATTAGTTGTGAACCTATAGGTGTGTAAGAGGTTAAGGCTAATACTAGAACAATTAGTTTACAAGTTTAAGACTCAAAAGAACCAAAGTATAAAACACTATGGGTTTATAACATAATAAGCTTGTGAGTTTGTATGAATAATTGTCTAAGGTTTAATTATGTGATAATGTATATGCTATGAAGAAGTTTTATACACTATGAAGAAGTTTCATGTGATGATGTATATGCTATGAAAAAGTCTTATGTGAAAATAGGTTATAGTTTTATATATGATTATATGATGAGATGCATACTACGAGAAAGATTTATATGATGAATAATGATGTATCTATGAATTAACACTTTATGAGAACTTAAATGTGACACAACACCGAGACGCCTTCTTGGGTGACACCGGTTTAGCCGAGCACCCCCAAGAAAACAAATCCATGAGGGTATTGACATAGAGCTTGCCAAAGCGGACAATGCTACTGTGCACTAGTTGCCAGTAGAGCGTTTCAAAGAGGAAATGACCCTAAGAGAGGTGATCCTTAATTGCCCCCTAGCCCGTACTATTGAGTCGGGATTATGTATATGTTATGCTTATCATAGGATAAGTAAGAACTAGTGATGACTAGTTAAGGTATGAGCTCATAACCTAGAAGATGATTATGGTGGCCCATGAGAAAAAGTTAAAGTTTAGAATGTCACATATGATATGAAAAACCAAGAAAATTGTAATGAGATTTATCTGACACCTTATGCCACTATCATGATGTTTCTTAAATTTATCATTGACCTATATGATGCATTCATGTCTTAGAATACTGCATGCTTAGTCATAAGACGCATTATAAAATATGACGGACCTTGGATAACTAATGCTTTAGAAAACCAATTTAAAAGAAGTATGCATATATGCACACCTTTTAGAAATAAACCCAAGGTTCCTGAGGATGTGATGATGACACCTAGGTAGGGATTACCCTACTGAGAATTCTTTTAGAAGATTCTCATTCCCTCTCTCTTTTCTTCCGTCATATCTTCAGATGGCGACATTCGTACTCTTCATCGACACCCCGGTATGGGAGCTGCACCATGACCCAGCACTCGGGTCATACCATTTTGAGGGTCGCTGCACTGTTAGAGTCTTCATGTTCATGGGACGACCCTTTGCACACCCGACGGAGATTCTTGATTCACCCCGACTGCCCCCTACCATCACAACAGTATTTTTGAGCGAGCTAGATCACGGGACGAGCAGATCCTCCGCATGCAGCCTGAGGCATCAGCGGTACGCGACTACCCGGAGTACGTGCCTCGCACCCAGTACTCGAAGATGGACCCATCCGAGGAATCGCCATCACACATGTACAGTTGGAGCTCCAGTCCCGCTCCCCCACCGATGAGAGCCGGGAGTGAGGAGACGGTGGTTCAGCCGAGGTTGGCACGTGGACATGCCCTGATGATGCGCTCGACCACTCTCGCCAAGATTCGTCAGTGGATCGACTTGACCCCACAGTACTGGGACTAGCAGGAGTAGACATAGGAGGGGTAGCAGCTAGTGCACACACGCCACATAGTTGAGGGCAAACCTTCTTTTGTGTATGAGGTTGCCTGCTCTAGGTGCACTCGGGCATGGGTGTTGTTTTATGATTTCCCTGTATTTGTTTTCCTTGTATTTGTTCTTCAGTTGTATTCTGTTTCCCGATGTATCGGATAGTCCTGCCCTTTGGGTGGGCACATCATATATATATATATATATGTTTTAGTTGATGTTTCCATGATATGATGTGTTCCTTTACGCTTTGCTTATATGTTTCGTTATGCTTCCTTTTAAAGATTCGTGCGTGGCTCTCACCTTGATTTTAAAAAGAAAAATTTTACCCATATTTCCGCTAAGTATTTTCTAAGTAAAAGATGAGACCAAGAGGTAATATTCTAAAGATTAACCTAAGTATATACTAGTAGTCTTAGGTTAAGATTTAGGGTGTTACAGGACCCATCCGAGGACTCGCCTACGCACATCTACTCAGAGAGTTCTACCCCACTCCTCCGTATGGACGGGAGAAGAGTGAGGCTACCGTGACGCAGCGGCACTTGGCGAGGAGAACCGAGATGCGCCCTCGCTGTGGAGCTCACATTCAGCTGTCACACATCCGTGCTCCTCTCCACTGGCCCACACAGGAGGAGCTCGAGCAGTTCGCTAGTAAATACCTCCATCACCCGAGGGTTATCGCCGCCAGTAGTCCTTGCTATTGAGCTGTTCGAGTGCTTGAGCCGTCACGAGATCTTCCCCTTTGGCAGTATCTTTTGAAGAGGGGTATTCGAGTTTAGTACTCATAGCTTTGGTAGGAGGGTAGCGTAGATGGTTTTTATTTTCCGTCGTTCCATGTACTTTGTAACACCCTAATTTGTAACCCAATACTCTAGAACACATTAGGTTAATCATTAGGTTATTACTTCTTAGTTTCATTCTTTTATTAAAATACTTAGCAGAAATTATGGGTAAATTTTTTTTTGAAATATAAAATCAAAGTGAGAGCCGTATTCATCGAGATACGGAAAGATAAATCACAACATGATAAGATATATAAAGGCATAGAACAATCAACAATTCAACAAAGAAAGAAACATTCTACTAATAACATAATTAGAAATACATAGAGTCACACCCTTATAGAATCGGGCTGAGCTTGCAATACAAGGAAAAGAAATACAACATGAACAGAGATACATGAAAGGTGTAAACAAAGACTCCTATCCTAGTGCATTTAAGGTGGATAACCTCATGACAAAAGAAGGTTTTATCCTATCTATGAGTGAGTGTGTGCACTAGACTTCCCCTAAAATGGCTACTACTAGAACCCGGGGTATGGAGGGATGAAACCGATCCATGGACGTAGGGTATTAGGAGTAGGTACGTGTAGTGGCTGGACATCTGCTCCTTGGTGGGGGCGCATCTTAGCTCGCCTAGCCAATCTTGGCTGCATAACCGTCTCCTCGCTCCCTCCTCTCACAAACTGAGGAGTACGAGCAGGTGGGTCCTCCGAAAGGTCATCCTCCGAGCTAGGAGATCAGGGTACATAGTCCTAGAAGTCACGAGCTGCCGAACCTCCGGTATACGTCCATTGAATCCTCTCGTCATGCATCCAGGTGCGCTCAAAAACCATAGCATCATCGTAGGGAGACATTGGGGAGAAGCGATAACTCTGTACAGGGTGAGCGAAAGGACGTCCTATGAACATGAAACAAGAACTGTGCACTGTCCCTCAAAATGATAGGATCCGTGGATCAAAATAGACCTCCCACGTCGGAGTGTCGATGTAAACCACAAATGTCACCATCAAGCTCTAAAGATGTGACAGGAGAGAAAGAAAGAAGAGAAATGAGTGAGAATCTTGCTAAAGAATCTCAGTAGGGATCTCCTATCTAGGGTTACATTGTTCATATCCGTAGGAACCTTGGGTTTATTATTAAAAGGTCCACATGAATATAAAGTTAATTATTATATTTCATAAAACTAATTATCCAAGGTTCATTTCTTTTAGAATGCATCTTAATGTCATGAATGCAACATATCAAGCATGGATGCATGGCAATACTTTAAACAAATAACTCAACAAATTATAATCATCAAGAAGCATTCAAGTGGCATAAAGGAGCATAAATCTTTCATGTGGAACTTTCCTCAACTTTGTGACATAAATCAGCATACTATAGCATTATAGGGCCACCCTAAAAACATCTAGGCTATGAGCTCATACCTTAGCTAGTCGTCACTAGCTCTTGCTTATTATCTGAATAAGCGAAACATAATAAAATAATCCTGACTCCTCGAGTACGGGTTAGGGGGCTTAGGGATCACTTCTCTTAGGATATACCCTCTTTGAAACGCTTTTCGGGCATCTAGCCACAGCAATTTTTCTGCTTTGGTAGGCTGCATCTACTCATACCCTCACGGATTTGTCTTTCCTGGGGGTGCTCGGCCGAACCAGTGTCACCCAGGAAAGCGCGTCTCAGAGCTTTGTCACATAAAAATCTCCTGGGGGTGCTCGGCCGAACCGGTGTCACCCAGGGTTTTAATCTCATATGGTACTTCAAAAACATTCTCAAATCCTTTAGGTTTGACAGAAATTCGGCAGCATAACGGCTGTACACCGAATTTCCTTCAAACCAACTTTATGCCACAAGTCCATAACACATACACATTTCTCATTCATCTTTCATACTCAGGATAGACTTAACATCTCAATAAAACACTTCATCATAGCTCATACATCAGCAAAGCATATGCATCAACACATCATGCTTGCATTATCAAACTTAAAACAACAAAGTCTCTTAATGTCTTATGCTTTGACCCTTAAGGTCCTTTAACTTGAAATCTAAGTTGTCTATCATCACAACTTAAGCTCTCGGGTACCTATAGGCTTATATCTAAGTATTCCTCACTCAATTCTATGATCATAAACAATTCTAAACCCTAAGAGTGAAGAATCCATAATTTACACTTTACGGTTACCTAGGAGTCACAACTTTGACCCTTTCTAAGTTCAGTTTGTTCCTAAAGCATCAAGATTAATTCCTAAACTAATTATGAGTAGTTCCTACACATTTAAACTAATTATAAACCATGATTTCTAATTTTAAACCTTGCTGG
Organism: Dalbergia cultrata; assembly: GCA_031216105.1. Lineage (NCBI taxonomy): Eukaryota > Viridiplantae > Streptophyta > Magnoliopsida > Fabales > Fabaceae > Dalbergia > Dalbergia cultrata. The sequence continues at coordinate 826,833 of JAVHNL010000113.1, read as the reverse complement.
ACAGAATCCAGAAAATTACATTTCTAAGGGATCTAAAAGTCTCAAATTAATTCCTTTCTAGTTACTAACTTGTCTTAGCTTTCTCAAATGAATTTTAACATCAAATATACGTGATCATACTCATTTTATTATCATCAAAACAACATCATATAGAGAGCAACCAAGCATGGCAGAACCAAAAACATCTCCATCAAACAAAGCATAGAACTTCATTTTTAAAACTCATAAATTACTAATTTCTCTTGGAACCTTTTTAAAACTTTCAAAACTCACTTGGAAACAATTTATTTCATCAAAACCATTATAAAACTCATGAGATCAGTAGCTATTTCAAATAAATCTCAAGAGGATTTAAAATCATAAAACTTTATTCAAAACATCTCTTGAGCTTATCTAAACTTAGAAAAATTATGAAACATAAGTTTTAGTACTTGCAACTAGATGGATCCTATCCTAAGACCCAATATCATCACAAGGCCGAAATCAAAGAACAAAACATAGATATTTCCAACTTTGTTGAGATAACAATGGGCAAGTCTTTGAGCTCCAATTTAATTAGGTGATGACAAGAAAATAAACATGCTATGCATTTCATTTTATCTTTGTTAGAAAATAAAGTGAGGGATTGAATAAATATGTGATGCATCTCATTTTTATCTTCAAGTTTAAGTGATGACTTGAAAAGTAAACATGAAATGCAAAGCTTGAATTTAAATATGATAATGCAAGTTCCATTATTTATTCTTGAAAGTTTAGTGATGACATAGAAAAATAAATATGCTATGCAAGGCATAATTTAAACATGAATGCTAGTTCATCATTATATATATCATTAGAGCTCATACAAAACTTTAGAGGAACATAAACCCAACCCAATATTTATCTCTAACAAACAAAGCAAGCTTTAGAGCTCTTGAACCAAGCTTTCAAAGAAAACTATATGGTTCTTGAACATCATCATCAAGCTTTAAGGAAATAAACTCAAAGATAACAAAATCATAAAGAAAAGGAAACAAAAACCGAAAGCATGAAAGAAAAGGAACAAGAACCGAAATCAAACAATGGAAAGGGAAAGAGAATGAAACTATGTCATGTTCTTTATTAAGTACCCAAAACCCCTATCTAGAGAAAATCTCTAGAACGTGCCAACCAACTTTAAGGTTGACAAGGGTAGGCTTGGGCTTTTTGAAAACCTTAGATTAATTTTTCTTAAGTTGAAAAACCATGTGAGCTAAGTAATATAGATAAAGTTCAACGAAAGGCAAAACTCAAACTTTAGAGGTTTCTTTGAGATAAACACAAGTCATCCTCTACAAACACTCATCATCAAGCTAACAAAATGAGGCCTTGAGGCTGAAATGAGAAGAAAGGAAAAGCAAGAAAAAGCTTAAAAAGAAACCAAGAGAAACCTTGAGAAAATCACATTTTTGAGTAAAAACAAAACTTGAAAGAAACTACCTACCAAGTGTTAAGTCAAAGGCTTGATCTTTGATGTGAGAATAGAAGGAAAAACTCCTCCTAAAGGGATGATAAAGCTTCAGCAACCAAGAGGAAAAAGGAAAGGGGATGTGTTTTGGATGTGTTTGTGTTTGAGGATGAGAGTTTGAGTGTTTAAAGGATGATTCAAGGTTGTGGTTTGAGGTTGTGAGGTGATGATGCAAAGAGAAGATGAAGAAGATGAAAGAAAGTTCCTAAGAACTTGAGAGGAAAAAGGAAAGAACTTGCAAAGAATGATTGAAAGCTTAAACTTACCAAATGATCTAAAGTGTTTCCAAGTGCATCTAAGTAAGGTATTTATAGAAAAATGAAACAAATGAGAGCTCATGGAAAGGGAGAGGAAGCCGTGTGGGTTGCCTCATGTTCCATGAGGCGAGAGATTGAATTTTGAGTCATGGAGGAGTAAGGTTAAAAGCATGGTGAGTATGGCTTGAGGTATGGCTTCTAGCATGGTGTGTCAAGGACTTGAAATTGAATTTGAATTTCAAAAATTTGAGGTATGGAGGGGGGAGTGGCCGTGAGGCTTCTAGAAGAGAGGAGGAGAGGTTTCTTTTGTTTCATGATGGTTTAGAGATGTGTTTAGGTATGTATTAGATTAGGTGCAAGATCAGGAATTCTTAAATATGTGTTTAGGTAACTAAGGATGTGATTAGAAATTTTATGACATGATTAAGGAGAGCTCATACACATTTAGGAGGTTTAAAATTCACTTTATGAATAAACAATGTAGACAAAATTCCATGATTTAAGGAATTGAAGAGAGAAAATACTATTCAAGATACCATGACCAGGAATCTTGAATTTAAAATGATATTTGAGTTTAAATTAAGCAATCTTAGGTTCTAATCAACTCCAATAAATTATTTTGACTCTAGATTAATTAAGGAAATTAATTAACCTTTGATTAGAGTCTAACATTGCTTAGGTTTGCTTAATCACGTAATTAAGCTCAAAAACACTAAACTAGGGCAAAAATCGTAATTTTGCACAAAAATTGCCCGGGACCACCGGGACTAAAACTGAGGTCATAGAATACATAAAAACACCTTCTAAAACCATCTAGAGAAGTTTCGGGTCCATCCGGCGCTCGTACCCGTGTCGAACACAACAGGGGTATTTTGGTCATTTTGACCTGAAATCTCAGAAAAGTAGATTTTCAATCCCGGAAAGGTACATAAGTCAACTAATCCCCTTCAAACATTGAGTTATCCCCTCGAGGACTGTCGGGTCAGCTATCATCGAGTTCCAAGCTGAAAATGACCCAAGGGGCATTTCGGTCATTTTTACTCTAGCAGAAAATCGGGGCGTTACATACTTTACTGCTTTTGTACCTTCTTGTTATTTCCTTGTATTTTGAGCTCAGCCCGATTCTATAAGGTTGTGACTTTATATATCTTTACTTATGATATTAATGAAAATATTTCTTTGGTGTGCCATTGACTTGTTATATGTTTAGTTACCTTGTATTTATTTTGTATGAAGTGCAATGTATGATTAGTTCACGATTAGTTCATACGTGGCTCTCACTTTGTTTTATGTTTAAAAAAAAAAATTTACCCGTATTTTTCGCTAAGTATTTTAATAAAAGAATGAGACTAAAAAGTAATAACCTAATGATTAACCTAATGTGTTCTAGAGTATTGGGTTAAAAAATTAGAGTGTTACATTTTGGTATCAGAGCAGTTCGATTCTCATGGAGCCTGATGATTGGACTGGCCATGCTTTAGAAGCATGGTGCAATAGTTATGTCATGTATAGTGCTTGATAGAGATAAGCTATAGGACTAGAAATGCATGACCCCTATTGCTTGCACGTGCCATGGTAACTAGCTCATTTCGCATGGAATATTGAGCCTGATCAACTTGATGTTCACTGTCTCATGTGTTTGGGGACCAGTAGCACCGCGATGACAACCTAGGAATGCGCCTGAGGGTGATAAAGTCAATGCGACTGTTACTGTTGTTCGTGACATGGCCCGAGCCATGGAGCGCATGATCGAACGAATGAATCAACAAGAGAATGCTGCACCTGCTCCCCCTACTGCTAAGGTGGTTGAGCAAGCTCATTTCGGCGAATTCCGTAAGGTGAACCCATCCATGTTCCGAGGGGTGATGGACCCCGACAAAGCTGACAAGTGGATCAAAGACATGGAGAAGATCTACTCTGTCGTTACACCTTTCGGAGGAAGCGAGAAGGTTCACGTTCTTGCTTTCATGATGAAGTCTGACACCGAGTTCTGGTGGAACAGCACAAAGCGACTGTTGGAAGCTTCGAGAACCCCCATCAACTAGGAGCTGTTCAAGACCTTCTTCTATGAGAAGTACTTCCTCGAGTCTGTGAGGAATGCCATAGACATTAAGTTCATGCAGCTAACCCAGGGAAGGTCTATTATGGCACAATACACTGCTAAGTTTGAGGATCTGATTAAGTTCTCTTGGGTGTTCCAAGGGAACCCCAATGAGGTTTGAAAGTGTGTCAAATATGAGACCGGTCTGAAGGCGGAGTTGAACTACACGTGGCCCATATTGAGATCAGAGACTTCCTAACTCTGGTCAACAAGTGCTGAATTCTTGAAGAAGGACAACGAAAGCTCCAAGCCACTAGGGCGGAACGAGCCAAGGGGCTAGGTCCTCAAACCCCGAAGTTCAAACTGCAATACCCATCGAGGAATCACTACAATCCGTACCACGCCAACCAGTTCTGACCGCAACAACAACAATAACTAAGGGCACCCATGTACCAGCAATGCAAACAACAACAAAGGCCACCATTTAAACATAACGACCTAAGGAACTTCAACAACAACGAACAACGGGGACCGGGTGGACCCCGAAACCACCAAGGAGGATCCAGTGGGGCCAAGAACAAGGCACCACAAGGAGCCCCTGCTACTTACCCCAGAGCCGCACCTACTAATGTCTGTCCCCAGTGTGGGAAGAATCATGGGAACCACCCCTGCCTTATAGGGTAGAGGGTCTGCTTCAAGTATGGCAAGCCCGGCCACTATGCCAACAACTGCACAAACGGAGGGCCGTCGAGTCAAAACCCCCGACCACAACACCAAGGATGGGTCTTTACCCTCAACGCGGAGGATGCACATAAGTCCAATGACCTCATTCAAGGTAAGTCCGAACTTAACGATAGAACCTTACTGTACTTTTTGATTCTGGCGCTACCCATTCTTTTGTCTTATATGCTAGTGTCGAGTCTTTGAATTTGCAAGTTTCTAAGCTTCCTTTTGATCTTATTGTTTCTACTCCCATAAATCGCCATGTTAATACTTGCAAATATTGTTTAAACTATCATCTTGTTGTAGAAAATAGATCTTTTATTATAGATTTAATTTACGTACCCCTTAAAGATATAGATATCATTCTAGGCATGGATTGGCTTCACACCAACTGTGTGTTATTAGATTATGGAACCCAAACAGTTGTTTTTCCTTCACCTCCCAATAACATTAGTCAACCCTTGAGATTGTATCTAAACTCCGTAGAGGTCTTCTGTAGTGGGGAGAAAACTAAGGGATATGTTCTCATAGCCGCTTGCGAGGTTGATTTTGAGCAAAACCTAGGTGATATACCTATGGTGAGAGATTATCCCGAGGTGTTTCTAGATAAAATACCCGAGTTCCCTCCCAAAAGAGAAGTAGAATTCTCCATAGAGTTGGTTCCTGGAGAGGGACCTATCTTTATAGCCCCGTATCGGATGTCACCCTTAGAGTTACTAGAGTTGAAAACCCAGTTAGAAGAGCTTTTGGAGAAAAGTTTTATAAGGCCGAGTGCTTTTCCTTGGGGTGCTCCGGTCTTATTTGTGAAGAAGAAGGACGGAAGCATGAGGTTGTGCATAGACTATAGGTAGTTGAACTGAGTAACCGTGAAAAAGAAGTAGCCGTTGCTTAGGATTGATGATCTTATGGATCAGTTGAAAGGAGCTATAGTGTTTTCTAAGATTAATTTGAGGTCAGGATACCATCAGATTAGAGTTAGAGATCAAGACATTCCTAAGACCGCCTTTAGAACTCAGTATGGACACTTTGAGTTCAATGTGATGTCGTTTGGTTTGACGAATGCTCCCGCAGTTTTTATGGAATACATGAATAGGATCTTTAGACCCTATTTAGACCAGTTTGTAGTTGTGTTCATAGATGATATACTCATCTATTCGAAAACCCACGAGGAGCATGAGCATCATTTAAAGTTGGTTTTAGAAATTTTGAAGGAGAAGAACTTATACGCGAAGCTTTCTAAGTGTGAATTTTGGTTAGATAAGGTGAAATTTTTAGGACACATTGTGTCAAAAGGTGGCATAGCTGTCGACCCTAGTAAGATTGAGGTTGTAATGAATTAGGAAAGACTAACCTCTGTAACCAAGAAAAGGAGCTTCTTGGGTTTATCTGGCTATTACTGTAGGTTCATTAAAGGATTTTCCCAGATCGCTCTACCCTTAACCAAGCTTACTAGGAAGAATGCCCCGTTTGTATGGAATCCCAAATGCGAGAAGAGTTTCCTAGAGTTGAAAGAGAAGCTGACCTCAACCCCAGTTCTAGTGTTAGTCGACCCAAATGTACCTTTCGAGGTATATTGTGATGCTTCAGAAAAAGATTTAGGTTGCGTGTTGATGCAAAATCGGCAAGTGGTAGCCTATGCGTCCAGACAACTCAAACCTCATGAGGTAACCTACCCCACCCATGACCTAGAGTTAGCAGCCATAGTGTTTGCCCTTAAAATGTGGAGACTCCATTTATATGGTGTTAAGTTCGAAGTTTTCTTTGATCACAAGAGTCTCAAGCATCTCTTTGATCAAAAGGAGTTAAATATTAGGCAGAGGAGATGGATGGAGTTCTTAAAGGACTATGACTTCGGCTTAAGTTACCACTCTGGCAAGGTTAATGTAGTCGCCGATGCCTTGAGTCGAAAGTCATTGCGCTTGTCTCATATGATGGTTAATGAAGTTGGGTTAATAGAGAAGTTTATGGATATGAATCTTGGGATATCTGTGACCAAAAAAAAGGATAGAGATGTGTCACCTTCGAGTGGCTAGTGGGTTTAAGCAGAGTGTTATGCTTACACAATGAGAGAATGAGGAGTTTTTGGAAACCATAGAAGCAGTTAAGGCTAGAAAGTTGAAAGGTTTTGAGCAAGGCCCCGATGGTCTGTGGAAGTTCGAGGGGCGAATCTGCGTGCGAGGATCTTGGAGGAGGCTCATAAGAGCCACTTTGCCATTCATCCTAGTACTACCAAGATGTACCAAGATTTGAAGAAGATGTTCTGGTGGCCAGAATTAAAGAAGGATGTGGTCACCTGGGTGAGTAAGTGTTTGGTCTGCCAAAAGGTTAAGATCGAGCACCAAAAGCCTTTAGGAATGTTGCAACCCCTATCAATCCCCGAGTGGAAGTGGGAGAGTATATCGATGGATTTCGTGACAAGATTGCCAAGGACCCAAGCTGGCCATGATGCCGTATGGGTAATCGTGGATCGGCTGACCAAGTCGGCCCATTTTCTGCCTATTAGAGTCACGTACTCGTTGGATAGATTGGCTCAGTTGTACATCCAAGAGATCATAAAGTTGCATGGAGTGCCATTGACGATAATCTCGGATCGAGATCCGCAGTTTACATCACATTTTTTAGGAGCCTTTCAAAAGGCGTTTGGTTCAAAGTTGTGTTTAAGCGCTGCTTACCACCCTCAAACAGATGGCCAATCAGAGAGAACAATCCAAACCCTAGAAAACATGTTAAGAGCATGTTTCTTTGACCAAAAAGGAAGTTAGGATAAGTACATGCCACTAATCGAGTTTGCATATAACAACAGTTATCATGCGAGCATCGGTATGGCATCGTACGAGGCACTGTATGGAAGGAAGTGCCAATCACCTTTGTGTTAGTACGAACGCGGAGAACAAGGTGTGTTAGGACCTAATGTAGTAAGGGAAACGACGGAGCAAATCAAGAGAATTAAGATAGAAACTTAACTGCTCAAAGTCGGCAAAAGAGCTATGCGGATAAAAGGGGTAATCCCTTGGAGTTCCAAGAAAGCGAACATGTATTCCTTAGGATCACTCCCACTACAAGAATAGGACGAGCCATGAAAGTCAAAAATTTGAGTCCTCGATTTCTCGGTCCCTTTGAAATTCTTCAGAGAGTCGGGTCTGTAGCCTACAAAATAGCCCTGCCACCTAATCTTTCCAATCTCCATGATGTCTTTCACGTCTCTCTATTGAGAAAATATGAGTCTGACCCTAGCCATTTTTAGAGCCAGAGCACGTACAGTTAAGGGAGGACCTAACGTTCAATCTACCGCTTACGAAGATCGTGGATTATGGTGTCAAGCAGTTAAGGAACAAGTCTGTTCCTTTGGTGAAAGTTGCGTGGGGACGTGGCAAGACTGAAGAGTTCATGTGGGAGCTTGAATCTGAGATGAGGACGAAGTATCCCGAGCTGTTATGAGGTATGAATTTCGAGGGCAAAATTCTTTTTAAGGAGGGGAGTAATGTAACGCCCCTAAGGTCATTTTCAGCCCAGAACTTGACGATAGCTGACCCGGCAGTCCTCGAGGGGCTGACCTAATGTTTGAAGAGGATTAGTTGACTTGTGTACCTTCCGGGATCGAAAATCTCGTTTTCTGAGATTTTCAGGTCAAAATGACCAAAATACCCCTGTTGTGTTTGACACGGATACGAGCGCCGAATGGACCCGAAACTTCTCCAGATGGTTTTAAAAGGTGTTTTTATGTTTTTTGTGACCTCAGTTTTAGTGCCGGTGGTCCCGGGCAATTTTTGTGCAAAATTACGATTTTGCCCTTAGTTCAATGTTTTTGAGCTTAATCGCGTGATTAAGCAAACCTAAGCAATATTAGGCTCTAATCGAAGATTAATTAATTTCCTTAATTAATCTAGAGTCAAAATAATTAATTAGAGCTAATTAGGACCTAACATTGCTTAATTTAAACTTAAATCTTATTTTAAATTCAAGATTCCTAGTCATGGAATCTTAAATAGTATTTTCTCTCTCCAATTCCTTAAATCATGGAATTTTGTCTACATTATTTATTTATAAAATGAATTTTTAAACCTCCTAAATGAGTATGAGCACTCCTTAATCATGTCATAAAATTCCTAATAACATTCTTAGTTACCTAAACACATATTTAGCAATTCCTAATCTTGCACCTAATCTAATACACATCTAAACACATCTCTAAACCATCATTAAACAAAAGAAACCTCTCCACTCTATTCTAGAAGCCTCACGACCACTCCCCTCTCCATACCTCAAATTTTTGAAATTCAAATGCAATTTCAAGTCCATGATAAGCCTTACTTAGCCCATGCTTTACACCATGCTTACCATACTTCAAACCATGCTTGAATGACATTGTGTAAGAGATATTTTCTCTCCCCCATTGACCCAAAAGCTATGGCTAGCCCTCCCCCATTGTACTCCTCCATTGTTTTTATTTTCTATAAATACATGAGCCTAAGAACTTGTGTGAACCTTTAGATCATTTGTTAAATTTTAGTCTCAAGCTTTCCTTTGAGTTCTTTCCTTTTCTCTTAAGAGTTCTAAGAGTTCTTCCTCTTCATCTTCATCTTCTTTATCTTCCCTTTGAATCATCATCTCATAATCATAAACCACCACCTCACAACCTTGAATTATCTCCTAAGCACCTAAACACTCAACCTCAAACACAAGCTCACTCAAAGATACATCCTTTCTTTTCCTTTCTCTCAAGGCCGAAACTTCATCCTCATCCTTGGAGGAGTTCTCCTTCTCATTTTCATCTCAAGTCCAACCTTTCCTCTTCTTTACTTGGTAAGGAGTTGCTTTAAAGTTTTGTTTTTACCCAAAAATATGATTTTCTCAAGGTTTCTCTTGGTTTCTTTTTAAGTTCTTCCTTGCTCCTCCTCTTTTTTTCTTTTTTTTTTTTTGCCACAAGGTCTTGTTATTAGCATGATGGCTTGATGATGAGTGCGTCTAGAGAATGACCTTGTGTTCATCTCCAAGAGACCTCTAGAGCTTGAGCTTTTCTTTTTCTTGAACTATATCTATGATACTTAGCTCACATGGTTTTCAACTTAAGAAAACTAATATAAGGTTTTCAAAAAGCCCAAGCCTACCCTTGTTAACCTTAAAGTTGGCCGGCACATTCTAGAGATTTTCTCTAGATAGGGGTTTTGGGTACTTAATAAAGAACATGGCTTAGTTTCATTCTCTTTTCCTTTCCTTGTTTGATTTCAGTTCTTGTTTCCTTTCCTTTATATTTTCGGTTGTTGTTTCCTTTTCTTTATGATTTTGTTTTCTTTGAGTTTATTTCCTTGAAGCTTGATGATGATGTTCAAGAACCATGTTGTTTCTTTTAAAACCTGGTTCAAGAGCTCTAAAGCTTACTTTGTTTGTTAGAGATAGGTCTTGGGTTGAGTTTATTTTTCCTCTAAAGTCTTGTATGAGCTCTAAGGATATATAATGATGAACTAGCATTCATGTTTAAATTTATGCCTTGCATAGCATATTTATTTTTCTATGTCATCACTGAACTCTCAAGAATAAATAATGGGACTTGCATTATCATATTTAAATTCAAGCTTTGCATTTCATGTTTACTTTTCAAGTTATCACTTAAACTTGAAGATAAAATGAGTTGCATCACATATTTATTTTATGTCCTCACTTTATTTTCTAAAGAAAGATAAAAAGAAGTGCATAGCATGTTTATATTTTTGCCATCACCTAAACAACTTAAAGCTCAAAGACTTGCCCATGATTATCTCAAACAAAGTTGGAAATGTCTATGTTTTTCTTCTTGATGTCGACCTTGTAATGATATGGATCTTAGAATAAGATTCACCTAGTTACAAGTGCTAAAACTTGTGTTTCATGATTTTCTTAAGCGTAGATGGTTTATAAGAAATGTTTTGAGCACTGTAACGCCCTAATTTTTAACCCAATACTCTAGAACACATTAGGTTAATCATTAGGTTATTACTTCTTAGTCTCATTCTTTTATGAAAATACTTAGCAGAAATACGGGTAAAATTTTTCTTTGAAATGTAAAACCAAAGTGAGAGTTGTGTTCTTATCTAATCGTGAGACAGAAACTTAAATCACATATAACAAGCATAACGAACACGGTAATCAAAGCATATAACAATAGAATCAATGATTAACATTACAAAGAGAACACTTCATTAATATAATAGTTAAAGGTACTTATATAGTCACGCCCTTATAGAATTAGGCGGAGCTTAGAGTACATGCAAGATAACAGGAAAGCAGTAGAGTATATGAAACAACATAAAATGAGAACCAACTACTCTACTCTCCTACTACGAGTACTAATCTCAAAGCCCCCCCCCCCCAAAAAGATACTGCAGAAGGGAAGATCTTCATGACGACTCGAGTACTCAAACAACACTCCGATGAGGTCTAGGGACGGTGAGGACCCTAGGGTGATAGAGGGAGGTAACCAGGGAACTGCTCGATCTCCTCCTGAGTGGGCTAGTGGAGTGGAATGTGGATGCGTGCTGGCTGAACGTGAGCTCCTCGACGCAGGCGCATCTTAGCTCTCCTTGCCAAGCACAGCTGCATCACGGTATCCTCTCTACCTTCTCCCTAAATGAGGGAAAGGGAGCAGAGCTCTCTGGATAGGCGTGCATCGGTGAATCCTCAGACGGATCCGCCCCTGACCTCCTCGAACGGGGCGCATACTCCGGATAGTCGCGGACAGCTGAGGCAGACAAATGAGCTCAATGCAATTGCTCATCGCGAGGGCAGGTGCCCTCGAAGATCAGCTCGTCGCTGCCATAGGGAGCGGTAGGAGTGAACTGGTAGCTAGAAACCAGGTAAGCAAAAGGTCATCCCATGTACACAAAAACACGAACAGCACATCGACCCTCAAAGTGATAGGAGCGGTGATCCGGGTCGTAGTACACCTCCTAGGCGGGCGTATCAATGAAGACCCCGAACATCGCCATCGAACTTTGAAGATGTGACGGAAGAAAAAGAAAGGAGATAAAGGAGTGAGAATTCTTGCTAAAGAATCTCAGTAAGAATCTCCTATCCTAGGGTTTCATCGTTCATATCCTCAGGAACCTTGGGTTTTATTTATAAAAGGTGTACATGCCTACTAGATTCATTATTAGGGTTTGCAAAACGAATTATCCTAGGTTCATTCCTTTTAGCATGCATCTTAATGTCATGAATGCAACATAATAGAGCATGAATGCATGGCAATACTTAAGCATATAAATCAACAGAACATAACATCATGAAGCATACAAGTGGGATGAAAGGCACATAAAACTTTTTCTTTATTCATGACTACGTGACTTGAAAAGAGACATCGCATCTCTTTTCTCACGTCTGAACTCTTAAGTTCTTTTTCTCAAAGACCACCTTCTTTTCGCATCACCAAATCCAACTGTAAACACCGTGCCCGGCGATATTTATACGCATCACCAAATCCAACCAAACACACCGTATCGCCTAGGAATGAGCTCAACTATGTTTATACGCATCGCCAAATTATTCTCATTACCAAGTCCAACCAAATACACCCATAATTGCCTAAAATGAGCTCAGACCTAACTAGTTTTCACTAGATTTCTTAGGGGGCAAAAGAAAGGGTACATATCCTCTCTCACTCACTCTTTCATAAACATATTAGATATAACACCTCAAAAATTCACTTCATCATAGCTCATTCATCACAACATCATACTTACATAGATAAAGCACATGCATCACAACAACATACTCACATAGATAAAGCTTATGCATCACAACATCACACTCATATAGATAAAGCTCATGCATCACAACATCACACTCACAAAGATAAAGCTTCATGCATCACAACATCACACTCACATAGATAAAGCTCATGCATCACAACATCACACTCACATAAATAAAGCTTCATGCATCACAACATCATACCGTTAAAGATTTTTTAATGTCTTATGCGTTGACCCTTAAGGTCCTTTAATTCAAATCTAAGTTGTAGATCATCAAAACTTAAGCTCTCGAGTACCTATAGGCTCATATCTAAGTATTCCTCACTCGATTCTATGATCATAAACATTTCTAAACCTCAAGAATGCAGAATCTAAAAATTCTTACTCTATGGGTGTAACGCCCCGATTTTCTGTTAGAGTGAAAATGACCAAAATGCCCTTGAGGTCATTTTCGACCCTGAATTCGAGGAAAGCCGATCCGGCAGTACTCGAAGGGCAAACTCAATGCTGGAAGGGGATTAATTGGCTTGTGTACCTTCTCGGGATCAAAGATCTCGTTTTTCGAGTTTTCGGGTCAAAATGACCAAAATACCCCTATGGGGTTTGACCCGTTTGCAAGTGCCGGATGAACCCGAAACTTCTCCAGATGGTTTTAAAAAACATTTTTATGTATTCTATTACTTTAGTTTTGGTCCCAAAGGTCTCGGGCAAAATTAGTGCAAAATTATGATTTTGCCCCTAGTTTTGTGTTTTTTAGCTTAATCGTGTGATTAAGCAAACCTAAGCAATATTAGGCTCTAATAGAAGATTAATTAATTTCCATAATTAATCTTGAGTCAAAATAATTTATTAAAGTTGATTAGAACCTAAGAATGCTTAATTACAACTTGAAATCTTATTTTAAATTCAAGATTCCTAGTCATGGAATCTTGAATAGTAAATTCTCTCTCCAATTCCTTAAATCATGGAAATTGTCTACCTTGTTTACTCATAAAATAAATTTTAAACTCTCTAAATGTGCATGAGCACTCCTTAACCCTGTCATAAAATCCGTAAACCTCATTCTTAGTTATCTAAACTCATGCTTAATAATTCCTAACCTTGTACCTAAGCTAACCTACACTTAAACCTATCACCAACACACAATTACATGAGAGAGTTTTCTTCCTCTCTCTTGCTGCAATCTGGCCGAAGCCACTCCTCCCCCATTTCCATCACATGTGCAAAATTTTGACACTCCAAGGCCATGATTCAACCTCACTTACACCATACTTTGTCATACTTTCCACCATGCTTGATTTACCAAGTGAATGACTAAATGAATTAAGCTAATTTCCTCATTTATTTGTGGCCCAAAAACCGCTAGCCATGCCTTGCTTCTAGATGAAATATTTCATTCAAAGTTGAAAGGAAATTCACTCAAATCACCTTACTTGAAGCCATGCTTTGTATCATAACCTCCATACCTCAAACCATGGTTGAATGACACATTGTAAGAGATATTTTTCTCTTCCTTCTTGCCTCATTGCTACAGCCAGCCCCTCCTCCCATTAGGCTCTCATTTTTTTTCATTTTCTATAAATACCTTGCTTACTTGAACTTGCAAACACTTTAGATCATTTGCTAAGTTTCAAGTTTTCTAAGCTTTCTTTGAGTTCTTCCTTTTTCTCTCAAGTTTCAAGAGAGTTTCCTTTTCTCTTCATCTTCATCTTCTTCATCTCTTCCTCATATAATCATCTCATTGCTTCAAATCACCACCTCACAACCTTAGATTACCTCCTAACCTCTCAAACACTTGACCTCAAACACAACCTCACCCAAAACACATTTTATCTCCTTTTTCCTTCACAAGGCCGAAGCTCATCATCATCCTTGGAGGAGTTCTCCTTCTTGTTTTCCTTTTCAAGTTCAAGTTTTCATCTTCACTCTAGGTAGGAGGTGTTTTCTAAAATTTGTTTTGTTTGAAAATATGATTTTCCTCTAGTTTTCTCTTGGATTCTTTTTGAGCTTTGCTTTGCTTTCTTTTTCTTTTGCATTTTGGCCTCTTGGTCTTGTTTATGAGCATGATAGCTTGATGATGAGAGTTTCTAGATGATGACCTTGTGTTCATCTCAAAGAAACCTCTAAAGCTTGAGTTTTTCTTTTCCTTAAACTTTATCTATATGATACTTAGCTCACATGAGTTTTCAACTTAAGAAAATTAATCTAAGGATTTCAAAAAGCCCAAGCCTACCCTTGTCAACCTTAAAGTTAGCCGGCACGTTCTAGAGATTTTTCTCTAGATAGGGGTTTTGGGTACTTAATAAAGAACTTGGCTTAGTTTCATTCTATTTTCCTTTCTCGTTGGTTTCGGTTCTAAGTTCCTTTTTCCTTTAAGTTTTGGTTTCTAATACCTTCTCTTTATGATTTTATTTCTTTTGAATTTGTCTCCTTGGAGCTTGATGATGATGTTCAAGAACCATGTAGTTCCCTTGAGAACTTAGTTCAAGAACTCTAAAGCTCTCTTTGTGATGAGATAAGTGTTGGGTTGTATCTCTAAAGTCTTGTAAGAGCTCTAGATAAGATTAAAATGAATATTGCATCCATGTTTATGTTTATGCCTTGCACATGATGTTTACTTCCCTTGCTATCGCTAAACATCAAGAATAATAAATGAACTTGCATTATCATATTTATATTTCAAGCCTTGCATTATCATGTTTATATTTCAAGTCCTCACCAAATACCAAAGATAATAATAAGTTGCATCTCATGTTTACTTTATGCTCTCACTTTATTTTCTAGTGGAAGCTAAAACAAGTACATGAGCATGTTTATTTTTATGTCAACACTTAAGAGAACCTAGAGCTCAAAGACTGGCCCATTAATACCTCAAACAAAGGTTTGAAAATATATGTTCTTTAGCTTCTTGATTTTGGCCCTAAGAGGTTCTATTTGTTACAAGCAATAAAATCTATGTTTCATAATTTTTCTAAACTTATATGAGTTCAAGGAATGTCTAAAACAAAGTTTTGTGATTTTAAAACCTCTTGAGTTTAATTTAGATTAGCTACTTCCCTTGAGAATATTTTGATGATTGCAGATGATAAAAATATTTATAAATGAGTTTTGAAAGTTTTAAAAAGGTTCCAAGAGAAACTAGTATTTTATGTGTTTTGGAAATCAAGTTTTATGCCTTTATATGGAGATTGGATTTCGGTTCTGTCTTGCCATTATATGACCACTGTTTGTCCTGTTTGATGATAATAACATGAGTATGTTTGTGTGTAATTGATGCTAAAATTCATATGTGAAAGATTAGAGAAGTTAGCAACTAGAAAAGAATTAATTTGAGAGTTCTAGATCCCTTAGTAATTGATTTTTCTGGAATCTGTCCAGCATGGTTTAGAAATGATAATCATGGATTTAAATTAGTTTAAATGTGTAGTAATGACTCATAATTGGTTTAGGACTCAATCTTGATGCCTTAGGAGCAAACCAGACTTAGGAATGGTCATTGTCGTGACTCCTAGGTACCCGTAAAGTTAGAATTTTAGATTCTGCATTCTTGAGGTTTAGAGAAGTTTATGATCATAGTGTTGAGTGAGGAATACTTAGATATGAGCCTATAGGTACTCGAGAGATTAAGTTGTGATGATTTCTAACTTAGATTGTGGGTTAAGGACCTTAAGGGTCAACGCATAAAACACTAAGAAATCTTGAATCATATGATGATGCAATAAGGTGTTGAGATGTATATGATGCATGAGGAAATGATTATTTAAGATATTAAGTTTGTTATGAACATGAGAGCTGCATAAGAAATATGTTGTGTGTTTAGCTTGTAGCATAATTGTCGGTTTGAAGGAAATTCGGTTTAACAGCTGTTATGCTGCCGAATTTCCATCAAACCTAAAAGGGTTGAAGAAATGTTTTAAAGTACCACATGAGTTGAAAATCCTGGGTGACACCGGTTCGGCCGAGTACCCCCAAGAGATTTTTATGTGACAAGCACTAAGACGTACTTCTCCTGCTATGGTGAAGAGGAGGCAAAATCGTGAAGGTCTGGACATGAGCCTTTCCAAAGCGGACACTTCGCTGTGCACTCGAGGCCAGTAGAGCGTTTCAAAGAGGGCATGTCCTAAGAGAGGAATTCCCTAGCCCCCTAGCCCATACTCTTAAGTAGTCGGGTATGTTATTTTATTATTCACTTATTTAGATAACAAGCAAGAGATAGTGATGACTAGCTGAGGTATGAGCTCATAGCCTAGGTTTAATTATTTGGGGTGGCCTCTACATTGCTAAAGATTTCATGAATGATGTCACACATACTGATGGAAGTTCCATTTGAGAATTATTGCCCTTATGCCATATGGATTGTTTCTATATGATTTGATTTGTTGATTTATATGCTCAAGTATTGCCATGCATTCATGTTTTAATATGTTGCATTCATGACATCAAGATGCATGCTAAAAGGAATGAACCTTGGATAATTGGTTTTATAAACCCCATAATGAACCTTTTATGCATGTACACCTTTTTATAATTAAACCCAAGGTTCCTGAGGGTGTGAACAACATAACCCTAGGATAGGAGACTCCTACTGAGATTCTTTAGCAAGAATTCTCACTCCTTTCTCTTTTTTCTCCTTCTTTCATCACATCTTCAGAGAGTGATGGCGATGTTTGTGGTATTTGTCGACACACCAACTTGGGAGGTTCACTTTGATCTGGATCACGAATCATACCATTTCGAAGGGCAGTGCACCGTACGCCCCTTTGCACACCTTGTACAGAGCTACCGTTTCTCCCCGATGTCACCCTATGATGATGCGATAGATTTTGAGCGTGCCCGGACGCTTGATGAGAGGATTCTGTGGACGTACACTTGTGGTTCGATGCCTCAAGACTTCCAGTACTACATGCTCAGTCTCCTAGTTCGGAGGACGACCCTTCCAAGGACCTGCCGACGCATATGTATAGCGAGAGCTCTGCTCCTACACCTCAGTTCATGCGAGGTGAGAGCGAGGAGACTGTCACGCAGCCGAGACTGGCTAGACGAGCCGAGAGGCGCCCTTACCGAGGAGCTCACGCTCAGTCTTCACATGTGCCTACTCCTGCCGCACTGCGTCCGTGGATTAGTTATGTTCCGCCATACCCCGGGTTCGAGTAGTAGCCATCTTAGGGGAGGCTTAGTGCATACACTCACATGTAGATTGGATAAACCTTCATTTGTATTGAGGTTATCTCTCATAGGTGCACTCGGGTAGTTGTGGTTTATTTATGCTTCCTTGTTTCTGTTGTATTTCCTTTTCCTCTGTGTTGCAAGCTAAGCCCATTTCTATAAGAGCGTGACTACTTATGTATCCCAACTATATTATTATTAATGAAATGTTTCCTTTGTTGTGATGATCATTGTTCTATTGTTTCTTGCTTTAACTGTCGTGTTCCTTATGATTGATATTTATGTCTCTCGTTTAGATAAGAACGTGGCTCTCACTTTGATTTATATTTTCAAAAAAAAAAATCTACCCGTAATTTTCACTAAGTATTTTAATAAAATGATGAGACTAAGAGGTAATAACCTAATGATTAACCTAATGTGTTCTAGAAAGTTGGGTTAAAAATTAGGGTGTTACAACGGGTACCTAGGAGTCACAACATTGACCATTTCTAAGTTCAGTTTGCTCCTAAGGCATCAAGATCAAGTCCTAAACCAATTATGAGTCATTCCTACACATTTAAACTAATTATAAACCATGATTATCAATTCTAAACCTTGCTGGACAGAATCCAGAAAAATACTTTTCTAAGGGAACTAAAAGTCTCAAATTAATTCTTTTCTAGTTACTAACTTCTCTTAACTTTCACATATGAATTTTTGCATCAAATATACATGAACATACTAATATTATCATCATTAAAACAGCAAAAAATAGTGAGCATAGCAAGCAAGGCATAACCAAATTCATCTCCAACAAACAACACATAAAACTTGATTTCTAAAACACATAAAATGCTAGTTTATCTTGGAACCTTTTTAAAACTTTCAAAACTTATTAGTAAACATTTTTATCTCATAAAAATCATCAAAATCCCTTCAAGGGCAGTAGCCATTTCGAATGAAATTTGAAAAGGTTTGAGATCATAAAACTTTGTTCAAACATTTCTTAAGCTCATGTAAACTTAGGAAAAGTTATAAAACATAAGTTTTAGTGCTTGATGTAACACCCTAAATCTTAACCTAATACTACTAGTATGTATTTAGGTTAATCCTTAGAATATTACCTCTTGGTCTCATTCTTTACTTTGAAAGTACTTAGCAGAAATATGGGTAAAATTTTTCTTTTTGGAATTAAAACCAAAGTGAGAGCCACGCATGATTCTTTGAATGGGAATTCATACAAGTCATATGAGCAAATCATAAAAAAACACATAAATAACATGGATACATCAACTGATTATATATAGATAATGTGCCTACCAAAAGGCAGGACTATTCGGTACATAGAAGAACGAAATACAACTGAAAAACAAATACAAGGAAATCATAAAAGCAACACCCATACCCATGTGCAACTAGAGTAGACAACCTCATATACAAAAGAAGGTTTGTCCTCAACTGTGTGGCATGTGTGCACTAGCTATTACCTATCCTATGCACCTATTCCTACTGGTCCGAGTACTGAGGGGTGGAATCGATCCACTGGCGGATCTTGGCAGGAGTGGTTGTGCAGATCATCGGAGCGTGTCCACCATGGCGAAGGCGCATGGATGGCCTACGAGCCAACCTTGGCTGAACCACCGTCTCCTCACTCCCGGCTCTCGTCGGTAGGGGAGCGAGGTTGGAGCTCCAACTGTACATATGCGAAGACGGGTCCTCTGATGGGTTCGTCTCCGAATACTGAGTCCGGGGCACGTACTCCGGGTAGTCACGTACGGCTGACGCCTCGGGCTGCATGTGGAGGATCTGCTTATTGCGTAGTCTAGCTCGCTTGAAAATCATGTTATGATAGTAGGGGGCAGTCGGCAAGAAGCGGTAGCTCCGTACTGGGTGTGTAAAGGGTCGTCCCATAAACATGAACACTCTGACTGTGCAGCGACCCTCAAAATGGTATGACCTGAGTGCTGGGTCATGGTGCAGCTCCCACGTCGGGGTGTCGATGAAGAGTACGAAAGTCGCCATCTGAAGATATGACAGAAGAAAAGAGAGAGGGAATGAGAATCTTCTAAAAGAATTCTCAGTAGGGCAATCCCTAACTAAGTGACGTCATCATATCCTCAGGAACCTTGGGTTTTATTTCTAAAAAGGTGTGTATGCATATAAACTCCTTTTAAGTTAGTTTTCTAAAGCATTGGTTATCCAAGGTCCGTCATATTTTACAATGCGTCTTATGACTAAGCATGGAATATACCAAGACATGAATGCGTCATAAGGATAAACTAATCAACAAAAACATTATAATAGTGGCATAAGTTGACAAGTATAAATCTCATAATAACTTTCTTGGTTTTTCATAGCATATGTGACATTTCAACTTTAACTTTATCTCATGGGGCCACCCTAAAACATCTCTAGGTTATGAGTTCATACCTTAACTAGTCGTCACTAGCTCTTACTTATCCTATGATAAGCGTAACATACATAATCCCGACTTAAAGTACGGGCTAGGGGGCAAATTAAGGATCACCTCTTAGGGTCATTTCCTCTTTGAAACGCTCTACTAGCAACTAGTGCATAGTAGTATTGTTCGCTTTGGCAAGCTCTGTGTCAATACCCTCACGGATTTGTTTTCTTGGGAGTGCTTGGCTAAACCGGTGTCACCCAAGAAGTCGTCTCAGTGTTGTGTCACATTTAAGTTCTCACGATTTTCAAAAAAACCTGTTTCTAAGTTCCTCAAATTTGATGGAAATTCGGCAGCATGACAGTTATAGACCGAATTTCCCCAAATTTGCTTATGCCATGAAAACATATAGGACATACACAAGCATTCTTCATAAGGTGTTGAAAATTATATAAAACTTCTTCATAGCATATCATCACATAATCATATTTAAACAAAACATTCACACAACTCATAAAGCTTAATATGTTATAAACCTATAGTGTCTTATGCCTCGATCCTTACGAGTCTTTGGACTTGTAAACTAATTATTCTAGCATTCCTCCTTAACCTCTCACACACCTATAGGTTCACAACTAATAATTTTTACTAATTTTATGCTTAAGAACCCATCCAAACAGCACTACGCAGATTTGGACAGTTTTATGTTCATGTGATTACGGGGTTCTAGAAATTACGTTTTAGGCCATTTTGGTCCTTAACTCACAACTTAGGTTATAAATCATAATAACTTAAGCTCTCGGGTATCCATAGGTTCATATATAAGTATTCCTCACCTCACACTATGGTCAAGAACATCTCTAAACCTCAAGGATGCAGAATTTATAATCCTAATTTTACGGGTACCTAGGAGTCACAACAATAACCCTTTCTAAGTCTAGTTTGCTCCTAAGGCATCAAGATCAAGTCCTAAACTAATTGTGAGCCATTCCTACACCTTTAAAATAATTTAGAGCCATGATTATCAAGTCTAAACCTTGCTGGACAGAATACAGAAAATTCAGTAATTACGGGATCTAGAACTCTCAAATTAATTCCTTTCTAGTCTCTAACTTATCTTATCTTTCACATATGAGTCTTAACATTATTTTTACTCAAACATAAGCATATTATCATCATTAAAACAGCACATACAGTGGCAAATGAATATCAAGGCAGAACCGAAATGTGCATCTCCATAAAAGGCATAGAACACAATTTCTAAGGCACATAGAACATTAGTTTCTCTTGGAACCTTTTTAAAACTTTCAAAACTCATTTATAAACACTTTTATCGTTTAAAATCCTAAAAATACTTGAGAGGGCAGTGGCTAAATCATTTTCATCTCAAGAGGTCCTAAATTCATAAAACTTAGTTCTACATATTTCTTATACTCATATAAGCTTAGGAAAATTTATGAAACATATTTTTAACACTTGGAAAACTTAAAAACCCCTTAGGGCCGAAATCTCAACTATGGAAAATAATTATTTTAGACCTTTGTTTGAGACAACAATGGGCAAGTCTTTGAGCTCTAGGTTCATTAAAGTGATGGCATAAACATAAACATGCTTATGCAATTGTTTTAGCTTTTATTAGAAAGTAAGGTGAGAGCATAAAATAAATATGAGATGCATCATATTGTTATCTTTGATATTTAGGTGAGAACTTGAAATGTAAACATGATAATGCATAGCTTGAAATATAAACATGATAATGCAAGTTCCTTTATTATCTTGGTACTTAGTGATAGCAAGGAAAATAAACATGATGTGCAAGCCATGAAAGTAAACATGATGCAAGGTTCATTTTATGGTTAGCTAGAGCTCATTCAAGACTTTAACAAGATAACAATCCAACACATATCTCATTACAAAGAGAGCTTTAGAGTTCTTGAACCAAGTTCTCAAGGAACTCTGAGGTTCTTGAACATCATCATCAAGCTAAAAAATAAATAAACTTCCAAAACCAAACAAAACCTCAAAGATTAAGGGACCAAAACCGAAACTTGGTAAATAGGAAAAGAGAATGAAACTAAGTCAAGTTCTTTATTAAGTACCCAAAACCCCTATCTAGAGAAAAATCTCTAGAACGTGCCGGCCAACTTTAAGGTTGACAAGGGTAGGCTTGGGCTTTTAGAAATCCTTAGATTAATTTTCTTAAGTTGAAAAACCATGTGAGCTAAATATCATATAGATGAAGTTTTAAGAAAAGGAAAACTCAAGCTTTATAGGTTTCTTTGAGATAAACACAAGGTCATCATCTAGAAACTCTCATCATCAAGCTATCATGCTCATAAACAAGGCCAAGAGGCCGAAATGAAAAAGAAGAGAAAAACAAAGGAAAGTTCAAAAGAATCCAAGAGGAAACTAGAGAAAAACACATTCTTGAGCAAAACAAGTTTGAAAAGCAAATCCCTACCAAGTGATGAAGATGAAAGCTTGAACTTGAAAAGGAAAATGAGAAGAGCAACTCCTCCTAAGGTGGTGTGATGGCTTCGGCCAAAGAGAAAGAAAAGGAAAGGAGATGTGTTTTGAGAAAGCTTGTGTTTGAGGTTTAGTGTATAAGAGATTTGATGATGATCTAAGGTTATGATATGGTGGATTGAAGTGGTGAGGTGATAATGTGAAGAGAGGATGAAGATGAAGAGAAAGACCTCTTGGAACTTTGAGAGAAAAGAAAAGAACTAGCAAGACAACTCTAGAATTCTAAACTTAGCAAATGCTTTAAGGTGCAACTAAGCTATCACAAGCATCCTATTTATAGAAAAACAAAACAATGGGGCTCACCAAGGGGGAAAGTGGCCGTAGCTTTTAAGGGGGAAAAGGGGTAGAAAAATATCTCTTACACAAGGTCATTCAAGCATGGTTTGAAGTATGGAATCTATGCTACAAAATATGGCTTGATGTGAGTTAATTTCCTATCAATTTTTGATGAAATTAGGCTTCTAGAAACTTGACATGGCTGAAACTTTTCCAGCCACAAATAAATGGGAAAAATGGGTTGTTTTAATTATTTATTCATGTGGAAATTCAAGCTTGATTGAAAGTTATGACAAGGTATAGTGTATGTGACTTGAGGTATGGCCTTGGAGTGTTAGAAAATTGAACATGTGATGCATATGGAGGGAGGAGGGTACACGGCCAGACCTGGGCAGCATGGAGGGAGGGAGATTTGATCATCTAATTGTGTGTTAATGATAGGTTTAAGTGTGTACTAGCTTAGGTACAAGGTTAGGAATAATTAAGCTTAAGTTTAGGTAACTAAGAATATGTTTTAAGGATTTTATGACAAGATTAGGAGTGCTCATACATCATTAAAGAATTAAAAACTCATTTATGAATAAACAATGTGTAACACAATTCCATGATTTAAGGAATTGGTGAGAGGAAACACTATTCAACATTCCATGACTAGAAATCTTGAAATTAAAATATGATTTTAAGTTGTAATTAAGCACTTTAAGGTTCTAATCAACTTTAATAAATTATTTTGACTCAAGATTAATTAAGGAAATTAATTAACCTTCGATTAGAGCCTAATATTGCTTAGGTTTGCTTAATCATGTGATTAAGCGTAAAAACACGAAACTAGGGGTAAAATCGTAATTTTGCACTAATTTCGCCCGGGACCTCCGGGACCAAAACTAAAGTCATAGTCTATGTAAAAACGCCTTTAAAAACTATCTGGAGAAGTTTTGGGTTCATCTGGCACTTGCAAATGGGTAAAACACCGTAGGGGCGTTTTGGTCATTTTGACCCGAAAATTCGAAAAACGAGATTTTCAATCCCGGAAAGGTACAGAGGTCATCTAATCCCCTTTCAATATTGAGTTTGCCCTTCGAGTACTATCGGATCGGCTTTCCTCGAATTCTGGGCTGAAAATGACCTTAGGGGCATTTTGGTCATTTTCACTCTTAACAGAAAAATCGGGGCGTTACATTACTCCCCTCCTTAAAAAGAATTTCGTCCTCAAAATTCATTACCTTAGAAAAGCTCTGGATATTTTGACTTCATCTCTGACTCTAGTTCTCACGTATACTCTTCTGTCTTGCCTCGTCCCCACGCCACTTTCACCAAAGGAACAGACTTGTTCCTTAATTGCTTGACTCCGTAATCCACTACTCTCGTAGGCGGTAGATTGAAAGTGAGGTCCTCCCTCAACTGTACATGCTCTGGTTCTAGGACATGGCTAGGGTCGGACTCATATTTATGTAACTGAGAGACGTGAAAGACATCATGAAGGTTTGACAGATTAGGTGGTAGGGCTATTTTGTAGGCTACAGATCCGATTCTCTGAAGAATTTCAAAAGGGCCGAGAAATCGGGGACTCAACTTTTTAACTTTCATGGCTCTCCCTATTCCTGTAGTGGGGGTGATTCTTAGAAATACATGTTCTCCTTCTTGGAACTCCAAGGGCTTACGCCTTTTGTCCGCGTAGCTTTTCTGTCTACTTTGAGCGGTTAAGATTCTATCCTTGATCTTCTTGATCTGCTCTGTCGTTTCCCTCACTACATCAGGTCCTAAGACACTTTGTTCTCCGGGCTCGTACCAACACAAAGGTGATTGGCATTTCCTTCCATATAATTCCTCGTACGGTGCCATACCGATACTTGCGTGATAACTGTTGTTATACGCAAACTCGATCAAAGGCATGTACTTATCCCAACTCCCTTTTTGGTCCAGGACACAGGCTCTTAGCATATCTTCCAGGGTTTGGATTGTCCTCTCAGATTGACCATCAGTTTGTGGGTGGTAAGCAGTGCTCAAGAACAACTTGGAACCAAACGCCTTTTGAAAAGCTCCCTAAAAACGTGACGTAAACCACGGATCTCGATCTGAGATTATCGTCAATGGTACTCCATGCAACCTTACTACTTCTTGGATGTAAAGCTGAGCCAACTTATCCAACGAGTATATGACTCGAATAGGTAGAAAGTGAGCCGACTTAGTCAGTCGATCCACGATTACCCATACGGCATCGTGGCCAGCTTGGGTCTTTGGCAATTCTGTCACGAAATCCATTGATATACTCTCCCACATCCACTCAGGGATTGACAGGGGTTGCAACATGCCAAAAGGTTTTTGGTGTTCGAATTTAACCTTTTGACAGACCAAACACTTACTCACCCAGGCGACCACATCCTTCTTTAGTCCGGGCCACCAAAACATCCTCTTCAAGTCCTGATACATCTTGGTAGTACTAGGATGAATGGCAAAGTGACTCTTATGAGCTTCCTCCAAGATCTTCTCTCGGAGGTCGCCATCTTGTGGCACGTAGATTCGCCCCTCAAACCTCCACAACCAATCGGGGCCTTACTCAAAACTCTTCAATTTACCGGCCTTTATTGCCTCTACTGTTTCCATAAAGTCCTCATTTTCTCTTTGGGCAAGCATGATCCTTTGCTTAATCCCACTGGTCACCGTGAGATGACTCATCACGATGCCATTCTCCGTTATTGACATCCCCAGATTCATATCCCTAAACTGCTCTATTAACCCAACTTCATTAACCATCATACTCGACAGATGTAACGAGTTTCGGCTCAAGGCGTCGGCGACTACATTAGCCTTGTCGGGGTGGTAACTTAAGCCGAAATTGTAATCTTTAAGGAATTCCATCCATCTCCTCTGCCTCATATTTAACTCCTTTTGATCAAAGAGATGCTTGAGACTCTTATGATCGGAGAAAACTTCAAACCTTACACCATACAGATGGTGTCTCCATATCTTGAGGGCAAACACGATGGCTGCTAGTTCTAGGTCGTGGGTGGGGTAGGTTACCTCGTGAGGCTTGAGTTGTCTGGACGCATAGGCTACCACTTGCCTGTTCTGCATCAACACACAACCTAAACCCTTGCCAGAAGCTTCGCAATATACTTCGAAAGGTACATTGGGGTCAGGTAAAACTAAAACCGGGGTTTAGGTGAGCTTCTTCTTAAGCTTTAGGAAACTCTTTTCACATTCGGGGCTCCACTCAAACGGGGCATTCTTCCTAGTGAGCTTGGTTAAGGGTAGGGCTAACTGGGAAAATCCTTTAATAAACCTACGGTAATATCCAGCTAAACCCAAAAAGCTTCTAATATCAGTTACAGAGGTTAGTCTATCCCAATTCATCACAGCTTCTATCTTACTCGGGTCGACAACTATGCCACCTTTTGACATAACATGTCCTAAGAACTTTACCTCCTCTAACCAAAATTCATACTTAGAAAGCTTTGCATACAACTTCTTCTCCTTTAATACCTCTAAAACCAGCCTCAAATGACGCTCATGCTCCTTGTGGGTCTTCGAATAGATGAGAATATCATCTATGAACACAACCACGAATTGATCTAAATAGGGTCGAAAGATCCTATTCATGTAGTCCATAAAAACTGCAGGAGCATTCGTCAATCCGAACGACATCACATTGAACTCAAAGTGTCCGTACCGAGTTTGAAAGGCGGTTTTAGGAATGTCCAAATCCCTAACCCTAATCTAATGATAACCATACCTCAAATCGATCTTAGAAAATACTACAGCTCCTTTCAACTGGTCCATAAGATCATCAATCCTAGGTAACGGGTACTTATTCTTTATGGTCACTTGGTTTAACTACCTATAATCTATACACATTCTCATACTTCCGTCCTTCTTTTTCATAAATAAGACCGGAGCCCCCCAAGGTGAAGCACTCGGCCTTATAAAACTTTTCTCCAATAGCTCCTCTAACTAAGTTTTTAGTTCTGTTAGCTCCAAGGGTGACATCCTATATGGGGCTATGGAGATTGGTCCTGTCCCAGGAACTAACTCTATGGAGAATTCAACTTCTCTCTCGGGAGGGAACTCGGGTATTTCGTTCGGAAATACCTCGGGATAGTTTCTTACCACAAGTATCTCACCTAGGTTTTGCTCAAAGTCTACATCACAGGCGGCTAGGAGAACATATCCCATAGTTTTCTCCCCACTACAGAAGACCTCTACAGAGTTTAGGTACAATCTCATGGGTTGACTAATGGGTTTAGGAGGAGAAGGAAAGACAACAGTTTGGGTCTCACAGTCTAACAATACACGGTTGGCGTGAAGCCAATCCATGCCTAGAATGATACCTATGTCTTTAAGGGGTAAGCAAATTAAATCTATGATAAATGACCTATTTTGTACAACAAGATGACAGTTTAAACAACATTTGCAAGTATTAACAGGGTGATTTGTAGGAGTAGAAACAATAAGATCAAAGGGAAGTTTAGAGACTCTTAGATTTAAGAACTCGACACTAGCAAGTGAAATGAAAGAATGAGTAGCACCAGAGTCATATAGTACAGTTAAGGGTTTACCGTTTACTTCGCACATACCTTCAATGAGACCATTGGACTTCTTGGCGTCTTCCGCATTAAGGGTAAAGACTCTTCCTCGGTGTTGTGGTCGGGGGTCCTGGTTTGGTGTCCCTTTGCTGGCGCAGTCCTTTGCATAGTTGCTAGGCTTGCCACACTTGAAGCACACGTTCTGACCGGCCAAGCATGGGCGATTCCCGTGATTCTTCCCGCATTGGGGACAGCCATCAGCAGATGCTGCTCCGGGGTAAGCAGCAGGGGTTTGTGGTGCCTCTCCCTTAGCCCCACTGGGTCCTCCATTGTGGTTCCGGGCTCTGCCCGGTCCACGGGGTTGGTTGTTGAAGTTCCTCGGGCCTTGTTGTTGGAACGGTGGCCGTTGGTGTTGCCTGGATTGTTGGTATACAGGAGCTCTTAGTTGTTGTTGTTACGGTGGTCGGAATTGATTGGCTTGATACAGTTGGTAGTGATTCCTTAACGGATACTGTGGTTTGAACCTTGGGGCTTGAGGTCCGAGCCCCTTAGCTCGCTCCGCTCGTGTAACTTGCATCTTCCGTTGTCCTTCTTCAAGAATCCGGCACTTGTTGACCAGAGTCAGGAAGTCTCTGATCTCCATATGGGCATCGGCATAGTTCATCTCTGCCTTCAGACCGGCCTCATATTTAACACATTTCCACACCTCATCGGGGTTCCTTTGGAACACCCGAGAGAACTTGATCAGTTCCTCGAACTTTGCGGCGTACTGGGCAACAGTAGACCCTCCCTGGGTCAGCTACATGAACTCAATGTCTTTTTTATTCCTTACAGACTCCAGAAAGTACTTCTCGTAGAAGTAAGTCTTGAATAGCTCCCAATCAATGGGGGTTCCAGAAGCTTCTAGCAGGCGCCTGGTGTCGTTCCACCAGAACTCGACATCTGACTTCATCATGAAGGCAGCAAAGGTGACCTTCTGCCCCTCTGGGCAGGCAACCATAGAGTAAATCTTCTCCATGTCCTTGATCCACTCATAAGCTTTGTCAGGGTCCATTACCCCTCGGAATACCGGCGGGTTCGCCTTGCGGAACTCGTCGAAGCGGGCTTGTTCCACTATCTCAGCGGTAGGGGGAGGAGGAGGAACAGGAATAGCATTTGCTTGTTGATCCATCCGGTCGAACATCCATTCCATAGCTTGCGCCATGCGACGGACAGCAGCAGCAGTCTCGTTCTCTTGATCAGCATTGGGCGTAGTCCTAGGCTGTCGTCGCGGTGCCATTGGTTCCTAAACACATGAGATAGTGAACATCAAGTTGATCAGGCTCAATATTCATGCAAAATGAGCTAGTTACCATGGCACTTGCAAGCAACAGAAATCATGCATTTCTAGTCCTATAGCTTATCTCTATTAAGCACTACACATGACATAACTATCGTATCATGCTTATAAAGCATGGTCAGTCCAATCCTCAGGCTCCGTGAGAATCGAACTGCTCTGATACCATAATGTAACACCCTAAATCTTAACCTAATACTACTAGTATGTATTTAGGTTAATCCTTAGAATATTACCTCTTGGTCTCATTCTTTACTTTGAAAGTACTTAGCGGAAATATGGGTAAAATTTTTCTTTTTGGAATTAAAACCAAAGTGAGAGCCACGCATGATTCTTTGATTGGGAATTCATACAAGTCATATGAGCAAATCATAAAAAAACACATAAATAACATGGATACATCAACTGATTATATATAGATAATGTGCCTACCAATAGGCAGGACTATTCGGTACATAGAAGAACGAAATACAACTGAAAAGCAAATACAAGGAAATCATAAAAGCAACACCCATACCCATGTGCACCTAGAGTAGACAACCTCGTATAAAAAAGAAGGTTTGTCATCAACTGTGTGGTGTGTGTGCACTAGCTATTACCTATCCTATGCACCTACTCCTACTGATTCGAGTACTGAGGGGTGGAATCAATCCACTGGTGGATCTCGACGAGAGTGGTCGTGCTGATCATCGGAGCGTGTCCACCACGGCGAGGGCGCATGGATGGCCTACGACCTAACCTCGGCTGAACCACCGTCTCCTCACTCCCAGCTCTCGTCGGTGGGGGAGCGGAGTTAGAGCTCCAACTGTACATGTGCGAGGGCGGGTCCTCTGATGGGTCCGTCTCCGAATACTGAGTCCGGGGCACGTACTCCGGGTAGTCACGTACGGCTGACGCCTCAGGCTGTATGCGGAGGATCTGCTCGTCGCGTGCTCTAGCTCGCTCAAAAATCGTGTTATGATGGTAGGGGGCAGTCGGTGAGAAATGGTAGCTCCGTACTGGGTGTGCGAAGGGTCATCCCATAAACATGAATACTCTGACTGTGCAGCAACCCTCAAAATGGTATGACCCGAGTGCTGGGTCATGGTGTAGCTCCCACGTCGGGGTGTCGATGAAGAGTACGAAAGTCGCCATCTGAAGATATGACGAAAGAAAAGAGAGAGGGAATGAGAATCTTCTAAAAGAATTCTCAGTAGGTCAATCCCTAACTAAGTGACGTTATCACATCCTCAGGAACCTTAGGTTTTATTTCTAAAAAGGTGTGTATGCATATAAACTCCTTTTAAGTTAGTTTTCTAAAGCATTGATTATCCAAGGTCCGTCATATTTTACAATGCGTCTTATGACTAAGCATGGAATATACTAAGACATGAATGCGTCATAAGGATAAACTAATCAACAAAAATATTATAATAGTGGCATAAGTTGACAAGTATAAATCTCATAATAACTTTCTTGGTTTTTCATAGCATATGTGACATTTCAACTTTAACTTTATCTCATGGGGCCACCCTAAAACATCTCTAGGTTATGAGCTCATACCTTAACTACTCGTCACTAGCTCTTACTTATCCTATGATAAGCGTAACATACATAATCCCGACTTAAAGTACGGGCTAGGGGGCAAATTAAGGATCACCTCTTAGGGTCATTTCCTCTTTGAAACGCTCTACTAGCAACTAGTGCATAGTAGTATTGTTCGCTTTGGCAAGCTCTGTGTCAATACCCTCACGGATTTGTTTTCTTGCGGATGCTTGGCTAAACCGGTGTCACCCAAGAAGGCATCTCAGTGTTGTGTCACATTTAAGTTCTCATTATTTTCAAAAAGACCTTGTTCTAAGTTCCTCAAATTTGATGGAAATTCAGCATCATGACGGCTGTAGACCGAATTTCCCCAAATTTGCTTATGCCATGAAAACGTATAGGACATACACAAGCATTCTTCATAAGGTGTTGAAAATTATATAAAACTTCTTCATAGTATATCATCACATAATCATATTTAAACAAAACATTCACACAACTCATAAAGCTTAATATGTTATAAACCTATAGTGTCTTATGCCTCGATCCTTACGAGTCTTTAGACTTGTAAACTAATTATTCTAGTATTCCTCCTTAACCTCTCACACACCTATAGGTTCACAACTAATAAGTTTTACTAATTTTATGCTTAAGAATCCATCCAAACAGCACTACGCAGATTTGGACAGTTTTATGTTCATGTGATTACGGGGTTCTAGAAATTACGTTTTAGGCCATTTAGGTCCTTAACTCACAACCTAGGTTATAAATCATCATAACTTAAGCTCTCGGGTATCCATAGGTTCATATATAAGTATTCCTCACCTCACACTATGGTCAAGAACATCTCTAAACCTCAAGGATGCAGAATTTATAATCCTAATTTTACGGGTACCTAGGAGTCACAACAATGACCCATTCTAAGTGTAGTTTACTCCTAAGGCATCAAGATCAAGTCCTAAACCAATTGTGATCCATTCCTACACCTTTAAAATAATTTAGAGCCATGATTATCAAGTCTAAACCTTGTTGGACAGAATACAGAAAATTCAATAATTATGGGATGTAGAACTCTCAAATTAATTCCTTTCTAGTCTCTAACTTATCTTATCTTTCACATATGAGTCTTAACATTATTTTTAATCAAACATGAGCATATTATCATCATCAAAACAGCACATACAGTGGAAAATGAATAGCAAGGCAGAACCGAAATGTGCATCTCCATAAAAGGCATAGAACACAATTTCTAAGGCACATAGAACACTAGTTTCTCTTGGAACCTTTTTAAAACTTTCAAAACTCATTTATAAACACTTTTATCGTTTAAAATCCTAAAAACACTTGAGAGGGCAGTGGCTAAATCATTTTCATCTCAAAAGGTCCTAAATTCATAAAACTTAGTTCTACATATTTCTTATACTCATATAAGCTTAGGAAAATTTATGAAACATATTTTTAACACTTGGAAAACTTAAAAACCCCTTAAGGCCGAAATCTCAACTATGGAAAATAATTATTTTAGACCTTTGTTTGAGACAACAATGGGCAAGTCTTTGAGCTCTAGGTTCATTAAAGTGATGGCATAAACATAAACATGCTTATGCAATTGTTTTAGCTTTTATTAGAAAGTAAGGTGAGAGCATAAAATAAATATGAGATGCATCATATTGTTATCTTTGATATTTAGGTGAGAACTTGAAATGTAAACATGATAATGCATAGCTTGAAATATAAACATGATAATGCAAGTTCCATTATTATCTTGGTACTTAGTGATAGCAAGGAAAATAAACATGATGTGCAAGCCATGAAAGTAAACATGATGCAAGGTTCATTTTATGGTTAGCAAGAGCTCATTCAAGACTTTAACAAGATAACAACCCAACACATATCTCATTACAAAGAGAGCTTTAGAGTTCTTGAACCAAGTTCTCAAGGAACTATGAGGTTCTTGAACACCATCATCAAGCTAAAAAATAAATAAACTTCCAAAACCAAACAAAACCTCAAAGATTAAGGAACCAAAATCGAAACTTGGTAAATAGGAAAAGAGAATGAAACTAAGTCAAGTTCTTTATTAAGTACCCAAAACCCCTATCTAGAGAAAAATCTCTAGAACGTGCCGGCCAACTTTAAGGTTGACAAGGGTAGGCTTGGGCTTTTAGAAATCCTTAGATTAATTTTCTTAAGTTGAAAAACCATGTGAGCTAAATATCATATAGATGAAGTTTTAAGAAAAGGAAAACTCAAGCTTTAGAGGTTTCTTTGAGATAAACACAAGGTCATCATCTAGAAACTCTCATCATCAAGCTATCATGCTCATAAACAAGGCCAAGAGGCCGAAATGACAAAGAAGAGAAAAACAAAGGAAAGTTCAAAAGAATCCAAGAGGAAACTAGAGAAAAACACATTCTTGAGCAAAACAAGTTTGAAAAGCAAATCCCTACCAAGTGATGAAGATGAAAGCTTGAACTTGAAAAGGAAAATGAGAAGAGCAACTCCTCCTAAGGTGGTGTGATGGCTTCGGCCAAAGAGAAAGAAAAGGAAAGGAGATGTGTTTTGAGGAAGCTTGTGTTTGAGGTTTAGTGTATAAGAGATTTGATGATGATCTAAGGTTATGATATGGTGGATTGAAGTGGCGAGGTGATAATGTGAAGAGAGGATGAAGATGAAGAGAAAGACCTCTTGGAACTTTGAGAGAAAAGAAAAGAACTAGCAAGACAACTCTAGAATTCTAAACTTAGCAAATGCTTCAAGGTGCAACTAAGCTATCACAAGCAACCTATTTATAGAAAAACAAAACCATGGGGCTCACCAAGGGGGAAAGTGGCCGTAGCTTTTGAGGGGGAAAAGGGGGAGAAAAATATCTCTTACACAAGGTCATTCAAGCATGGTTTGAAGTATGGAAGCTATGCTACAAAGTATGGCTTGATGTGAGTTAATTTCCTATCAATTTTTTATGAAATTAGGCTTTTAGAAACTTGACATGGCTTGAACTTTTCTAGCCACAAACAAATGGGAAAAATGGGTTGTTTTAATTATTTATTCATGTGGAAATTTAAGCTTGATTGAAAGTTATGACAAGGTATAGTGTATGTGACTCGAGGTATGGCCTTGGAGTGTTAGAAAATTGAACATGTGATGCATATGGAGGGAGGAGGGTACACGGCCAGACCTAGGCAGCATGGAGGGAGGGAGATTTGATCATCTAATTGTGTGTTAATGATAGGGTTAAGTGTGTATTAGCTTAGGTACAAGGTTAGGAATAATTAAGCTTAAGTTTAGGTAACTAAGAATGTGTTTTAAGGATTTTATGACAAGATTAGGAGTGCTCATACATCATTAGATAATTAAAAACTCATTTATGAATAAACAATGTGTAACACAATTCCATGATTTAAGGAATTGGAGAGAGGAAATACTATTCAAGATTCCATGACTAGAAATCTTGAAATTAAAATATGATTTTAAGTTGTAATTAAGCACTTTAAGGTTCTAATCAACTTTAATAAATTATTTTGACTGAAGATTAATTAAGGAAATTAATTAACCTTCGATTAGAGCCTAATATTGCTTAGGTTTGCTTAATCATGTGATTAAGCGTAAAAACACGAAACTAGGGGCAAAACCATAATTTTGCACTAATTTCGCCCGGGACCTCCGGGACCAAAACTAAAGTCATAGTCTATAAAAACGCATTTAAAAACCTTTTGGAGAAGTTTCGGGTTCATCCGGCACTTGCAAACTGGTAAAACACTGTAGGGGCATTTTGGTCATTTTGACCTGAAAACTCGAAAAACGAGATTTTCGATCCCGGAAAAGTACAAAGGTCATTTAATCCCCTTTCAATATTGAGTTTGCCCTTCGAGTACCATCGGATCGGCTTTCCTCGAATTCCAGGCCGAAAATGACCTGAGGGGCATTTTGGTCATTTTCACTCTTAACAGAAAAATCGGGGCGTTACACTTGAAACAAAGCAAACCTCCTAGGGCCGAATCTAAAGGAACAAGGAAACATATATTTTCAAGCCTTTGTTTGAGATAATAATGGGCAAGTCTTTGAGCTCTAGGTTCTCTTAGGTGATGACAAAATCTTAAACATGCTCATACACATATTTATCGTTCATTAGAAAATAAAGTGAGAGCATAAAATAAACATGAGATGCAACTTGTTATTATCTTTGATATTTGGGTGAGGACTTGAAAATATAAACATGATAATGCAAAGCTTGAAATATAAATATGATAATGCAAGTTCATTTATTATTCTAGATATTTAGTGATAGCAAGGAAAATAAACATGATGTGCAAAGCATAAACATAAACATGAATGCAAGATTTATTTTAATCTTAGCTAGAGCTCTTACAAGACTTTAACATCCAACATAAGCCAACACTTATCTCATCACAAAGAGAGCTTTAGAGTTCTTGAACCATGTTCTCAAGGGAACTACTTGGTTCTTGATCATCATCATCAAGTTCAAAAAGAAGCAAACTTCAAAAGAAAATAAAACTTTGAGGAAGTAAGAACCAAAGTGACATCATTTCTAGAGATGAAATAAATATAAGAA
The DNA here is from genome assembly GCA_031216105.1 of Dalbergia cultrata. Classification (NCBI taxonomy): domain Eukaryota; kingdom Viridiplantae; phylum Streptophyta; class Magnoliopsida; order Fabales; family Fabaceae; genus Dalbergia; species Dalbergia cultrata. The sequence goes on along the minus strand of JAVHNL010000113.1, from coordinate 792,298 downwards.
CACTTTGAAATTTTAACAAAACTTTTAAAGGAAAGCTCTTGGAGGCCGAAATCATGTAGGCAAAGGAAAGAGAAGAAAAACCAAAACTTTGCTAGATTAAGAAACAAAACTTAAGCTCTAGAGGTTCCTTTGAGATGAACACAAGGTCATCATCTAGGAACTCTCATCATCAAGCTATCATGCTCATAAACAAGGCCTCATGGCCAAAATGAAAAAGAAAGGAAAACAAAGGAAAGCTTCAAAAAGAGCCAAGAGAAAACTAGAGAAAACCACATTTTCAAGCAAAACAAAGTTTAGAAAACAACTCCTACCAAGTGGTGAAAATGAAAGCTTGAACTTGAAGATGAAAATGAGATGTCCAACACCTCCTAGGATGGTGATGATGATTCGGCCTTGTTGAAAGGAAAAGGAGTGAAAATGTGTTTTGGGTGAGGTTGTGTTTGAGGTTGAGTGTTTGAGAGATTTGATGATGATTCAAGGTTGTGAGGTAGTGGTTTGAGGTTATGAGATGATTATGTGATGAGAGGATGAAGGAGATGAAGAGGAAAGGAAATTCTCTTGAAACTTTGAGAGGAAAAGAAAGGAAACTCACAAAAGCTAAGAACACTCAAACTTGCCAAATGAACAAAAGTATCACAAGTTCTTCCAAGGCACCTATTTATAGAAAATGAAACAATGAAGGCTCATCCAAGGAGAGCCTTGGCCATAGCTTTGGAGGCAAAGGGGGAGAGAAAAATATCTCTTACACAATGTCATAAGCATGGTTTGAGGTATGGAAGGCATAGTGCAAGGTATGACTCAAAGTATGGAGAAAAAGCCTTCTAGAAGTTGTCATATGTAGCATGGATGAAAGCATGGAGTTTATGACTCAAAGTATGGTTTATGGTGAGGTGGAAGCATGGTTCTTTGAGTAAAGAAATTCACACATGTGATGGAAAATGGGAGGGCATGGCTTCGGCCAGAACTGATGCAGTAAGGGGGAGGAAGAGTTGTTCATGTAATTGTGTGTTAATGATGGGTTTAAGTGTGTATTAGTTTGGGTACAAGGTTAGGAATCACTAAGCATAAGTTTAGGTGACTAAGAATGTGATTAGGAATTTTTATGACAAGGTTAAGGAGTGCTCATACATCATTAGAGATTTTAAAATTCATTTGTGAATAAACAATTGAAAACACAATTCCATGATTTAAGGAATTGGAGAGAGAAAACACTATTCAAGATTCTATGACTAGGAATCTTGAATTTAAAATAAGATTTTAAGTTGAAATTAAGCATTCTTGGGTTTTAATCAATTCTAATAAATTATTTTGACTCTAGATTAATTGTGAAAATTAATTAATCTTTGATTAGAGCCTAATATTGCTTAGGTTTGCTTACACGATTAAGCTCAAAAACACAAAGCTAGGGGCAAAATCATAATTTTGCACTAATTTTTGCCCGGGACCTCCGGGACTAAAACTAAAGTCATAGAATACATAAAAATGTCTTTTAAAACCATCTGGAGAAGTTTTGGGTTTATCCGGCACTTGCAAAAGGGTAAAACACCATAGGAGTATTTTGGTCATTTTGACCCGAAAACTCGAAAAATGAGATTTTCGTTCCTGGAAAGGTATACAAGTCAACTCATCCCCTTCCAACATTGAGTTTGTCCTTCGAGGACTGCCAAATCGACTTTCCTCGAATTCCGGGCTGAAAATGACCTCAGGAGCATTTTGGTCATTTTCACTCTCACAGAAAAATCGAGGTGTTACAAGCACAATTTTATGATTTTAAATCCTCTTGAGATTCATTTGAAATAGCTACTGCCCTCTCATGTTTTATAATGGCTTTGATGAAATAAATTATTTCTAAGTGATTTTTGAAAGTTTTAAAAAGGTTCTAAGTGAAACTAGCAATTTATGTGTTTTAGAAACAAAGTTCAATGCATTATTTGATGGAGATGTTTCTGGTTCTGCCGTGCTTGGTTGGTCACTGTATGATGTTGTTTTGATGATGATAATATGAGTACGATCATGTATATTTGATGTTAAAATTCATTTGAGAAAGTTAAGATAAGTTGGTAACTAGAAAGGAATTAATTTGAGACTTTTAGATCCCTTAGAAATGTAATTTTCTGGATTCTATCCAACAAGGATTAAAATTAGAAATCATGGTTTATAATTGGTTTAAATGTGTAGGAACTACTCATAATTGGTTTAGGACTTGATTTTGATGCTTTAGGAGCAAACCAAACTTAGAAAGGGTCAAAGTTGTGACTCCTAGATACCCGTAAAATGTAAATTATGGATTCTGCACTCTTGAGGTTTATAAGTGTTTATGATCATAGAATTGAGTGATGAATACTTAGATATGAGCCTATAGGTACCCGAGAGCTTAAGTTGTGATGATAGACAACTTAGATTTCAAGTTAAAGGACCCTAAGGGTCAAAGCATAAGACATTAAGAGACTTTGATGTTTTAAGTTTGATAATACAAGTATGATGTGTTGATGCATATGCTTTGATGATATATGGGCTATGATGAATTGTTTTAGTGAGATGTTAAGTTATCATGATTATGAAAGTTGAATGAGTAATGCACATGTGTGATGAGTTTGTGGCATAAAGTTGATTTGAAGGAAATTTGGTACACAGCTGTTATGCTGCTGAATTTCCGTCAAATATAAAGGACTTGAGAATGTTTTTGAAGTATGATATGAGATTTAAAACCCTGGGTGACACCGGTTCGGCCGAGCACCCCCAGGAAAGACAAATTCGTGAGGGTATGAGTAGATGCAGCCTACCAAAGTGGACAAATTGCTATGGCTAGATGCCCGCAAAGCGTTTCAAAGAGGATATATCCTGAGAGAGGTGATCCCTAAGGCCCCTAACCCGTACTCGAGGAGTCGGGATTATTTTTATTATGTTTCGCTTATTCAAGCAAGAGCTAGTGACAACTAGCTACGGTATGAGCTCATAATCTAGATGTTTTTAAGGTGGCCCTATAATGCTATAGTATGATGATTTATGTCACAGAGTTGAGGAAAGTCCCACATGAAAGATTTATGCCCCTTTTTGCTACTTGAATACTTCTTGATGATTGTGATTTGTTGAGTTATTTGTTTAAAGTATTGCCATGTATTCATGCTGGATATGTTGCATTCATGACATTAAGATACATTCTAAAAGGAATGAACCTTGGATAATTAGTTTTATGAAACCTAATAATAAACCTTATACGTATGTACACCTTTTAATAATAAACCTAAGGTTCCAGAGGATGTGAACGATGTAACCCTAGATAGGAGGTCCCTACTGAGATTCTTTAGTAAGATTCTCACTCCTTCTCTTCTTTCTATTTCTTCCGTCACATCTTCAGAGCTCGATGGTGACGATCGTGGTTTTTATCGACACCCCGACTTAGGAGGTGTACTTTGATCCGAAGCACGGGTCATATCATTTTGAGGGATGCTGTGCTATTCACGTCTTCATGTTCGTCGGACGTCCCTTCGCACATCCTGTACAGAGCTACCATTTCTTTCCTATGTCTCCCTATGACGATGCTATGATTTTTTAGCACGCCCGTACGCGTGACGAGGGGATTCTTCAGACATATACCGGAGGTTTGGCTGACCACGATTTCTAGGACTACGTGCCCCGATCTCCCGGTTCAGAAGATGACACCTCAGAGGATCCGCCGACGCACATGTATAGCAAGAGCTCCACCCCAACTCCTCAGTTTGTGAGGGATGAGAGCGAGGAGACAATTACGCAGCCAAGGTTGGCTAGGCGAGCCGAGATGCGCCCCCGCCAAGGAGCACCTGATTAGCCACTACGCGTACTTACTCCTACTGCCCTGCGTCCGTGGATTGGTTTCATCCCGCCATACCCCGGGTTCCAGTAGTAGCTGTTTTAGGGGAGGTCTAGTGCACACACTCACTCATGGATAGGATAAACCTTCTTTTGTCATGAGGTTATCCACCTTAGGTGCACTAGGGTAGGAGTTTTTATTTATGCCTTTCATGTATTTTCGTTCATGTTGTATTTCTTTTTCCTTGTATCAAAAGCTTAGCTCGATTCTATAAGGGTGTGACTTTATGTATCTTTAATTATGATATTAATGAAAATATTCCTTTAGTGTGCCATTGACTTATTATATGTTTAGTTACCTTGTATTTATTTTGTATGAAGTGCAATGTATGATTAGTTCACGATTAGTTCATACACGGCTCTTACTTTGTTTTATGTTTCAAAAAAAAAAATTTATCCATATTTTCCGCTAAATATTTTAATAAAAGAATGAGGCTAAGAAGTAATAACCTAATGATTAATCTAATGTGTTCTAGAGTATTGGGTTAAAAATTAGGGTGTTACAAGTACAATTAAGGGAGGACCTGACCTTTAACCTGCCGCCTACAAGGATCACGGACAGAGAAGAGTCAATCAATTGAGGAATAAGATTGTACCCTTGGTCAAAGTGGCGTGGAGACAAGGAAAAGCGGAAACATTTACGTGGGAATTGAAATCAAAGATGAAGAGATAATACCCTGAACTATTTATAGGTAACGAATTTTAAGGGCGAAATTCTTTTTAAGAAGGGGAGAAATGTAATGCCCTAATTTTTCTACTTAGCAAAAATGACCAAAATACCCTTAGGTCATTTCTGTGTCAAAACCAAGGCCAGCCAACCCCGGCCATCCCCAAAAGGATATTTTTATATTAGGATTCGGTTACACAAGGATTAGGTAACAATTTGTGCGAAAAATCACAACCCGTGATTTTCCTATATAAAAATGACCAAAATACCCTTGAGGTCATTTTTGCCCAAAATTCGAGAATAGCCAACCCAGGCTATTCTCAAGCGGTTAATTTAATGTTTGAAGCGGATTAGATGTGTTAGAGATAGCGATAAGAGTGAAAATCTCAATTTTGGTCTCTCCTGCACGCAAAATGACCAAAATGCCCCTCCGGCATTTTAACACAAAATTAAGTGCCGATGGCACCCACTCTCTTCCTGAAGGTTACGAATGTCAATTATAAGGGGTGACTAATGTTTGGGAAGGTCCCGGTGGTCCTGGGGAGTTTTCATGCAAAATTACCATTTTACTCCTAATTAGTGCAAAATGAGCTTAATTAAGTACTTAGGGAAATAAATACAAAATTATACTCTAATTATTAATCTCGAGTCAAAATAACTAATTGAGGTTAATTAGGGCCTATGAATGATCAGGAAAAGTCAAAATCTCATTCTTAATCAATGGAATCTTGAGACGTAAAGAAAGTCAAAAAGTGAATAATGTTTTCTTTCTCTATTTCCTTAAATTTGGGAAATGTTTTCCCAATTGAAATTCAAATTAATCATGTTTGATTCAAACTAAACAAGCAAGACAACTTCTAATCATGTCTTGAAAGCCTTAAACATATGCTTACAACTCCAAACACTTAATTACCAATCTCTAACCCTTTGCCTAACTAAACATATCTCTAATCCACATCCTAATACACATGAAAGATGAATTTTCCCCTCCCAATACAACCCATGGCTGCAACTTCCTCCCCACAAGACACCATCATATTTATTTCTTTTGCAACCCATAAATCTCATTTTTTATCACTTGATTTTTTAGCCAAACTCTTGTGTCCAAAAAGTGTTCATATTTTCTCTCAAGCTCAACTTTCCTTTTCCTCCTCCACCACCAAGAAAGCTTCTTCCTCCACCACCTCTTCACCTTAGACCACTATTCCACCACCACAAACCTCCTCCTAAACACATAACCTTTCCATTCCTAAGCTAAAAAACACAAGAAAAATCCTTCCTATCTTTTCTTTCTTTGTGGTCATAGTTATATTGCTCTAAAGATAATATTTTTCTTATCTTTTTCCTTACAAGAGGCCAAGCTTCCTCCTTTTTCTTCAAGAAGATATCTTTGGTAGGGTTTTGTTTTGAGTTCTTTGTTTCTTTTCCTTGTTTCATTTCGATTTTCATGATGGAAGTATGAACAAGATTATGTTTTCTTTGTGTTGCGTTCTTCCTCTCCACTTTTCAGTTAGAGCTTTTATTTTGTTTCCTTTTTTCGGTTTGGCATCCTTGAGCTTTTGTTGTTGACGAAAGTTTGAGATCAAGGCTTGATAATTATGGATCTTGATGGAGGTTATAAAACCACTATGTGTTGGATCTCTAGAGCCAGAGTCTTGACTCCTTGGTTATGATTTTTTTCGGTTTTCATGTTTCCTTTTGCTTCATGTTTTCGATTTTATACCCCTTTGTTTTTCTCATATGTGTTTTGGTTGTTGAAAGAAGGGTTGGAAATATGGCTCAATGATGAGAGTTCTTGATGGTAGTTTTAACGCTACCATGTTTATGATCTCTAGAGTCTAAAGTTTGGTTCTTTTCCATCTTTCTTTTTTGGTTTGGTATTTGTTTCCTTTCCTTATGTTTTCGGTTTTGAGACCTTTGTCTCTAGGTCATTTTGGTTTTGATGAGGTTGATAGTGAGTCCAAGAGATAAGGTTCTCAAAACCATGGTGTTAATGAACTCTAAAGCTCACTAATGTTTAAGATCTATGAGGGACATGAACCTAATCTTGTAAAGTTTTGAGCTTTAAGTAAATAAGATGTAAAATGGACTTACACTCATGTTTATTTTTATACTATCACCTAAATCTCAAAGATAAAAGTGGGTTGGCATAGCATGTTTATCTTTGAGCCCTCACCTTAAATCTTGAAGATAAAAATGGAGTGCATAGCATGTTTACTTTCAATGTCATCACCTCAACCTCAAAGATAAGAAATGGATTTGCATAGCATGTTTACTTTTATGCTATCACCTAAGTCTCAAAGATAAAAATGGGTTTGCATAGCATGTTTATCTTTGAGCCCTCACCTTAAATCTTGAAGATAAAAAATGAAGTGGATAACATGTTTACTTTCAAGTCATTGTAACACCCTAAATCTTAACCCAAGACTACTAGTATGTACTTAGGTTAATCTTTAGAATATTACCTCTTGGTCTCATCTTTTACTTAGAAAATACTTAGCGGAAATATGGGTAAAATTTTTCTTTTTGGAATTTAAAATCAAAGTGAGAGCCACGCACGAATCCATAAGAGGAAGCATAGAGAAACATATAAGCAAAGCATAAGAAACATATCATGTCATGGGAACATCAACTGAATCATAGATATATATATATAACGTGCCTACCCAAAGAGGCAGGACTATTTGATACATTATGAAACAAGATACAACTGAAATGCAATACAAGGAAATCATAAAAAGCAAATACAAGAGAAACTACACCCATACCTATGTGCACCTAGAGTAGACAACCTCATATACAAAAGAAGGTTTGTCCTCAACTATGTGGCGTGTGTGCACTATCTACTACCCCTCCTATGTCTACTCCTGCTGGTCCGAATACTGTGGGGTCGAGTCGATCCACTGACGAATCTCGGCGGGAGTGGTCGACCGCATCATCGGGGCATGTCCACCGCGGCGAGGGCGCATAGATGGCCGTCGAGCCAACCTCGGCTGGACCACCGTCTCCTCACTCCCAGCCCTCATCGGTGGAGGAGCGGGACTGGAGCTCCAACTGTACATGTGGGATGGCGGGTCCTCGGATGGGTCCGTCTCCGAGTACTAGGGACGCGGCAGATACTCGGGGTACTCGCCTACCGCTGATGTCTCGGGCTCTATGCGGAGGATCTGCTCATCGCGTGGTCTCGCTCGCTCAAAAATCCCGTTATGACGGTAAGGAGCAGTCGGGGTGAAGCGGAAGCTCGGGACGGGGTGCGCGAAGGGTCGTCCTATGAACATGAATACTGACAAGGCTGACCCTCAAAATGGTATGACCTGAGTGCCGGGTTATGGTGCAGCTCCCATACTGGGGTGTCGATGAAGAGTACAAATGTCGCCATCTGAAGATATGACGGAAGAAAAGAGAGAGGGAATGAGAATCTTTCTAAAAGAATTCTCAGTAGGGTTATCCCTACCTAGGTGACATCGTCACATCCTCAGGAACCTTGGGTTTATTTCTAAAAAGATGTGCATGCATACAATTTCCTTTTAAGTTATCTTTCCGAAGTGTTTATTTATCCAAGGCCCATCATATTTTACAATGCGTCTTATAGCTAAGCCTAAAATAACCTAATGATATGAGTGCATCATAAAGGTAAACCAAACAATAGAATAACTAGGAAACATTATAACATTGGCATAAGTATAGTTTATGTGACATTGTTAACTTTAACTTTCATCTCATGGGGCCGCCCTAAAACTTCTCTAGGTTATGAGCTCATACCTTAACTAGTCGTCACTAGTTCTTACTTATCCTATGATAAGCGTAACATAATCCCGACTTAAAGTACGGGCTAGGGGGCAAATTAAGGATCTCCTTTCTAGGATCATTTCCTCTTTGAAACGCTTTGCTAGCCACGTGGGCCTCGCAATTTGTCCGCTTTGGCAGGCTGCATCTACACATACCCTCACGGATTTGTCTCCTCCTGGGGGTGCTCGGCAACCGGTGTCACCCAGAGAAGCGCGTCTCGGTGTTGTGTCACATTTATATTCTCATAAGTATTAAATCACAATTACCTCATCATTTATCATATTCATTTTTATCATGCATTCTCATATAGCTTTTTCATAACATATATATCATCACATGAAACTTTCTCATAACATTCGTCACATAAAACTTTTACACAAACATCATCACATAGTCATATCTAACAATCATCCCCATAAGCTCATAGACATGATATGTTATAACTCATAGTGTTTTAAACTTCGATTCTTATGAGTCTTAAACTTGCAAATTAATTGTTCTAACATTATCCTTAACTTCTTTATACACCTATAGTTTGACAATTAATGAGTTATACAAATTTTATGCTCAAGAACTAATCCAAATAGCACTAAGCAGAATTTGGACAGCTTTATGTTTATGTGATTACGGAGTTCTAGAAATTACGGTTTGGATCTTTATCTCACATTCTAAGTTATTGATCATCAACACCTAGTCTCTTGGGAACCTATAAGGTTATAACTAAGTATTTCTCACCTCACCCTATGGTCAAGAACATCTCTAAACCTCAAGAGTGCAGAAATCAAAATACTAACTTTACGGGTACCTAGAAGTCACAATAATGACCCTTTCTAAGTTCGTTTGCTCCTAAGGTTTCAAGATTAAGTCCTAAACTAATTATGAGTCATTCCTACACATCTAAACTAATTTAAAACCATGATTATTGAATCTAAACCTTGCTGGACAGAATCCAGAAAAATAAATCTTTAAGGGATCTAGAACTCTCAAATTAATTCTTTTCTAGTTCCTAACTTATCCTATCTTTCACATATGAGTCTTAACATAATTATTACCCAAACATAAGCATATTAACATCATTAACACAGCTCATACAGTGGCCAAACATAGCAAGGCAGAACCGAAACAGAAACTCCATTTAAAGGCATTGAATCATAGTTTCTAAAGCACATAAAATACTAGTTTCTCTTGGAACCTTATTAAAACCTTCAAAACTCTTTTATGAACACTTTTATCATCTAAACTCATGAAAATACTTAATAGGGCAGTGGCTATATTATTTTCATCTCAAGAGGTCCTAAATTCATAACACTTAGTTCTACACATTCCTTATACTCATATAAGTTTAGAAAAATTATTAAAACATAGTTTTCAATACTTGAAAACATTAAGGCCTCATAGGGCCGAAATATGAACCATAGGAAATAAATGTTTTAGACCTTTGTTGAGATATCATTGGGCAAGTCTTTGAGCTCTAGAATCATTAAAGTGATGACATAAAAATAAACATGCTCATGCACTTATTTTAGTTATTGCTAGAAAGTAAAGTGAGAGCATAAAATAAATATGTGGTGCAATATATTATTATCTTTGATATTTAGGTGAGGACTTGAAATATAAATATGATAATGCAAAGCTTGAAACATAAACATGATAATGCAAGTTCATTCATTATCTTGGGATTTAGTGATAGCAAGGAAATAAACATGATATGCAAAGCTTAAAATAAACATGATGCAAGTTTCATTTTTATGTTTAACTAGAGCTCATTTAAGACTTTAACAAGATAATAACCCCATACAATATCTCAAAGATCACAACACAAGAATCGAAAATCATATAAAAGAGAAAGAAAGTGAAGCTACATCAAGTTCTTTATTAAGTACCCAAAACCCTGATCTAGAGACAAATCTCTAGAACGTGCCGCCAACTTTAAGGTTGACAAGGGTAGGCTTGGGCTTTTAGAAATCCTTAGATTAATTTTCTTAAGTTGGAAAACCATGTGAGCTAGATAACATATAGATGAAGTTGTAAGAAAAGGAAAACTCAAGCTTTAGAGGTTTCTTTGAGATGAACACAATGTCATCATCTAGAAACTCTCATCATCAAGCTATCATGCTTCAAATCAAGGCCTCATGGCCGAAAATGAAAGGAAAGGAAAGACAAAGGAAAGTTCAAAAGAATCCAAGAGAAAAGTAGAGAAAAACACTTTCTTGAGCAAAATAAAGTTTGAAAACAAATCCCTACCTTTTGATGAAGATAAAAGCTTGATCTTGAAGATGGAAATGAGATGAGCAACACCCCCTAGAATGGTGGTGATGATTTCGGCTAAGGAAAGGAAAAGGAAAGGAGATGTGTTTTGAGTGAAGTTGTGTTTGAGGTGTGGTGTTTGAGAGGTTTGATGATGGTTCAAGGTTTTGGGGTGGTGTTTGATGGTTGAGAGGTGATGATGAGATGAAGAGATGAAGAAGATAAAGATGAAAAGAAAGGAAGAACACTCTTGGAACTTTGAGAGAAAAAGGAAAAGGCTCTAAAACTCTAAACTTTGCAAATGCTTCAAGGTGCAACAAAGCTATCACAAGCATCCTATTTATAGAAAAACAAAACCATGGAGCTCACAATGGGAGGGTCTTGGTCGTAGCTTTGAAGGACAAAGGGAGAGAAAAATATCTCTTTGGTTGTGTCATAGAAGCATGGTTTGAAGTATGGAAGCTATGCTACAAAGTATGGCTTGATGTGAGTTAATTTCCTATCAAATTTTTATGAAATTAGGCTTCTAGAAATAATACATGGCTGGAACTTTTCCAGCCACAATTAAATGGGAGAAATGGGTTGTTTTAATTATTTATTCATGTGGAAATTCAAGCTTGATTGAAAGTTATGACAAGGTATAGTGTATGTGACTTGAGGTATGGCCTTGGAGTGTTGAAAAATTGAACATGTGATGCATATGGAGGAGGTGAGGCTTGACCAGCTTGGGACAGCAGAATGGGAGGATGATTTGACCATTTAATTGTGTGTTAATGGTAGGTTTAGATGTATATTAGCTTAGGTACAACGTTAGGAATGATTAAGCTTAAGTTTAGGTAACTAAGAATGTGATTTAGAGAGTTTACGACAAGTTTAGGAGTGCTCATACATCATTAAAGAATTTAAAACTCATTTATGAATAAACAATGTGTAACACAATTCCATGATTTAAGGAATTGGAAAGAGAAAACACTATTCAAGATTCTATGACTAGGTGTCATAAAATTAAAATATGATTTTAGGTTGTAATTAAGTACTTTTTGGTTCTAATCAACTTTAATAAATTATTTTGACTCAAGATTAATTAAGGAAATTAATTAACCTTCGATTAGAGCCTAATATTGCTTAGGTTTGCTTAATCACGCGATTAAGCGTAAAAATCTGAAACTAGGGGCAAAGCGTAATTTTGCACTAATTTTGCCGGGACTTCAAAAATTAAAACCGAGGTCATAGAATCCATAAAAACGCCTTTTAAAACCATCCGGAGAAGTTTGGGTTCATCAGGCACTTGCAAGCGGGTAAAACACCACAGGCGTTTTGGTCATTTTGACGAAAACTTCAAAACGAGATTTTCGATCCCGGAAGGTACATAAGTTTTCTAATCCTTCCAACATTGAGTTTGCCCTTCGAGTCTTGCTGCCTTGGCTTTCCTCGAATTCAGTGAAAATGACCTCAGGGGCATTTTGGTCATTTTCACTCTAACGAAAAATCGGCGTTACATTACTCCCCTCCTTAAAAAGAATTTCGCCCTCGAAATTCATACCTTAGAGAAGCTCTGGATATTTGGACTTCATCTCTGATTCTAGTTCCCACGTGTATTCTTCCGACTTGCCTTGTCCCCACGCCACTTTCACCAAAGGTCTGGACTTGTTCCTTAACCGCTTGACTCCGTGATCCACTATTCTCGTAGGCGGTACATTGAAAGTGAGGTCCTCCCTCAACTGTACATGCTCTGGTTCTAGGACATGACTAGGGTCGGACTCATATTTACGTAACTGGGAGACGTGAAAGACGTCATGAAGGTTTGACAGATTGGGTGGTAAGGCTATTTTGTAAGCTACGGATCCGACTCTTTGAAGAATTTCAAAAGGACCGAGAAATCGGGGACTCAACTTTTTAACTTTCATGGCTCTCCCTATTCCTGTAGTGGGGGTGATTCTTAGAAATACGTGTTCTCCTTCTTGGAACTCCAAGGGCTTGCGCCTTTTGTCCGCGTAACTTTTCTGTCGACTTTGAGCGGTTAAGATTCTATCCTTGATCTTCTTGATTTGCTCCGTCGTTTCCCTCACTACCTCAGGTCCTAAGACACTTTGCTCTCCGGGCTCGTACCAACACAAGGGTGATTGGCACTTCCTTTCGTATAATGCCTCGTACGGTGCCATACCAACACAAGCAGTGCTTAGGCACAACTTGGAACCAAACGCCTTTTGAAAGGCTCCCAAAAAACGTGACGTAAACCGCGGATCTCGATCCGAGATTATCGTCGATGGTACTCCATGCAACCTTACAATTTCTTGGATGTAAAGCTGGGCCAACTTATCTAACGAGTACGTGACTCGAATAGGTAGAAAGTGAGCCGACTTAGTCAGTCGATCCACGATTACCCATACGGCATCGTGGCCAGCTTGGGTCTTTGGCAATCTTGTCACGAAGTCCATTGATATACTCTCCCACTTCCACTCGGGGATTGACAGGGGTTGCAACATGCCAGAAGGTTTTTGGTGTTCGATCTTGACCTTTTGGCAGACCAAACACTTACTCACCCAGCGACCACATCCTTCTTTAATCCGCCACCAAAACATCCTCTTCAAGTCCTGATACATCTTGGTAGTACCAGGATGGATGGCAAAATGGCTCTTGTGGGCCTCCTCCAAGATCTTCTCTCGGAGGTCGCCATCTTGTGGCACACAGATTCGCCCCTCGAACCTCCACAACCAGTCGGGGCCTCGTACAAAACCTTTTAACTTTCCGGCCTTAACTGCCTCGATTGTCTCCATAAAGTCCTCATTTTCTCTTTGGGCAAGCATAATCCTTTGCTTAAACCTACTGGTCACCGTGAGATGACTCATCACGATGCCGTTCTTTGTTATAGACATCCCAAGATTCATATCCCTAAACTGCTCTATTAACCCAACTTCATTAACCATCATACTTGACAGACGTAACGAGTTTCGGCTCAAGGCGTCGGCTACTACATTAGCCTTGCCGGGGTGGTAACTTAAGCCAAAATCGTAGTCCTTGAGGAATTCCATCCATCTCCTCTGCCTCATATTTAACTCCTTTTGATCAAAGAGATGCTTGAGACTCTTATGATCGGAGAAAACTTCAAACCTTACACCATACAAATGGTGTCTCCACATCTTAAGGGCGAACACGATGGCCGCTAACTCTAGGTCATGGGTGGGGTAGGTTACCTCGTGAGGCTTGAGTTGTCTAGACGCATAGGCTACCACTTGCCTGTTTTGCATCAACACGCAACCTAAACCCTTGCCAGAAGCATCGCAATATACCTCGAAGGGTACATTGGGGTCAGGTAAAACTAAAACTGGGGTTGAGGTGAGCTTTTCCTTAAGCTCTAGGAAACTCTTTTCACACTCGGGGCTCCACTCAAACGAGGCATTCTTCCTAGTGAGCTTGGTTAAGGGAAGGGTTAACTGCGAAAATCCTTTGATGAACCTACGGTAATATCCAGCTAAACCCAAAAAGCTTCTAATCTCAGTCACAGAGGTTAGTCTATCCCAATTCATCACAGCTTCTATCTTACTTGGGTCGACAGCTATGCCACCTTTTGACACAACATGTCCTAAGAACTTTACCTCCTCTAAGCAAAATTCACACTTAGACAACTTAGCGTATAACTTCTTCTCCTTTAATACCTCTAAAACCAGCCTTAAATGACGCTCATGCTCCTCGTGGGTCTTCGAATAGATGAGAATATCATCTATGAACACAACCACGAATTGATCTAAATAGGGTCTAAAGATCCTATTCATATAATCCATAAAAACTGCGGGAGCATTCGTCAAACCAAACGACATTACATTGAACTCAAAGTGTCCATACCGAGTTCGAAAGGCGGTTTTAGGAATATCCGAATCTCTCACCCTAATCTGATGGTAACCAGACCTTAAATCAATTTTAGAAAACACTACTGCTCCTTTTAGTTGGTCCATAAGATCGTCAATCCTAGGCAATGGGTACTTATTCTTTATGGTTACTTGGTTCAACTGCCTATAGTCTATACACATCCTCATGCTTAGTCCTTTTTCTTCACAAATAAGACCGGGCGCCCCAAGGTGAAGCACTCGGCCTTATAAAACTCTTTTCTAACAGCTCCTCTAGCGGGTTTTCAACTCTGCTAACTCCGAGGGTGACATCCTATACGGGGCTATAGAGATTGGTCCTGTCCCAGGAACCAACTCTATGGAGAACTCCACTTCTCTTTCGGGAGGGAACTCGGGTATTTCATCTGGAAACACCTCGGGATAGTCTCTCATCACAGGTATCTCACCTAGGTTCTGCTCCAAGTCTACATCACAAAGTGCTAGGAGAACATATCCCTTAGTTTTCTTCCCACTACAGAAGACCTCTACGGAATTTAGGTACAGCCTAATGGGTTGAGTGATGTTTTCGGGAGGAGAAGGGAAAACTATGGTTTGGGTTCCACAATCTAACATCACACGATTGGGGTGAAGCCAGTTCATGCCTAAGATAATGCCTATGTCTTTCAAGGGTAAACAAATTAAATCTATGATAAAAGACCTATTTTCTACAACAAGATGACAGTTTAAACAACAACGGCAAGTATTAACAGGGCGATTTGTAGGAGTAGAAATAATAAGATCGAAGGGAAGTTTAGAGACTTTTAGATTTAAGGACTCGACACTAGCAAGTGAAATGAAAGAATGAGTAGCACCAGAGTCATATAGTACAGTTAAGGGTTTATCGTTTACTTCGCACATACCTTCAATGAGATCTTTGGACTTCTTGGCATCTTCCGCATTAAGGGTAAAGACCCTTCCTCGGTATTGTGGTCGGGGGTTTTGGTTCGATGTCCCTTGTCCGGTGCAATCCTTTGCATAGTGGCCAGGCTTGCCACACTTGAAACATACATTCTGACCGGCTAAGCATGGGCGATTCCCGTGGTTCTTTCCGCATTGTGGCGGACATCCGCATGATCGTTGCTCCGGGGTAAGCAGCAGGGGTTTGTGGTGCCTTGTTCTTGGCTCCACTTGGTCCTCCATTGTGGTTTCAGGGTCCACCCGGTCCACGGGGTTGATTATTGAAATTCCTCGGGCCTTGATGTTGAACTGGCGGCCTTTGGTGTTGCTTGCATTGTTGGTGAGCAGGAGCTCTTGGCGGTTGTTGTTGTTGTTGTCGGGCTGGTTGGGTGGTAGGGGTTGTAGTGATTCCTCGACGGGTACTGCGGTTTGAACTTCGGGGCTTGAGGTCCGAGCCCCTTAGCTCGCTCCGCCCTTGTGATTTGAATCTTTCTCTGTCCTTCTTCAAGTATCCGGCACTTGTTGACCAGAGTCGGTAAGTCTCGATCTCCATATGGGCCTGCAGCGTAGTTCATCTCGGCCTTCAGGCCGGCCTCATACTTCACACACTTCCAAACCTCATCGGGGTTCCCTTGGAACACCCGAGAGAACTTGATTAGCTCCTCAAACTTTGCAGTGTATTGGGCTACGGTAGACCCTCCTTGGGTCAACTGCATGAACTCAACGTCCTTCGCGTTCCTTACGGACTCCGGAAAGTACTTCTCATAGAAGTAAGTCTTGAACAGCTCCCAGTCAATGGGAGTTCCAGAGGCTTCTAGCAGATGCCTCGTGCTGTTCCACCGTACTTCAAGCGTCGGACTTCAAGATGAAAGCAAAGAATGTGACCTTACGCTCCTCCGAGCAGTAAACGGCTGCAGTAGATCTTCTCCATGTCTTTGATCCACTCATCAGCCTTGTCGGGGTCCATTACCCCTCGGAACACTGGCGGGTTCGCCTTGCGGAACTCGCCGAAGCGGGCTTGTTCCACCATCTCTGCCAGGGGAGGAGGGGCAGGAGCAGCGTTCGCTTGTTGATCCATTCGATTGAACATCCGTTCCATGGCTTACGCCATGCGACGGACAAGCAGCAACAGCTTGTATCATCTTGTTCAACATCGGGTGTAGTCCTAGGTCGTCGTCGCGGTGCCATTGGTCCCTAAACACATGAAACAATGAACATCAAGTTGATCAGGCTCAATATCCATGCAAAATGAGCTAGTTACCATGGCACTTGCAACCAACAGAAGTCATGCATCTCTAGTCCTACAGCTTATCTCTATCAAGCACTATACATGACATAACTATCGTATTATGCTTATAAAGCATAGTCAGTCCAATCCTCAGGCTCCATGAGAATCGAATCGCTCACGATACCATAATGTAACACCCTAAATCTTAACCCAAGACTACTAGTATGTACTTAGGTTAATCTTTAGAATATTACCTCTTGGTCTCATCTTTTACTTAGAAAATACTTAGCGGAAATATGGGTAAAATTTTTCTTTTTGGAATTTAAAATCAAAGTGAGAGCCACGCACGAATCCATAAGAGGAAGCATAGAGAAACATATAAGCAAAGCATAAGAAACATATCATGTCATGGGAACATCAACTGAATCATAGATATATATATATAACGTGCCTACCCAAAGAGGCAGGACTATTTGATACATTATGAAACAAGATACAACTGAAATACAATACAAGGAAATCATAAAAAGCAAATACAAGAGAAACTACACCCATACCTATGTGCACCTAGAGTAGACAACCTCATATACAAAAGAAGGTTTGTCCTCAACTATGAGGCGTGTGTGCACTATCTACTACCCCTCCTATGTCTACTCCTACTGGTCCGAATACTGTGGGGTCGAGTCGATCCATTGACGAATCTCGGCGGGAGTGGTCGAGCGCATCATCGGGGCATGTCCACCGCGGCGAGGGCGCATAGATGGTCGTCGAGCCAACCTCGGCTGGACCACCGTCTCCTTACTCCCAGCCCTCATCGGTGGAGGAGCGGGACTGGAGCTCCAACTGTACATGTGGGATGGCGGGTCCTCGGATGGGTCCGTCTCCGAGCACTGGGGACGCGGCACATACTCGGGGTACTCGCGTACCGCTGATGTCTCGGGCTCCATGCGGAGGATCTGCTCATCGCGTGGTCTCGCTCGCTCAAAAATCCCGTTATGACGGTGAAGCGATCGGGGTGAAGCGGTAGCTCGGGACGAGGTGCGAAGGGTCAGTCCTATGAACATGAATACTCGGCGGTGGCGACCCTCAAAATGGTATGACCCGAGTGCCGGGTTATGGTGCAGCTCCCATACTGGGGTGTCGATGAAGAGTACAAATGTCGCCATCTGAAGATATGACGGAAGAAAAGAGAGAGGGAATGAGAATCTTTCTAAAAGAATTCTCAGTAGGGTTATCCCTACCTAGGTGACATCGTCACATCCTCAGGAACCTTGGGTTTATTTCTAAAAAGATGTGCATGCATACAATTTCCTTTTAAGTTATCTTTCCGAAGTGTTTATTTATCCAAGGCCCATCATATTTTACAATGCGTCTTATAGCTAAGCCTAAAATAACCTAATGATATGAGTGCATCATAAAGGTAAACCAAACAATAGAATAACTAGGAAACATTATAACATTGGCATAAGTATAGTTTATGTGACATTGTTAACTTTAACTTTCATCTCATGGGGCCGCCCTAAAACTTCTCAAGGTTATGAGCTCATACCTTAACTAGTCGTCACTAGTTTTTACTTATCCTATGATAAGCGTAACATAATCCTGACTTAAAGTACGGGCTAGGGGGCAAATTAAGGATCTCCTTTCTAGGATCATTTCCTCTTTGAAACGCTTTGCTAGCCACGTGGGCCTCACAATTTGTCCGCTTTGGCAGGCTGCATCTACACATACCCTCATGGATTTGTCTCCTCCTGGGGGTGCTCGGCCGAACCGGTGTCACCCAGGAGAAGCGCGTCTCAGTGTTGTGTCACATTTATATTCTCATAAGTATTAAATCACAATTACCTCATCATTTATCATATTCATTTTTATCATGCATTCTCATATAGCTTTTTCATAACATATATATCATCACATGAAACTTTCTCATAACATTCGTCACATAAAACTTTCACACAAACATCATCACATAGTCATATCTAACAATCATCCCCATAAGCTCATAGACATGATATGTTATAACTCATAGTGTTTTAAACTTCGATTCTTATGAGTCTTAAACTTGCAAATTAATTGTTCTAACATTATCCTTAACTTCTTTATACACCTATAGTTTGACAATTAATGAGTTATACAAATTTTATGCTCAAGAACTAATCCAAATAGCACTAAGCAGAATTTGGACAGCTTTATGTTTATGTGATTACGAAGTTCTAGAAATTACGGTTTAGATCTTTATCTCACATTCTAAGTTATTGATCATCAACACCTAGTCTCTTGGGAACCTATAAGGTTATAACTAAGTATTTCTCACCTCACCCTATGGTCAAGAACATCTCTAAACCTCAAGAGTGCAGAAATCAAAATACTAACTTTACGGGTACCTAGAAGTCACAATAACGACCCTTTCTAAGTTCGGTTTGCTCCTAAGGTTTCAAGATTAAGTCCTAAACCAATTATGAGTCATTCATACACATATAAACTAATTTAAAACCATGATTATTGAATCTAAACCTTGCTGGACAGAATCCAGAAAAATAAATCTTTAAGGGATCTAGAACTCTCAAATTAATTCTTTTCTAGTTCCTAACTTATCCTATCTTTCACATATGAGTCTTAACATAATTATTACCCAAACATAAGCATATTAACATCATTAACACAGCTCATACAGTGGCCAAACATAGCAAGGCAGAACCGAAACAGAAACTCCATTTAAAGGCATTGAATCATAGTTTCTAAAGCACATAAAATACTAGTTTCTCTTGGAACCTTATTAAAACCTTCAAAACTCTTTTTATGAACACTTTTATCATCTAAACTCATGAAAATACTTAATAGGGCAGTGGCTATATTATTTTCATCTCAAGAGGTCCTAAATTCATAACACTTAGTTCTACACATTCCTTATACTCATATAAGTTTAGAAAAATTATTAAAACATAGTTTTCAATACTTGAAAACATTAAGGCCTCATAGGGCCGAAATATGAACCATAGGAAATAAATGTTTTAGACCTTTGTTTGAGATATCATTGGGCAAGTCTTTGAGCTCTAGAATCATTAAAGTGATGACATAAAAATAAACATGCTCATGCACTTATTTTAGTTATTGCTAGAAAGTAAAGTGAGAGCATAAAATAAATATGTGGTGCAATATATTATTATCTTTGATATTTAGGTGAGGACTTGAAATATAAATATGATAATGCAAAGCTTGAAACATAAACATGATAATGCAAGTTCATTCATTATCTTGGGATTTAGTGATAGCAAGGAAATAAACATGATATGCAAAGCTTAAAATAAACATGATGCAAGTTTAACAAGATAATAACCCCATACAATATCTCAAAGATCACAACACAAGAATCGAAAATCATATAAAAGAGAAAGAAAGTGAAGCTACATCAAGTTCTTTATTAAGTACCCAAAACCCCTATCTAGAGACAAATCTCTAGAACGTGCTGGCCAACTTTAAGGTTGACAACGGTAGGCTTGGGCTTTTAGAAATCCTTAGATTAATTTTCTTAAGTTGGAAAACCATGTGAGCTAGATAACATATAGATGAAGTTGTAAGAAAAGGAAAACTCAAGCTTTAGAGGTTTCTTTGAGATGAACACAATGTCATCATCTAGAAACTCTCATCATCAAGCTATCATGCTCAAATCAAGGCCTCATGGCCAAAAATGAAAGGAAAGGAAAGACAAAGGAAAGTTCAAAAAGAATCCAAGAGAAAAGTAGAGAAAAACACTTTCTTGAGAAAAATAAAGTTTGAAAACAAATCCCTACCTTTTGATGAAGATAAAAGCTTGATCTTGAAGATGGAAATGAGATGAGCAACACCCCCTAGAATGGTGGTGATGATTTCGGCTAAGGAAAGGAAAAGGAAAGGAGATGTGTTTTGAGTGAAGTTGTGTTTGAGGTGTGGTGTTTGAGAGGTTTGATGATGGTTCAAGGTTTTGGGGTGGTGTTTGATGGTTGAGAGGTGATGATGAGATGAAGAGATGAAGAAGATAAAGATGAAAAGAAAGGAAGAACACTCTTGGAACTTTGAGAGAAAAAGGAAAAGGCTCTAAAACTCTAAACATTGCAAATGCTTCAAGGTGCAACAAAGCTATCACAAACATCCTATTTATAGAAAAACAAAACCATGGAGCTCACAATGGGAGGGTGCTGGCCGTAGCTTTGAAGGACAAAGGGAGAGAAAAATATCTCTTTGGTTGTGTCATAGAAGCATGGTTTGAAGTATGGAAGCTATGCTACAAAGTATGGCTTGATGTGAGTTAATTTCCTATCAAATTTTTATGAAATTAGGCTTCTAGAAATAATGCATGGCTAGAACTTTTCCAGCCACAATTAAATGGGAGAAATGGGTTGTTTTAATTATTTATTCATGTGGAAATTCAAGCTTGATTGAAAGTTATGACAAGGTATAGTGTATGTGACTTGAGGTATGGCCTTGGAGTGTTGAAAAATTGAACATGTGATGCATATGGAGGAGGTGAGGCTTCGGCCAGCTTGGGACAGCAGAATGGGAGCATGATTTGACCATTTAATTGTGTGTTAATGGTAGGTTTAGATGTGTATTAGCTTAGGTACAAGGTTAGGAACGATAAAGCTTAAGTTTAGGTAACTAAGAATATGATTTAGAGAGTTTATGACAAGTTTAGGAGTACTCATACATCATTAAAGAATTTAAAACTCATTTATGAACAAACAATGTGTAACACAATTCAATGATTTAAGGAATTGGAAAGAGAAAACACTATTCAAGATTCTATGACTAGGTGTCATAAAATTAAAATATGATTTTAGGTTGTAATTAAGTACTTTTTGGTTCTAATCAACTTTAATAAATTATTTTGACTCAAGATTAATTAAGGAAATTAATTAACCTTCGATTAGAGCCTAATATTGCTTAGGTTTGCTTAATCACGCGATTAAGCGTAAAAATACGAAACTAGGGGCAAAACCGTAATTTTGCACTAATTTTGCCCAGGACTTCAAAAATTAAAACTAAGGTCATAGAATACATAAAAACGCCTTTTAAAACCATCTGGAGAAGTTTTGGGTTCATCCGGCACTTGCAAACGGGTAAAACACCACAGGGGCGTTTTGGTCATTTTGACCCGAAAACTCGAAAAACGAGATTTTCGATCCCGGGAAGGTACATAAGTTTTCTAATCCCCTTCCAACATTGAGTTTGCCCTTCGAGTACTGCCGCACTGGCTTTCCTCGAATTCAGTGAAAAATGACCTCAGGGGCATTTTGGTCATTTTCACTCTAACAGAAAAATCGGGGCGTTACATTACTCCCCTCCTTAAAAAGAATTTCGCCCTCGAAATTCATACCTTAGAAAAGCTCTGGATATTTGGACTTCATCTCTGATTCTAGTTCCCACGTGTATTCTTCCGACTTGCCTTGTCCCCACGCCACTTTCACCAAAGGTACAGACTTGTTCCTTAACTGCTTGACTCCGTGATCCACTATTCTCGTAGGCGGTACATTGAAAGTGAGGTCCTCCCTCAACTGTACATGCTCTGGTTCTAGGACATGACTAGGGTCGGACTCATATTTACGTAACTGGGAGACGTGAAAGACGTCATGAAGGTTTGACAGATTGGGTGGTAACGCTATTTTGTAAGCTACGGATCCGACTCTTTGAAGAATTTCAAAAGGACCGAGAAATCGGGGACTCAACTTTTTAACTTTCATGGCTCTCCCTATTCCCTCGTAGTGGGGGTGATTCTTAGAAATACGTGTTCTCCTTCTTGGAACTCCAAGGGCTTGCGCCTTTTGTCTGCGTAACTTTTCTGTCGACTTTGAGCGGTTAAGATTCTATCCTTGATCTTCTTGATTTGCTCCGTCGTTTCCCTCACTACCTCAGGTCCTAAGACACTTTGCTCTCCGGGCTCGTACCAACACAAGGGTGATTGGCACTTCCTTCCGTATAATGCCTCGCAAATGCGGTGCCATACCGATGCTTGCGTGATAAGCTGTTGTTATCATAAACTCGATCAAAGGCATGTACTTATCCCAACTTCCTTTTTGGTCTAAGACACAGGCTCTCAGCATATCTTCCAGGGTTTGGATTGTCCTCTCGGACTGACCATCCGTTTGTGGGTGGTAAGCAGTGCTTAGGCACAACTTGGAACCAAACGCCTTTTGAAAGGCTCCCAAAAACCGTGACGTAAACCGCGGATCTCGATCCGAGATTATCGTCGATGGTACTCCATGCAACCTTACAATTTCTTGGATGTAAAGCTGGGCCAACTTATCTAACGAGTACGTGACTCGAATAGGTAGAAAGTGAGCCGACTTAGTCAGTCGATCCACGATTACCCATACGGCATCGTGGCCAGCTTGGGTCTTTGGCAATCTTGTCACGAAGTCCATTGATATACTCTCCCACTTCCACTCGGGGATTGACAGGGGTTGCAACATGCCAGAAGGTTTTTGGTGTTCGATCTTGACCTTTTGGCAGACCAAACACTTACTCACCCAGGCGACCACATCCTTCTTTAATCCGGGCCACCAAAACATCCTCTTCAAGTCCTGATACATCTTGGTAGTACCAGGATGGATGGCAAAATGGCTCTTGTGGGCCTCCTCCAAGATCTTCTCTCGGAGGTCGCCATCTTGTGGCACACAGATTAAGCCCCTCGAACCTCCACAACCGATCGGGGCCTCGTACAAAACCTTTTAACTTTCCGGCCTTAACTGCCTCGATTGTCTCCATAAAGTCCTCATTTTCTCTTTGGGCAAGCATAATCCTTTGCTTAAACCTACTGGTCACCGTGAGATGACTCATCACGATGCCGTTCTTTGTTATAGACATCCCAAGATTCATATCCCTAAACTGCTCTATTAACCCAACTTCATTAACCATCATACTTGACAGACGTAACGAGTTTCGGCTCAAGGCGTCGGCTACTACATTAGCCTTGCCGGGGTGGTAACTTAAGCCAAAATCGTAGTCCTTGAGGAATTCCATCCATCTCCTCTGCCTCATATTTAACTCCTTTTGATCAAAGAGATGCTTGAGACTCTTATGATCGGAGAAAACTTCAAACCTTACACCATACAAATGGTGTCTCCACATCTTAAGGGCGAACACGATGGCCGCTAACTCTAGGTCATGGGTGGGGTAGGTTACCTCGTGAGGCTTGAGTTGTCTGGACGCATAGGCTACCACTTGCCTGTTTTGCATCAACACGCAACCTAAACCCTTGCCAGAAGCATCGCAATATACCTCGAAGGGTACATTGGGGTCAAGTAAAACTAAAACTGGGGTTGAGGTGAGCTTTTCCTTAAGCTCTAGGAAACTCTTTTCACACTCGGGGCTCCACTCAAACGAGGCATTCTTCCTAGTGAGCTTGGTTAAGGGAAGGGTTAACTGCGAAAATCCTTTGATGAACCTACGGTAATATCCAGCTAAACCCAAAAAGCTTCTAATCTCAGTCACAGAGGTTGGTCTATCCCAATTCATCACAGCTTCTATCTTACTTGGGTCGACAGCTATGCCACCTTTTGACACAACATGTCCTAAGAACTTTACCTCCTCTAAGCAAAATTCACACTTAGACAACTTAGCGTATAACTTCTTCTCCTTTAATACCTCTAAAACCAGCCTTAAATGACGCTCATGCTCCTCGTGGGTCTTCGAATAGATGAGAATATCATCTATGAACACAACCACGAATTGATCTAAATAGGGTCTAAAGATCCTATTCATATAATCCATAAAAATGGGAGCATTCGTCAAACCACACGACATTACATTGAACTCAAAGTGTCCATACCGAAGTTCGAAAGGCGGTTTTAGGAATATCCGAATCTCTCACCCTAATCTGATGGTAACCGGACCTTAAATCAATTTTAGAAAACACTACTGCTCCTTTTAGTTGGTCCATAAGATCGTCAATCCTAGGCAATGGGTACTTATTCTTTATGGTTACTTGGTTCAACTGCCTATAGTCTATACACATCCTCATGCTTAGTCCTTTTTCTTCACAAATAAGACCTGAGCGCCTCAAGGTGAAGCACTCGGCCTTATAAAACTCTTTTCTAACAGCTCCTCTAGCGGGTTTTCAACTCGCTAACTCAGGGTGACATCCTATACGGGGCTATAGAGATTGGTCCTGTCCCAGGAACCAACTCTATGGAGAACTCCACTTCTCTTTCGGGAGGGAACTCGGGTATTTCATCTGGAAACACCTCGGGATAGTCTCTCACCACAGGTATCTCACCTAGGTTCTGCTCCAAGTCTACATCACAGTGACTAGGAGAACATATCCCTTAGTTTTCTTCCCTCTGAGAAGACCTCTACGGAATTTAGGTACTGACCTAATGGGTTGAGTGATGTTTTCGGGAGGAGAAGGGAAAACTATGGTTTGGGTTCCACAATCTAACATCACACGATTGGGGTGAAGCCAGTTCATGCCTAAGATAATGCCTATGTCTTTCAAGGGTAAACAAATTAAATCTATGATAAAAGACCTATTTTCTACAACAAGATGACAGTTTAAACAACAACGGCAAGTATTAGCAGGGCGATTTGTAGGAGTAGAAATAATAAGATCGAAGGAAGTTTAGAGACTTTTAGATTTAAGGACTCGACACTAGCAAGTGAAATGAAAGAATGAGTAGCACCAGAGTCATATAGTACAGTTAAGGGTTTATCGTTTACTTCGCACATACCTTCAATGAGATCTTTGGACTTCTTGGCATCTTCCGCATTAAGGGTAAAGACCCTTCCTCGGTATTGTGGTCGGGGGTTTTGGTTCGATGTCCCTTGTCCGGTGCAATCCTTTGCATAGTGGCCAGGCTTGCCACACTTGAAACATACATTCTGACCGGCTAAGCATGGGCGATTCCCGTGGTTCTTTCCGCATTGTGGCGGACATCCGCGATCGTTGCTCGGGAGTAGCGGCGGGGTTTGTGGTGCCTTGTTCTTGGCTCCACTTGGTCCTCCATTGTGGTTTGAGGTCCACCCGGTCCACGGGGTTGATTATTGAAATTCCTCGGGCCTTGATGTTGAACTGGCGGCCTTTGGTGTTGCTTGCATTGTTGGTGAGCAGGAGCTCTTGGCGGTTGTTGTTGTTGTTGTCGGAACTGGTTGGACTGGTAGGGGTTGTAGTGATTCCTCGGCCAGTACTGCGGTTTGAACCCGGGGCTTGAGGTCCGAGCCCTTAGCTCGCTCCGCCCTTGTGATTTGAATCTTTCTCTGTCCTTCTTCAAGTATCCGGCACTTGTTGACCCAGTCGGAAGTCTCTGATCTCCATATGGGCCACAGCGTAGTTCATCTCTGCCTTCAGACCGGCCTCATACTTCACACACTTCCAAACCTCATCGGGGTTCCCTTGGAACACCCGAGAGAACTTGATTAGCTCCTCAAACTTCGCAGTGTATTGGGCTCTGATGACCCTCCTTGGGTCAATCGCATGAACTCAACGCCCTTCGCGTTCCTTACGGACTCGGAAAGTACTTCTCATAGAAGTAAGTCTTGAACAGCCCCTACCAATGGGAGTTCCAGAGGCTTCTAGCAGATGCCTCGTGCCGTTCCACTAGAACTCGGTGTCGGACTTCAGCATGAAAGCAAGAATGTGACCTTCGCTCCTCCGAGCAGTAACGAATGCAGTAGATCTTCTCCATGTCTTTGATCCACTCATCGCCTTTGTCGGGTCCATTACCCCTCGGAACACCGGGCGGTTCGCCTTGCGGAACTCGCCAAGCGGCTTGTTCCACCATCTCAGCCAGGGGAGGAGGGGGAACAGAGCAGCGCTCGCTTGTTGATCCATTCGGTCGAACATCCGCTCCATGGCTTGCGCCATGCGACGGACAGCAACAGCTTGTATCATCTTGTTCAACATCGGGTGTAGTCCTAGGCCGCCGTCGCGGTGCCATTGGTCCCTAAACACATGAAACAATGAACATCAAGTTGATCAGGCTCAATATCCATGCAAAATGAGCTAGTTACCATGGCACTTGCAACCAATGTAAGTCATGCATCTCTAGTCCTCTGACTTATCTCTATCAAGCACTATACATGACATAACTATCGTATTATGCTTATAAAGCATAGTCACCCAATCCTCGGGCTCCATGGGAATCGAACTGCTCTGATACCATAATGTAACACCCTAAATCTTAACCCAAGACTACTAGTATGTACTTAGGTTAATCTTTAGAATATTACCTCTTGGTCTCATCTTTTACTTAGAAAATACTTAGCGGAAATATGGGTAAAATTTTTCTTTTTGGAATTTAAAATCAAAGTGAGAGCCACGCACGAATCCATAAGAGGAAGCATAGAGAAACATATAAGCAAAGCATAAGAAACATATCATGTCATGGGAACATCAACTGAATCATAGATATATATATATAACGTGCCTACCCAAAGAGGCAGGACTATTTGATACATTATGAAACAAGATACAACTGAAATACAATACAAGGAAATCATAAAAAGCAAATACAAGAGAAACTACACCCATACCTATGTGCACCTAGAGTAGACAACCTCATATACAAAAGAAGGTTTGTCCTCAACTATGTGGCGTGTGTGCACTATCTACTACCCCTCCTATGTCTACTCCTGCTGGTCCGAATACTGTGGGGTCGAGTCGATCCACTGACGAATCTCGGCGGGAGTGGTCGAGCGCATCATCGGGGCATGTCCACCGCGGCGAGGGCGCATAGATGGCCGTCAAGCCAACCTCGGCTGGACCACCGTCTCCTCACTCCCAGCCCTCATCGGTGGAGGAGCGGGACTGGAGCTCCAACTGTACATGTGGGATGGCGGGTCCTCGGATGGGTTCGTCTCCGAGTACTGGGGACGCGGCACATACTCGGGGTACTCGCGTACCGCTGATGTCTCGGGCTCCATGCGGAGGATCTGCTCATCGCGTGGTCTCGCTCGCTCAAAAATCCCGTTATGACGGTAAGGAGCAGTCGGGGTGAAGCGGTAGCTTCGGGGCGGTGCGTGAAGGGTCGCCCTATGAACATGAATACTCACGGCGGTCTGGCTGACCCTCAAAATGGTATGACCCGAGTGCCGGGTTATGGTGCAGCTCCCATACTGGGGTGTCGATGAAGAGTACAAATGTCGCCATCTGAAGATATGACGGAAGAAAAGAGAGAGGGAATGAGAATCTTTCTAAAAGAATTCTCAGTAGGGTTATCCCTACCTAGGTGACATCGTCACATCCTCAGGAACCTTTGGTTTATTTCTAAAAAGATGTGCATGCATACAATTTCCTTTTAAGTTATCTTTCCGAAGTGTTTATTTATCCAAGGCCCATCATATTTTACAATGCGTCTTATAGCTAAGCCTAAAATAACCTAATGATATGAGTGCATCATAAAGGTAAACCAAACAATAGAATAACTAGGAAACATTATAACATTGGCATAAGTATAGTTTATGTGACATTGTTAACTTTAACTTTCATCTCATGGGGCCGCCCTAAAACTTCTTTAGGTTATGAGCTCATACCTTAACTAGTCGTCACTAGTTCTTACTTATCCTATGATAAGCGTAACATAATCCCGACTTAAAGTACGGGCTAGGGGGCAAATTAAGGATCTCCTTTCTAGGATCATTTCCTCTTTGAAACGCTTTGCTAGCCACGTGGGCCTCGCAATTTGTCCGCTTTGGCGTGCTGCATCTACACATACCCTCACGGATTTGTCTCCTCCTGGGGTGCTCGGCCAACCGGTGTCACCCAGAGAAGCTGCCTCAGTGTTGTGTCACATTTATATTCTCATAAGTATTAAATCACAATTACCTCATCATTTATCATATTCATTTTTATCATGCATTCTCATATAGCTTTTTCATAACATATATATCATCACATGAAACTTTCTCATAACATTCGTCACATAAAACTTTTACACAAACATCATCACATAGTCATATCTAACAATCATCCCCATAAGCTCATAGACATGATATGTTATAACTCATAGTGTTTTAAACTTCGATTCTTATGAGTCTTAAACTTGCAAATTAATTGTTCTAACATTATCCTTAACTTCTTTATACACCTATAGTTTGACAATTAATGAGTTATACAAATTTTATGCTCAAGAACTAATCCAAATAGCACTAAGCAGAATTTGGACAGCTTTATGTTTATGTGATTACGGAGTTCTAGAAATTACGGTTTGGATCTTTATCTCACATTCTAAGTTATTGATCATGAACACCTAGTCTCTTGGGAACCTATAAGGTTATAACTAAGTATTTCTCACCTCACCCTATGGTCAAGAACATCTCTAAACCTCAAGAGTACATAAATCAAAATACTAACTTTACGGGTACCAAGAAGTCACAATAATGACCCTTTCTAAGTTCGGTTTGCTACTAAGGTTTCAAGATTAAGTCCTAAACTAATTATGAGTCATTCCTACACATATAAACTAATTTAAAACCATGATTATTGAATCTAAACCTTGCTGGACAGAATCCAGAAAAATAAATCTTTAAGGGATCTAGAACTCTCAAATTAATTCTTTTCTAGTTCCTAACTTATCCTATCTTTCACATATGAGTCTTAACATAATTATTACCCAAACATAAGCATATTAACATCATTAACACAGCTCATACAGTGGCCAAACATAGCAAGGCAGAACCGAAACAGAAACTCCATTTAAAGGCATTGAATCATAGTTTCTAAAGCACATAAAATACTAGTTTCTCTTGGAACCTTATTAAAACCTTCAAAACTCTTTATGAACACTTTTATCATCTAAACTCATGAAAATACTTAATAGGGCAGTGGCTATATTATTTTCATCTCAAGAGGTCCTAAATTCATAACACTTAGTTCTACACATTCCTTATACTCATATAAGTTTAGAAAAATTATTAAAACATAGTTTTCAATACTTGAAAACATTAAGGCCTCATAGGGCCGAAATATGAACCATAGGAAATAAATGTTTTAGACCTTTGTTTGAGATATCATTGGGCAAGTCTTTGAGCTCTAGAATCATTAAAGTGATGACATAAAAATAAACATGCTCATGCACTTATTTTAGTTATTGCTAGAAAGTAAAGTGAGAGCATAAAATAAATATGTGGTGCAATATATTATTATCTTTGATATTTAGGTGAGGACTTGAAATATAAATATGATAATGCAAAGCTTGAAACATAAACATGATAATGCAAGTTCATTCATTATCTTGGGATTTAGTGATAGCAAGGAAATAAACATGATATGCAAAGCTTAAAATAAACATGATGCAAGTTTCATTTTTATGTTTAACTAGAGCTCATTTAAGACTTTAACAAGATAATAACCCCATACAATATCTCAAAGATCACAACACAAGAATCGAAAATCATATAAAAGAGAAAGAAAGTGAAGCTACATCAAGTTCTTTATTAAGTACCCAAAACCCCTATCTAGAGACAAATCTCTAGAACGTGCCGGCCAACTTTAAGGTTGACAAGGGTAGGCTTGGGCTTTTAGAAATCCTTAGATTAATTTTCTTAAGTTGGAAAACCATGTGAGCTAGATAACATATAGATGAAGTTGTAAGAAAAGGAAAACTCAAGCTTTAGAGGTTTCTTTGAGATGAACACAATGTCATCATCTAGAAACTCTCATCATCAAGCTATCATGCTCAAATCAAGGCCTCATGGCCAAAAATGAAAGGAAAGGAAAGACAAAGGAAAGTTCAAAAAGAATCCAAGAGAAAAGTAGAGAAAAACACTTTCTTGAGCAAAATAAAGTTTGAAAACAAATCCCTACCTTTTGATGAAGATAAAAGCTTGATCTTGAAGATGGAAATGAGATGAGCAACACCCCCTAGAATGGTGGTGATGATTTCGGCTAAGGAAAGGAAAAGGAAAGGAGATGTGTTTTGAGTGAAGTTGTGTTTGAGGTGTGGTGTTTGAGAGGTTTGATGATGGTTCAAGGTTTTGGGGTGGTGTTTGATGGTTGAGAGGTGATGATGAGATGAAGAGATGAAGAAGATAAAGATGAAAAGAAAGGAAGAACACTCTTGGAACTTTGAGAGAAAAAGGAAAAGGCTCTAAAACTCTAAACTTTGCAAATGCTTCAAGGTGCAACAAAGCTATCACAAGCATCCTATTTATAGAAAAACAAAACCATGGAGCTCACAATGGGAGGGTGCTGGCCGTAGCTTTGAAGGACAAAGGGAGAGAAAAATATCTCTTTGGTTGTGTCATAGAAGCATGGTTTGAAGTATGGAAGCTATGCTACAAAGTATGGCTTGATGTGAGTTAATTTCCTATCAAATTTTTATGAAATTAGGCTTCTAGAAATAATACATGGCTGGAACTTTTCCAGCCACAATTAAATGGGAGAAATGGGTTGTTTTAATTATTTATTCATGTGGAAATTCAAGCTTGATTGAAAGTTATGACAAGGTATAGTGTATGTGACTTGAGGTATGGCCTTGGAGTGTTGAAAAATTGAACATGTGATGCATATGGAGGAGGTGAGGCTTCGGCCAGCTTGGGACAGCAGAATGGGAGGATGATTTGACCATTTAATTGTGTGTTAATGGTAGGTTTAGATGTGTATTAGCTTAGGTACAACGTTAGGAATGATTAAGCTTAAGTTTAGGTAACTAAGAATGTGATTTAGAGAGTTTACGACAAGTTTAGGAGTGCTCATACATCATTAAAGAATTTAAAACTCATTTATGAATAAACAATGTGTAACACAATTCCATGATTTAAGGAATTGGAAAGAGAAAACACTATTCAAGATTCTATGACTAGGTGTCATAAAATTAAAATATGATTTTAGGTTGTAATTAAGTACTTTTTGGTTCTAATCAACTTTAATAAATTATTTTGACTCAATATTAATTAAGGAAATTAATTAACCTTCGATTAGAGCCTAATATTGCTTAGGTTTGCTTAATCACGCGATTAGCGTAAAAATCTGAAACTAGGGCAAAACCGTAATTTTGCACTAATTTTGCCCGGACTTCAAAAATTAAAACTGAGGTCATAGAATCCATAAAAACGCCTTTTAAAACCATCCGAGAAGTTTCGGGTTCATCAAGCACTTGCAAGCGGGTAAAACACCACGAGGCGTTTGGTCATTTTGACCAAAACTTCGAAAACGAGATTTTTCGATCCCGGAAGGTACATAAGTTTTCTAATCCTTCCAACATTGAGTTTGCCCTTCGAGTACCGCCAAGACTGCTTTCCTCGAATTCAGTGAAAATGACCTCTGGGGCATTTTGGTCATTTTCACTCTAACAGAAAAATCGGGGCGTTACATTACTCCCCTCCTTAAAAAGAATTTCGCCCTCGAAATTCATACCTTAGAAAAGCTCTGGATATTTGGACTTCATCTCTGATTCTAGTTCCCACGTGTATTCTTCCGACTTGCCTTGTTCCCACGCCACTTTCACCAAAGGTACAGACTTGTTCCTTAACTGCTTGACTCCGTGATCCACTATTCTCGTAGGCGGTACATTGAAAGTGAGGTCCTCCCTCAACTGTACATGCTCTGGTTCTAGGACATGACTAGGGTCGGACTCATATTTACGTGAATCGGGAGACGTGAAAGACGTCATGAAGGTTTGACAGATTGGGTGGTAAGGCTATTTTGTAAGCTACAGATCCGACTCTTTGAAGAATTTCAAAAGGACCGAGAAATCGGGGACTCAACTTTTTAACTTTCATGGCTCTCCCTATTCCTGTAGTGGGGGTGATTTTTAGAAATACGTGTTCTCCTTCTTGGAACTCCAAGGGCTTGCGCCTTTTGTCCG
This sequence comes from Dalbergia cultrata, assembly GCA_031216105.1. Taxonomy (NCBI): domain Eukaryota; kingdom Viridiplantae; phylum Streptophyta; class Magnoliopsida; order Fabales; family Fabaceae; genus Dalbergia; species Dalbergia cultrata. The sequence goes on along the minus strand of JAVHNL010000113.1, from coordinate 759,961 downwards.
CGTAACTTTTCTGTCGACTTTGAGCGGTTAAGATTCTATCCTTGATCTTCTTGATTTGCTCCGTCATTTCCCTCACTACCTCAGGTCCTAAGACACTTTGCTCTCCGGGCTCGTACCAACACAAGGGTGATTGGCACTTCCTTCCGTATAATGCCTCAGATGCGGTGCCATATCGATGCTTGCGTGATAACTGTTGTTATACGCAAACTCGATCAAAGGCATGTACTTATCCCAACTTCCTTTTTGGTCTAAGACACAGCTTTCAGATATCTTCCAGGGTTTGGATTGTCCTCTGGGTGACCATCCGTTTGTGGGAGGTAAGCGATTGCTTAGGCACAACTTGGAACCAAACGCCTTTTGAAAGGCTCCCTAAAACGTGACGTAAACCGCGGATCTCGATCCGAGATTATCGTCGATGGTACTCCATGCAACCTTACAATTTCTTGGATGTAAAGCTGGGCCAACTTATCTAACGAGTACGTGACTCGAATAGGTAGAAAGTGAGCCGACTTAGTCAGTCGATCCACGATTACCCATACGGCATCGTGGCCAGCTTGGGTCTTTGGCAATCTTGTCACGAAGTCCATTGATATACTCTCCCACTTCCACTCGGGGATTGACAGGGGTTGCAACATGCCAGAAGGTTTTTGGTGTTCGATCTTGACCTTTTGGCAGACCAAACACTTACTCACCCAGGCGACCACATCCTTCTTTAATCCGGGCCACCAAAACATCCTCTTCAAGTCCTGATACATCTTGGTAGTACCAGGATGGATGGCAAAATGGCTCTTGTGGGCCTCCTCCAAGATCTTCTCTCGGAGGTCGCCATCTTGTGGCACATAGATTCGCCCCTCGAACCTCCATAACCAGTCGGGGCCTCGTACAAAACCTTTTAACTTTCCGGCCTTAACTGCCTCGATTGTCTCCATAAAGTCCTCATTTGCTCTTTGGGCAAGCATAATCCTTTGCTTAAACCCACTGGTCACCGTGAGATGACTCATCACGATGCCGTTCTTTGTTATAGACATCCCAAGATTCATATCCCTAAACTGCTCTATTAACCCAACTTCATTAACCATCATACTTGACAGACGTAACGAGTTTCGGCTCAAGGCATCGGCTACTACATTAGCCTTGCCGGGGTGGTAACTTAAGCCAAAATCGTAGTCCTTGAGGAATTCCATCCATCTCCTCTGCCTCATATTTAACTCCTTTTGATCAAAGAGATGCTTGAGACTCTTATGATCGGAGAAAACTTCAAACCTTACACCATACAAATGGTGTCTCCACATCTTAAGGGCGAACACGATGGCTAACTCTAGGTCATGGGTGGGGTAGGTTACCTCGTGAGGCTTGAGTTGTCTGGACGCATAGGCTACCACTTGCCTGTTTTGCATCAACACGTAACCTAAACCCTTGCCAGAAGCATCGCAATATACCTCGAAGGGTACATTGGGGTCAGGTAAAACTAAAACTGGGGTTGAGGTGAGCTTTTCCTTAAGCTCTAGGAAACTCTTTTCACACTCGGGGCTCCACTCAAACGGGGCATTCTTCCTAGTGAGCTTGGTTAAGGGTAGGGCTAACTGCGAAAATCCTTTGATGAACCTACGGTAATATCCAGCTAAACCCAAAAAGCTTCTAATCTCAGTCACAGAGGTTGGTCTATCCCAATTCATCACAGCTTCTATCTTACTTGGGTCGACAGCTATGCCACCTTTTGACACAACATGTCCTAAGAACTTTACCTCCTCTAAGCAAAATTCACACTTAGACAACTTAGCGTATAACTTCTTCTCCTTTAATACCTCTAAAACCAGCCTTAAATGACGCTCATGCTCCTCGTGGGTCTTCGAATAGATGAGAATATCATCTATGAACACAACCATGAATTGATCTAAATAGGGTCTAAAGATCCTATTCATATAATCCATAAAAACTGTGGGAGCATTCGTCAAACCAAACGACATTACATTGAACTCAAAGTGTCCATACCGAGTTCGAAAGGCGGTTTTATGAATATCCGAATCTCTCACTCTAATCTGATGGTAACCGGACCTTAAATCAATTTTAGAAAACACTACTGCTCCTTTTAGTTGGTCCATAAGATCGTCAATCCTAGGCAATGGGTACTTATTCTTTATGGTTACTTGGTTCAACTGCCTATAGTCTATACACATCCTCATGCTTCCGTCCTTTTTCTTCACAAATAAGACCGGAGCGCCCCAAGGTGAAGCACTCGGCCTTATAAAACTCTTTTCTAATAGCTCCTCTAACTGGGTTTTCAACTCTGCTAACTCCGAGGGTGACATCCTATACGGGGCTATAGAGATTGGTCCTGTCCCAGGAACCAACTCTATGGAGAACTCCACTTCTTTTTCGGGAGGGAACTCGGGTATTTCATCTGGAAACACCTCGGGATAGTCTCTCACCACAGGTATCTCACCTAGGTTCTGCTCCAAGTCTACATCACAGGCGGCTAGGAGAACATATCCTTTAGTTTTCTTCCCACTACAGAAGACCTCTACGGAATTTAGAGTGCTGACCCTAATGGGTTGAGTGATGTTTTCGGGAGGAGAAGGGAAAACTACGATTTGGGTTCCACAATCTAACATCACACGATTGGGGTGAAGCCAGTTCATGCCTAAGATAATGCCTATGTCTTTCAAGGGTAAACAAATTAAATCTATGATAAAAGACCTATTTTCTACTACAAGATGACAGTTTAAACAACAACGGCAAGTATTAACAGGGCGATTTGTAAGAGTAGAAACAATAAGATCGAAGGCAAGTTTAGAGACTTTTAGATTTAAGGACTCTACACTAGCAAGTGAAATGAAAGAATGAGTAGCACCAGAGTCATATAGTACAGTTAAGGGTTTACCGTTTACTTCGCACATACCTTCAATGAGATCTTTGGACTTCTTGGCATCTTCCGCATTAAGGGTAAAGACCCTTCCTCGGTATTGTGGTCGGGGGTTTTGGTTCGATGTCCCTTGTCCGGTGCAGTCCTTTGCATAGTGGCCAGGCTTGCCACACTTGAAACATACATTCTGACCGGCTAAGCATGGGCGATTCCCGTGGTTCTTTCCGTATTGTGGGCAGACATCCGCAGTCGTTGCTCCGGGGTAAGCAGCAGGGGTTTGTGGTGCCTTGTTCTTGGCTCCACTTGGTCCTCCATTGTGGTTTCGGGGTCCACCCGGTCCACGGGGTTGATTATTGAAATTCCTCGGGCCTTGATGTTGAAATGGCGGCCTTTGGTGTTGCTTGGATTGTTAGTGAGCAGTAGCTCTTGGCGGTTGTTGTTGTTGTTGTCGGAACTGGTTGGACTGGTAGGGGTTGTAGTGATTCCTCGACGGGTACTGCGGTTTGAACTTCGGGGCTTGAGGTCCGAGCCCCTTAGCTCCCTCCGCCCTTGTGATTTGAATCTTTCTCTGTCCTTCTTCAGGAATCCAGCACTTGTTGACCAGAGTCGGGAAGTCTCTGATCTCCATATGGGCCACAGCGTAGTTCATCTCTGCCTTCAGACCGGCCTCATACTTCACACACTTCCAAACCTCATCGGGGTTCCCTTGGAACACCCGAGAGAACTTGATTAGCTCCTCAAACTTCGCAGTGTATTGGGCTCTGAGACCCTCCTTGGGTCAATCGCATGAACTCAACGTCCTTCGCGTTCCTTACGGACTCCGGAAAGTACTTCTCATAGAAGTAAGTCTTGAACAGCTCCCAGTCAATGGGAGTTCTAGAGGCTTCTAGCAGATGCCTCGTGCCGTTCCACTAGAACTCGGCGTCGGACTTCAGCATGAAAGCAAGAATGTGACCTTACGCTCCTCCGAAAGGTAATCTATGCAGTAGATCTTCTCCATGTCTTTGATCCACTCATCGCCTTTGCTCTGGGTCCATTACCCCTCGGAACATTTGGCGGGTTCGCCTTGCGGAACTCGCCGAAGCGGGCTTGTTCCACCATCTCAGCAGCAGGGGGAGGAGGGGGAACAGGAGCATTGTTCGCTTGTTGATCCATTCGGTCGAACATCCGTTCCATGGCTTGCGCCATGCGATGGACAGCAGCAGCAGTTGTATCATCTTGTTCAACATCGGGTGTAGTCCTAGGTCGCCGTCATGTGCCATTGGTCCCTAAACACATGAAACAATGAACATCAAGTTGATCAGGCTCAATATCCATGCAAAATGAGCTAGTTACCATGGCACTTGCAACCAACAGAAGTCATGCATCTCTAGTCCTACAGCTTATCTCTATCAAGCACTACACATGACATAACTATCGTATTATGCTTATAAAGCATAGTCAGTCCAATCCTCAGGCTCCATGAGAATCGAACTGCTCTGATACCATAATGTAACACCCTAAATCTTAACCCAAGACTACTAGTATGTACTTAGGTTAATCTTTAGAATATTACCTCTTGGTCTCATCTTTTACTTAGAAAATACTTAGCGGAAATATGGGTAAAATTTTTCTTTTTGGAATTTAAAATCAAAGTGAGAGCCACGCACGAATCCATAAGAGGAAGCATAGAGAAACATATAAGCAAAGCATAAGAAACATATCATGTCATGGGAACATCAACTGAATCATAGATATATATATATAACGTGCCTACCCAAAGAGGCAGGACTATTTGATACATTATGAAACAAGATACAACTGAAATGCAATACAAGGAAATCATAAAAAGCAAATACAAGAGAAACTACACCCATACCTATGTGCACCTAGAGTAGACAACCTCATATACAAAAGAAGGTTTGTCCTCAACTATGTGGCATGTGTGCACTATCTACTACCCCTCCTATGTCTACTCCTGCTGGTCCGAATACTATGGGGTCGAGTCGATCCACTGACGAATCTCGGCGGGAGTGGTCGAGCGCATCATCGGGGCATGTCCACCGCGGCGAGGGCGCATAGATGGCCGTCGAGCCAACCTCGGCTGGACCACCGTCTCCTCACTCCCAGCCCTCATCGGTGGAGGAGCGGGACTGGAGCTCTAACTGTAAATGTGGGATGGCGGGTCCTCGGATGGGTCCGTCTCCGAGTACTGGGGACGCGGCACATACTCGGGGTACTCGCGTACCGCTGATGTCTCGGGCTCCATGCGGAGGATCTGCTCATCGCGTGGTCTCGCTCGCTCAAAAATCCCATTATGACGGTAAGGAGCAGTCGGGGTGAAGCGGTAGCTCGGGACGGGGTGCGCGAAGGGTCGTCCTATGAACATGAATACTCTGGCGGTCTGGCTGACCCTCAAAATGGTATGACCCGAGTGCTGGGTTATGGTGCAGCTCCCATACTGGGGTGTCGATGAAGAGTACAAATGTCGCCATCTGAAGATATGACGGAAGTAAAGAGAGAGGGAATGAGAATCTTTCTAAAAGAATTCTCAGTAGGGTTATCCCTACCTAGGTGACATCGTCACATCCTCAGGAACCTTGGGTTTATTTCTAAAAAGATGTGCATGCATACAATTTCCTTTTAAGTTATCTTTCCAAAGTGTTTATTTATCCAAGGCCCATCATATTTTACAATGCGTCTTATAGCTAAGCCTAAAATAACCTAATGATATGAGTGCATCATAAAGGTAAACCAAACAATAGAATAACTAGGAAACATTGGCATAAGTATAGTTTATGTGACATTGTTAACTTTAACTTTCATCTCATGGGGCCGCCCTAAAACTTCTCTAGGTTATGAGCTCATACCTTAACTAGTCGTCACTAGTTCTTACTTATCCTATGATAAGCGTAACATAATCCCGACTTAAAGTACGGGCTAGGGGGCAAATTAAGGATCTCCTTTCTAGGATCATTTCCTCTTTGAAACGCTTTGCTAGCCACGTGGACCTCGCAATTTGTCCGCTTTGGCAGGCTGCATCTACACATACCCTCACGGATTTGTCTCCTCCTGGGGGTGCTCGGCCGAACCGGTGTCACCCAGGAGAAGCGCGTCTCAGTGTTGTGTCACATTTATATTCTCATAAGTATTAAATCACAATTACCTCATCATTTATCATATTCATTTTTATCATGCATTCTCATATAGCTTTTTCATAACATATATATCATCACATGAAACTTTCTCAAAACATTCGTCACATAAAACTTTTACACAAACATCATCACATAGTCATATCTAACAATCATCCCCATAAGCTCATAGACATGATATGTTATAACTCATAGTGTTTTAAACTTCGATTCTTATGAGTCTTAAACTTGCAAATTAATTGTTCTAACATTATCCTTAACTTCTTTATACACCTATAGTTTGACAATTAATGAGTTATACAAATTTTATGCTCAAGAACTAATCCAAATAGCACTAAGCAGAATTTGGACAGCTATATGTTTATGTGATTACGGAGTTCTAGAAATTAGGGTTTGGATCTTTATCTCACATTCTAAGTTATTGATCATCAACACCTAGTCTCTTGGGAACCTATAAGGTTATAACTAAGTATTTCTCACCTCACCCTATGGTCAAGAACATCTCTAAACCTCAAGAGTGCAGAAATCAAAATACTAACTTTACGGGTACCTAGAAGTCACAATAATGACCCTTTCTAAGTTCGTTTGCTCCTAAGGTTTCAAGATTAAGTCCTAAAATAATTATGAGTCATTCCTACACATATAAACTAATTTAAAACCATGATTATTGAATGTAAACCTTGCTGGACAGAATCCAGAAAAATAAATCTTTAAGGGATCTAAAACTCTCAAATTAATTCTTTTCTAGTTCCTAACTTATCCTATCTTTCACATATGAGTCTTAACATAATTATTACCCAAACATAAGCATATTAACATCATTAACACAGCTCATACAGTGGCCAAACATAGCAAGGCAGAACCGAAACAGAAACTCCATTTAAAGGCATTGAATCATAGTTTCTAAAGCACATAAAATACTAGTTTCTCTTGGAACCTTATTAAAACCTTCAAAACTCTTTTATGAACACTTTTATCATCTAAACTCATGAAAATACTTAATAGGGCAGTGGCTATATTATTTTCATCTCAAGAGGTCCTAAATTCATAACACTTAGTTCTACACATTCCTTATACTCATATAAGTTTAGAAAAATTATTAAAACATAGTTTTCAATACTTGAAAACATTAAGGCCTCATAGGGCGGAAATATGAACCATAGGAAATAAATGTTTTAGACCTTTGTTTGAGATATCATTGGGCAAGTCTTTGAGCTCTAGAATCATTAAAGTGATGACATAAAAATAAACATGCTCATGCACTTATTTTAGTTATTGCTAGAAAGTAAAGTGAGAGCATAAAATAAATATGTGGTGCAATATATTATTATCTTTGATATTTAGGTGAGGACTTGAAATATAAATATGATAATGCAAAGCTTGAAACATAAACATGATAATGCAAGTTCATTCATTATCTTGGGATTTAGTGATAGCAAGGAAATAAACATGATATGCAAAGCTTAAAATAAACATGATGCAAGTTTCATTTTTATGTTTAACTAGAGCTCATTTAAGACTTTAACAAGATAATAACCCCATACAATATCTCAAAGATCACAACACAAGAATCGAAAATCATATAAAAGAGAAAGAAAGTGAAGCTACATCAAGTTCTTTATTAAGTACTCCAAACCCCTATCTAGAGACAAATCTCTAGAACGTGCCGGCCAACTTTAAGGTTGACAAGGGTAGGCTTGGGCTTTTAGAAATCCTTAGATTAATTTTCTTAAGTTGGAAAACCATGTGAGCTAGATAACATATAGATGAAGTTGTAAGAAAAGGAAAACTCAAGCTTTAGAGGTTTCTTTGAGATGAACACAATGTCATCATCTAGAAACTCTCATCATCAAGCTATCATGCTCAAATCAAGGCCTCATGGCCGAAAATGAAAGGAAAGGAAAGACAAAGGAAAGTTCAAAAAGAATCCAAGAGAAAAGTAGAGAAAAACACTTTCTTGAGCAAAATAAAGTTTGAAAACAAATCCCTACCTTTTGATGAAGATAAAAGCTTGATCTTGAAGATGGAAATGAGATGAGCAACACCCCCTAGAATGGTGGTGATGATTTCAGCTAAGGAAAGGAAAAGGAAAGGAGATGTGTTTTGAGTGAAGTTGTGTTTGAGGTGTGGTGTTTGAGAGGTTTGATGATGGTTCAAGGTTTTGGGGTGGTGTTTGATGGTTGAGAGGTGATGATGAGATGAAGAGATGACGAAGATAAAGATGAAAAGAAAGGAAGAACACTCTTGGAACTTTGAGAGAAAAAGGAAAAGGCTCTAAAACTCTAAACTTTGCAAATGCTTCAAGGTGCAACAAAGCTATCACAAGCATCCTATTTATAGAAAAACAAAACCATGGAGCTCACAATGGGAGGGTGCTGGCCGTAGCTTTGAAGGACAAAGGGAGAGAAAAATATCTCTTTGGTTGTGTCATAGAAGCATGGTTTGAAGTATGGAAGCTATGCTACAAAGTATGGCTTGATGTGAGTTAATTTCCTATCAAATTTTTATGAAATTAGGCTTCTAGAAATAATGCATGGCTGGAACTTTTCCAGCCACAATTAAATGGGAGAAATGGGTTGTTTTAATTATTTATTCATGTGGAAATTCAAGCTTGATTGAAAGTTATGACAAGGTATAGTGTATGTGACTTGAGGTATGGCCTTGGAGTGTTGAAAAATTGAACATGTGATGCATATGGAGGAGGTGAGGCTTCGGCCAGCTTGGGACAGCATAATGGGAGGATGATTTGACCATTTAATTGTGTGTTAATGGTAGGTTTAGATGTGTATTAGCTTAGGTACAAGGTTAGGAATGATTAAGCTTAAGTTTAGGTAACTAAGAATGTGATTTAGAGAGTTTATGACAAGTTTAGGAGTGCTCATACATCATTAAAGAATTTAAAACTCATTTATGAATAAACAATGTGTAACACAATTCCATGATTTAAGGAATTGGAAAGAGAAAACACTATTCAAGATTCTATGACTAGGTGTCATAAAATTAAAATATGATTTTAGGTTGTAATTAAGTACTATTTGGTTCTAATCAACTTTAATAAATTATTTTGACTCAAGATTAATTAAGGAAATTAATTAACCTTCGATTAGAGCCTAATATTGCTTAGGTTTGCTTAATCACGCGATTAAGCGTAAAAATACGAAACTAGGGGCAAAACCGTAATTTTGCACTAATTTTGCCCGGGACTTCAAAAATTAAAACTGAGGTCATAGAATACATAAAAACGCCTTTTAAAACCATCCGAGAAGTTTGGGTTCATCAAGCACTTGCAAGCGGGTAAAACACCACAGGGGCGTTTTGGTCATTTTGACTAAAACTTCAAAAACGAGATTTTCGATCCCGGGAAGGTACATAAGTTTTCTAATCCCCTTCCAACTTTGAGTTTGCCCTTCGAGTACTGCCGCACTGGCTTTCCTCGAGTCATTTGAAAATGACCTCAGGGGCATTTTGGTCATTTTCACTCTAACAGAAAAATCGGGGCGTTACAGTCATCACCTAAGATCTTGAAGCTCAAGACTTGTCCTTGGATCTTAAATGAAATGTTTAAATCATGACTACACCTATAGATATGCATTTGGCCATGACATGGAAAATGGGGTTGTGATGAGTTTTATTTGACTTTATGACTCAAAAATTGTGTTTTAGAACTTTTGTAAGTTATGCCTTGGAAGTTTTGCAAGTCTTGGAAACTCAAAGTAATAAAGGAGCATTTTCATGAGAAAAGAGGTTTATTATTGAAACTTATATTTTGTTTTCTATTTGGTATTGATATTTGAGCGTTGAAAGAGGCAAAAATAATTCCAAGAGTTTTCCAAGTCTTAAATCAACTAAAGAGGAAAACTAGTGTCTTGAAACTATCAAGAAATATGATTTTCTAATGATCTTGGAATCAAGTTTTCAGCCACTGTTTTGGCCTTCTCATTTCGGTGAAATTCTATTTGGAGGGGTTTTAATATGTAAAAATTGATATTACTTGTTGCAAAAATTAGTTTTGGTGTTCTAGGAAAGCTAGTAACTAGAATGTATCCAAAATACAATTTTCTGGTGCTCGTAGGAAGTGAAAATTTTGCTACTGCCTTGGCATTTCAAAATCTATGGAAAGATGTTTGAAAGGTGTTAAATGTGTATAAATTACTAATACTTGATGTAGAGGTCATTCCAAGTGTTTTTGAGAAAGACTAGAAACTAGAAAAAACCGAAAACGTGGTTTTAAGACCCCTAGAAGTTAAAAATTTAAGGTCACTATTTTAGCAACATTATTTTGGTCAAAACTCTGTTTGGAATACAATTTAAGTGTAAAAATTTCTAATAGTCGTGGTAGGAATTAATTCTAGCATCTTAGGAAAATCCGGTAACTAGAAAGAGTCAAAACGCAAATTCTATAACCTCGAAACTGTTTATTTTAAGATGTTGTCCCAACCTGTCTAGTGCTGTTTAATATTGTTCATGAGGTTAAAAGTTAGTGGAAATTAACGTGGTAGGTCCCTTAGATGCATAAAAGAATGATTTCGGTAATTAGATTTAGGGTTGTAGTTTTAGCCTGAGTAAAACTATTATCACATGATATGTCCAACTTGCACTGCAAATTTCATGCGGTGTAAGAAACTGCACACCATAATTTTACCAAACGGGTAAAATGCCATACTTGGGAAACAAATATTGCCTGAAATTTAAGTGTAGGTCTAAAATCTTCATTTCTAATCATTTCTAATCTTATTAATCCAATATTTTCTTTGTCTCAGGCATCTCTTTGTCCCGATTATAAGGTTTTGATGTTTCCAACGAGCCTGCAGGGCCTGCATGGTTACTATTCACTTATGTGTTCATCAAGCCATTCTTATCTTGAATAATGCTATCAGAATCATAAAATTCTGATTAATAAAGTCTAGTAAAACTTTCGAAATAAATTTCAGGGTGTTAGACTTTAGCCCTATCAATATTTGCAGGAACTACATCTTCACAGTTGTAACACCCTAATTTTTAACCTAACTCTCTAGAATACATTAGGTTAAACATTAGGCTATTACTTCTTAGTCTCATCATTTTAATAAAATACTTAGCAGAAATTACGGGTAAATTTTTTTTTGAAAACATAAAGCAAAGTGAGAGCCGCGAACTTAACTATTCGAATGACAGAAATGTAAAGCACGCGTAACAATCATTAGAAATCATAGACTAAAGCATATAACCAAGGAACAACAATCATGATAATCGAAGGAACATTTCATTAATAACTTAATTAGAGTACATAAATAGTCATACCTTCATGGAGACGGGAGCTTGTAATACAGCGAAAATAAAATACAACATAAAACAAGAAAGTACAAGGTACAAGGTACGACTAGAAGATAAACCCAAAACGCTACCCTCCTACTAAGCTACGAGTACAATCTACAACCCCTCCCAAAAGGTATTGCCGAAGAGAAGATTTCCGTAAAAGCTTAGGTACTCGTAAAGCTCTCCATCGGAGTCTAGTGACGACGGGGGTCCTCGGGTGATGGAGGCAGGTAACCGGGGAAACACTCTATCTCCTCCTGAGTAGGCCAGTGGAGTGTGAAGGGGACTCGTGGCAGCTGAATGTGAGCTCCTCGACGCGAGCGCATCTCGGCTCTCCTTGCCAAGCGTGGCTGCCTCACGGTCTCCTCGCTCCCCTCTCGCCGGAACTGGGGAAAGGGAGCAGAGCCCTCCGAAGGGAGATGCATCGGTGAATCCTTGGATGGATCAGTCTCGAACCTCCTCGAGCGAGGCACGTACTCCAGGTAGTCACGGAAAGCTGAGGGAGAGGTGCGAGCGCGGCGCAGCTGCTCATCACGAGGGCGAGTGCGCTTGAAGATCATGTCATCACAACCAAAAGGTGTAGTAGGGGTGAACTGGTAGCTCGAAATCGGATAAGCGAAGGGTCGTCCCATGTACACAAAAACACGGATGGCACAACGACCCTCAAAGTGATACGAATGGTGGTCCGGGTCGTAGTGCACCTCCCACACTGGCGTGTCAATGAAAACCACGAACGTCGCCATCGGTCTCTAAAGATGTGATGGAAGAAAGAAGAGAGAGGAGTGAGAATTCTTGCTAAAGAATCTCAGTAGGAGTCTCCTACCCTAGGGTTATATCGTTCACATCCTCAGGAACCTTGGGTTTAATTATAAAACAATGATCATGCATATAAGATTCAATTTAGGGTTTTCCAAACTAATTATCCAAGGTCCATTCCTTTTAGCATGCATCTTGACGTTATGAATGTAGCATATTATATCATGGATGCATGTCAATACTTGAGCACATATACAACACATCAAAGCATATAAGCATAAACCATGTGGCATAAGGGCATAAAATTCTAAAGTGAATCATTCCTCAACTTCGTGACATCAATCATGGTACTTTAGCATAATAAGCCACCCTAAAAATAACTAGGTTATGAGCTCATACCTCATCTAGTCATCACTAGCTCTTGCTTATTAGCTGAATAAGCAAAACATAAATAATAATAATCCCGACTACTTGAAATGCGGGTAGGGGCGAGGATCACCTTTCTTAGGATATACCCTCTTTGAAACGCTTTGTGGGCATTAAGCCACAGCAATTTGTCCGCTTTGGTAGGCTGCATCTACTCATACCCTCACGGATTTGTCTCCCCTGGGGGTGCTTGGCCGAATCGGTGTCACCCAGGCAAGCGCGTCTCAGTGCTTTGTCACATAAAAATCTCCTAGGGGTGCTCGGCCGAACCGGTGTCACCCAAAGTTTTCAGCTCATATGGTACTCATAAACATTTCTTTTAACCCTTTAAGGTTTGATGGAAATTCGGCAGCATAACAGCTGTTAAACCGAATTTCCTTCAAACTGCCACAAGCAAATTCACACAACATGTTCTCATGAAATATCATGCTATGATAAACTTTAACATTTTCATCAATCATTTTCTTATGCATCAAGCACATCTCATCATATCATTGCATCATATAACACATCATAGCATTAACAACTTCGTAGTGTCTTATGCATTGACCCTTAAGGTCCTTAACTCACATTCTAAGTTATAAATCATCAAACCTAATCTCTCGGGCACTTATAAGGTTATAACTAAGTATTTCTCACCTCACACTATGGTCAAAAACATCTCTAAACCTCAAGGATGCAGAGTTCATAATCCTAACTTTACGGGTACCTAGGAGTCACAACAATGACCCTTTCTAAGTCCAGTTTGTTCCTAAGGCATCAAGATCAAGTCCTAAACCATTTATGAGTCATTTCTACACATTTAAACTAATTTAAATCCATGATTACCATTTCTAAACCTTTCTGGACAGAATCCAGGAAAATCAAACATTAAGGGATCTAAAACTCTCTAATTAATTCTTTTCTAGTTTCTAACTTCTCTTATCTTTCACATATGAGTTTTAACATAAATTATACTCAAACATAAGCATATTATCACCATTAACACAGCTCATATAGTGGCTAAACATAGCAAGGCAGAACCAAAACAAACATCTCCATTTAAAGGCATAAAACACAATTTCTAAAGCACATAAAATACTAGTTTCTCTTGGAACCTTTTTCAAACTTTCAAAACTCATTTATAAACATTTTTAACATCTAAAATCATCCAAATACTTGAGAGGGCAGTAGCTAAATAAATTTTATCTCAAGAGGTCCTAAATTCATAAAACTTTGTTCTAGACATTTCTTGTACTCATATAAGCTTAGAAGAATTATGAAACATAGTTTTCAATACTTGTAAACAAACAAACCCTTAGAGGCCGAATACTCAAGCCAAAGAAATAAATATTTTCAAGCCTTTGTTTGAGACAACAATGGGCAAGTCTTTGAGCTCTAGGTTCATTTAGGTGATGACATAAAAATAAACATGCTCATGCACTTATTTTAGGTTCCTTTAGAAAGTAAAGTGATAGCATAAAATAACCATGAGATGCAACTCATTATTATCTTGATATTAAGTAAGAACTTAAAATATAAACATGATAATGCATAGCCTGAAATATAAATATGATAATGCAAGTTCATTCATTATCTTGATACTTAGTGATAGCAAGGAAAATAAATATGATGTGCAAAGTTTAAAAGTAAACATGGATGCAATATTTATTTTAGTCTCATCTAGAGCTCTTACAAGACTTTAGAGATTACAACCCAACACATATCTCATCACAAAGAGAGCTTTAGAGTTCTTGAACCAAGTTCTCAAAGGAACTATGAGGTTCTTGAACATCATCATCAAGCTCAAAATAAATAAACTTTCAAAACAAAACAAAACCTCAAAGCAAAGGAAATAGAACTGAAACCTCATAGAAAAAGGAAAGGAGGATGAAACTAAGTTAAGTTCTTTATTAAGTACCCAAAACCCCTATCTAGAGAAAAATCTTTAGAATGTGCCGGCCAACTTTAAGGTTGACAAGGGTAGGCTTGGGCTTTTAGAAATCCTTAGATTAATTTTCTTAAGTTGAAAAACCATGTGAGCTAAGTATCATATAGATAAAGTTAAAGGAAAAGAAAAACTCAAGCTCTAGAGGTTTCTTTGAGATGAATACAAAGTCATCATCTAGAAACTCACATCATCAAGCTATCATGCTCATAAACATGGCCTCATGGTCGAAATGAGAAGGAAGAAAAGAACCAAAGAAAAGTTTCAAAAGAAATCCAAGAGAAAGCTAGAGAAAAACTCTTATACAAGAAAAATAAGTTTAGAAAAACATTCCTACCTAGAGTGGATACAAAAAGCTTGAACTTTTGAAAAGGAAAACAAGATGATGAGCTCCTCCTTGGGGCTAGATGGCTTCGGCCTTGTGAGGAACAAGGAAGAGAAAAATGTGTTTGGATGAGGTTTGATGATGGTTCAAGGCTATGGGGTGGTGTTTAAAGGTGATGAGATGATTATGAGATGAAGAGAGAATGAAGATGAAGATGAAGAACAAGAGAGAACTCTCTTGGAACTTAGAGAGAAAAAGAAAGGAAACTTAAGAAAGCTTAGAAACTTGAAACTTACCAAAAGACTAAAAGTGACACAAGTTCATCTAAGGCACCTATTTATAGAAAAACAAAACATTGAGGCCCTCCAAGAGGAAGCCTTGGCCATAGCATTGAGGGGGAAAAAAGGAGAGAAAAATATCTCTTACACAAGGTCATTCAAGCATAGTTTGAAAGTATGAGAGGTATGGCTTCAAGTATGGTGATTTGAGTGAATTTCCTATCAATTTTGAATGAAATTAAGCTTCTAGACAATGCATGGCTGGAACTTTTCCAGCCACAAATAAATGGAGAAAAATGGGTTATTTCAATTAGTTATTCATTTGAAAAATCAAGCTTGATTGAAAGTATGACAAGGTATGGTGTATAGGACTTGAGGTATGGCTTTGGAGTGTTGAAAAATTGAACATGTGATGCATATGGAGGGCATGGAGCTTTGGCCAGACCTGGACAACAGAGAGGAGGTGAGATTTGATCATCTAATTGGGTGCTAATGGTAGGTTTAAGTGTGTATTAGTTTAGGTACAAGGTTAGGAATAATTAAGCTTAAGTTTAGGTGACTAAGAATGTAATTCAAGGATTTTATGACAAGATTAGGAGTGCTCATACATCATTAAAGAATTAAAAATTCATTTGTGAATAAACAATGTGTAACACAATTCCATGATTTAAAGAATTGGAAAGAGAAAACACTATTTAAGATTCCATGACTAGGAGTCTTGAATTTAAAATAGGATTTTAAGTTGTAATTAAGCACTTTTAGGTTCTAATCAACTTTAATAAATTATTTTGACTCAAGATTAATTACCTTCGATTAGAGCCTAATATTGCTTAGGTTTGCTTAATCACGCGATTAAGCGTAAAAACACAAAACTAGAGGCAAAATCGTAATTTTGCACTAACTTCGCCCGAGACCTCCGGGACCAAAACTAAAGTCACAGTCTACATAAAAATGCCTTTTAAAACCATCTGGAGAAGTTTTGGGTTCATTCGGTACTTGCAAACGGGTAAAACACCGCAGGGGTGTTTTGGTCCTTTTGACCCGAGAACTCGAAAAACGAGATTTTCGATCCCGGAAAGATACACAAGTCATCTATTCCCCTTCCAACATTGAGTTTGCCCTTTGAGTATTGCCGAACCGGCTTTCCTCGAATTCCGGGCCGAAAATGACCTCAGGGGCATTTTGGTCATTTTCACTCTTACAGAAAATCGGGGCGTTACAACAGTCATGCTTATATTTCAAAATAAATTAACTTAAACAAGTGCTACTATTTTGATAGCATAAAGTTCTAGTCAACTCATTTTCAAAAATCTCAAAGGTGTTACCAAATTCCTTACATAACAAGGACTAAATATAGCTTTGTTCCTAATACAATTCAAATAATTAAGAAAACTATTTGTAATACACTCCATAAAAAGAAAACTGTATATATAGTATTTCAAGTATCCATAAGTTTTTTTTTTTCCGATAAGTAACACGATCAGCCTCATATAATTCCATAGGGGATCAAACTAGTAAACCATATGTTAGAAATAAATAACTACATAGAATACATCTTAGAACAATACTATTACCCTATTTCCTTCGACACCCAATTAACAACCTTAGGCACCAGGGTAAAAGCATTTCCTCATAGCCAAACATAGTCTATTCCTCAAAGACAGCAAGCAAGAAGAATTTGCAACATTTTGAGCTATCCTTTCAAAACCATATGCCTTTTCCATATAAGCCTCAGAACATCAGTTTACGCCACTGCACATACACTAGGTAAACATATTTTGAGCTCATTCCTGAAAAGATGACACAATAATTAATAATAAGGTCCTCCCTTATATTTCCTTCTTCTATTGAGTTGAATATTCTTAATCAAACATAGACCACAGCTCTTTAGAAATCTTATTAGAGTTTAATCGATATTACAAAACTCTACATGGATAAACAAATACATTATGAATCTGGTCCCCTCGACATTCCATGTATTCTAAACAATAGATAGTAACCATACTAAATTCAAACACAATGTATCTATATTGTACAACGTACACACCCATATAGAACACCACATAAAAATTGACATACACACACACACACCCTACCTACACACACATAGAAGAATAGATTACCTCCCAGTGTATCACCCCCTCTTATAATGTGTATCACCCATATCTAAATGAAATTTGCAGCACTCAAAATATATCAGTTTATCACCACTCTCATTCCTCACCTCCTCTCAATTTATGTATCACCTCAATCTCACTATAATAAACTATCATTACTCCTATTGTTTCACCTATGAATTCCTTGTATTACTTCTAAAATATATTCCTCCTTCTTCCTTAGTTCTGGAAAAATCTTTCTTGAAATGTTATGCCTCCAAGCAGGTATACCTACATCCGCAAAACAAGCCAACAAAATCCACCACATTTAAAATAAAACTAAGTTACATCTTTTGCTACTATGCCTCTCTTCATTATTGTTTTAACTCCTTACAAGTGTATCACTCTCATTTAGTCTCGAACACATTTCATCAATTCTATATATCTTCCTGAAGTTAACCCACCCATGATAGCATTATGAGTACTCCTATATGCACCAACAGTTCATGCATGCTTAACACAATTTCAACAACTCATCAGTAGTACTAGAATATTACCACAATCATAGACACATATGATGTAACCAATTAGGACATAATCAAACACATATCAAACATCATATTTTAGTCATACTCCTAACAAAATAACCCTTCTACTTGGAAACATTCATGTACAATAAATACAATTAAATCTCTCCTTAATCACCTAATCCACTATGTTCTAGTGGCTTAACAAAAAGGATGCCATTTTTAGTGCATTATTCTTATGAATTTTCTTGTTTTAAAAAAATGAAGTTGTTTTTCCACTTCCAAACAATCCATACCGTTACCAACCTTTTTTGTCTCTTTCCTTATTAGCATATCCATCCAACATTCAAAAATATCTTTGGACTATGTAGAGCAACCCATTTCACATTTCTTTCTTTTAGCCATTTGCACCAAATTGCATATGCAAATTCACAATTGAAAAACAAGTGATATCCATCCTCAAAAATTTCTTGCTCACAAAGAACATACAAGGTCTGAGTTTGTTGAAAGGATTTAGTGTTGACTCTATTTATTACAACAAACCATACAAACATCTGTACCTTGGTGGATACCTTTCTATATGGCCTTACAAAAACTATAGCTATTAATGCTTCCTAACTTTGCATTAACTGGACTACCATCCTTAGAGACTAATTTAGTGTAGAAAAATCTTTTTTTTTTTTTGTCTAACTTCCATACCATCCTATTTTGGGAACCTCTCTTTAACTTGATCATACCCATCACAATGTGAACTTCTTGGAGAAGATCTAAGTCTTTTTTATATATTTTCCCACACCATTGGAAGTTCCATATCCATTCCAATCCATCCCAAAATCCATACTCATTTACTTTATTCTCCTTTTGTTTTGGCAAGGTAAATAGTGTAGGTAATAATTCTCTTAGTGTTATATTCAATGCCCATATATCGTTCTAGAAACTCGCATTATTCCCTTCTCCAATTTCTATATGCATACTCCCTACCAAGTTTCTCAAGAGGTCCTCATAATCAAAATTTACATTACAAATTTTTTCCTACACTTTGCCCATAATTCTTACCTCTTGGACAACTACAAGTTCTTTCAAGCATAGCTCCTTGTATAAAGCTACTACTTTTTTCCATAAAGGGCAATCCTCTTTAGAGTATCTCCACCCCAATTAAATAAAAGTGTAAAGTTTTTCACTACTAAGTACCCTACCCTAAGGCCCCTTTTCTCTTATGGTTTTTGAATTTGTCTCTATTATACTAAAGCCATACCATTCCTATCCTCCAACTTGCCCCAAAAAAATTTGCTTTGTAGTGAGATCATTTTTCACCACCCCTGTTACCACATAAGTTAAATCCTTGTTTTTAAGTAAAAGAAAAAAATAATTGAATCTTTTACTTTACATATCAACATGCCTAAAGAACCCTAACAAAAGGACAAGGCACATGCCAAACAATAGTTATTCTATATTTATCTTCAACCCATATTGAAATACAAGCATTAATAAAAGTGAAATAAATTATTTCTTAATGATTTAATCATGGACTGCTATGATATTATTTGTACAAAAAATATATAATTCTTTGTAACCTAAAATCACCCACGTTAAATCATTAAGAAAAATTGGAAGATAAGATGTGAAAGCATACCTAATCATCCATAGAAATTGATATTAATCTTCCAAATTGATACATATGAATTCTTTAGATAATGTAGCTCTGTTTTCTAATGATGGGATGTCAAAAGAAAGTGGTATACATATAACTTTGGGATCATATACAAACTTTTATAATTGTAATAATTAACTCTAGTATAATTCAGCCCATCATAAAAATAGAAAGTTAGGTCATATGTTATCTAGGTCATAATAAGCTCATACTTGATATTTTAGCCCCAATTAAGATTACTTCAATTTGAGTCAAATTTTATTGTAACACATAACATGCATTTTCATATATAGACACTACTAGAAATACATGATTTACCGATAGATTTTACTATCAGAATTTTTTCCATCAGTTTTATTAGCAAATTTACGATATATTAGAGAAGAAATTGGAAGCCCATATTCTTTTTTTGATAAATAAATTACCTGCAAAATATATGCTTGTAACATTAGCACCTTTTGGTGCCAATACAGTGTGCTAATTTCCACCAATAATATTAGGCTTGTATTAGCTCATGTAATTCCCTGATTTTTCCTGTTGTGCAAAATTACCAAAACACCCTTAGGGTCATTTTTGCACAAGAATTGAGGGCAGCTAGTCCATGCCATCCTCAATGGGGTTCAATATTAGAGTGAGACTATATGTGATTTAGAAAGCACTCTATGCGAAAATCACAATCTCCAATTTTTTTCATTTGCAAAATGACCAAAATGCTGCTGAAGTCATTTTTACCCAGAAATTAAGGACACCTAGTCCCTGCAATTCTCAAGGGATTATTTTGATGTTTGAAGGGGACTAGATGCATTTTGGAGGGCAATAGATTTGAAAACCTCAATCCCTGATTTTTCCCATGCATAAAATTACCAAAATGCCACTAAGGTAATTTAACGCAGTATTAAGTGACGGCCAGACCTGGTCATCATCCGAGAGTTGGATATGTTAATTTAAGGGGATCTCTGATGTTTGGATGAGTTTCAGGGAGTTTTTATGAAAAATTACCATTTTACCCATACTTAGTGCTAATTAAGGTTAATTAAAGTAATTAAGGGAATATAGGCAATATTTGTAACGCCCCGATTTTCTGTTAGAGTGAAAATAACCAAAATGCCCCTGAGGTCATTTTCAGCCCGGAATTCAAGGAAAGCCGCCGTACTCGAAGGGCAAACTCAATGTTGGAAGGGGATTAGTTGGCTTGTGTACCCTTCTGGGATCGAAAATCTCGTTTTTTGAGTTTTCGGGTCAAAATGACCAAAATATCCCTATGGTGTTTTACCCGTTTGCAAGTTCCGGATGAACTCAAAACTTCTCCAAATGGTTTTAAAAGGTATTTTATGTATCCTGTGACTTCAATTTTAGTCCCGGAGATTCCAAGCAAAATTAGTGCAAAATTACAGTTTTGCCCCTAGTTTTGTGTTTTTGAGCTTAATCACGTGATGAAGCAAACCTAAGCAATATTAGACTCTAATCGAAGATTAATTAATTTCCATAATTAATTTAAGGTCAAAATAATTTATTAAAGTTGATTAGAACCTAAGAATGCTTAATTATAACTTAAAATCTTATTTTAAATTCAAGATTTCTAGTCATGGAATCTTGAATAGTGTTTTCTCTCTCCAATTCCTTAAATCATGGAATTGTGTTCCCAATTGTTTATTCACAAATGAGTTTTTAATTCTCTAATGATGTATGAGCACTCCTAATCTTGTCATAAAATCCTTAAACCTCATTCTTAGTTACCTAAACTCATGTTTAATAATTCCTAACCTTATACCTAAGCTAACCTACACTTAAACCTATTGCTAACACATAATTACATGAGAGATTTTTCTTCCTCTCTCTTGCTGCAATCTGGCCGAAGCCACTCCTCCCCCATTTCCATCACATGTGCAAAATTTTGACACTCCAAGGCCATGCTTCCACCTCACTTACACCATACTTTGTCATACTTTCCACCATGCATGATTTACCAAGTGAATGACTAAATGAATTAAGCTAATTTCCCCATTTATTTGTGGCCCAAAAATCGCCAGCTATGCCTTGCTTCTACATGAAATATTGCATTCAAATTTGAAAGGAAATTCACTCAAATCACCTTACTTGAAGCCATGCTTTGTATCATAACCTCCATACCTCAAACCATGTTTGAATGACACATTATAAGAGATATTTTTCTCTTCCTTCTTGCCTCATTGCTACAGCCAGCCCCTCCTCCCATTGGGCTCTCATTTGTTTTCATTTTCTATAAATACCTTACTTTCTTGAGCTTGCAAACACTTTAGATCATTTGCTAAGTTTCAAGTTTTCTAAGCTTTCTTTGAGTTCTTCCTTTTTCTCTCAAGTCTCAAGAGAGTTTCCTTTTCTCTTCATCTTCATCTTCTTCATCTCTTCATCCCATCATCATCTCATAACCTCTAAACATCACCCCACAACCTTGAACCACCATCAAACCTCTCAAACACTTGACCTCAAACACAACCTCACTCAAAACACATCTCCAACCTCTTCATCCCCCCCTTGGTTGAATCATCATCCACCCTCAAGGAGGAGTTGCTCATCTCTTTTTCTTTCAAGAGTTCAAGCTTTTTATCTCCACTCTAAGTATGAGTGTTTTTCTAAACTTATTTTTCTTGAAAATGAGTTTTTCTCTAGCTTTCTCTTGGATTTCTTTTTGAAACTTTTCTTTGCTTTTCTTCCTCCTAGTTTCGGCCATGAGGCCTTGTTTGGTACTTGATAGCTCAATGATGAGAGCTCCTAGATGATGACTATGTGTTCATCTCAAAGGAACCTTTAGAGCTTGAGTTTTTACTTTCTTTAAGTTTCATCTTTATTTTCTAACTCAAAATGATTTTGATCCAAGACCACCTTCACTTTTTCTTGTTTTTGATTTCGGCTTCTTTGTTTCTTTTCCTTGACGTTCGATTTTGGTTTCCTTTTCTTTGAGATTTTGTGTTTCTTTTGAAAGTTTATTTCTTTTGAGCTTGATGATGATTGTTCAAGAACCTCATAGTTCCTTTGAGCACTTGGTTCAAGAACTCTAAAGCTCTCTTTGTGATGAGATGAGTGTTACGTTGTTTGATCTCTAAAGTCTTGTGAGAGCTCTAGATAACATTAAAATGAACCTTGCATTCATATTTATGTTTATGCCTTGCACATCATACTTACTTTCCTTGCTATCACTAAGTATCAAGATAATGAATGAACTTGCATTATCATATTTATATTCCAAGCTTTGCATTATCATGTATATATTTCAAGTCCTCACTTTAACATCAAAGATAATAATGGGTTGCATCTCATGTCTACTTTATGTTCTTACTTTATTTTCTAATGGAACCTAAAATAAGTGCATGAGCATGTTTATTTTTATGTCATCACTTAAGAGAATCTAGAGCTCAAAGACTTGCCCATTATATTTCAAACAAAGGCTTGAAAATATGTTTTTCCCTAGCTTGTGATTTCGACCTTAAGAGGTTTCCTTGGTTACAAGTTTTAAAATCCATGTTTCATAACTTTTCTAAGCTTATATGAGTTCAAGAAATATCTAGAACAAAGTTTTATGAATTTAGGACCTCTTAAGTTTGATTTAATTTAGCCACTGCCCTTACCAAAAATTTGATGATTTTAGATGACAGAAATGTTTATTCATGAGTTTTGAAAGTTTGAAAAAGGTTCCAAGAGAAACTAATATTTTACGTGCTTTAGAAACCAAGTTTTATGCCTTTGTAAGGAGATGTAATTTCGGTTTTGCCTTGCCATTTTATGACCACTGTGTGTGCTGTTTGATAATGATAATATGAGTATGTTTGAGTATACTTAATGTTAAAACTCATATGTGAAAGATAAGAGAAGTTAGTAACTAGAAAAGAATTAATTTGAGAGTTCTAGATCCCTTAGTAATTGATTTTTCTGGATTCTGTCCAGCATGGTTTAGAAATGATAATCATGGATTTAAATTAGTTTAAATGTGTAAGAATGACTCATAAGTGGATTAGGACTTGATCTTGAAACCTTAGGAGCAAACTGAACTTAGAAAGGGTCATTATTGTGACTCTTAGGTACCCGTAAAGTTAGAATTTTTGGTTCTGCATCCTTGAGATTTAGAGATATCCTTGACCATAGTGTGGAGTGAGAAATACTTAGATATGATCTTATAGGTACCCGAGAGTTTAGGTTTTGATGATTTATAACTTAGATTGTAAGTTAAGGACCTTAAGGGTCAATGCATAAGGCATTAAGAAATTGTCAATGCTATGATGTTTATATGATGCAATAATATGTTGAGATGTTTATGATGCATCAGGAAATGATTGTTTGAGATATGAGTTTATCATAGCATGAGGATTAAATGAGGAATATGTTGTGTTAATAGCTTGTGGCATGAGTTTCAGTTTGAAGGAAATTCGGTTTAACAGCCGTTATGCTGCCGAATTTCTATCAAACCTAAAAGGGGTGAAAAATGTTTTAAAGTACCCTATGAGATGAAAACCCTGGGTGACACCGGTTCGGCCGAGCACCCCCAGGAGATTTTATGTGACAAAGCACTGAGACGTACTTCTCCTACTACGGTGAGGAGGAAGCAAAACCGTGAGGGTACTGACATGAGCTTTACCAAAGCGGACAATTCGTTGTGTACTCGAGGCCAGTAGAGCGTTTCAAAGAAGGTATGTCCTAAGAGAGGAATTCCTGAGCCCCCTAGCCCGTACTCTTAAGTAGTCGAGTATGTTATTTTATTATTCGCTTATTTAGATAATAAGCAAGAGCTAGTGACGACTAGTTGAGGTATGAGCTCATAGCCTAGGTTTTATAATTTGGGGTGGCCTCTACATTGCTAAAGATTTCATGAATGATGTCACACATACTGATGAAAGTTCCATTTGAGAATTATTGCCCTTATGCCACATGGATTGTTTTTATATGATTTGATTTGTTGATATATATGCTCAAGTATTGCTATGCATTCATGCTTAAATATGTTGCATTCATGACATCAAGATGCATGCTAAAAGGAATGACCTTGGATAATCGGTTTTATAAACCCTAATAATGAACCTTTTATGAATGTACACCTTTTTATAATTAAACCCAAGGTTCCTAAGGATGTGAACGACGTAACCCTAGAATAGGAGACTCCTACTGAGATTCTTTAGTAAGAATTCTCACTCCTTTCTCTTCCTTCTCTTTCTTCCATCACATCTTCAGAGAGCGATGGTGACGTTCGTTATTTTTGTTGACATGCCGACTTGGGAGGTTCACTTTGATCCGGATCACGGATCATACCATTTTGAGGGGCAGTGCATCGTACGAGTCTTCATGTTCATCAAACACCCCTTTGCACACCCTGTACAGAGCTACCATTTCTCCCTGATGTCACCCTACGACGATGTGATAGTTTTTTAGCGCGCTCGGACGCGAGACGAGAGGATTCTGTGGACGTACACTGGTGGTTCGATGCCTCGAGACTTCCAGGACTTCGTGCCTCGGTCTCCTAGTTCAAGGGACAACCCTTCCGAGGACCCGCTGACGCATATGTATAGCGAGAGCTCTGCTCCTACACCTCAGTTCATGCAAGGCGAGAGCGAGGAGACTGTCACGTAGCCGAGACTGGCTAGACGAGCCGAGACTGGCGAGAGCGAGGACCCACAATATTAGGCTCTAATTAAAAATAAATTATTTCTATTAATTAATTTGGAGTCAAAATAATTATTTGGAGTTAATTTAGGCCTAAGATTGTTAGAAAAACTCAAATCTCATTCATAATTAAAGATTAGTGATAAAAACACAAAAGTACTTTATGACATATAAAAGCAAAAGTATGAGACAAGTGGTACATTCTCTCTCCTTTTCCTTAAGATTAAGGAAATATTGGTATTTGAATTTTGAATTAATTAAGTTTAGTCATATTAATCAAGCAAGACGACCCTCTAACCTTGTCTTGAAAACCTTAAACACCTAATTATCAATCCTTAACCACTCCCCTAATTAAATCTACCCTTAATCATAATTTTAACACTCACAAAACACAAAAATATCCTCACCTAACTATTCCATACAGCTTCTGCCCCCTTCTCGTCTCACTCTCATATTTTGATTTTTTTTCAAACACTCTCACACTCAAACTCTCTCATTCTTACCACTCACCTTTTTTGGCCAAACTTGTCCATCAAGTAAAGTAAAAAAAAAAAAGCACTCTTGCCCTCTCTAATCTCAAGCTCTCTTCCTCTTCTCCTTCACCTTCAAGAACCTCCATTTTTGTTCTTCATCCAAGCTTCAAACATCAAACCAACACACCACCACCATAGATCTTCTCTAAAACACTTAAGTTTTCATCTCTACATATCAAACCAACACAAAAATTCTTTTTCCCATTTCCTTTTACATTGCCAGAAACACACCTTTGCTCCAAGAGAGGACTTCTCTTTTCTTCACAAAAAATGAAGCATTTTCATCTTCAACCAAGAAGCACACTTGGTAGGGATTTTATTCTTGAGTTTTCTTTTCATTTCTACTCTTTTCTTTTGTTTTTGGTTCTGATCAAGGTCATACCTTGATGATGAGTGTTCTTGATGATGGTTGTAAGACCATCATGTATTGGACCTCTAAAGCTCAATGCTTGATCTTTGGTTTCAAAAAAAAAAAAAGAGAGAAATAATATTCATTTGGTTTCTTTGTTGTTTTTGAACTTGCGATAAGTCCAAGAAAATGAGGTTCTTTGAACCATGGGAATGAATGACTCTGAAGCTCATTTTCATTTTGTTAAGATTAATGGGGTTGCAAGTCTTACTCTTTAAAGTCTTGAGTTTTAAGCTCTAATAAGATATAAAAATATGGGCTTACATTTATGTTTATGTTTCAAGTATTGCATCTTCATGTTTATATTTCAATGCCTTGCATATCATATTTACATTACAAGTTGTCACCTTATTATCTAAAAGCTTAAAAATGAAATTGCATTTCCATGTTTATATTTCAAGTCTTGCATTTCATGTTTATATTTCAAGTTGTCAGCTTATAATCTTAAAGACTTAAAAATGGGTTTGTATCTAATGTTTATATTTCAAGCCTTGCACATCATGCTTATATTCCCAAGTTGTCACCCTATAATGTTAAAGACTTAAAATAAGTTGCATGGCATGTTTATGATTATAGTCATCACCTATGTCTCTAAAGCTCAAGACTTGCCCCTTTGGTTTTAAATGGAAATTTTGATCATGGACACATATTCATATGTGCATGTCAGCCATATAGTAATAGTGGATTTGAAGTTGGTTTTATTTTATTTTAAGATTTAATCTTGTTTCTTGAGTCTACAAAGGAATTTTGAAAGAGATAGGAATTCAAAAGGAACAAAAATGTGATTTTAAATAAGTAAAACCATATTTATGAAATTTTAAGTTTTGCTACTGATTTAAATGGTAATAATTAATTTCTAAGGACAAAATGATTTCATGTGTTTTAAATACGTTAAAGTAGTTTTTGAGAAAAACTAATTAGAAAAGGTTAAAAATGTAATTTCTAAGCTTTTTGGTAATTTTAATTTTGGCACCGTTTGACACTGTTTAAAATTATAGGACACTATTTGGCACTATTCATGTGGTAAAAAATGTGTTAAAAGTTGTTTCATATGTCTTAGATGTCTAGGAATGGCTTTTAGGAAATACTAGCAATTGGAAATGGTCAAAAATATAATTTCTAAAGCTTTTGTAATTTTAATTTATAGTCCTATTTGACACTGTTTAGAACTGTTCAACACTATTTTTGCAGTATTTGCATGCACAAAAATTATCAATAATTGTTTTAAAAATTATTTTAGCATCTTAGAAAAAACTAGTAACTAGCACTACAAGAAAGCCGTGGGAAACTAACGCATTAACCGACGAGTTTTTCGACAGGTACAATTTTTATCGATGGCATTACGACAGTTATGAGGGCATTGGTGATAAGGCCATCGATGAATATTACTGACAATAGAAAAAAAAGATGTCGGTTATTTTCTATGCTTTTACCGACTATATAATTAAATAAAAGGCATCACCTCGGTCGTCAGAGACATATTTATACCAACCGGTTTATTTACTTTTACTAATAGTTATTTAAATAAATAAATTCTAATTTTTTTATATTTTACCGACGAGCATATCGACGATTTTTTGTTATTTGTGGGAAAATTATATTTAAATAAATATTACAGACTACTGACAGTATTACCCGTCGAAAATAAATAAATTTTTTTATAATTTTCTTTTTAACTATGATCTGATTGGTAATGTTATTTAATATTTATTTATTTATTTATATAATAACCTAATTATCAATTAAATTGATATTAAATAAGAAAATAGTAAAATGAATAAATCCAACTAATCAAATAAAATATCAAATTATGAAAATAAAATATATACAAATTACAATAAATGTAAAAAAATCTAGAATGGAAAAAAAAAATGAAGCTAGATAAAAACTAGATGAACTCTTAGATGTCGGCATCGTCGGCAGCGTTGGCAACATCACCATCATCATCATTAACTGGACCATCGTTGTCATCCACCCCGTCTAACGGTGAGTGGCCCTTAGCAATGGAGGGGAGTGTGATATGGCCATATAGGGGAATAGGGTCTAGGGGAGTGTCTTGTAGAAGCTGCAGGATTCCAACACCTGCATGTTCCAAAAGAAGCTCATCACATCAGCAGTGATTTGCTGGTGCATCTTCTGAAGCTGAGCCTTCTCCTTCTTTTCTTTCTCGTGCTGTTGGCGATCTAAGGAGAGCTTAAGTTCTTGGATGTCTCTCAACTGCTGCTCCATAACTGCTCAGCCTGCCTGCTGTTCCTGGAGCTGCTAAAGGAGCTGTGTCTGCTACTCCTACTATTGTTGGATCAAACTATGCCTGCTGCTGTAGCTCCTGGTTCAGGGCATGCACCCGCTCCCTCAGGGCATCATCCCTACTAGCTGACCTAGTGGTGGAAGATGGGGATATACTCTCAGGGTAATACCCCATCCTATATATGCGACTCTTGTAAGGGCCACCAACCACCTGGGCCTAGACATCTTCCTCATTTGGAGGAGGAGAAGGAATGTCAGCATTGGGCCCAGCCTCAACCACTTGGGTCTAGTACTGGGTCTGTGTTTGCTCTTAGAGGTCAGTAAACTCATGCTACAAAGGGAAAACAATAAAACACATTGTAAGTAATAATCACAACGTAAATGAAAATAATAATAAAAATTAAGTAAAGTTATGTATAAATTCAAACTTACATAGGTCACCTCGGAGCGATGGTCCACCCAAACCTCTTCAGACTCCCCCCCTCTGCTCACCCTTTTAGGTGTTGTTCTCCAGAAATAGCTCACCCTGTATCGGAGGGTAGCTCAACTCACTCGCTTGCACAAATAACCACAATAAAATCATAAACATATAGTATTTTCCACAATTCAAATATAGTAAATGTTATTGTCAGAACTGCGATCGCAACGGGGACGGCGAGAAATTTTAGTTTTTTGAGAATTGGAGTCACCACCAAGTTTATTTGAATTACAAAAACATGGAAAAACCCATTTTATTAGAAAACAGCCTTCAAAAACCAGATATGGGTTCAAAAGTCGGTTATGCATAGCGAAGGATAGAAACTTAATCCTACAGCACCCGTAATACACCTATCCTTAGACGGTACCTTTGAAAATTGTGCAAATTAATTAATAACCCCTTAAAAACTTCAGTAAAAGGAAAATTAAAATCACAGTTTAAACACATAAATTAAGAAAAATCAATTTTCAAAATTATTTAGAATTTAAACATATATATTTACAATTGAAACATATAAATTAAGAAATTAGTAAACAAATATAAAAATTAGTTTTGGAAAATAATTTACAATTTTAACACATAAACTAAAAAATAATTTACACAAAATATTTACAATTTAAATAATAAATTAAGAAAAATTAATTTTGCTTGATAGGGGGTCACCTGCTCCAACATATCCTCTGTTGCAATGAAGAATTCAAAGTCATGTAGTTCTGTAAAAATATTTGTGTGTTGGTTGATTTTAATTAATTGAAAAATCTTTTTACAAAGAATTATTATTATTTTTAAAATAAAATCCTTTCTTGTACAGGATTTAAGTTAGCACTCGGCTACTCAATAAATTTTTATGATTGAATAATGGTGAAGGTAACATTTGCTACTCAATCATCGTTATTGATCATTGCACAAATCAGTAAAATAAAATTTTTTTGAGAAAATATTTTTAAAAATATATGCATTTTTTTGACAAGAGGAGAAAGTTCTTTAAAACTTACTCTTGTCTAGGATTTAAGTTAGCATTTAGATACTCAATAAATCCTTATGATTCAATAAGGATGAAGATAACATTTGCTACTCAATCACCATTATTGATCATTGCATGAAAAGTTATTAATTTTTTTTTGAGAAAAGAATTTTATTTACAGAAAAGAAACGTATTTATTTTATTTATTTTTTACGCTAATTTCAACATTGACACAGTTAATAAATAGCCCAAATAGAATTAACTTGTACAAAATACTCAAACAAGTAAAATAATCGAACTAAAAATGAAGAGGCCTAATTACTATTTCTTTTAAACTTTTCATTTTTTTAATTTTTTAAAGACTTTTAAAACAAAATGTACTAAGCACAAAATAACTTAATCACTCACTAATTCAATTTACTTAATTCCCCTCAAATAATTCAAACAAATTGCTAAAACATGTTACAAACTTTCTCTCTTTCTTTTTTCATTTTAAAAGAGAATTAACTCTAAGACAAAATATTTCTGAACTCAAAAAGAAAAACGAAACCCATTAAGCCCAAGTTTTTGGACAAAAACAAATCAGTCCAAAGCTAGCTACTAACGGCCCATATGGAGTAAATCTCATCCTAAAAATAAAATAAAATGTAGTCCAGACCAAAACATAAATAAATCAAAGGAATGCAAAAAAAAAAATGGAATAATAAAGCTAAGTACACTTGTCAGTTAAGGTTGACACAAATCAAACACTTGGATTGTGGATTCCTTAGAGCACATGTTAAACAACTTCAAAAGCATTGTTATTCATTTTTCTGGTCTTAGGTAACCAAACAATGCAGCCCATATGACCTTAACAACCCCAAATAGCACTCAACATCAAAGGATAGAAAAACCAAAAACTATCCAAGAGGTAAAATGAAACTAGCGTAGGTTAGTGGGGAAGAATCTAGAACATTGAGATCTTGTTTTGGGCTTAGAACAAACAACTCAACAAAACTTTTGGGTTCAAAATTTGCCACTGAAACAAACATTGCCAAAGAAATTCGTTAGTCCAACAAAAAATATCCTTTATTTATATAGTAACCGTGGTCCACAAGGGACCACACTTCAAATGAATCCTAGACAACTAATGAACCTCAAACGTAAATATACTAAACAGAGGACAAAACACTATAGATAAAATATATAATAACATTAGTGGTGAGAAAATTTCAAAACAAAAGAATCTCAGTTTCATTCTTTACTCTTGTGCTATAAACACATGTACAGAAATATAGAGAGCTAGAGAGAAAAGGAAATCTCCTTCTTGCATGTGAGGGTGAGAGTTCCAGATCTACAGTCAAAGTGATGGTCATGGTTGTGAATGGGAGAGAGATGTACGATGGGGAAAAGAGTGAAGGCTACTGGAGGCATGGCCAGATCAGGCCTAGGAGGAGTTGCGTCACGTGGTGGCTGGTGGTGGTTAAGGCCGTGGCTGAGAGGTGGATGAGGAGGGGATTCTGTGGGTGCTATGAGGACAGATCTGAGGAGGATTTCTGGTGTACATGCAAGGAATGGAGGAGGAGTTTGCAGCCATGGTGGAGGTGAAGGTGATCTATGTTACTTGGACACGGGTACAAGATACGGTAATTTTGTAAAAAGTGGACTACCGGTACGTCAATAATAAAAAAATCATAAATTTTATATGATAAAAACCATCCATTTCAGCATAAAATAACACTAAATTGATATGATAAAACCAATCTAACAATTTCATATGATAAGTAATTAAATAGTTACGCAATTTTACAAGCTGGTCTTGTCCAAAACACACAACAATGGCAGCAATAAAGATTAAAAGGAGAAAGGTAAACAAAATGGAAAGATACATTAAATTAAATAATTACACAATTTCATAGGTCGCAACGCTGCAGCTTTCGTAGTCATTCTACCGCTGCAAGGTCATGTCATAGATCGCGTCACTATTCCAGTTCCATCTTCGTTCGGCATCCCATCTTCACTGGTGCCCCAAGCTTTATCATCCTCGTCGTGTCCAAATCGAGCTGCGTTACTCCAAACTCGAATCTGCTCATCTCCTATCCTAGCATCACAGTCGGATTTGAGTCACTCCAAGCTCACATCTGCCCATCTCCTATCCGAGGCGAGTTCATCTCCGTTTGCATGTCCCTAATGCACCAGTGACGTGCGAGAGAGAAAGTGAACAGTACAGAAAGAGAGCACAAACGTTAAGCCGCTGGTAGCTGCTCCGTACCGCCCTTTTTCATTAGCCACTGTTAGCTTCCCCAGCCAGCCACAGTGATGTGATATGGCAGTGAAGAATAGCGCAGGTATAGGAAGTTCTGGTTTGAGTGCTTGTGCTGCTTGTGGTTTCGCAGAGTGGGAGAGCGAGAGAGAGAGAGTGAACAATACAGAGAGAGAATGAGTGAACCAGTGACAAATGCAATGTTTTGCGAAAATAGCATACCTAAAACCCATGCCTACCTAATGCATACCCGTACCTGACGTGTACCCAGTAGGGTACTTTTCCAATTTCCGCATACCCATGCTTCAGTGAAGGTGATTCGATGGTGGCTTAGGAAGTTTTGATTCGATAGTGGCTTAGGGAGTTTGTGGGTGGAAGATGATGATGATGATGCTAAAGGAAAATAGGAGACTCAAGCATGAAATTGATGATTTTATGGCTGCCTTGAAGGTTAACCCGCCACCTTTTCTTTATTTTCTTCTTAAGTTTCATTTGTTCTGGGATATGTACATGGACTATTATTTATATTGAGGATCATATGGATTAGGCCTATGTTGACTAAGGTTGTGTATGATGCTGAGATATGATGTATTGTGTGTGTATATGTACGTTAATTCACTAGAAACTTGGAAACATGTGATTCACGATTTAAACATCAAATGAAAAAAAGTCTGAAACCAAATGATGAGAGAAATGAAAATAGAATACCACTGATGTTTTTTTTTTTTTTTTCCAATATCTCCACTTTCAACTCCCTGCAATTAGTGATTGATTTTTCAACCAAAAAAAAAAAAATTCAAAGTTATGATGATGGATTGGTGCCCCCCTTATTGTTACTGGTTGGCTTATATAGCCATTCTTCTCTATGAATGATGGAATTTTTAGTGCTCATACAGGTTGGTTGTAGGGCTCCTACAATCAGTTAAGGAGCAAACACATTCATGGCTTTGTAATGAGTGGAGAGAAGCACTGTAACACCCTAACTTTTAATCTAATACGCTCGAGTTGCATTCCAGTTAATTATTAGTTATTACGCCTTTGTTTCAGAAATTAAGTTATTCTTCTTTAAAATATAAGTAATAAAAATACGACTAAATTTTTATTAAACTTTAAAACCAAAATGCAAGCCGTGTGTGTAACCCCCCGATTTTTCTGTTAAGAGTGAAAATGACCAAAATGCCCCTAAGGTCATTTTCGGCCCGGAATTTGAGGAAAGCCGATCCGATAGTACTCGAAGGGCAAACTCAATATTGAAAGGGGATTAGATGACCTGTGTACCTTTCCGGGATCGAAAATCCCATTTTTCGAGTTTTCGAGTCAAAATGACCAAAACGCCCCTGCGGTGTTTTACCCGTTTGCAAGTGCCGGATGAACCCAAAACTTCTCCAAATGGTTTTTAAAGGCGTTTTTATGTAGACTATGACTTTAGTTTTGGTCCCGAAGGTCCCGGGCGAAATTAGTGCAAAATTATGGTTTTGCCCCTAGTTTCGTGTTTTTACGCTTAATCACATGATTAAGCAAACATAAGCAATATTAGGCTCTAATGGAAGGTTAATTAATTTCCTTAATTAATCTTGAGTCAAAATAATTTATTAAAGTTTATTAGAACCTAAAAGTGCTTAATTACAACTTAAAATCATATTTTAATTTCAAGATTTCTAGTCATGGAATCTTGAATAGTGTTTCCTCTCTCCAATTCCTTAAATCATGGAATTGTGTTACACATTGTTTATTCATAAATGAGTTTTTAATTCTCTAATGATGTATGAGCACTCTTAATCTTGTCATAAAATCCTTAAAACACATTCTTAGTTACCTAAACTTAAGCTTAATTATTCCTAACTTTGTATCTAAGCTAATACACACTTAAACCTATCATTAACACACAATTAGATTATCAAATCTCCCTCTCTCCATGCTGCCCAGGTCTGGCCGTGTACCCTCCTCCCTCCATATGCA
Source organism: Dalbergia cultrata (assembly GCA_031216105.1). Classification (NCBI taxonomy): domain Eukaryota; kingdom Viridiplantae; phylum Streptophyta; class Magnoliopsida; order Fabales; family Fabaceae; genus Dalbergia; species Dalbergia cultrata. Next base: position 726,223 of record JAVHNL010000113.1, on the reverse strand, counting down.
TCACATGTTCAATTTTCTAACACTCCAAGGCCATACCTCAAGTCACATACACTATACCTTGTCATAACTTTCAATCAAGCTTGAATTTCCACATGAATAAATAATTAAAACAACCCATTTTTCCCATTTATTTGTGGCTGGAAAATTTCCAGCCATGTCAAGTTTCTAGAAGCCTAATTTCATCAAAAATTGATAGGAAATTAACTCACATCAAGCCATACTTTGTAGCATAGCTTCCATACTTCAAACCATGCTTGAATGACCTTGTGTAAGAGATATTTTTCTCTCCCTTTTCCCCCTCGAAAGCTACGGCCACTTTCCCCCTTGGTGAGCCCCATGGTTTTTTTTTTCTATAAATAGGATGCTTGTGATAGCTTAGTTGCACCTTGAAGCATTTGCTAAGTTTAGAATTCTAGAGTTGTCTTGCTAGTTCTTTTCTTTTCTCTCAAAGTTCCAAGAGGTCTTTCTCTTCATCTTCATCCTCTCTTCACATTATCACCTCACCACTTCAATCCACTATATCATAACCTTAGATCATTATCAAATCTCTTATACACTAAACCTCAAACACAAGCTTCCTCAAAACACATCTCCTTTCCTTTTCTTTCTCTTTGGCCAAAGCCATCACACCACCTTAGGAGGAGTTGCTCTTCTCATTTTCCTTTTCATGTTCAAGCTTTCATCTTCATCACTTGGTAGGGATTTGCTTTTCAAACTTGTTTTGCTCAAGAATGTGTTTTTCTCTAGTTTCCTCTTGGATTCTTTTGAACTTTCCTTTGTTTTTCTCTTCTTTTTCATTTCGGCCTCTTGGCCTTGTTTATGAGCATGATAGCTTGATGATGAGAGTTTCTAGATGATGACCTTGTGTTCATCTCAAAGAAACCTCTAGAGCTTGAGTTTTCCTTTTCTTAAAACTTCATCTATATGATATTTAGCTCACATGGTTTTTCAACTTAAGAAAATTAATCTAAGGATTTCTAAAAGCCCAAGCCTACCCTTATCAACCTTAAAGTTGGCCGGCACGTTCTAGAGATTTTTCTCTAGAGAGGGGTTTTGGGTACTTAATAAAGAACTTGACTTAGTTTCATTCTCTTTTCCTATCTACCAAGTTTCAGTTTTGATTCCTTAATCTTTGAGGTTTTGTTTGGTTTTGGAAGTTTATTTATTTTTGAGCTTGATGATGATGTTCAAGAACCTCATAGTTCCTTGAGAACTTAGTTCAAGAACTCTAAAGCTCTCTTTGTAATGAGATATGTGTTGGGTTGTTATCTTGTTAAAGTCTTGAATGAGCTCTAGCTAACCATAAAATGAACCTTGCATCATGTTTCCTTTCATGCCTTGCACATCATGTTTATTTTCCTTGCTATCACTAAGTACCAAGATAATAAAGGAACTTGCATTATCATGTTTATATTTCAAGCTATGCATTATCATGTTTACATTTCAAGTCCTCACCTAAATATCAAAGATAACAATATGATGCATCTCATATTTATTTTATGCTATCACTTTACTTTCTAATAAAAGCTTAAACAAGTGCATAAGCATGTTTATCTTTATGCCATCACTTTAATGAACCTAGAACTCAAAGACTTGCCCATTGTTGTCTCAAACAAAGGTCTAAAATAATTATTTTCCATAGTTGAGATTTCTTCCCTAGGGGGTTTTTAAGTTTTCCAAGTGTTAAAAATATGTTTCATAAATTTTCCTAAGCTTATATGAGTATAAGAAATACGTAGAACTAAGTTTTATGAATTTAGAACCTCTTGAGATGAAAATGATTTAGCCACTGCCCTCTCAAGTATTTTTATGATTTTAAAGGATAAAAGTGTTTATAAATGAGTTTTGAAAGTTTTAAAAAGGTTCCAAGAGAAACTAGTGTTCTATGTGCCTTAGAAATTGTGTTCTATGCCTTTTATGGAGATGCACATTTCGGTTCTGCCTTGCTATTCATTTGCCACTGTATGCGCTGTTTTAATGATGATAATATGCTTATGTTTCAGTAAAAATAATGTTAAGACTCATATGTGAAAGATAAGATAAGTTAGAGACTAGAAAGGAATTAATTTGAGAGTTCTAGATCCCTTAATTATTGAATTTTCTATATTCTGTCCAGCAAGGTTTAGACTAGATAATCATGACTCCAAATTAGTTTAAAGGTGTAGGAATGGCTCACAATTGGTTTAGGACTTGATCTTGATGCCTTAGGAGCAAACTAGACTCAGAAAGGGTCATTGTTGTGACTCCTAGGTACCCGTAAAATTAGGATTATAAATTCTGCATCCTTGAGGTTTAGAGATGTTCTTGACCATAGTGTGAGGTGAGGAATACTTAGATATGAACCTATGGATACCCGAGAGCTTAAGTTATGATGATTTATAACCTAGGTTGTGAGTTAAGGACCTAAATGGCCTAAAACGTAATTTCTAGAACCCCGTAATCACATGAACATAAAACTGTCCAAATCTGCATAGTGCTGTTTGGATGGGTTCTTAAGCATAAAATTAGTAAAGAACCTATAGGTGTGTGAGAGGTTAAGGAGGAATACTAGAATAATTAGTTTACATGTCCAAAAACTCGTAAGGATCGAGGCATAAGACAATATAGGTTTATAACATATTAAGCTTTATGAGTTGTGTGAATGTTTTGTTTAAATTTGATTATGTGATGATATGCTATGAAGAAGTTTTATATAATTTGCAACACCTTATGAAGAATGCTTGTGTATGTCCTATATGTTTTCATGGCATAAGCAAATTTGGGGAAATTCGATCTACAGCCGTCATGCTGCCGAATTTCCATCAAATTTGAGGAACTTAGAACAAGGTCTTTTTGAAAATCATGAGAACTTAAATGTGACACAACACTGAGACGCCTTCTTGGGTGACACCGGTTTAGCCGAGCACCCGCAAGAAAATAAATCTGTGAGGGTATTGACACAGAGCTTGCCAAAGCGGACAATACTACTATGCACTAGTTGCTAGTAGAGCGTTTCAAAGAGGAAATGACCCTAAGAGGTGATCCTTAATTTGCCCCCTAGCCCGTACTTTAAGTCGGGATTATGTATGTTACGCTTATCATAGGATAAGTAAGAGCTAGTGACGACTAGTTAAGGTATGAGCTCATAACCTAGAGATGTTTTAGGGTGGCCCCATGAGATAAAGTTAAAGTTGAAATGTCACATATGCTATGAAAAACCAAGAAAGTTATTATGAGATTTATACTTGTCAACTTATGCCACTATTATAATGTTTTTGTTGATTAGTTTATCCTTATGACGCATTCATATCTTAGTATATTCCATGCTTAGTCATAAGATGCATTGTAAAATATGACGAACCTTGGATAACCAATGCTTTAGAAAACTAACTTAAAAGGAGTTTATATACATACACACCTTTTTAGAAATAAAATCAAAGGTTTCTGAGGATGTGATGGCATCACTTAGTTAGGGATTGCCCTACTGAGAATTCTTTTAGAAGATTCTCACTCCCTCTCTCTTTTCTTCCGTCATATCTTCAGATGGCAACTTTCGTACTCTTCATCGACACCCCGACGTGGGAGCTGCACCATGACCCAGCACTCGGGTCATACCATTTTGAGGGTTGCTGCACAGTCAGAGTATTCATGTTTATGGGACGACCCTTCGCACACCCAGTACGGAGCTACCGCTTCACCCCAACTACCCCCTACCATCATAACACGATTTTCGAGCGAGCTAGACCACGCAACGAGCAGATCCTCCGCATGCAGCCTGAGGCGATAGCCGTACGTGACTACCTAGAGTACGTGCCCCGGACTCAGTATTCGGAGACGGACCCATCAAAGGACCCGCCCTCGCACATGTACAGTTGGAGCTCCAGCCCCGCTCCCCCACCGACGAGAGCCGAGAGTGAGGAGATGGTGGTTCAGCCGAGGTTGGCTCGTAGGCCATCCATGCGCCCTCGCCGCGGTGGACATGCTCCGATGATCCGCATGACCACCCCCGCCGAGATCCGCCAGTGGATCGGTTCCACCCCTCAGTACTCGGACCAGTAGGAGTAGGTGCATAGGATAGGTAATAGCTAGTGCACACACGCCACACAGTTGAGGACAAACCTTCTTTTGTATATGAGGTTGTCTACTCTAGGTGCACATGGTTATAGGTGTTGCTTTTATGATTTCCTTGTATTTGCTTTTCAGTTGTATTTCGTTCTTCTATGTACCGAATAGTCCTGTCTTTTGGTAGGCACATTATCTATATAAAATCAGTTGATGTATCCATGTTATTTATGTGTTTTTTTATGATTTGCTCATATGACTTGTATGAATTCCCATTCAAAGAATCATGCGTGGCTCTCATTTTGGTTTTAATTCCAAAAAGAAAAATTTTACCCATATTTCCGCTAAGTACTTTCAAAGTAAAGAATGAGACCAAGAGGTAATATTCTAAGGATTAACCTAAATACATACTAGTAGTATTAGGTTAAGATTTAGGGTGTTACATTATGGTATCAGAGCAGTTCGATTCTCACGGAGCCTGAGGATTGGACTGACCATGCTTTATAAGCATGATACGATAGTTATGTCATGTGTAGTGCTTAATAGAGATAAGCTATAGGACTAGAAATGCATGATTTCTGTTGCTTGCAAGTTCCATGGTAACTAGCTCATTTTGCATGAATATTGAGCCTGATCAACTTGATGTTCACTGTCTCATGTGTTTAGGAACCAATGGCACCGCAACGACAGCCTAGGACTATGCCCAATGCTGATCAAGAGAACGAGACTGCTGCTGCTGTCCGTCGCATGGCGCAAGCTATGGAACGGATGTTCGACCGGATGGATCAACAAGCAAATGTTGTTCCTGTTCCTCTTCTTCCCCCTGCCGCTGAGACAGTGGAACAAGCCCGCTTTGGCGAGTTTTGCAAGGCGAACCCGCCGGTATTCCGAGGGGTAATAGACCCTGACAAAGCTGATGAGTGGATCAAGGACATGGAGAAGATTTACTCTGTGGTTGCCTGCTCGGAGGAGCAGAAGGTCACCTTTGCTGCCTTCATGATGAAGTCAAATGCCGAGTTCTGGTGGAACGGCACCAGGCGCCTGCTAGAAGCTTCTGGAACCCCCATTGATTGGGAGCTGTTCAAGACCTACTTCTACGAGAAGTACTTTCCGGAGTCTGTAAGGAATGCAAAAGACATTGAGTTCATGTAGCTAACCCAGGGAGGGTTTACTGTTGCCCAGTACACCGCAAAGTTCGAGGAACTGATCAAGTTCTCTCGGGTGTTCCAAGGGAACCCCGATGAGGTGTGGAAATGTGTTAAACATGAGGCCGATCTGAAGGCGGAGATGAACTACGTCGTGGCCCATATGGAGATCAGAGACTTCCCGACTCTAGTCAACAAGTGCCGGATTCTTGAAGAAGGACAACGAAAGATACAAGTTACATGAGCGGAGCGAGCTAAGGGGCTCGGACCTCAAGCCCCAAGGTTCAAATCGCAGTATCTGTCAAGGAATCACTACCAACCATATCAAGCCAATCAATTTCGACCACCGCAACAACAACAACCAAGAGCTCCTGTATACCAACAATCCAGGTAACACCAACGGCCACCGTTCCAACAACAAGGCCCGAGGAACTTCAACAACCAACCCTGTGGACTGGGCGGACCCCGGAACCACAATGGAGGACCCAGTGGGGCTAAGGGCAAGGCACCACAAACCCCTCATCGCTTACTCCCGAGCAAAGATCTGGCCGATGCCTCCCTCAATGCGGGAAGAATCACGGGAATCACCCATGTTTGGCCGGTCAGAACGTGTGCTTCAAGTGTGGCAAGCCTGGCTACTATGCAAAGGACTGCGCCAGCAAAGGGACACCAAACCAGGACCCCCGACCATAACACCGAGGAAGAGTCTTTACCCTTAATGCGGAAGACGCCAAGAAGTCCAATGATCTCATTGAAGGTATGTGCGAAGTAAACGGTAAACCCTTAACTGTACTATATGACTCTGGTGCTACTCATTCTTTCATTTCTCTTGCTAGTGTCGAGTCCTTAAATCTAAGAGTCTCTAAACTTCCCTTTGATCTTATTGTTTCTTCTCCTACAAATCGCCCTGTTAATACTTGCAAATGTTGTTTAAATTGTCATCTTGTTGTAGAAAATAGGTCATTTATCATAGATTTAATTTGCTTACCCCTTAAAGACATAGGTATCATTCTAGGCATGGATTGGCTTCACGTCAACCGTGTATTGCTAGACTGTGGGACCCAAACTGTTGTCTTTCCTTCTTCTCCTAAACCCATTAGTCAACCCATGAGATTGTACCTAAACTCCGTAGAGGTCTTCTATAGTGGGGAGAAAACTATGGGATATGTTCTCCTAGCCGCCTGCGATGTAGACTTTGAGCAAAACCTAGGTGAGATACCTGTGGTAAGAGACTATCCCGAGGTATTTCCGGATGAAATACCCGAGTTCCTTCCCGAGAGAGAAGTTGAATTCTCCATAGAGTTGGTTCCTGGGACAGGACCAATCTCTATAGCCCCGTATAGGATGTCACCCTTGGAGCTAGCAGAACTAAAAACTCAGTTGGAGGAGTTGTTGGAGAAAAGTTTTATAAGGCCGAGTACTTCACCTTGGGGGGCTCCAGTCTAATTTGTGAAAAAGAAGGACGGAAGTATGAGAATGTGTATAAATTATAGGCAGTTAAACCAAGTGACGATAAAGAATAAACACCCGTTACCTAGGATTGATGATCTTATGAACCAGTTGAAAGGAGGTGTAGTATTTTCTACGATCGATTTGAGGTCTGGTTATCATCAGATTAGGGTTAGGGATTCAGACATTCCTAAAACCGCCTTTCAAACTCGGTACGGACACTTTGAGTTCAATGTGATGTCATTCGGATTGACGAATGCTCCCGCAGTTTTTATGGACTACATGAATAGGATTTTTTGACCCTATTTAGATCAATTCATGGTTGTGTTCATAGATGATATTCTCATCTATTCGAAGACCCACGAGGAGCATGAGCGTCATTTGAGGCTGGTTTTAGAGGTACTAAAGGAGAAGAAGTTGTATGCAAAGCTTTCTAAGTGTGAATTTTGGTTAGAGGAGGTAAAGTTCCTAAGACATGGTGTGTCAAAAGGTGGCATAGCTGTCAACCCAAGTTAGATAGAAGCTGTGATGAATTGGGATAGACCAACCTCTGTAACTGAGATTAGAAGCTTTTTGGGTTTAGCTGGATATTACCGTAGGTTTATTAAAGGATTTTTCCAATTAGCCCTACCCTTAACCAAGCTCACTAGGAAGAATGCCCCGTTTGAGTGGAGCCCCGAATGTGAAAAGAGTTTCCTAGAGCTTAAGAAGAAGCTCACCTCAACCCCGATTTTGGTTTTACCTGACCCCATTGTACCCTTCGAAGTATATTGCGATGCTTCTGGCAAGGGTTTAGGTTGTGTATTGATGCAGAACAGGCAAGCGGTAGCCTATGCGTCCAGACAACTCAAGCCTCATGAGATAACCTACCCCACCCACGACCTAGAACTAGCAGCCATCGTGTTCGCCCTCAAGATGTGGAGACACCATCTGTATGGTGTAAGGTTTGAAGTTTTCTCCGATCATAAGAGTCTCAAGCATCTCTTTGATCAAAAGGAGTTAAATATGAGGCAGAGGAGATGGGTGGAATTCGTCAAAGATTACGATTTCGGCTTAAGTTACCACCCTGGCAAGGCTAATGTAGTCACCGACGCCTTGAGCCGAAACTCATTACGTCTGTTGAACATGATGGTTAATGAAGTTAGGTTAATAGAGCAGTTTACGGATATGAATCTGGGGATGTCAATAACGGAGAATGGCATCATGATGAGTCATCTCACGATGACCAGTGGGTTTAAGTAAAGGATCATGCTTGCCCAAAGAGAAAATGAGGACTTTAAGGAAACAGTAGAGGCAATAAAGGCCGGTAAATTGAAGGGTTTTGAGCAAGGCCCCTACTGGTTGTGGAGGTTTGAGGGGCGAATCTGCATGCCACAAGATGGCGACCTCTGAGAGAAGATCTTGGAGGAAGCTCATAAGAGTCACTTTGCCATTCATCCTGGTACTACCAAGATGTATAAGGACTTGAAGAGGATGTTTTGGTGGCCCAGACTAAAGAAGGATGTGGCCGCCTGGGTGAGTAAGTGTTTGGTCTGTCAAAAGGTTAAAATCGAACACCAAAAACCTTCTAGCATGTTGCAACCCCTGTCAATCCCCGAGTGGAAATGGGAGAGTATATCAATGGATTTCGTGACAGGATTGCCAAAGACCCAAGCTGGCCATGATGCCATATGGGTAATCGTGGATCGACTGACTAAGTCGACTCACTTTCTACCTATTCAAGTAACGTACTCGTTGGATAAGTTGGCTCAGCTTTACATCCAAGAAGTAGTAAGGTTGCATGGAGTACCATCGACGATAATCTCATATCGAGATCCGCGGTTTACGTCATGTTTTTGGGTAGCTTTTCAAAAGGTGTTTGGTTCCAAGTTGTGCTTGAGCACTGCTTACCACCCACAAACGGATGGTCAATCCGAGAGGACAATCCAAACCCTAGAAGATATGCTAAGAGCCTGTGTCCTGGACCAAAAAGGGAGTTGGGATAAGTACATGCCTTTGATCGAGTTTGCGTATAACAACAGTTATCACGCAAGCATCGGTATGGCACCGTACGAGGTATTATATGGAAGGAAGTGCCAATCACCTTTGTATTGGTACGAGCCCGGAGAACAAAGTGTCTTAGGACCTGATGTAGTGAGGGAAACAACGGAGCAGATCAAGAAGATCAAGGATAGAATCTTAACCGCTCAAAGTAGACAGAAAAGCTACGCGGACAAAAGGCGTAAGCCCTTGGAGTTCCAAGAAGGAGAACATGTATTTCTAAGAATCACCCCCACTACAGGAAAAGGGAGAGCCATGAAAGTTAAAAAGTTGAGTCCCCGATTTCTCGGCCCTTTTGAAATTCTTCAGAGAATCGGATCTGTAGCCTACAAAATAGCCCTACCACCCAATCTATCAAACCTTCATGATGTTTTTCACGTCTCTCAGTTATGTAAATATGAGTCCGACCCTAGCCATGTCCTAGAACCAGAGCATGTACAGTTGAGGGAGGACCTCACTTTCAATCTACCACCTACGAGAGTAGTGGATTACGGAGTCAAGCAATTAAGGAACAAGTCTGTTCCTTTGGTGAAAGTGGCGTGGGGACGAGGCAAGACAGAAGAGTATACGTGGGAACTAGAGTCAGAGATGAAGTCAAAATATCCAGAGCTTTTCTAAGGTAATGAATTACGAGGACGAAATTCTTTTTAAGGAGGGGAGTAATGTAACGCCCCGATTTTTCTGTTAAGAGTGAAAATGACCAAAATGCCTCTGAGGTCATTTTTGGCCCAGAATTCGAGGAAAGCCGATCCAATAGTACTTGAAGGGCAAACTCAATATTGAAAGGGGATTAGATGACCTGTGTACCTTTCCGAGATTGAAAATCTCGTTTTTCGAGTTTTCAGGTCAAAATGACCAAAACGCCCCTGCGGTGTTTTACCCGTTTGCAAGTGCCGGATGAACCCGAAACTTCTTCAGATGGTTTTAAAAGGTATTTTTATATAGACTATGACTTTAGTTTTGGTCCCGGAGGTCCCGGGCGAAATTAGTGCAAAGTTACGGTTTTGCCCCTAGTTTGGTGTTTTTACGCTTAATCACATGATTATGCAAACCTAAGCAATATTAGGCTCTAATGGAAGGTTAATTAATTTCCTTAATTAATCTTGAGTCAAAATAATTTATTAAAGTTTATTAGAACCTAAAAGTGCTTAATTACAACTTAAAATCATATTTTAATTTCAAGATTTCTAGTCATGGAATCTTGAATAGAATTTCCTCTCTCCAATTCCTTAAATCATGGAATTGTGTTACACATTGTTTATTCATAAATGAGTTTTTAATTCTCTAATGATGTATGAGCACTCCTAATCTTGTCATAAAAACCTTAAAACACATTCTTAGTTACCTAAACTTAAGCTTAATTATTCCTAACCTTGTACCTAAGCTAATACACACTTAAACCTATCATTAACACACAATTAGATGATCAAATCTCCCTCCCTCCATGCTGCCCAGGTCTGGCCGTGTACCCTCCTCCCTCCATATGCATCACATGTTCAATTTTCTAACACTCCAAGGCCATACCTCAAGTCACATACACTATACCTTATCATAACTTTCAATCAAGCTTGAATTTCCACATGAATAAATAATTAAAACAACCCATTTTTCCCATTTATTTGTGGCTGGAAAAGTTCCAGCTATGTCAAGTTTCTAGAAGCCTAATTTCATCAAAAATTGATAGGAAATTAACTCACATCAAGCCATACTTTGTAGCATAGCTTCCATACTTCAAACCATGCTTGAATGACCTTGTGTAAGAGATATTTTTCTCTCCCTTTTCCCCCTCGAAAGCTACGGCCACTTTCCCCTTTGGTGAGCCCCATGGTTTTGTTTTTCTATAAATAGGATGCTTGTGATAGCTTAGTTGCACCTTGAAGCATTTGCTAAGTTTAGAATTCTAGAGTTGTCTTGCTAGTTCTTTTCTTTTCTCTCAAAGTTCCAAGAGTTCTTTCTCTTCATCTTCATCCTCTCTTCACATTATCACCTCACCACTTCAATCCGCCATATCATAACCTTAGATCATCATCAAATCTCTTATACACTAAACCTCAAACACAAGCTTCCTCAAAACACATCTCCTTTCCTTTTCTTTCTCTTTGGCCGAAGCCATCACACCACCTTAGGAGGAGTTGCTCTTCTCATTTTCCTTTTCAAGTTCAAGCTTTCATCTTCATCACTTGGTAGGGATTTTCTTTTCAAACTTGTTTTGCTCAAGAATGTGTTTTTCTCTAGTTTCCTTTTGGATTCTTTTGAACGTTCCTTTGTTTTTCTCTTCTTTTTCATTTCGGCCTCTTGGCCTTGTTTATGAGCATGATAGCTTGATGATGAGAGTTTCTAGATGATGACCTTGTGTTCATCTCAAAGAAACCTCTAGAGCTTGAGTTTTCCTTTTCTTAAAACTTCAGCTATATGATATTTAGCTCACATGGTTATTCAACTTAAGAAAATTAATCTAAGGATTTCTAATAGCCTAAGCCTACCCTTGTCAACCTTAAAGTTGGCCGGCACGTTCTAGAGATTTTTCTCTAGATAGGGGTTTTGGATACTTAATAAAGAACTCGACTTAGTTTCATTCTCTTTTCCTATCTACCAAGTTTCGGTTTTGATTCCTTAATCTTTGAGGTTTTGTTTGGTTTTGGAAGTTTATTTATTTTTGAGCTTGATGATGATGTTCAAGAACCTCATAGTTCTTTGAGAACTTGGTTCAAGAACTCTAAAGCTCTCTTTGTAATGAGATATGTGTTGGGTTGTTATCTTGTTAAAGTCTTGAATGAGCTCTAGCTAACCATAAAATGAACTTTGCATCATGTTTGCTTTCATGCCTTGCACATCATGTTTATTTTCCTTGCTATCACTAAGTACCAAGATAATAAAGGAACTTGCATTATCATGTTTATATTTCAAGCTATGCATTATCATTTCAAGTTCTCACCTAAATATCAAAGATAACAATATGATGCATCTCATATTTATTTTATGCTATCACTTTACTTTCTAATAAATGCTTAAACAAGTGCATAAGCATGTTTATCTTTATGCCATCACTTTAATGAACCTAGAGCTCAAAGACTTGCCCATTGTTGTCTCAAACAAAGGTCTAAAATAATTATTTTCCATAGTTGAGATTTCGGCCCTAAGGGGTTTTTAAGTTTTCCAAGTGTTAAAAATATGTTTCATAAATTTTCCTAAGCTTATATGAGTATAAGAAATACGTAGAACTAAGTTTTGTGAATTTAGGACCTCTTGAGATGAAAATGATTTAGCCACTACCCTCTCAAGTATTTTTATGATTTTAAAGGATAAAAGTGTTTATAAATGAGTTTTGAAAGTTTTAAAAAGGTTCCAAGAGAAACTAGTGTTCTATGTGCTGTAGAAATTGTGTTCTATGCCTTTTATGGAGATGCACATTTCAGTTCTGCCTTGCTATTCATTTGCCACTGTATGTGCTGTTTTAATGATGATAATATGCTTATGTTTGAGTAAAAATAATGTTAAGACTCATATGTGAAAGATAAGATAAGTTAGAGACTAGAAAGGAATTAATTTGAGAGTTCTAGATCCCTTAATTATTGAATTTTCTATATTCTGTCCAGCAAGGTTTAGACTAGATAATCATGGCTCTAAATTAGTTTAAAGGTGTAGGAATGGCTCACAATTGGTTTAGGACTTGATCTTGATGCCTTAGGAGCAAACTAGACTTAGAAAGGGTCATTGTTGTGACTCCTAGGTACCCGTAAAATTAGGATTATAAATTCTGCATCCTTGAGGTTTAGAGATGTTCTTGACCATAGTGTGAGGTGAGGAATACTTAGATATGAACCTATGGATACCCGAGAGCTTAAGTTATGATGATTTATAACCTAGGTTGTGAGTTAAGGACCTAAATGGCCTAAAACGTAATTTCTAGAACCCCGTAATCACATGAACATAAAACTGTCCAAATCTGCGTAGTGCTGTTTGGATGGGTTCTTAAGCATAAAATTGGTAAAACTTATTAGTTGTGAACCTATAGGTGTGTTAGAGGTTAAGGAGGAATACTAGAATAATTAGTTTACAAGTCCAAAAACTCATAAGGATCGAGGCATAAGACACTATAGGTTTATAACATATTAAGCTTTATGAGTTGTGTGAATGTTTTGTTTAAATATGATTATGTGATGATATGCTATGAAGAAGTTTTATATAATTTTCAACACCTTATGAAGAATGCTTGTGTATTTCCTATATGTTTTCATGGCATAAGCAAATTTGGGGAAATTCGGTCCCACAAATCATGTCGTCAGATTTCCATCAAATTTGAGGAACTTAGAAAAAGGTCTTTTTGAAAATCATGAGAACTTAAATGTGACACAACAATGAGACGCCTTCTTGGGTGACATCGGTTTAGCCGAGCACCCCCAAGAAAACAAATCTGTGAGGGTATTGACACAGAGCTTGCCAAAGCGGACAATACTACTATGCACTAGTTACTAGTAGAGCGTTTCAAAGAGGAAATGACCCTAAGAGGTGATCCTTAATTTGCCCCCTAGCCCGTACTTTAAGTCGGGATTATGTATGTTACGCTTATCATAGGATAAGTAAGAGCTAGTGACGACTAGTTAAGGTATGAGCTCATAACCTAGAGATGTTTTAGGGTGGCCGCATGAGATAAAGTTAAAGTTGAAATGTCACATATGCTATGAAAAACCAAGAAAGTTATTATGAGATTTATACTTGTCAACTTATGCCACTATTATAATGTTTTTGTTGATTAGTTTATCCTTATGATGCATTCATGTCTTAGTATATTCCATGCTTAGTCATAAGACGCATTGTAAAATATGACGGACCTTGGATAACCAATGCTTTAGAAAACTAACTTAAAAGGAGTTTATATGCATACACACCTTTTTAGAAATAAAACCAAAGGTTCTTGAGGATGTGATGACGTCACTTAGTTAGGGATTGCCCTACTGAGAATTCTTTTAGAAGATTCTCACTCCCTCTCTCTTTTCTTCCGTCATATCTTTAGATGGCGACTTTCGTACTCTTCATCGACACCCCGACGTGGGAGCTGCACCATGACCCAGCACTCGGGTCATACCATTTTGAGGGTCGCTGCACAGTCAGAGTATTCATGTTTATGGGACGACCCTTCGCACACCCAGTATGGAGCTACCGCCTCACCCCGACTGCCCCCTACCATCATAACACAATTTTTAACCGAGCTAAACCACGCGACGAACAGATCCTCCGCATGCAGCCCGAGGTGACAGCCGTACGTGACTACACGGAGTACGTGCCCCGGACTCAGTATTCGGAGACGGACCCATCAGAGGACCCACCCTCACACATGTACAGTTGGAGCTCCAGCCCCGCTCCCCCACCGACGAGAGCCGGGAGTGAGGAGATGGTGGTTCAATCGAGGTTAGCTTGTAGGGCATCCATGCGCCCTCGCCGCGGTGGACACGCTACGATGATCCGCACGACCATTCCCACCGAGATCCGCCAGTGGATTAGTTCCACCCCTCAGTACTCGGACTAGTAGGAGTAGGTGCATAGGATAGGTAATAGCTAGTGCACACACGCCACACAGTTGAGGACAAACCTTCTTTTGTATATGAGGTTGTCTACTCTAGGTGCACATGGGTATGGGTGTTGCTTTTATGATTTCCTTGTATTTTCTTTTCAGTTGTATTTCGTTCTTCTATGTATCGAATAGTCCTGCCTTTTGGTAGGCACATTATCTATATATAATCAGTTGATGTATCCATGTTATTTATGTGTTTTTTTATGATTTTCTCATATGATTTGTATGAATTCCCATTCAAAGAATCATGTGTGGCTCTCACTTTGGTTTTAATTCCAATAAGAAAAATTTTACCCATATTTCCGCTAAGTACGTTCAAAGTAAAGAATGAGACCAAGAGGTAATATTCTAAGGATTAACCTAAATACATACTCACATAATAATGGTAATTATATAAAACCTCATCATAATATATGTAAACCATAGCATAATAGCGATGTTCCCTATACATAAAGGACGTCTAAAGATTGTAAGCCCACCAATAAGGGTTACACATACAATAGGACTATGGTAAAACTGGGCTATGCAAAAGTATATGGGATGTAGCAACTCTAAAACTAATGCCCAAGGGAAAGCTATCTCCATGCTTCTGCTGCAACCTCTGATCCAGCTCATAGCATATCTCCCACGTCCATGTCTCAGGGAAAATGACAAACAACACCATCATCCTCGTCTGGGGATGACACGGAAGAAAAGAGAGGGATGAGAAACTTATTCAAGATTCTCAGTAGGGCTTCCTTACTCTAACACAAGTGTCATCGTCATCGTCCCCAATCACTTCGGTTTTCATTATGAAAGAGGTGTACATGCATAAGGTTCAGTTTTAAACTTCTCAAATCTATTTATCCAAAGTGGGTATCTTTTAGCATGGGTCTTAATGTTATGAATGCAACAGATATCTTATATACGCATAACAATGCCTCAGGAGCATGAGTAACATATAAGTCTAAGACACAACATAATGCCAGACATATAAGCAGGAGGAAAAGCTAGAGGACAAAAGTCACTTAGCACATATTACATGATTAGATGCACCAATGGGAGAATGATATAATATATGTATTTGCACCTTTGCTTTACTTTCTCATAACTGGACTCTTATGTTCTTTTCATAATGTCCACTTTCTTTCATGAACACTATAATCCAACCATCTCACCTTCCTCGGCAATTTTTAACATCACTAAATCTCCACCTCATCGATCGCCTAGGATAAGCTCAACCTAACTAGTTGTCACTAGATTTCATATGGGGTAATAGAGGGGGAAACACATCACTTTCTTATCATGAGCATGCAACTTCTTTGGATCACCTTTTACAACCATTAATTCCTGGAGTCTAAAGGATAATTTTCCTTTATTGGATCACCTCTCATAACCATTAATTCCTGGAGTCTAGAGGATCATTTCCAAGTGTCTTATGTCACTTTTAAAATCTTAGCATAGGAATCAGAGATGTATGCATAAGCATGTAATTTTAAACATCATCATCACTTATCACACAACATTCTATACCCATAAATTTCATAACTTTTCCTAAGTTCACAAATTTGATGGAAATCCAGCAGTGTAACGACCGGAAACGGAGTTTCCCAAAATTTTCTACATGCTATAAAATTCATCAATATGCATCTCAAATATCTCAATCATAATTGCAATTCATCATACAATGATTCACATAAGCATGTCTTCATCAATGTTTCATTGAAAAGTAAACATGCTCCTACCCAATATGCTGGAAATCAAGGATCGGACTCAGCTAATGCATATGAAATGCTCAATGGAATATATATACACATGTACAAAGTACTCAAGATCACCACAAATATCATTCACATTACTACCCTCAAGTTATCGGTAACTACTTTAACCCCAAATGGGTCAAAACTGCAACTCAGCTTACCCTAATACTCGTAATTGATCTCTTGGGTATCTAAGAGACCAATCACAATGATTTCCACTAATTATTAGCCTCATAAATAGTTTCAAATAATGCTGGACAGTTTTGGACAATTTAAAAAATACACAACTTCGAAGTTCCAAAAGTTACGTCTTTGACCCTTTCTAGTTATCGGCTTTTCCTAGGGTGTCAAAATTAATTCTTACCACAACTAATAGTAATTCTTACACATTTGAACTCTTCCAAACAGCATTACATAGAATTTAGGGAGTCAAAACAGTGGCCATGAATTTTAATTTCTAAGGGTTCTAGAAACCACATTTTCAATCCTTTCTAGTTACTAGTTTTTCATAAAAAGCTAAGAATCATTTTTCCCTCAATTAATAGAGATTTTTACACATTTAAGCCTTTCCAAACAGCACCTAACAGATTTTATAATGTCAAAATAGTAGCCATAGTTTTAATTTCTAGAAGCATTAGAAATCACATTTTTTATCTTTTCTAGTTGCTAGTTTTTCTCAAACATTATTCTAAGTCATTGGAAACACTTGAAAACTATTTTATCTCTTTGAAACTCAAATAATGACCTTCAAAACATAATGATAAAATAAAATTTCATTAATAAGACTTTTGTTCATAAAAAAAATCACATCTTTAATATCTTTTGAGTTTCCAACTCTTTCAAAAATTTCTTTATGAAATCAAGGCACAAGGTTTGTACCTTACAAACAAAATAAAATCCTTTACAAAACCAACCTCATGGCATGGCTGAACATATGCACAAAGTATAGCCATGATAAAAAATTTTATTTAAGATCCAAGGGCAAGTATTAAGCTTTAGAGATTTAAATGATGACTTGAATCATAAACATGCTATGCAACTTCATTTTTACTCTTTATCATTAGAAGGTGATGGCTTGGAAATATAAATACGATGTGCAAGGCTTGAAAAGTAAATATAAAATTCAAGTTCATTTTAGATCTTTGAGGTTTAGGAGATAACTTGAAATATAAACATAAAAATGCAAGTCCATTTTCAAGTCTTTAATATTTAAGGTGATGACTTGAAAATAAACATGAAATGCAAGGCATTAAAATATAAACATGAAATGCAAGGGCTTAAAACATAAACATGAATGCAAATCCATTTTATCTTGTTCATTAAAGCTAAAGACTTTACAAGATTATATTAGACTTTACAAGATTAGATTTTTGTTCCTAATAGATCTTAAACATAGTGAGTTTTAGAGTCCATTAACACCATGGTTCCAAGAACCTTATCTCTTGGACTCACCATCAAGCTCAAAGAAAAGAATAAGGAAAAAGAAAATCAAACAACAATATGTCAAATCTCAAGCTTCCTTAAAATAAAAAATGAAACTAGATTCTTGGACTTTAGAGGTCATGCTCATGGTGGTATCAAAACCTCTATCAAGACTCCTCATCATCAAGCCACTCATCAAAACTGAAATGACATAGAGGCAAAGGAACTCAAAACTGAAAATACAAGGAAAAGAAAAGACAAACCGGAATGGGAGGAAAGAAATAAGAACCAAAATCTTTAGACTTTATAGGTCATAAACATGGTGGTATCTGTAACATCCCCTGCTGCTTTATGGATTGACGACTGTCCCCACAAACCAACACGGGTCTTTTCAACATGCTTTGTCCTCACTCGCACGCTTCTTAGGAAAACTTCCCAGGAGGTCACCCATCCCAAAATTACCCCAGATCAAGCACGCTTAACTGTGGAGTTCTTTCAGTTTGGGCTACCGAAAAGAAGATGCATCTTGTTGGTATAGGTAGTACAAATCAATTCATATAAGCCCTCCTCAACTGTATAGTCCCATACCTATACAGTCTTAGGATCCCTCTCATTCGGGTGTGTAATCGGTTCATTCATGTACGCCTCCGCTTAGAGGACCTTGCGAGGAGCCGCTCCTTGTCCGTGCCCTCTTTTGCACCGGCGATCACTCCTCATCCTCGTCCCCGGGCGTTACATGATTCGGTAGCCCAAACTGAAAGAACTCCACAGTTAAGCGTGCTTGATCTGGGGTAATTTTGGGATGGGTGACCTCCTGGGAAGTTTTCCTAAGAAGCGTGCGAGTGAGGACAAAGCATGTTGAAAAGACCCGTGTTGGTTTGTGGGGACAGTCGTCAATCCATAAAGCAGTAAGGGATGTTACAAATGGTATCAGAGCCTGCACCTCTCCCAGTACGGTGTGGTTCGGGGACGAACCAGGCGAAAGCTGGTGGGCATGTAACGCCCGGGGACGAGGATGAGGAGTGATCGCCGGTGCAAAAGAGGGCACGGACAAGGAGCGGCTCCTCGCAAGGTCCTCTAAGCGGAGGCGTACATGAATGAACCGATTACACACCCGAATGAGAGGGATCCTAAGACTGTATAGGTATGGGACTATACAGTTGAGGAGGGCTTATATGAATTGATTTGTACTACCTATACCAACAAGATGCATCTTCTTTTCGGTAGCCCAAACTGAAAGAACTCCACAGTTAAGCGTGCTTGATCTGGGGTAATTTTGGGATGGGTGACCTCCTGGGAAGTTTTCCTAAGAAGCGTGCGAGTGAGGACAAAGCATGTTGAAAAGACCCGTGTTGGTTTGTGGGGACAGTCGTCAATCCATAAAGCAGTAAGGGATGTTACAGTATCAAGACCATCATCAAGATCCGTCATCATCAAGCCTTGATCTTTAACCATTTCAACAACATCAAACCAAAAAGGAAAGGAAAACAAGGTTCCAAAACCACAAATGAAAAGAACAAAGGAGACAAAACCAACCATATTTCTCATGGTAAAACCAGAATGGAGAAGGAAAAATAAAGCAAGAACTCAACCAAGCATTCTTTATCAAAACCCAAAAAAAAAAAAAAAAAGAAAGACCAAGATCTCAAAATATAAACCCTACCAAAGATATTTGCTTCCTTGCAAGATGAAAATCTCTTGTTCTTGAAAAAGGAAGAGAATAAAAATCTTCTCTTTGGAACCAAAATGGGTTCGGCCAAGGCAAGAAAAGGAGATGAAGTGTTTTTCTTAAGATCTTGTGTTGTGGAATGGAAAGGTTATGTGTTTAGGAGGTGGTTTGTGGTGGTGGTGTGGTTGTTTGTTGTGGTGGAGGAAGCTTTGTTGAGGTTGCATGGAAGAAAAAAAACTTGTGCTTGAGAGAATTTCAAGAGCACTTTTTTGACACAAAGCTTTTGCCAAAAAAAAGTGAATAGTAAAATGAGGTTATTGTGAGTATTAGTGTGTTAGAAAAATTGAAATATGAGAGTGAAATTTAGGGGTACAGCTGCAGCCATGCAAGCTGTTTAGGAGCGAAGTTTTGGTTTTCATGTGTATTAGGATGTGGATTAGAGAAAGGTTTAGCTAGCCAAAGGATTAGAGATTGGTAATTAAGTGTTTGGAGTTATAAGTATGTGTTTAAGACATGATTAAAGAGTTGTCATATTTACTTAGTTTGAATTAACCTTGTTTAGTTTGAATTAAATAAGATTCAATTTGAATTTCAAATGAGAACACATCTCCTAAAATTAAGAAAGTGGAGAGAGAAAATACTATTCACTTTATGACTTTCTTTATGTCTTAAGATTAAGAATGGGATTTTGACTTTCCTTAAGCATTCTTAGGCCCTAATTAACCTCAATTAATTATTTTAACTCAAGATTAATAATTAAAATTAAATTATATTTAATTAGAGCCTAATATTGTATTTATTTTCCTAATTACTTAATTAAGCTCATTTTGCACTAACCAAGGACAAAATCATAATTTTACACGAAAACTCCCTAGGACTACTAGGATTTTCCCAGACATTGTTCATCCCTTATAACTGACATTCCAACCTTCGAGAGGTGACCGAGTCCAGTCGACACGTAATTTTGTACTGATTCGTCGCAAGGGTGTTTTGGCCATTTCACACGTGGGAAAGACCAAAATTGGGATTTTCACCTCTATCATTATTTCTAACACATCTAATCCCCTTCAAACATTAAACTAACCGCTTGAGGATAGCCTAGGTCGGCCGTTTTCGAATTCCGGGCAACAATGACTTCAGGGGTACTTTGGTCATTTTTACACAGGAAAAATCGCGGATTGCGATTTTTGCATAGATTACTATCCAATCCTTATGTAACCTAATCCTAACATTAAAATATCCTTTTAGATGTGGCTGGGGTTGGCTGGCCTTGATTTTTACACAAAAATAACCTAGAGGTATTTTAGTCATTTTTGCTAAGCAGGAAAAATCGGGGCGTTACAAGCACCATCATGGTGTCCTCCATTTCCTCCCACTTCTCCCCTTTTTATTTTTTTAATTATTTTTATTTTTATTTTATTTTATTAAAAAAATAATGGGCTAAATAAACTATATTTTTTAATCTGCAAATGGGTTGAAACCTTTATGTAGAAATGGGCTGATTATTTTTCTTATTTACAAAAATGGGCTGAAATTAATTTTTGGATTTAAAAGAAATAAATGAAAAGATTTTGTTTAAATTATAAAATATACAAATTTTTACTTTTTTTTATTATGGGCCGGACAAAATCGGGTGTTCATAGTTATTATAAAATGTAGAAAGACTAAAGAATTACCAAACGCTTGCAGGTCCCCTACTGGGTGCTCGACCCACCCATGTGCAGCGACCCATTTTTTTGTGAGGCTTGGTTTGTCTTTCCATTATCCGACTTATCCTTAAAGGTCGGGTCGCTGGCCCAATCACGCCGCAACTCACTGAGCGTGGCATCATTCAGCCACGAGCTACTCATGTGTCCCTTACGGATATCATGAAACATATCCCACAGTTGCTTAGAGGATCTAATCCTCCAAGCCCTCTTCCTTGTGGGCTCATGCTCGGGCTGAATGTATAAGGATCTCTACATATACAAATTCACAACACATAAGTTAGTATATATAAGTATATATTTTAATAAATGTGAATAAATCATAGATTTACCTTCCAGTTCGACCACCACAACTCCTTGACACCAACAGGGATGTCAGTCCATGTAGGCCATGGATGGTTATACAGACTCTGTATAACCATCCGTGATCCTGTGGTGAGCCGGTGCAAATGGCTAAAAACTATTACATAGATAAAATAAATCAAAAAACAATCAAAATATTTTAAATATCATAAGCAATGTAAAACTAGAACGTAATAAAAAAAACATATTTCAACTTACCTATCTCTATCATCTGGCCTGATCTGGTGGTGTAACGCCCTGATTTTCTGTTAGTGTGAAAATGACCGAAATGCCCCTGAGGTCATTTTCGGCCCAGAATTCGAGGAAAGCCGATCCGGCAGTACTCGAAGGGCAAACTCAATGTTGGAAGGGGATTAGTTGACTTGTGTACCTTTTCGGGATCGAAAATCTCGTTTTTCGAGTTTTCGAGTCAAAATGACCAAAATACCCCTATGATGTTTTACCCGTTTATAAGTGCTGGATGAACCCAAAAATTCTCCATATGATTTTAAAAGACGTTTTTATGTATTCTGTGACTTTAGGTTTAGTCCCGGAGGTTCCGGGCAAAATTAGTGCAAAATTACGATTTTACCCCTAACTTTGTGTTTTCGAGTTTAATCGCGTGATTAAGCAAACCTAAGCAATATTAGGCTCTAATCAAAGATTAATTAATTTCCATAATTAATCTTGAGTCAAAATAATTTAATTAAGTTGATTAGAACCTAATAATGGTTAATTACAACCTAAAATCTTATTTTAAATTCAAGATTCCTAGTCATGGAATCTTAAATAGTGTTTTCTCTCTCCAATTACTTAAATCATGGAATTGTGTTTTCAATTGTTTATTCACAAATGAATTTTAAATTCTCTAATGTGTAAGACAACTCCTAATCTTGTCATAAAATCCCCTAAACCTCATTCTTAGTTACCTAAACTTGTGCTTAATGATTCCCAACCTTTGACCTAAACTAATACACATCTAAACCTATCATTAGCACCCAATTACATGAACAATTTTCCTCCTCCCTTGGCTGTCCCCAATCTGGCCAAAACCATACCCCCCATTATCCATCACATTTGCGCAAATTTTTGACACTCCAAAGACCATGGTTCCACCTCACAAAGAACCATGCTTTGAGTCATAACCTCCATGCTTTCATCCATGCTTCATAGGACATCTTCTAAAAGACTTTTTCTCTCATTTTTGTGGCTCAAAATCAGCCAGCCCTCCTTGCCTTCTAGAAGGATTATTTCAATTTCAAACAAAGGGAAATTACCATACTTTGAGCCATACTTTGCACCATAACTTCCATACTTCAAACCATGCTTGAATGACCACTTTGTAAGAGATATTTTCTCCCCAAGGCCATGAGAACCACACGATTCTTTCCTCCTCTCCATGAGCTCTCATTTGTTTCATTTTTCTATAAATAGCTTGCTTACTTGAGCTTGCAAACACTTTAGATCATTTGCAAAGTTTCGAGTTTCCAAAGCTTTCTCTAAGTTCTTTCTTTTTCTCTCAAGTTTCAAGAGAGTTTTCCTTTCCTCTTCATCTTCATCCTCTCATCACATCATCATCTCATAACCTCTAAACACCACCTCACAACCTTGAATCATCATCAAACCTCTCAAACACTTGACCTCAAACACAACCTCACTCAAAACACATCTCCTTTCCTTTCTCTTCACTTTGGCCAAAGTCATCTTGCCATCCAAGGAGGGATTGCTCATCTCATTTCCTTTCAAAAGTTCAAGTTTTCATCTTCACTCTAGGTAGGGGTTGTTTTCTAAACTTTGTTTTGTTTGAAAATATGATTTTCCTCTAGTTTTCTCTTGGATTCTTTTTGAGCTCTCCTTTGCCTTCCTTTTCTTTTGCATTTCAGCCTCTTGGCCTTGTTTATGAGCATGATAGCTTGACGATGAGAGTTTCTAGATGATGATCTTGTGTTCATCTCAAAGAAACCTCTAAAGCTTGAGTTTTTCTTCTCCTTAAACTTTATCTATATGATACTTAGCTCACATGAGTTTTCAACTTAAGAAAATTAATCTAAGGATTTCAAAAAGCCCAAGCCTACCCTTATCAACCTTAAAGTTGACCGGCACGTTCTAGAGATTTTTCTCTAGATAGGGGTTTTGGGTACTTAATAAAGAACTTGGCTTAGTTTCATTCTCTTTTCCTTTCTTGTTGGTTTCGGTTCTAAGTTCCTTTTCCTTTAAGTTTTGGTTTCTAAAACCTTCCCTTTATGATTTTATTTCTTTTGAGTTTGTCTCCTTGGAGCTTGATAATGATGTTCAAGAACCATGTAGTTCTTTTGAGAACTTGGTTCAAGAACTCTAAAGCTCTCTTTGTGATGAGATAAGTGTTGGGTTGTATCTCTAAGGTCTTGTAAGAGCTCTATATAAGATTAAAATGAATATTGCATCCATGTTTATGATTATGTCTTGCACATCATGTTTACTTCCCTTGCTATCACTAAACATCAAGAATAATAAATGAACTTGCATGATCATATTTATATTTCAAGCTTTGCATTATCATGTTTATATTTCAAGTCCTCACTTAAATATCAAAGTTAATAACAAGTTGCATCTCATGTTTATTTTATGCTCTCACTTTATTTTCTAATGAAAGCTAAAATAAGTGCATGAGCATGTTTATCCTTATGTCATCACCTAAGAGGACCTAGAGCTCAAAGACTTGCCCATTGTTGTCTCAAACAAAGGCTTGAAAAATATGTGTTCTCAAGCTTGTTGTTTCAGCCTTTCAAAGTTTTATTTGTTACAAGTATTAAAATCTATGTTTCATAATTTTTCTAAACTTATATGAGTTCAAGGAATGTCTAAAACAAGGTTTTGTGATTTTAAAACCTTTTGAGCTTAATTTAGATTAGCTACTGCCCTTGAGAATATTTTGATGATTTTAGATGATAAAAATATTTATAAATGAGTTTTGAAAGTTTTAAAAAGGTTCCAAGAGAAACTAGTATTTTATGTGCTCTAGAAATCAAGTTCTATGCTTTTTATGGAGATGGATTTTCAGTTCTGCCTTGCTGTGTTTGATCACTGTGTATGTTGTTTTGATGATGATAATATGAGTATGTTTGAGCATAAATGATGTTAAAATTCATATGTGAAAGATTAGAGAAGTTAGTAACTAGAAAAGAATTAATTTGAGAGTTCTAGATCCCTTAGTAATTGATTTTTCTGGATTCTGTCCAGCATGGTTTAGAAATGATAAATATGGTTTTAAACTAGTTAAATGTGTAGGAATGACTCATAATTGGTTTAGGACTTGATCTTGATGCCTTAGGAGCTAACCAGACCTAGAAAGGGTCATTGTTGTGACTCCTAGGTACCCGTAAAGTTAGAATTATAGATTCTGCACTATTCAGATTTAGATATGTTTATAATCATAGTGTTGAGTGAGGAATACTTAGATATGAGCCTATAGGTACCCAAGAGATTAAGTTGTGATGATTTATAACTTAGATTGTGAGTTAAGGACCTTAAGGGTCAATGCATAAGACATTAAGAGATTTTATCGCTTTTAGTTTGGCAATGCAAGTATGATATGTTGATATGCATGATGTGATGATATATGAGGTATGATGTTGTGATACACGAGTATTATCTATATGAGTTATGATGACATGATGATGCTATGATAATGTGTGAATGCATGTACTAGAGTGAAGTTGTTTATGTTACCTTAGAAATTGATTGTGAATTGTGGAATTGAATGTGTAAGTACATGCATTGTGAGTTGGTGTGGCATGTTATGATGAATTGTATGAATTGTTGAGATGTTATGTCTATCATGTTTATGAGAACCGAATGAGAGAGAGTATGTACCCCTTCTTTTGCCCTCTTAAAAATCTAGTGAAAACTAGTTAGGCTTGAGCTCATTTAGCCAAATTGGGTGCATTTGGTTGGACTTGATAATGAGAATAATTTGGTGATGAGTATAAATATAGTTGAGCTCATTCCTAGGAGATAGGATGTGTTTGGTTGGATTTGGTGATGCGTTTAATATCGCGGGGCACTGGTGTTACGGTTGGATTTAGTGGCTACAAAAAGAAGGTGGTCATTGAGAGGAAGAACTTGAAGAGTTCGGATGTGAGAAAGGAGATGCGATGTCTCTTTTCAAGTCACATAGTCATGAGTAAAGAAAGAATTATTCCTAAGTTACCCCTTCTTTTGCCCTCTTAGAAATCTGGTGATAACTAGTTAGGTTTGAGCTCATTTTGCTGGAGCTCATTCCTAGGCGATAGGGTGTGTTTGGTGATGCGTATAAATATCGCTGAGCACTGGTGTTTACGGTTGGATTTGGTGGCTATGAAAAGAAGGTGGTACTTGAGGAAAAGAACTTAAAAGTTCGAGTATGAGAAAAGTTATGTACTTTTATGCCACTTATCTGTTGCTTGATATCATGATTTATTTAATTGCTTGCATAATGTATTGCCATGCATTCATGCTTAAATATATTGCATTCATGACATTAAGATGCATGCTAAAAGGAATGAACCTTGGATAACTAGTTTTTGTAAACCCTAATGATGAATCTTATATGTATGCACACCTTTTATAAATAAACCCAAGGTTCCTGAGGATGTGAATGATGTAACCCTAGGATAGGAGACTCCTACTGAGATTCTTTAGTAAGATTCACTCCTTTTTTCTTCTTCCTCTTTCTTCCATCACATCCTCAGAGTCAGATGGCGACATTCGTAGTCTTCATTGACGCGCCCGTCTGGGAGGTGCATTACAACCCGGACCATCGCTCCTATCACTTTAAGGGTCGTTGTGCTGTTCGTGTTTTTGTGTACATGGGACGACCTTTTGCTTATCCAGTATCCAGCTACTAGTTCACTCCTACTGCTCCTTTTAGTGGTGACGATATGATCTTCAAGCACACCCGCCCCCGCGATGAGCAGATGCGTCGTGCTCGTTCGTCTGCCTCAGCCATCTGTGATCATCCGGAGTATGTGCCCTATTCGAGGAGGTCGGAGGTGGATCCATCCGAGGACTCACCGATGAATGTCTTTCAGAGGGTTCTGCTCCTTTTCAGACGTGAAGGGAGCGAAGAGATCGTGATGCAGCCGCGCTTGGCGAGGAGAGCCGAGATGCACCCGCGCCGAGAAGCTCATGTTCAGGCAGCACGCGTTCCTTTTCCACTCCACTGGCCAACTCAGGAGGAGATCGAGCAGTTTGTGGGTTACATACCCTCGTCGCCCGAGCATCCCCGTCTTCATTAGACTCCATTGGAGAGCTTTTTGAGTACATGAGCCATTACGAGGATCTTACCTTCAGCAGTATCTTTTGGGAAGGGTTATCGTTTAGTACTCGTAGCTTGGTAGGAGGGTAGCGTAGTGGTTTTATTTTTCGTTGTCCCATGTGCTTTATTGCTTTCCTATTTTCTTAATGTATTTACAAATATTAACTACGTATCTAACGAAATGTTTCCTTGTTGTGTTAATGATATATGCTTACTTGCTGTGTTCTTGATGTTTTGTTACTGGTGTTTTATATTCTTGTCTCACGGATGGATAAGAACGCGGCTCTCACTTTGATTTATGTTTTCAAAAAAAAAATTTTACTCGTAATTTCCAATAAGTATTTTAACAAAAGATGAGATTAAGAAGTAATAACCTAATGATTAACCTAATGAGTTCTAGAAAGTTAGGTTAAAATTTAGGGTGTTACAGGTGGAGTGGTCTACCATCAACCCCAAGTGGCCTACCATCTGGGTGGATAGGCCTCTCATCTAGGTGGACGGGCCTCCCATCTGCACCCCGTGCCTGTGACCTAATAAAGGAAGGAGGAGTCTGGTCAGATACAGGCTTGCTCTAGTAGTAAATGGCTTGCTCTTTTCAATCGGACTCATCATGCTGTCCTAACACCGCTCCCATAGACCCATGCAACACCATGAGGTACAGTATTAGTGGTCATCCTGGCATAAGTGGAACCAAGAGTGGTGGAGGTGACAAGTAATTCTTGATTTTGTCGAAAGCCTCTTGGCATTTATCATCCCATTCACTTGGCTTACTTTTCCTCCACAATTTGAATATCGGTTCGCAGGTATGGGTCAAATTGGAGATGAATCTCGCTATATAGTTCAGACGACGTAAGAAACCTCGAACCTCCTTCTCTGTTTTAGGCACTAGAATGTTTTTGGATGTCTTTAATTTTGTCTGGGTCGACCTCAATGCCTTTCTTGTTGACAATGAACCCTAACAATTTTCCAGTAGATGCTCCAAAGGTACATTTGGCTGGGTTTAATCGAAGCTTGTAAATCCTCAGCCTTTCAAACAACTTTCTGAGTACAGCAACATGACTTTCTCCTTCTTCTGACTTTGCTACCATATCATCAACATACACCTCTAGCTCCTTGTGGATCATGTCATGGAAAAGGGTCACCATTGCTTGCTGGTAAGTTGCTCCAGTATTCTCTAACCCAAATGGCATCACTCGATAGCAAAATACTCCCCACTGAGTGATGAATGATGTGTTTTCCTTATCCTCTTCTGCCATCAGGATCTGATTGTAGCCTGAATAGCCATCCATGAAAGAGAATCGGTGACTTTTTATAGTGCTATCGACTAAGACATCTATATGAGGCAGGGGAAAATTGTCCTTTGGGCTTGCTTTGTTCAAATCTCGATAGTCCGCACACATTCTAACCTTTCCGTCTTTCTTAGGCATAGGTACTATGTTGGCTATCCATTTTGGGTATAGCGGGACCTCTAAAAAACCTGCATCGAGTTGCTTTTTGACTTCCTCTTTGATTTTAAGTGACTTTTTTAGACTCATCCTCCACAACTTCTGCCGTTTAGGTTCCATTTCCTCAATTAATGGGATTCTATAGGCCACTATCTCTAGGTCCAAACCAGGCATGTCTTTGTAAGACCAAGCAAAAATGTCTATAAATTCACAGAATAGTGCAATCATTTCTTCCCTTTTTGGGTTGTCAACTATTTTCACCTCTTTTTATCCTCGTCAGTCTCCAAATTCACAGTTTCTACAATCTCATCATGTGGATTTATGCCCTTTTCCATTGACTTTATGATATTGGCAAATTGTTGGCACAACTCAGGATCTTCATCTTGTTTGTTTTCATTCAAGTCCATTGTAACGCAAGAATCAGTTAATGAGTTTTCACAATCATTTGCACAAAATAGACGTTCTGAAAGAGGGTCCCTGGAATTGAGAGGAGACCTAAAATAAATAAAAGAAAAAAATAAATGAAAAGAAGAAAATAGCAAAAGGAGAATAGAAAGAAAAAGCATGCATAATCATCTTTTATTTAATTAAAATGGAAGTACAACAAAGGTGACCAAAGCATCCATTACTCATGATACAACAAATCATCAAAGGGCACAGAATCCCAATTGTCTAATGGTTTGCAACTCGGGTAGATCAGCCAGGTGTTTCCTTGACTCCTTCTAGAGTGTTAGTAGCTCCAGATCCTTCAATCATCACCACTATTGCAGGTGTGGGAAATATGTCCCTAATATGTGGAATCTTCTTCTTGACAGAATCAAAAGATCGCAGCTCTCCTATGGCTTTGTACCCAAGGCCGAGCTTCCCAAGATTATTATGGAGGAGGATTGGATCGTTGATACCTTGCAACTGACTTCCTACTCCTTTGTCTTCCTTGAATCCGCTCTTCTACATTATTCTAGCGGCCACATGCAGTATGTCACCTGTTCGTTCCACTGGTTCGCCTATCTCGAGGTTTTGGAATGAGACCTCGAGGGTATCTTTAGCACCATCAATGTATGGCACCGCCACTGGTTTAGTCACCAGCAATTCCTCCTCCCTTTTAACTATGATGAGCTTCCCACAATCTATAAATTTCACCCTCTGATGAAAAGTAGAGGGGACTGCACCTACTTTATGAATCCAAGGCCTTCCTAATAGCATTGTATACCCTAGCTCGATGTCCATCACCTGGAATCTAGTCAAGAACGTAGTTGGCCCAACTTCTAGCTGAAGGTCAATGGTACCTGTAATTTCCCTTAATGATTCGTCAAGTGCTTTGACGATTGTCTCGCTTAGTTCAATTGTGAAAGGATCGATCGGTAGTTGCTGTAAAGTGGAGTAGGGGATCACATTGAAAGCTGATCTCTGTCAATCAGTACTTTGGCAATATTACAACCCTGGCATTTTAAGGTGGTGTGGAGCACCTTCGGGCATCCTACTGCATGAAAGAAGACCTCATTTTCCATGAAAGTGATGGCATTAGCTATTCTGATAGCACACACAATCCTTTCAACTCTATCCGGGGTTATATCTTTGGATACGTATGCTTGATCTAGCACTTTCTTGATCGCGTTGCGATGAGCCTCTGAAGATAAGATCAAAGAATAAAGTGAGATCTTCGCTGGTGTTTTCTTCAGTTGTTCCACTATATCATACTCACTTTGTTTCATTATTTTTAGGAATTCTTCTTCCTCATCTTCCTGACCCTTCCCTTTACCTTCTTTCACAGGCGCCTCTTCGGGGTCTTTCACAGGTATCACTTGGGGAGTTTTCAAAATTTTACCAGGAATATAACATCTACCACTTTGGGTAATTCCCCCGATTCCTGTGACACTTGTTATGGACTCAGATGCAGAGTGTTCTGAGTAGGCTTTGTTGCTATATTCTCTAGTTGCTTCTGGCTGATTAAACTTGGCAAGATAAGGAGGCAAACTAGACACCTTGAAAATAGGTACTGCACCTTGTTTAGGAGGTGTGACTCTGGGCATTGTTGAACAGGGCTCCATGACAGTTTCATACTTCCATGGAACTGTATGATCACTTTCATAGGGGAATGGCTTAGGCACCTTGAAAACAAGTGCTGGCTTATCATTGTAGACTTTAAAAATAGAGGGTGTATGGTGGATCATATTGATAATCTATTTTACCCCCTTTTGTATCTCAAGAACCCCCAGCTTGATCATCTTTTCAATATAGAGTTTTGGCTCTGGACATTCTTCTATATGGTGCTTCCTTCCGGAACATTCACAGAATAAATCACTTTCGTCTCCCTTCACCGTTCTTTTTCCTTTCTTTCCCTCGGTTTCTATCTCATAACCAGCCCTCCTCAGGGCTTCTAAGATCTTCTTCATTGGGAGCTTGACATTTTCTACTCCTTGAATTGCAGGAGTCTTACAATAGATAGAATTCACCTATCCTCCACCATGATTAGGGAAAGGATTGTTCCTTATGTGTGGTCTTAGTTCTTCTTCCAGCTTAATGGCGCCATTGTCGATCAAACTCCAGACTACATTTCTAAACCCGTAACAGTTTTCAATAGAGTGCCCAGGAGAATTGGAATGGTAATCACATGTTTGGTTTGGATTGTACCAATGAGGATATGGCGGCACAAAGGTCTTGCCAGGATATGGGATTAGCAAGTTGTCTCTACACAAATGCTTGAACAACTCGGCATTGCTCATGTGGAAATCAGGTAGTGGTCAATTTTCAATCAGGGGTCTATTGCTAGTGCTTAATGGATTGATTGTCTGATGGGTCAGGGGTAGTGTTTGACGAGGTCTGGGTGTTGTTAGGGTGTAAGGTCATAGGTGGGAGACATGGTTGATTTGGTGCGGTTGAGGTACATATGGTGTTTAGGTTGGAATGGTTCTTGGAGGTGGATGTGGGTAAGATGTGTGTTGTGTGTGTGGATAAGGTGGGTAATGATTTGGGTAGGATGAGTAATGGTTTGGCCGAGTATTGGGTTGATGAGGTTGAGAGTGGATGTAATTGACAACATTCTCTTTCTTCTTGAAATGGGAACTTTTCTTGGATTCACTCACTTCCCCCATTGCTAGCTCCAACTTCCCTTCTTGAATATTGGTCTCAATCCTTTCTCCTATTTCAACCAAATCTATGAACTCTTTCACATGAGTCCCAAGCATGTTCTTGAAAAAAGGACCTTCCAACATATGAATGAAGTAAAAGCACATTTCTTGCTCTAACATCGATGGGACAACCCTTCCAGCCATGGCCCTCCATCTCTGGGCATACTCTTTGAAGGTTTCATTCTTCTTCTTCCTCATCCCTTTCAACTGATCTCTAGTAGGCACAACTTTCAAATTAAACTTGTATTGGTTAGTGAA
The DNA here is from genome assembly GCA_031216105.1 of Dalbergia cultrata. Classification (NCBI taxonomy): domain Eukaryota; kingdom Viridiplantae; phylum Streptophyta; class Magnoliopsida; order Fabales; family Fabaceae; genus Dalbergia; species Dalbergia cultrata. The sequence continues at coordinate 694,992 of JAVHNL010000113.1, read as the reverse complement.
CGCCAAAGCCAAGTCTTCCTAACACCGGATTTGAGCCATGTCCAGTTGTATATACCATTCCCAAGCGGCTCCTTCTAAACTTTCAGAGAAGAAACTAATTAGGAAGTTTTCATCTCAAGACCACATACCTATCTTAGTACAGTACATCTTCAGGTGCATAATGGGGTTGGAGCTAACATTAAACTTGGCAAGTTCTGGCATTCTAAAATCTTTAGGAATGTTGACATTGGGAGCACTGCATAACTCCTTAATATTCATAGAACCAAATGGACTTGGCCCTCTCAATGCTCGGAATTGCTCTTGCATATTTTCCTCTAGCTCTTCTCTTAACTTTGTTCGTTCCAACTCCCTTGCATTTTTATTAGCAGAGACATTATCATTTGCTTGCCCAGTATAGATCCTTCATCATTCTCATATCCTAGTGGATCTTCAGGATCAGCGTTCTCAGCATTTTCTTTCAAAGTGTCAGTGATGAACTTCTTGAATTCTGGTCCAAACATGGATTTGATCATGGCCTTGACCCCATTAATTTCTTGAATTAGATCCCTTTCTTGATTATCACCTTCTGCAGCCAGTCTTTTTCTTGTCTTTACTCTTTTCGGCTTTCTTCTTCTCAACTTTTTCCCTTTTAATTCTGGGTTGAAATTCGTACGGCTCTCTAGCCGGCACACTACTATAGGACAAAGCTTTCTTTAAAGGAGCAATGTTTGACGACCTTGAGTCACAAAAACAAAAGGGTAAGTAAATGAAAAGTAAAAGCTTAAAAATCCTTTGATGGCAAGGAATAAGATTTGTATTTGACAGTGATGAACTTGATTCATATCCTGTTCAGAGGACGTATTGTCTATCAGACAGGGCATGTGATGTTCAAAAAGTATAGGGGACTATCATTCCCAATATACTTCGTTAGGAACACACTAGCAATGTAAAGCTTGATCTTCTTTCTTAAATTCTACACAGAAGGAAAATTTTCCTATAAGGCAAAAATGTAATTGACAAAATATCCAAGGGAGATTTTGCTCCATGATGGATATAGTCTTGCACATTTATTCAAAGAAAAGTAGAGAAAGTTAAAGGATGAATTTATTTCATATACTCAAAAGTGCAATTACATCATAATTGAGTCAAGAGTGGACATTGTTTTTCTCTTAAGACCTCTAGCAAGACCCCTACTCATGTCCATGAGTCACTCACTTCACCAAGCAAATGAAGCTTGAGATTCTTTTGAATTTCTTTCTCTGCTCTTTCAAAATAGTAGATAAACTTTGGAATATGATGGCTCAATTCCTCAGTCAATCTTGTATGTTTTTCTTTCCACATTCAGCCTTCATCGCCCAGTCACCGGCTTGTTTTTTCTAGAATCTACCCACATATTCTGTATGGTTAAGTCGATTTCAACATTGCATACAACGGGCCCATTCTCGGTCAAATTCTTCTTTAGCCTATGCTAAACACGCTTTTAACTTTTCTATCTTCAACTCCAATTCTTCTTTTTGCTTTTGTATTTCCACTTCCAACTCTTCTTTCATATGTTCTTGTTGGCCAAACTTTATCTTCAATTCTTCATTTGCTTTATTCAGTTAGCTAATATGCTTCACAAAACTATTCTTCTCATTAGCCATCCTTCGAATCTCCTTTTCAAGGCTCTGGATCCTTTGTTTTTCCCTTTCCTGATTAGAGACATCAGCAAGCACATCCTTTAATTGCTCAATCAATTTCTCTTTCTTTTCACATTGACTTCATATGATAACCATTTCTAGCTCTGCTGCTTGTTTTTTCTGTTCCAGAAGCTTCATCTGTGCTTTCATGACCTCTATTTGTTCAGCCAACTAATGATCATTTCCTTTTTTGTGAGGAAAGGTAGGGACACTTTGAGGTACCTTTCTTGCCTCCCTCCATGTGACATATTCATCGGTACTAATTACATGTGGTTTTCCTATCTCATCTCTCCCTGCTACGCGAACATCCCTCCATGCCTCTTTGACTTCTCGTGATAACATCTTAGTGTGTTCTCCTTCTTTGTACCAGAAGTAAAGTCCTCCAAGTTGCTCTTCTCGTGGTTTCTTTTGTGCCCAACAAAGTTGTCTAAGTGCTATTGTTAGCATGTATGATATGCAACCCCTTGGACCCATTAATGGTACATTCTGAAATTTTCCACAACTAATGATGATGTCACCTCTTTGCTGTCCATACCATGGACAAGCCCATTTGAATGATTGTTCTTTTATACTATCAAATTTAGCTTTCCACTCATGGTCTTCTCTTGGCTTAATTAGGATGCGATGAAAGCTTCTTAGTGGGTCTGAGATATTTCTAATGTGATTCCTTCCATACATGTGTGTAATAATCCACACGTATAAGAGATGTAGACAACATTGAAGCTTCCTTTTTTGTTTCTGTTGGTAAAATTTTAAGGTCAACAATGTTTCAGCTAACACGGCAGGAACTGGATTTCTTCGTTTATTTTCTACAGCAAAGAAAACATTCATAGTAGCTTGATCAATTATATCTGGAGCAGAAGGAAATAGTACCAGCCCATAGATAGCAAATGCCAGTACTCTTGAAAAAGCAGTCCATTCTTTTTTATGCCCCAAGTCTTTTAAACGATCTTCCATGAATGTTTTAGTCACCCCTTTTGAATCTGTATGCCCCGTTAGCTTCACTCGAGTCATCGGTACCCCTAGTAATTCTCCAAATTGCTCTACTATCTTTACATCTGAAGAGGGTTATTCCAGATGAAAATAAATAGAGGTGCTTTTCTTCATTGGTAATTTTAGCAAGCAAGCATACTCTTCAATAGTAGGAGTGATGTTAATGTTTGCTAATTCAAAACATCTCAAGGCGGCACTCCAATATTGAGCTAGAATATTGAGGGTAGAAGTTTCCACTGATATGAGTAATAGATCTAGAATATACCCATACTTATTTGAGAAAACTCTTCTATCTTCATTAGGTAATAACTGACTCAACTGATACAACTTCTCTAGAGAGCTGGTATTTTCCATCACATTGAAGTGTTTCTTTGAGCTGGATACATTGCTAGTGTGTTGTGCTTCTTCTATCATTCACTATCAAATATGATGTTATCCCTCTGCCACCAATAGATTTTTCAAAGAGAAAAGAAAAATGAATGAGATACATGTCATGAATAAAAATAAATATGCATATTGGATGAAGAGAATGCATATGACATGGATAAGTGCAATTAAAATATGATTGTTATTTCTAATATTTGAAAAAAAAAATGATTGCGCTATGCATGATTACAATATACACTATTTATGCAAAAAAGAAAAATGATTATGCATGTTATAGTGCCTATGTTGAACACTGTAAGATACCAATAATGCATGATGCACGATAAAAGAGGAAAAATAAAAATATGCTCCCTTGTGTCTTAACAGGGTGGGACTTAATGCTTGATGGTTCTATAGTCGACCCTATTTGAGGTTAGCCAACTAAGGTCTCTAGCAGTGCATAGCTTTTGGATGGATCTAGACCCCTAAAAGATTATGGTCCCCATGTTGCCTTTACCAATAAGATAAAGATCTAGTTCCATGAATTAAACCATAGGGATGTGAAAGTCACAATATGGTAATCCATAGTTCTAGTAACAACCTGAGTGTAACACCCTAATTTTTAACCCAACTTTCTAGAACACATTAGGTTAATCATTAAGTTATTACCACTTAGTCTCATTATTTTATTAAAGTACTCAGTGGAAATTATGGGAAAATTTTTTTGAAAACATAAATCAAAGTGAGAGCCACGTTCTTATCTAACGAGAGACATAAATATCAATCATAAGGAACACAAGGACTAAAGCAAGTAACAATAGAACAACGATCATAACAACAGAGGAAACATTTCATTTATAATATAGTTAAGGTACATAGGTAGTCATGCCCTTATAGAAATGGGCTGAACTTGGAATGCATAAAGGATAACAAGAAAGCAGTAAAGTACATGGTGCGACGGCAAAATAAAAACCAACTACACTACCCTCCTACCAAGCTACGAGTACTAAGCTAAAACCCCCTCCCAAAAGGTACTGCCGAAGGGGAGATCCTCGTGACTGCTCGGGCACTCGAAAGGCTCTCCGATGAGGTCTCGTGGTGACGGGGATCCTCGGGTGATGGAAGTAGATAACTAGGGAACCGCTCGATCTCCTACTGAGTGGGCCAATGAAGTGGAACACAAACATGGGTCGGCTGAACATGGGCTCCTCGGCAAGGGCGCATCTCTGCTCTCCGAGCCAGGTGCGGCTGCATCACGGTATCCTCACTCCCTTCCCGTCTGAGCGGAGGAAAGGGAGCGGAGCCTTCCGAAAAGACATGCGTCGGCAAGTCCTCGGACGGATCCGTCTCCAACCTCCTCGAACGAGGCACATACTCCGGGTAGTCACGAACAGCTGAGGCGGACAAGCGAGCACGATGCAACTGCTCGTCGCGGGGGGGGGGGGGGGTGCACTCAAAGATCAAGTCGTATCAATGTACACAAAATGTCGACTCATGTACACAAAAACACGGATGGTACAACGACCCTCAAAGTGATAGGAACGATGCTCCGGGTCATAGTGCACCTCCCAGACGGGCGTATAAATGAAAACCACGAACGTTGCCATCGATCTTTGAAGATGTGATAGAAGAAAGAAAAAGAAGAGAAAGGAGTGAGAATTCTTACTAAAGAATCTCAGTATGAGTCTTTTATCCTAGGTTACATCGTTCACATCCTCAGGAACCTTGGGTTTAATTATAAAAAAGTGTGCATACATATAAGAATTCATTATTAGAGTTTATAAGACTGTTTATCCAAGGTTCATTCCTTTTAGCATGCATCTTGATGTCATGAATGCAACGTATCAAAATATGAATGCATGGCAATACTTGAGCATATAAATCAACAGATCAAATCATATAGAAACAATCCATGTGGCATAAGGGCAATAATTCTCATATGGACTTTCATCAGTATGTGTGACATCATTCATGAAATCTTTAGCAATGTAGAGGCCACCCAAAATAATAAAACCTAGGCTATGAGCTCATACCTCAGCTAGTCGTCACTAGCTCTTGCTTATTATCTGAATAAGCGAATAATAAAATAACATACCCGACTACTTAAGAGTATGGGCTAGGGGGCTAGGGAATTCCTCTCTTAGGACATACCCTCTTTGAAACGCTCTACTGGCCTCGAGTGCACAGTGAATTGTCCGCTTTGGAAAGGCTCATGTCCAGACCCTTACAGTTTTACCTCCTCCTCAACATAGCAGGAGAAGTACGTTTCAGTGCTTGTCACATAAAAATCTCCTGGGGGTGCTCGGCAAAACCGGTGTCACCCAGGGTTTTCAACTCATGCGGTACTTTAAAACATTTCTTCAACCCTTTTAGGTTTGACAGAAATTCGGCAGCATAACAACTGTTAAACCGAATTTTCTTCAAACCGACACTTATGCCACAAGCTAAGCACACAACATATTTCTTATGAAATTCTCATGTTCATAACAAACTTAACATCTTAAACAATCATTTCCTCATGCATCATATACATCTCAACACCTCATTACATCATCATATAATTCAAGACTTCTTAGTGTCTTATGCATTGACCCTTAAGGTCCTTAACTCACAATCTAAGTTATAAATTATAAAAACTTAATCTCTCGGGTACTTATAGGCTCATATCTAAGTATTCCTCACTCAATACTATGATCACAAACTCCTCTAAACCTCAAGAATGCAGAATCTAAAATTCTAACTTTACGGGTACCTAGGAGTCACAACAATGACCCTTTCTAAGTCCGGTTTGCTCCTAAGACACCAAGATCAAGTCCTAAACCAATTATGAGTCATTCCTACACATTTAAACTAATTTAAATCCATGATTATCATTTCTAAACCATGCTGGACAGAATCCAGAAAAATCAATTACTAAAGGATCTAGAACTCTCAAATTAATTCTTTTCTAGTTACTAACTTCTCTTATCTTTCACATATGAGTTTTAACATTAAGTATACTCAAACATACTCATATTATCATCATCAAACAGCACATACAGTGGTCATAAAATGGCAAGGCAGAACTGAAAATACATCTCCATACAAAGGCATAAAACATGGTTTCCAAAGCACATAAATTACTAGTTTCTCTTGGAATCTTTTTAAAACTTTCAAAACTCATTAATAAATATTTTTATCCTCTATAATCATCAAAATATTCTCAAGGGCAGTAGCTAATCTAAATTAAACTCAAGAGGTTTTAAAATCACAAAACTTTGTTTTAGACATTCCTTGAACTCATATAAGTTTAGAAAAATTATGCAACATAGATTTTAATACTTGTAACAAATAAAACTTTCAAAGGCCGAAATCACAAGCTTGAGAACACATATTTTTCAAGCCTTTGTTTAGGACAACAATGGGCAAATCTTTGAGCTCTAGGTTCTCTTAAGTGTTGACATAAAAGTAAACATGCTCATACACTTGTTTTAGCTTCCATTATAAAATAAAGTGAGAGCATAAAGTAAACATGAGAAGCAACTTATTATTATCTTTGGTATTTAGTGAGGACTTGAAATATAAACATGATCATGCAAGGCTTGAGATATAAATATGATAATACAGGTTCATTTATTATTCTTGATGTTTAGTGATAGCAAGGGAAGTAAACATGATGTGCAAGGCATAAACATAAACATAAACATGAATGCAATATTCATTTTAATCTTATCTAGAGCTCTTACAAGACTTTAGAGATACAACCCAACACTTATCTCATCACAAAGAGAGCTTTAGAGTTCTTGAACCAAGTTCTCAAAGGAACTACATGGTTCTTGAACATCATCATCAAGCTCCAAGGAGACAAACTCAAAACAAATAAATTCATAAAGAAAAGGTATTAGAAACCGAAACTTAAAAGAAAAGGAACTTAGAACCGAAACCAATAAGAAAGGAAAAGAGAATGAAACTAAGCCAAGTTCTTTATTAAGTACCCAAGACCCCTATCTAGAGAAAAATCTCTAGAATGTGCCGACCAACTTTAAGGTTGACAAGGGTAGGCTTGGGCTTTTTTAAATCCTTAGATTAATTTTCTTAAGTTGAAAAATCATGTGAGCTAAGTATCATATAGATAAAGTTTAAGGAGAAGGAAAACTCAAGCTTTAGAGGTTTCTTTGAGATAAACACAAGGTCATCATCTAGAAACTCTCATCGTCAAGCTATCATGCTCATAAACAAGGCCAAGAGGCCGAAATGCAAAAGAAAAGGAAGGCAAAGGAGAGCTCAAAAAGAATCCAAGAGAAAACTAGAGGAAAATCATATTTTCAAACAAAACAAAATTCAGAAAACAACTCCTACCTATAGTAAAGATGAAAACTTGAACTTGAAAAGGAAAACAAGAAGGAGAACTCCTCCAAGGATGATGATGAGCTTCGGCCTTGTGGAGGAAAAAGGAGAGAAAATGTGTTTTGGGTGAGGTTGTGTTTGAGATCAAGTGTTTGAGAGCTTTGAAAGTGGTTTAAGGTTGTGAGGTGGTGTTTAGAGGTTATAGGATGATGATGAGATGAAGAGATGAAGAGAAGAAAGGAAAGCTCTTGGAATGCTTGAGGAAAGAAAGAACTCAAAGAGAAAGCTAGAAAGCTAAACTTAGCAAATGATCCAAAAGTATCACAAGTTCTTCCAATGCACCTATTTATAGAAAATGAAACAATGAGGGCTCACACAAGGAGGTCTTGGTCGTAGCTTTTAGGAAGGAAAGGAAGAGAAAAATATCTCTTACAACTTGTCATTCAAGCATGGTTTAAGGTATGGAAGTTATGATGCAAAGCATGGCTTCAAGTATGGTAATTTCCCTTTGTTTGAAATTAAAATAATCCTTCTAGAAGGCAAGGAGGGCTGGCTGAATTTGAGCCACAAAAATGAGAGAAAAAGTCTTCTAGAAGTGGTCATATGAAGCATGGATGAAAGCATGGTGTTTGTATGACAAAGTATGGTTTATGGTGAGGTGGAAACATGGCCTTGGAGTGTCAAAAATTTGAGCATGTGATGGAAAATGAGGGAGGATGCTTCAGCTAGACCTGGACAGCAAGGAGGGAGGAAAAATCTTCCATGTAATTGTGTGTTAATGATAGGTTTAAGTGTAGATTAGTTTAGGTACAAGGTTAGGAATCATTAAGCATATGTTTAGGTAACTAAGAATGAGGTTTAAGGATTTTATGACAAGATTAGGAGTGCTCATACATCATTAGAGAATTTAAAATTCATTTTATGAGTAAACAAGGTAGACAAATTTCCATGATTTAAGGAATTGGAGAGAGAATTTACTATTCAAGATTCCATGACCAGGAATCTTGAATTTAAAATAAGATTTCAAGTTGTAATTAAGCATTCTTAGGTTCTAATCAACTTTAATAAATTATTTTGACTCAAGATTAATTATGGAAATTAATTAATCTTCGATTAGAGCCTAATATTGCTTAGGTTTGCTTAATCACACGATTAAGCTCAAAAACACAAAACTAGGGGCAAAATCGTAATTTTGCACTAATTTTGCCCGGGACCTCCGGGACCAAAACTAAAGTCACAAAATACATAAAAACGTCTTTTAAAACCATATGGAGAATTTTCGGGTTCATCCGGCACTTGCAAACGGGTAAAACACCACAGGGATATTTTGGTCATTTTGACCCGAAAAACGAGATTTTTGATCCCGAAAAGGTACACAAGCCAACTAATCCCCTTCCAACATTGAGTTTGCCCTTCGAGCACTGCCAGATTGGCTTTCCTCGAATTCCGGGCCGAAAATGACCTCAGGGGCACTTTGGTCATTTTCACTCTAATAGAAAATCGGGGCGTTACAATGAGCGAGTAAGTCAATGACTGTCAGGGAAGCATAAGCCTCACAACAATGTCAAAACCCCTTCTTGCCCTATGGTTTTCCAAGGCTCGGGTATAGAACCCAAATAGTGTGTGAGGACAGTGATAGTGAAAATGTGTGGAGGGAGCATACGAACCTTGCAATCCAAACTACCCTTTCCTGAAAAAGAAAACAACAAAACAATATATATCCAAGAAGTAAAATTGACTATCCTAGGGTTCCACGAAAGATAAAATAAAAAAATCTTCCACCCTAAGGTTCTAAATATATACAAAAATAAAAATCTTCTATCCTAATGTTTAAATAAGAAATATTTACAAGCAAATTAAACTTAAATAAACCAATATTTACAAAAAGGAAAATAAAATATTTATAAAAGGAAAACAAATGTAAATAAACCAATATTTACGAAAAGGATTTTAATAGGAAATATTTACAAGTAAAATAAATCATTATTTAAAAAAAAACTAAATAAAATAAAATATTTACAAAAGTAAAACAAATATAAGTAAAACAATATTTACCGAAAGGGAAATACAATATTTACAATAATTAAACAAATATCTCATGAGAGGAAAAACAAACATAATAAAATTATAATTATTTGCATAGTTAACTCTAATAGGCTTGACTCTCTAGTTTCTCCAGTGGAGTCGCCAAGCTGTCACAACGTACCCGGAGGGTGCCATGACAAAAATGACAACGTCGTTTTGAAAATGAATGGGAGTCGCCACCAATTTTAATTCTGGTTAAAATTGGAAAACCTTTTAGTTTGCAAACTGGTCTTTTAAGAGTTTTGAGGTTGAGGAGTCTGATTACGATTAAGGAAGGGTGGAAACTTAATCCCACTGCACCCTTAATACGTCCGTATAAATACGGTTATCCTAGAGTTTATTATGTAAATTAATTATAACTTTAAAATATTTATTTTTCCCTAGAAGTTAACAATTATATTTAAAAAAAGATAAAATAAAATAAAAAAGAAATTAAATTGTAAGAGAACATAATTTAATGAAAAATTAATTTTGGTTTGATAGTTGTTGACTACGCAGACGTATCCTCTGGTGCAATGAGGAACTCAAAACCACGTCGTTCTGTAGAAAATGCTTGTGTGTTTGTGGATTTTAAATTAAAAATAAAAGCTTTGTTGATTGAATTTAATTTAAAATAAAAAGATTTTTGATAAAAGAAATTAAAATCCACTTCTGCACAGGATTTAGGATAGTATGAACTATACAATAAACCCTTACATTCTTATGAAACTTGAGGATGATAAATCATATATCAACATCATAAGTTGTTGCGTGGACCAAAATATTTTGTGTTTTCTATTATTGTTGAAAGACTCCAAAAAAAAAAAAATTAAAGACAACAGTTTTTATTTTTAACAGGAAGAACACCGAGACCTAATTTAAAATCTTAGCCCCAAAGAAAATTTTAACCAAATCCATGAATTTGACTAAAAAAAGAAAGTGGGCTTAACATTTTAACACGCAAGGAAAACTTTCTAACCAAAAAATGAAGGCCCAATAATTTTCTAAATTAGACTTTCTTCTTTGAAATAAAAGGAAAACTCCAGAGCCCAAATAAACAAGTTCAAAACTTGATCCAAAAATAATAATAATAATAATAACACTAATAAAAAAATATATAAATAAAAAATAATTCCCTTAACCCAAAGAAAATTTTAACCAAATCCATGAATTTGACTAAAAAAAGAAAGTGGGCTTAACAACACACAAGGAAAACTTTCTAACCAAAAAATGAAGGCGCAATAATTTTCTAAATTAGACTTTCTTCTTTGAAATAAAAGGAAAACTCCAGAACCCAAATAAAAAAGTTCAAAACCTGATCCAAAAATAATAATAATAATAATAACACTAATAAAAATATATATAAATAAAAAATAATTCCCTTCCCCCCCAAAACACACACGAGGACCTTTCTCATATACACACACACACCTACACCCACACATGCATCTTTCTTTGTCACACACATGTACAGATGTCTCTCTCACTAACATACACATACACACATATACACAAATCTCTTTCTCTCTAGCACACATACACATACACGGACACAAGCACACACAAGGGAGAGGGAGATATGGAAAGACCGCACACAGAAGGAAGGGAAGAGAGAGAGACGCGGCTGTGGCAGCAAGGAAGGGGACTCTTACGGCCAAGATCTCCACGGGAGAGGAGAGCTGGGCAGCGGCGTGATCTGTGATTGCCGCTACGCGTCGAGGCTGAGATCTGCGACTCCATGAATGAGGAGTGAGAGGGGGAAAGCAACAGTGCTGGCTGTAGCAGGGAGGAGTATTCGCACTGGCAGAGGAGAGCAGAAGGCTGCCAATGATGGGGCTGGCCGTGCGGGGAAGGGCCATGTCACGCGACGGCACAGCGTGGGGGAGTTCACACGCGACCCAGGGGAAAAGGGGTCATGCGCCGCGCGGCGGTGAAGGTTGACGGGGACAGGAGGGTCGAGGTGCTATGGCTGTGGTAGCTGGGGGAGGCGCTGCACCTCCTTCCTTTCCTTTTGATTTATTTATTTATTTTTCTGAATTTGGTTTGTTTTTGGTTCTATTTTATTTCTGGCTTGGATTTCTAGTTGGTTGCAAATGTTGGTGATGGTTCCAGGTGGTGGTAGTGGTGATGATTGAAGAGAGTAGCTGTAATGGGAGGTGGTAAGGATGTGGTTGTATGTATTGGTTTGTATATTTTGTTTGGGGAGGGATGATGATGTTTATAATAGGAGAGGACAAGGGATGGTAATGGAAGAAAATGACAATGAGGGTTAGTGAGGAAAGTGGTTATGGATAGTAGTGTGCTGACCAATGGATAAACTATAAAGAGGAACTACAATGAGGAACAACAAAATAAAAAATGCATGACACTCTTGACAATGCACCGATCCGAAGAACAATTCTTGTACCTGTTAAGTTCTGATTTTTTATTCTTTTTGTGATTTTTTGATGTTGTTTGAGATGGCTTGAAAGTGGGGGTTATATGATAATGATGATGATGGAGTTATGGGTGACGAATGGCTTAAGGATGAACACCAGAGAGATGATATTAGAGCTAATGGTTTATGATGATGATAATTGTGGTCAAAGCTTGGAATAATGGTAATGGCTGTGAGGTGAGCTTTAAAAAATTTTGGGTTCCCCTCTCTGTATTAGAAAATGAAAAATCCCTTCCCCCCTGTTTTGCTACTGATTGATCCTTATAGCAATTCTATTGTTGACCAAATCATATCATCTCATTTTTACAGGTTGACTGGTGGGGATTGAAAACCATCCTCTTAGCTGTAAGTGAATGATCACTCCCCCTTTTGCGAGGAGCGAGGAAGAACACCATGATGCTGTTGGCACTTATTGTTATTTGACTTCCTTTTTCCTTTTTAGCTGTGTGTCACGGGGGCTTAACAGAATCGGACAAGCATTGTGTTATGATTTTTTTTAAAATTTTTTTGGTTAAGAATGAGAATGGGCTGAAAAGGGCTATGATGTTTTTGTGAATTATGGACTGGCCAACAAAAAAGAATGAATTTAAAATGCAATTGGGTTGAGCAACACTGACACGAAGTGGGCTGGACTTTTTTTTTTGTATTATTTTTGTTACGAACTAATGCAAATAAAAGGCCTGACACAAATGAAAATAACTCTTTTTTTTTAAGTTAAAAACAACACTCTCTTTTATTTTTTCAATTTTTCTCAAGAAAGGAATGAAGAGACTACAAAAATCAGTTTTTGGACAATAAATTATGTGAATTTTGGAAAAAAAATTTTAAATGGTTGGACAAAATCGAGTGTTCACAATCTTTAAAAACTAATAACGAACCGTATGCATGCTCATCTTTTTAATAAATCCAAGGTTCCTGAGGACGTAGACGATGACACTAGGATAGAAGGATTTTCCTAACTAAGATACTTTATTAAGATTCTTACTCCCTATATCTTTATTTCTTTCTTTCTTTGCATTACACCTTCAGAGGGCGATGACTTCATTCATGATCTTCATTGACACCCCAGTGCGGAAGGTTCACTACGACCTGGATCATCGCTCATATCACTTCGAGGGTCGCTGTTTAATATATGTATCTCATGTTTATGAATGACGTGTTTATCCTTTTATGATAAGGATTGATGTTTGCCTTATGTTAGTGTGCGCGGTTCTTGCTTTGTTTTTATGTTTTCAAAAAAAAAAAATTACCCATATTTTCCGCTAAGTATTTTAATAAAGTTAAATAATGAAACAAAACAGTAATAACTAATAATTAACTTTAATATGCTCTAGGCGTGTTGGGTTAAATATTAGGATATTACATTTTGATATCAGAGTAGTTCGATTCTCACGGAGCTTGAGGATTGGACTGACCATGCTTTTCAAGCATGATGTGATAGTTATGTCATATGTAATGCTTAGATAATAGAGATAAGCTATAGGCAAGATATGCACGACCCCTGTCTGTTTGTGTGTGCCATGGTAACCAGCTCATCTAGCATGAAATGTTGGTCTGATCACCTCAATGTCTATTGTCTTGTGTGTTTAGGAGCCAATGGCACCCAAATGACAGAATAGGTCCTCAAATAAGGGGAATCAAAACAACGAGACCGCAATGGATGTCAGAGAGATGGGAAGACCATGGAATGCATGTTTGATCAAATGAACCAGCAAGGAGATGTTAGACATGGTCCACCTACTGCCGAGGGATCAAACAAGCTCGGTTAAGAGAGTTCCGCAAAGCGAATCCACCGGCATTTAGAGGAACCATGAACCCGGACAAAGCTGATGAATGGATCAAGAACCTAGAGAAAATTTGCTCTGTGGTCACCTGTTCAGAGGAGCAGAAGGTCACCTTTGCTACTTACATGATGGAGTCAGACGCCGAGTTCTGGTGGACCGGTACCCAATGACTGCTAGAAGCTTCCAATTCTACAATCAACTGGGAGCTGTTCAAGACATACTTCTACGATAAGTACTTCCCCGAGTCAGTGAGGAACGCGAAAGATATTGAGTTCATGCAACTAACCCAGGGAGGGTCAACCATCGCTCAGTACACGGCAAGGTTTGAGGAGCTGAATAAGTTTCACAGGTTTTTCAAGGGAACCCCGATGAGATCTGGAAGTGCGTCAAGTACGAGGCCGGACTAAGGGTAGAGCTTAACGTCACTATTCCGCACATGGAGATTAGGGATTTGCCTACCCTGGTCAACAAGTGTCACATCTTCGAGGAAGGACACAAGAAGCTAAGCGCAGCAAGGATGGAATGCGCCAAAAGGCTAGGACCTCAAGCCTCGAGATTCAAGCCACAACACCAAAATCAATCCAGAACCCACTTCAGCCCGCAGTACAATCAACAGTTCAAGCCACAGCACAACTAACAACACAAAGGACGCATTTCAATCCTCAATCCAAGCCACAATCTCGACCACCGTTCAAGCACAACGGCCCCAGAAACAACCATGAACAAGGAGGATCAAGTAGGTCCAAATACAAAGCACCCCAAGGAGCCCCTGCCATTTTTGCCAGACCCGCACCTACTATGGAATGCCCAAAGTGTGGGAAGCTACATGGAGACCACCCCAACTTGGCTGGGCAAGAAGTTTGCTACAAGTGTAGGAAGCCTGATCACTTCGCTAGGGAGTGCATAGAGCGGAACTAGAGGATCCCAAACCTCGGTCCAAAACACCAAGGGAGGGTCTTTACCCTCAACGCAGAAGACTCGGTGAAGTCCAAAAGCCTCATAGAAGGTACGTGTGAAATGAATGGTAGGACCTTAATTGTACTATATGATTCTGGTGCAACACATTCTTTCATATCATATGATACTGTTAGGTCCCTGCAATTGCATGTGACAGAACTTCCTTTTGACCTAACCATTTCCACACCCACTGGTCAACCTGTTAAGACTTTCAAATGTTATTTAGACTGTCATCTTTTTGCTGAGGGTAAGCCTTTCATTTTAGACTTGGTTTGTTTGCCCATGAATGGTCTAGACGTGATTCTTGGCATGGATTGGCTTTATGCCAACCGTATAATGTTTGATTGCTACAAAAAATCTGTTATCTTCCTTCCAATCCCTAGTAAGCCTAGTAGATCCTTCAAACTTTATTTAAACATAGTAAAGGTTAACTGTTTTGGGGAAGATAGTAAGGGATATGTTCTCTTAGCCGCTAGCGATGTAGACCTTGAGCAGAACATTGGTGATATACCCGTAGTGAGAGACTACCCTGAAGTGTTTCGCAAAGAGATACTCGAATTCCTTCTAGAAAGGGAGGTTGAGTTCTCTATCGAGTTGGGCCAATATCCATAGCATCCTATAGGATATCGCCCCTAGAGCTAACAGAGTTGAAAGCTCAATTAGAGGAGCTACTGGAGAAAAATTTTGTAAGACCAAGTGTTTCACCATGGGGAGCCTCAGTTTTGTTTGTCAAAAAGAAAAATGGGAGTATGAGGCTTTGCATAGATTATAACCAGCTAAACCGAGTGAAAGTAAAGAATAAATACCCTTTACCTATAAATGACGATCTAATGGATTAGTTGAGAGGAGCGGTGGTATTCTCCAAGATTGATTTAAGGTCAGGATATCACCAGATCAGGGTTAAGGAGGTGGACATACCTAAGACTGCTTTTAGGTCTCCGTATGGCCACTTTGAGTTCACGGTCATGTCGTTTAGTTTGACCAATGCTCCGGGTGTGTTTATGGATTACATGAATAGGATCTTCAGACCCTATTTAGATCAATTTGTGGTTGTTTTCATAGATGATATACTCATCTATTCGAAGACTCACAAGGAGCATGAGCAACATCTGAGGACGATTTTGGAGATTCTGAAAGAAAAGAAGTTGTACGCTAAGTTGTCTAAGTGTGAATTGTGGTTGGAGGAAGTTAAGTTTTTAGGATATGTAATATCGAAATGAGGTATCGCTGTGTACCCTAGTAAGGTACCGATAGTAATGGCCCTAGTTAAGTTTTTGGAATCACCAATTGCCCCTTGAAATATAATCTTCCCCCTTTAATTTCATACCCTTACAAGGTGTAATACCCTAAAAATTATATAAAATTTAATTTCAAATTTTCTAGTCATAATTTCAAAAAACCGACAAACATAGAAATGATAGGAACGATCCATCGAATTTGTACAAAAAAATAAATTTCCAGGCCGGCATGAATAGTAACCTAGTGGACCAACGGGCCTGCCGGGACAGCCGAAACCCTAAAATTAGGGCTTGGAGATGCCCGAAATTAAGAAATTATAGGATTAAGATTAAAAATATCTAGAAATAAATATTTTATACCTAAAATTAATTTTTGGGCAATAGTTGGTTACTCGGGTACATTGTTTTACCCGTTCGATAGGATTTCAGTGTGCGGTTTTTAATACCGTAAAAGCTACTTGGTGGTTAAGTAATTCCTACCCATCACATCTTGCCAAGTAGAGAGCAAGGATTGAAACTTGAAAAGCAAGTTTTGATCTCAACCTTTCATTTATTATTATTTTATTCGGGTGCCAATATCTCATCCGTTCGGTGGAATTTCGGTGTGCAATTTTAACACCAAAAAAGCTACTTGCTCCCCAAGTGAAAGAAACCACTTATCTTGAGCCAAGTGGATGGGCAAGATTCATTCTTTGACTAATAAATCAAATCCTAGCCATTCATATAATTTTTTTACCAAAAAGAAAGAAAATTACACTTTTACTTACATAAATACTATATTTATATCAAGATAAATACAAAATAACCAACCTTATCACTCCATCATCATCAATTTGGACCAGACCTCTTCAAGAACTCCTCCTCCATTGTTCTTCCTCTCAAACCTCCATTAATAAGCTTCAAGCTCCAAAAACCCTAGCCCAAAGTTACTAAAACACCAAGCTTCCTTCACAAAACTTGTTCTACTCCTCATAATCTATCAAACTAACCGATTGGAATTTCATTTCTCCACAATTTCTCAAATTGATACCACATTAGTTGACTTTCTAAGGAGGGTTTGATGTTGATTTGGTGGCCTTGAAGTGAAGAGAAGTCAATTGGAACATCCTTTGAAGTTAAGTGCCCCAAATCTCCAAAATGTAGGGATTTTGAACCTCTTTTCCTTTCAATTCTATTTTTCTGTTCTAGCCACTGATTTGATTTGATATTTTTAGTTTTATTGGTTGATAATATGTTGATATTAATGTATTAATTTTGGTGGAGTGTTTGGATGATGTTAGAAAACCCATTTTGGCAAAACAAATTTTGAATCATGTGCTGGAATTCTTGGATTTGTACTGATAGTTTATGGTCCATGAATGTTCTGATATATTTGTGGATATTTTTATGAGATAGAAAAATTATATGTTGAAGCTAACATCCTAAGGCAAGTCCAGGATTTTTCATGGGTCTGAAAAATGACTTTTATTATTTTCTAAAAATGTAAAACTGGGACTGTTGCTGAGTTGTTTGGACAGCTAATTCTGAAACACTAAAGTTTGCTAATTTTGTTACCATAGAAAATTATTATTTTTTTCCTTTTAAAATTTTACAGAGTGTTACAAACATCTTGAGGTTTAACCGTGATTTTTACTATGAATTTATTGAATCATTTGCTAGGGTTAAAAATTATAGAATTCTGGCTATTGGCTGTAAATAGGAGGTTTCTGACCTCCGACTTTGTCTAATTTTGTTAACATAGTTAGAGAACTCATTTTTGTAGAAATTTTTACAGGACCCTATGGACACATTGAGATGTCATGGATAATTTTTGTAGCTCTGAAATTGAATGTTTTATGTGCTATAATGGTGTGAAATCTGTCCATATGTTGTATTTAGGCTACGGCCTTATATTGATAACATAATGACATTTGGTTCAAGTATGATATATATGAATGCATGCTAGTGCCTTTAAGGATTGGTTGAGGCTTGATTGGAATGATATCATGAATGAATGCCTACATGTGCTTTATGTATGCATTCAGAAAAGAAAAGTGAATGAGGCATATGTATTGTAAAAAAGAATGTATAAATTTCACTAATGCATGTTCTAACATAGGAGAAAACAGAAACAAGACTTAAGTTGAATAAGGGAAAGGCAAAAAGAGGAACTTCCCTAGAGTTTATGTTCTGACATAGGAGAAAACAGAAACAAGACTTAGGTGTAATTGAGGGGAAGGCAAAAAGAGGAACTTCCCTCGAGATATTATGAGTCGATAGACGTATCGGCTAGGAGTAAAACTGTGTGTGATTCGGAAATGGAATAAAATAAAGTCTAATGATCATGTATAAAAATGAGCTCAGTCCTGATAAGTAGTCTATTTCCCATTGTGGCATTGTCCATGGCAGATACCTTTTGGTATAAATTATCTATTATGGAGTTATCCATGGCAGATACCCGTTGGGTATAAACTAATTCTTTCCTATGTCAATAAGAATAGAAAAACGTACTAAATTGATTGTTGCAGTATGATATGAACTAAGTCTTTCCTATGTCGATGAAAAGAGAAAAATGCACTAAGTTAAGTTTTGTGGCCATAAATAGTAGTAGGCCCTTGAAGACAATTTCATTGTAATTAAATTATGCATGGTTATATCATATTGAGTTATGCTGATATTACCTGTGGATTAAGTGATTGATTACTTAAAGCTACCCACTTCGGAAGTACGATTTAGAACTCTAAAATTGAGCCATTGTTATGAAATGCATGATCACTTTTTCCTAATAAATTGAAGTGGCTGGGACAATGACGATGACATTATGATTGTGTAATTGGGGAATTGCCCTACTGAGAATTATACAATTCTCACCCCCTACTTGTTTGTGTTCCTGTGTCGTCTTCAGGTGGATCCAGCAGATTATGGAGCTATTACCTAAATGAAGTCGGAAATGCAGCAATTTAGTGGTTGATGTTTTTGTTTTACTGTACTTAGTTGGAGTTATATGTATATAAATGTAATAGACCACATATATGTATTAAAGCTCATAGAAGAGCTTCCTTTTATACTCAATAAATGTTGTGTTTTCTTTGTTATATATTTTAATAGAATTACGCTTACTTATCATATGCGTTAATCAAATTTGCTATAGTTATTTAAGAAAGGTCCGCAAATTAATAAGTAACAACTCTCGAGTATAATGTCATGACTTAAGGATGATGTTGCACTTGAGAGGGTGTTACATTAGGGACATCCAATAAAATTGGAACGATACAGAGAAGATTAGCATGGCCCCTACGCAAGGACGACATGCACAAATCCGAGAATTCCAACACATGATTCAAAATTTGTTTTGCCAAAATGGGTTTTCTAACATCATCCAAACACTCCACTAAAATTAATACATCAATATCAACATATTATCAATCAATAAAACTCAAAATATCAAATTAAATCAGTGGCTAGAATAGAAAAACAAAATTGAAAGGAAAAGAGGTTCAAAAATCCTACTTTTTGGAGATTTGGGGCTCTTAACTTCAAAGTATGTTCCAATTGACTTTTCTTCACTTCAAGGCAACCAAATCAACATCAAACCCTCCTTAGACAGCCATCTAATGTGGTATCAATTTGAGAAATTGTGGGGAAATGAAATTCCAATCGGTTAGTTTGATAGATTATGAGGAGTAGAACAAGTTTTGTGAAGGAAGCTTGGTGTTTTAGTAACTTTGGGCTACGGCTTTTGGAGCTTGAAGCTTGTTAATAGAGGTTTGAGAGGAAGAACAATGGAGGAGGAGTTCTTGAAGAGGTCTGGTCAAAATTGATGATGATGGAGTGATAAGGTTTGTTATTTTATGTTTATCTTGATATAAATATAGTATTTATGTAAGTAAAAGTGTAATTTTCTTTCTTTTTGGTAAAGAAATTATATCAATGGCTAGGATTTGATTTCTTAGACAAAGAATGAATCTTGCCCATCCACTTGGCTGAAGACAAGTGGCTCTCTTTAACTTGGGGAGCAAGTAGCTTTTTCGATGTTAAAATTGCACACCAAAATTCCACCAAACGGATAAGATATTGGCATTCAAGTAAAATAATAATAAATGAAAGGTTGAGATCAAAACTTGCTTTTCAAGTTTCAATCCTTGCCATCAAATTGGCAAGATGTGATGGATAGGAATTACTTGGCCACCAAGTAGCTTTTACGGTGTTAAAAACCGTACACTGAAATCTTACCGAATGGGTAAAACAGTGTACCCGAGTAATCAATTATTGCCCAAAAATTAATTCTAGGTATAAAATATTTATTCCTAGCTATTTTTAATCTTAATCCTATAATTTCTTAATTTTGGGATTCTCCAGGCCCTAATTTTAGGGTTTCGGTTGTCCTTGCGGGCCGTGGGGCCCACTAGGTTACTATTCATGCCGGCCCAGAATTTTTTTTTTTGTACAAATCCGTTGGATCGTTCCTATCATTTCTATGTTTGTCGGTTTTTTGAAATTATGACTAGAAAAGCTCAAATTAATTTTTATATAATTTTTAGGATGTTACTTGAGGTATTATCACCTTTCAGTAGTTTGCTATCTTGTTGAACTTCCTCCTCCAAGCCTTCCCAACCTTGGAAGGTTACTGCTGAAATGGCAGCAAAATAATGTCTTCTCAAAAGGGCATCAACCACCTTATTCTCCTTCCCCACCTTATATCTAATCTCAAAATCAAACCCCATAAGCTTAACAACCCATTTTTGTTGCTCTTCCCCCATCATCCTTTGATCTACAAGGAATTTTAAGCTCTTTTGATCTGTGTGAACTATGAATTTTCTTCCTAGTAAGTAGTGCCTCCACTTTTTGATAGCCAACACAATGGCCATTAACTCCCTTTCATAAACTGACCTTTGTTGTGCTTTCTCTGATAAAGTATGACTCCAATATGCCATCGGTTTTCCTTCCTGCATCTGAAATGCCCCTAACCCTTTCCCAGAAGCATCAGTCTGAATCACAAACTCTTTTTCAAAATTTGGGACAACAAGCACAAGTAGGGTAGTCATAGCCGTCTTCAGTTCATCAAAGGCTAGCTGAGCCTCCAAATCCCATCGAAACCCATCCTTTTTTAATAGCTGAGTTAGGGGCCATGCAATCTTCCAATAACCTTTCACAGATCTCCTGTAATAGCTTGTCAACCTAAGGAAACCCCTTATCCCTTTTAGTTCAGTGGGAGCAGGCCAAGAGAGCACTGCTTCAATCTTTTTCGGATCTGTTACCACACCTTTACTAGATATGATATAGCCCAAATATTCCACTTGGGATTGCCTAAAATTGCACTTCTTCATATTGATAAAAAGCTTGTTTTCCTTCAACAGCTCAAGGACTTTCCTAACATGCTTCAAGTGCTCTTCCACTGACTTGCTGAATATTAAAATATCATAAAAAAACACCAATACAAACTTTCTCAAATACAGTTTGAGTATTTGATTCATTAAAGCTTGGAACGTCGAAGAGGCATTAGATAACCCAAATGGCGTTCAAGGAACTCATAATGCCCTTCATGTGTCCTAAAAGCCATCTTCTCAACATCTTCCTCTCTCATTCTTATTTAATGATATCCTGAGTTTAAACCCAGCTTTGAAAATACTTCAGCCCCTCTAAGTCATCTAACAGCTTATCTATGACAGGTATATGGAATTTATCAGGTATTGTAATGTTGTTTAAGGCCCTATAATCCAAACAAAACCTTCAACCCCATCTTTTTTCTTAACTAATAGAACTAGGCTTGAATAAGGACTAACACTTGGCCTGATAATTGTAGCAAGTAGCATTTCATTCACAAATTTCTAAATTTCATTCTTTTGGAAGTAGGGGTGCAACACTCTAAAAATTATATAAAAATTAATTTGAGTTTTTCTAGTCATAATTTCAAACTTCCAATAGACATAGAAATGATGAGTACGATCCAATGGATCTGTAAAAAAAAAAAAGAATTTTCCGGGCCTGCATGAATAGTAACCTAGTAGGTAATCTAGTGGGTCCCACAAGCACGCCGGGACAGCCGAAACCCTAGAATTAGGGCTCGGAGATACCTGAAATTGAAAAATTATAAGATTAAGATTAGAAATGGGTAGGAATAAAGATTTTATACTTGAAATTATTTTTCGGGCAATGTTTGATTACCGGGTACACTATTTTACCCGTTCGGTAAAATTTCGGTGTGCGATTTTTAACACCGAAGTATAGTTTAATCTTTATCAAAGGAGAATTTATGTCCACTTTGACTTAATGAAAGGCTAAGATTTAATCTTGTAAAGCAAGACTAAATCCTAGCCATCCATTATACTTTCTATCTTTAAGAATTACCTAATTATAATATAATATCTATACTATTATTACATGATAAACGCAAAGCCAGCCTTATCACTCCAAACTTGTCATTCACAATTATGAGTGCAACCTCCATTTCTTTCAATCCAAAACTCCATTAACAAACTTCAAGCTTCAAGAAAACATAGCCTAAAGTTGCTAAACACTCAAACTTCCTTCACAAAACTTCAACTACTCATCACCACCTACAAAACTAACTGATTGGAATTTTAATTCCTCACCTTTGTCACTTTCATATTTTCATTCTTTACTGTTAAAGGAGAGTATTAGGTGTTTTTTGGAATGCTTGAAGTGAGAAAATCATTATTGGAGCATCCTTTGGAGCCAAAAGCCACAAAGCTTCAAAGAGTAGGGTTTTTGTGTCTTGTTTTGTTATTTTCTGTTCTTGCTGATTTTGGCTTGTTTTCAAGTGATAAAATCTGGTTTTTATGTGATGTTACACCTAGATTTTGATATATTTGCATAGGTGGGTTAAGTTAGTATTGTGGAAGAATCCATTTTGTCAAAGAGATGTTGAGTAATACTTGCTGGATTTTCGATTTTCTTGCTGGCAGTTATTGTTCACAAATTTTCTGAGGGCATTGTGTGTATTTTCATGAGCTATAAAATTTATATGTTGAAGCTAACATCCTAGGCTAGTTTCACGAATTTTCTTGAGCTTGGTTTTGACTTATACTATGTTAAAAAAATCATGAACCGAAATGATACATGTGCTGCCTGAATTGTTAGACTAGAAGCTATGAATTTTACTAATTTGTTACTATAGCAAATGATTGAGTTTTTCTTTAAAATTTTTAAAAAGAGTTGAAAAAAGCTTGAGGTTAAACCCTAATTTTTTTATATGAATTTATTAAATCATTTACTAGGGTTAAATATTATAAAAATCTGGTTCTAAGCTGAGGTTAAGGGCTCTCTGACCACCAAAATTATAGAATTTTGTTGACATAGCTAGAGAAATTGTTTTACTCTAAAACTTTTATAAGACATTGGGGACACATTGAAGTGTCATCGAGAATTTTTGTGAATATGAAAGTGATGGTTTAATATGAGAAATAATTTTTAGTACTTGAGTGAGAAATCTGTTAATATGCTGGAAATGAGCTAAATTCTTGATTTGGAAGTAAAATTTCCTTTGATGCAACTATGATGAATATAGATGATTTTTGTGTACTTTAAAGTTTGTTTTATGAGAAATGAATGAGAACCACATGTGATTGATTGTTTATATATGAGTAAAGCATGCATTGGTAAAGAAAAAGGTGACAAATGAATGATATATATAGGTTTGAAGCATTATGAAATTCAAAATTTATGCTACTGCATGCCTGTATATGTGAGCTTGAGGATGATATATATGTTATGTAAAGAAGGAAAAGTCCCCTCTAGAGTGTGAAGGGCACGAGATAGTCTCCTTTATTGTGTAAAGGGCATGAGAAAGTCCCCTTTAGAGTGTGAAGGGCACAAGAAAGCCCCCTTTAATATGTAAAGGGCACAGAAAAGTCTCCTTTAATGTTTAAAGGGAACGGGCAAGTCCCTTGTAGTGGGTAAAGGGCATAGAAAAGTCTCCTTTATTAGGTTAAGGGCACAGAATGACAAGGATAATGTTTTTGAGATTTTCTTCGATGAACTGAGCGTACATAAAGTTGTAAATAAGTCACTATAAGGTTAAGTAGTATGCCATGTGTATATTAAGTGATTGAATAATAAAAGAGACCCACTTTGGAATTATGATTTAGAACTTTAAAAATTAACTTTGATATATGTTGCATGCTCACAATTTCTTAACAAACCGAAGTGGCTGGGACGATATGATGATGATGACATTGATAATTGCATATTTAGGGAGTTACCCCACTGAGAATTGTATACTTCTCACCCCTATGTGTTTTTGTGTTCCCGTGTTGTCTCTAGGTTGATCCAGAGAACTATGAGGCTATTCTGTAAGAGAACTCAGAACTGCAATAGTGTAGTAGCTAATGTTTTTATTATGTTGTACTTAATAGAATGGATATGTATGTAAATGTATAGAACGGATATGTATTAAAGCTCATAGTAGAGCTTCCTTTTGTACTTAACTATGTATTAAATAAAGATTGTGTTTCCTTGTCATATATTTTAATAGATTATGCTTAGTTATTACACGTGTTAGTCGAGCCTATCATAGATATTTAAGAAAGGTCCGTTATGTCATAAGTAACAACTCTCGAGTACGACGTCATGATTTAAGGATAACGTTGTACTAGGGAGGGTGTTACATTATTGTATCAGAGCAATTCATCCTAGTAGCACCTTGAGGAATGGACTGGCTATGCTTCCTTAGTAAATGTCATGCATTTTAATTCTATATATGTGTATGATTGCTGCTTGGGAATGTTGTGGGTTGTTGCCACACTTACCTTGGTATTGAGCCTGATCAACTCAATAATTCTTGTTTGGTGTGATAGGAACCGATGACTTCCAATCGGTGTACTAGGAACAGTGCCGGTGACGAAGTAGGTATGATGGACACTTTCTGTGAAATGGCGATTGCCATGAGAAAACAAGCTATAGCAGCAAACAGGATGATGAAAAGGTTGGACCGATATGTCGAAGGCAATCCAGTTGGGAACCTTGGAGGAGTAGAAGTGGACAATGAATACCAAAAGTTTGTCGAGTTCAGGAAGGCAAATGCCCTGTCATTTCGAGGAGCCTTCAATCCAAATAAAGTAGAAGAATGGATCAAAGCTATGGAGAAGATTTTCTCAGTTCTTCCTTGCATTGAGATCCAGAAAGTGGCTTTTGCTACTTACATGGTGGAGGCGGATACAGACTTTTGATAGGTTGGCACTAAAGGGTTGTTTAAAGCTTCTCATACTAACGTCACCTGGGAGATCTTCAAGGAAGCTTTCTACCACAAGTACTTCCCTGCTTCGGTTAGAAATGCAAAGGAGTTGGAGTTCATGGCACTCAAGCAAGGGTCCATGAGTGTAGCAGAGTACACAGCCAAGTTTGAGGAGCTCTGCAAGTTTTTCACCATCTATTAGCATAATCTTGATAAAGTTTGGAAGTGCATGAAGTATGAAGAAGGGTTACGTGAGGACATTGAAGCTGCTGTGGGACTCTTGGAGATCCGGGATTATGCAACCCTGGTAAACAAGTTCTGTCGTGCAGAGGACTCCAACAAGAAGTTGGCAACCATACAATATGCCAAGAACACTTCTAATAAGAGATTG
The DNA here is from genome assembly GCA_031216105.1 of Dalbergia cultrata. Taxonomy (NCBI): domain Eukaryota; kingdom Viridiplantae; phylum Streptophyta; class Magnoliopsida; order Fabales; family Fabaceae; genus Dalbergia; species Dalbergia cultrata. The sequence goes on along the minus strand of JAVHNL010000113.1, from coordinate 669,606 downwards.
GCACCTGAAGACCAACATCATGAGGAGGCTCGGCCCCAAAGGAAACCGTTTCAGCCCAATTTGCATGGAGATAGACAACAACAACAACGGTCAACCATGAGCCAAGATTGCCAAAAATGTGGGAAGAACCATGGTGGTAGACCTTGCTTGGCTGGATAGAATGTATGCTATTGCTGTGGAAAGCTAGGACATATAATGAGGGAGTGTCCAAATAAGAATTCAAAGCCAACTACAAAGCCCCAACCACAGAGTAGGGTCTTCACCATAAGTGCTGAAACGACGTCACCATCCAAAAATTCGATTTAAGGTAGGAACGTTTAGGATTTGATTGAATTATTTGAACTGTGTGATAATTTCTTGATTGATTCATGAATTTCTCTTTTGAAATTGTTTTCAAATGAATTTTGAGGACAAAATTCTTTCTAAAGTGGGTGGTAATGTAACACCCTAAAAAATATATAAAAATTAATTTGAGCTTTTCTAGTCATAATTTCAAAAATTCAATAGACATAGAAATGATGAGTACAATCCAATGGATTTGTAAAAAAAAAAAAAGATATTTCTGGGCTAGCATGAATAGTAACCTAGTGGGTCCCACAGGCCCGCCGAGACAACCGAAACCACGAAATTAGGGCTCAAAGATGTCTGAAATTAAAAAATTATAGGATTAAGATTAGAAATGGGTAGGAGTAAAGGTTTTATACCTGAAATTATTTTTTGGGCAATGTTTGATTACCGAATACACTATTTTACCCATTCGGTAAAATTTCGATGTGCAGTTTCTAACACCAAAGTATAGTTTAATCTTCATCAAAGGAGAATTTATGTCCACTTTGACTTAATGAAAGACTAAGATTTAATCTTGTAAAGCAAGATTAAATCCTAGTCATTCATTATACTTTCTATCTTTAAGAATTACCTAATTATAATATAATATCTAAACTATTATTACATGATAAATACAAAGCAAACCTTATCACTCCAAACTTGTCATTCACGGTTATGAGTGCAGGCTCTATTTCTTTCATTCCAAAACTCCGTTAACAAGCTTCAAGCTTCAAGAAAACATAGCCTAAAGTTTCTAAACACTCAAACTTCCTTCACAAAACTTCAACTACTCATCACCACCTACAAAACTAACCAATTGGAATTTTAATTCCCCACCTTTGTCACTTTCATATTTTCATTTTTCACTGTTAAAGGAGAGTATTAGGTGCTGTTTGGAAGGTTTGAAGTGAGAAAATCATTATTGGAGCATCCTTTGGAGCCAAAAGCCACAAAGCTTCAAAGAGTATGGTTTTTGTGACTTGTTTTGTTATTTTCTATTCTTGCTAATTTTGGCTTGTTTAAAAGTGATAAAATCTAGTTCTTATGTGATGTTACACCTAGATATTGATATATTTTCATAGGTGGGTTAAGTTAGTATTGTGGAAAAATCATTTTTGTCAAAGAGATGTTGAGTGATACTTGCTGGATTTTCAGTTTTCCTACTAGCAGTTATTTTTCACAAATTTTCTGAGAGAATTGTGTGTATTTTCATGAGCCATAAAAATTATATGCTGAAGATAACATCTAGGCTAGTTCCACAAATTTTCTTGAGCTCTGGTTTTGACTTATACTATGTTAAACAAATCATGAATCGAAATGATACATGTGCTGCCTGAATTGTTGGACTAGAAGCTATGAATTTTGCTAATTTGTTACTATAGCAAATGATTGAGTTTTTCTTTGAAACTTTTACGGAGAGTTTAAAACATCTTGAGATTGAACCCTGATTTTTTTATTTGAATTTATTAAATCATTTGCTAGGGTTAAAAATTATAAAAATCTGGTTCTGAGCTGAGGTTAAGGGGTCTTTCACCACCAAAATTGTAGAATTTTGTTGACATAGCTAGAGTACATGTTTTACTCTGAAAAGTTTACAGGACATTGGGGACATATTGAGGTGTCATAGAGAATTTTTTTGAGCATGAAATTGATGGTTTAATATGAGAAATAATTTTTAGTATTTGAGTAAGAAATCTATCAATATGCTAGAACTGAGCTAAATTCTTGATTTGGAAGTAAAATGTCCTTTGGTACGACTATGACGAATATAGATGCCTGCTATATACTTTAAAGTTTGGTTTATGAGAAATGAATGAGAACCACATGTGATTGATTGTTTATATATGAGTAAAGCATGCATTGGTACAGAGAAAGGTGATAAATGAATTATATATATATGTTTGAAGCATTATGAAATTCAAAATTTATGCTACTGCATGCCTGTATATGTGAGTTTGAGGATGATATATATGCTATGTAAAGAAGGAAAATTCCCCTCTAGAGTGTGAAAGGCACGAGACAATCCCCTTTAGTATGTAAAGGGCACGAGAAAGTCCCCTTTAGAGTGTGAAGGGCACGGGAAAGCCCCCTTTAATGTGTAAAGGGCACGAAAAAGTCCCCTTTAATGTGTAAAAGGCATGGGCAAGTCCCCTTTAGTGGGTAAAGGGCACGGAAAAGTCTCCTTTATTAGGTTAAGGGCACAGAATGACAGGGATAATGTTTCTGAGATTTTCTTCGATGAACTGAGAGTACGTAAAGTTGGAAATAAGTCAGTGTAAGGTTAAGTAGTATGCCATGTGTATATCAAGTGATTGACTAATAAAAGAGACCTACTTCGGAATTATGATTTAGAACTTTAAAAATGAACCTTGATATATGTTGCATGCTCACAATTTCTTAACAAACCAAAGTGACTAGGACGATGATAATGACATTGATAATTGCGTATTTAGGGAGTTACCCTACTGAGAATTGTATAATTCTCACCCCTATGTATTTTTGTGTTCTTGTGTTGTCTCTAGGTTGATCCAGAGAACTGTGAGGCTGCTTCGTAAGAGAACTCAGAACTACAATAGTGTAGTAGCTAATATTTTTATTATGTTGCACTTAATAGAATGGATATGTATGTAAATGTATAGAACGGATATGTATTAAAGCTCATAGTAGAGCTTCCTTTTGTACTTAACTATGTATTAAATAAAGATTGTGTTTCCTTGTCATATATTTTAATAGATTACGCTTAGTTATTACACGTGTTAGTCGAGCTTACGATAGATATTTAAGAAAGGTCTGTTATGTCATAAGTAACAACTCTCGAGTACGAAATCATGACTTAAGGATAATGTTGTACTGGAGAGGGTGTTACAAGGGGTACCTATAGGACCTTACATGAAGGATTGGGGCTTCTTCCTTCGACATGATAGCATGGTCACACTCTCTTGGTCATTGGTAGCTGGCAAACATCTTCAAACTCTCTCAACAGTTCCTTGAATTTTATGGGTAAGTCTCGATCATGGCCATCCTTTTCAACCTACTCACAGGGGGTGACGAAGTACCTTTCTCCATTATCTCTGAGTGCCTTCAAAGTGGCTTTCCAAGAGGCCTTGGTTTTTGACAATGCTAGGTCACCTTGAATCTTTTTGCTTTCACCATTCTCCTTCCACTTTATGAATATTTTCTAAAACTTCACAGGAATGGTCCCTAAACTCTCCAACTACTCCATGCCTAAAACAGCATCAGCTCCCCATAATCTTAAAAGATAAAATGATTGCATAATTTTAACCCCTTGTACTTCTAAGAGTACCCCTTGATAGATTCCTCGAATTTGGGTCCTTTGACCTATGTCAACCTCCACAACGTATTCAGGGGTGTCTTCGACCTTCAACTCTAGCTTCTGAACCAGATCTTTGGACAGAAAATTACTAGTGGCCCCACAATCTTAGCCCCCATTAATTACCCACAAACCTTGAAGGATTCCAAGTTGTGAACCCTTGCATGCTGTGCAGGGATAAGTGAATTGGTTTCAGTTCTAACTTTGGTATCCCGCCATCCTCATCCTCATCAAGCTCTTTTTAGGTTTCCCCTTCAGATTCTTTGACTAGGAGCAGGTGGTAATATTTCATCTTGCATATGTGGTCATAAACCCAGCGTTCACCACACTTAAAACAGAGCCCACGACGACTTTGTTCTCGAATATCTTCCAGAAAAAGCCATCTCCCTCCATTATCTTTCTCAACTGAAGCTAATTCCTCCTTCTTAAGACCACCAATCTCCCTTGGGGTTTTATTGGGCCATATTCAATTAATAACAAGCCCATCACAGTATGGAGTTGGAATCTTACTGGATCCCTTTTTTTTTCAAATAGGCTCACTCCAGCTGTACTCCATTCACAGCTCTTTTCTTCTAATAATAAAGCCTTTTCTTTGATTTCAAACAGTGAGCCCAAATCCAAGCTCCTTAATTTAGCCCCAATCTCCTTTCGTAGCCCATTAATGAACATCTCAATTAGTACCTCATGGTTCAATGACTTCATGGGCCTAGAGATTTTCTCAAAGTCTTCAATATACTCCATCAGTGTACCCCGATTGTTTGATCCTCAGTAGGGGCCCATAGGGGTCCTTTGCCACGTTGGGCTACAACTTTCGAAGGATTGCGCTTCTGAACTGGCACCACGACTGTGCTGAAATCTGGTCCTCCCATGTCTGGAACCAGTTCAGGGCCTTGTTTTCCAATGCCAATACAGCAACATCCATCTTCTCTTCTCCCTGTATTTCGTTGACCGTGAAGTAGTGATCAATCTTCACTAACCATCCAAGAGAGTCTTCTCTGGTAAACACAAGCAGTTCCATTTTTTTTATCGTGGTAGCGTCTGGCTGGTGGGGGCTTTGCCATTGTAGGTTAGGCGGTCTGCTCTGCCACGAGTTCCCATCTCAGTGACACGATGACCTACTAGGGCAATGAGGAAGTCACTTCCATCTCAGTTTGGAGACCTCGAAGGTCGTGTTTCAATGTGAGGGGAGGATGAGTCCTGGGACTCACGACCACTTTTGGAACCCTCATTCCAACGATCACCAGAGTTCACATGATCATGGTTCCTCCTTGGTGGCGACCTTGCCTGAGACCTACCACAACGATGCACCCTGATGTTCTGCATCATCTGTTCCAGTGCTTTCTCCATGTTCTCCAATCTACTCTCCATTCTCAGCTCCTATGTGACTCGGCTCCACACACTAAGAAAGTGCTTTGAATACCAAATGATAGAAACTATAAAAAATAGAGGGGAACTAATAAAGATAACTATTATAGAAATGCTTGAGCAAAGAAAAAATGCTATACAAGAGAGAAAATGAGCACTATAACAGCTTTACTCTCCTATGCCTAGCCTTAGCCAAAAGGAAAAACAATGCCTGAGTCCTCCCCTTCACTAACCTATAATTATACCCTTTTCCCCCAACAAATTCCTCACCCCACACTACTGGAACACTGCCAGTACACACTCACACGCAACAGACACATTTCCACAATTTAGTTAGGGCTAATGGGCCCCATGCAATCATCATTTTGTGATTCTCTTTCTGAATTTCCTTTAATACTCTAAACCTCTTTCTTTTGTATATTTGTATTCCTTCGGAAAAAAAAGGTCTCTAACACTAACTCATGTAACCTAAAGACAAAAGACTAGCAATCCTTTATTTGCTTACATTATCATCTTCATTCTACATACTTCATGTGACATCTAGATATGGTTGTATATCACTACTTTGTTTGATGTTACTAGTACAATAAGAAAGCTCTATCCTTGAATTTTGATAGCAAAGTGGCAGTACTTACTTGTCTAGAAAACTACGTATAATTAGGTGAAAACAAGTCTTATTTGGCACTAAAGCAATAAAGGTTGCTTAATTTTATACTATTTATCTCAATATATGTTAAGACAATAATGATCTAATCGGAGGAGAGAACCAAAGAAAGCTTTATCTAACTATTACTAGTAACTTAAGATTGAGTGAATAATCATCGGGATAAAAAGTAATTCATTTATTGAAAGATCTATTATTGTTGACTTGATAATATGATCTTCAAATTCAGTTATCAAGCTCTCTCTATGAAACCTTCAGGTGTATTATAAGAATATTAATCAACAGTTTCATTGACATGAACATACTGCACATGGAAATACCATGCCTCCTAAGGTAACAATACAAAATAGTTTACTTGCAAAGGTTTCTTATTGTTAATTAATTAGTTAGATCATACATAATTGTAAAACCTTTAATAAAATTATTTTTATGATCCAACATATGTCCTTTCGTATGGTACTGCCTCTTTATTATGGTACTATGCCCAGGTGAAGGCAATTATAATGATCTGGTGCATGAATCTGCAAAAGAAAGTGACTGGGAACTTGATACAAAGGATTGAGGTGGAAAGATAATTATCACAATTGATTAGGAGTTGTGGAAGTTCAAGGGCTTGGAATCGGAAGAAGTATAACAATTACCTAAGCCTACTATATGGGCCACATGCATTTTGTGAGGTAGGTAAGTAGTAGAATAGGTATGCCCAAGATCCAATCAATCATGTTATCACAATCATCTTGTTTTATAGATGAGTTAAAGTTTATTATTATCATATTTGCTATTAATTAAATAGTTAATTGATAAGGTCCTTAATTAAAATTAGAGACTTGTTATTATAATAGAGATTATAATAATGAGAAACAAGTCTTTAATTTTAATCTAAATTGTTCTTGATCATAGAATTATTGAATATGACATCAATAATTCAGATAGATCAATATATGTGTAATGGTCTTTATTGGATAAAGATTAATAGATCTCATTTATTAAATTACATGTATAAATTATGCACATGGGGATATGACCACTGAACTAACTCGAGGGAGAATTCCTAGTAGTTCATATTACTTTTAAGACAAAACTACCAAAATCATCCGTTTAAAATTTCGCATCGATCAAATTTGTTCCTACAAAAAAAATCTCAAATTACTTCCTACAAAATTAAATAGTCAGAAAAATTTGTCCCTAAAAAATAAACCTGTCAAATTGGTCCCTGTAAAAAGTTCAAATCGGACAAATTAGTCTCTACAAAATTGAAAAATTGACCAAATTGATCCTCTGATAAGTTAGGCAATGAGGACAAATTTGTTTGATAATTCACTTTTGTAGGGACTAATTTGAGAGAATTTTTTGTAGGGACTAATTTGTCTGATTATTCAATTTGGCCAATATGAAATTTTAGAGGGATGGATTTGATAGTCTTGTCTACTTTTAAATTGTCAAAAGGAATTTCTCATGAAGCGAAATATTATAGTTTCCTTTGACCTAAGATTATCATAGTAATTACCAAGTTATATATTATAATTTAATTCCAGACACCTATTGTTTTGAGACATTAGTTGAATGGATATTGGGCATGATTAAATACTTGTAGAATTAATGGTTAATCAAATAAGGGATCCATCAACTCTTAGTAATGAGTTTGAGCTCTATATGAACTTAAAGACTTTGGCTAGGGTAATTGAATGAATAAAGAAATGAGTTTTTTAAGTCATTCATCATATGTCAACTTATTAAAGTTTCACAGTAATACCATCCTCTAGAGTTAACCCAGAGCTGTAAAGATGGAAAGAAATATTTCATTATTCTTTTAATGGTTCTTGAAAGTAAAAGACATTACTTCATGCTATCCGGACGTCACGAAGTGTTGCTAGACGCTAACCTTGATTAGTAAATTAATTTGATTAATTTTCTACCGTCTTAGTTTTGAATCTACGGGGTCACACACAAATGAGTGTTCTAACTTTTGCTAAAGAAAAATTTTCTTATCTGATAATTAAATTGGAGAATTTAATTTAATAAAATAAATTAGTTTTTCTAGGTAGAATATTATTGTATTCTTTGCTAGCACAAATAATATAAATAATATAAAATCAATAATCACTTGACACTTGGAATTATATTTGGCAATATGATTACCAACTCAAGTGCACAAGTACTGCATTTGAAATAGTTTGAAAATTAACGGAGACTCACGCTTAGCATACGAGTGTCAATGCTAAAAGATAGAACCCGATGGTAGACTTAGAGACTTGGCTCTCAATTCGTTGCTTCCCCCGACGTTTGGGTCTAACATTAGTCTCACCTAGTAAATAACAAAATAGGGCCTCCGTGTTTTATCATACAAGGTTACTAGTGAATTTGCAATCAGGCCCTCTTGGTTATAGTCTTTTTGGGAGATGAACGATTTTGTGACATAGATCTGAAGCTCCCAACAGTTGAACAAGCCACTGGAGAAACATCACGCTATGTGCCTTCAGGGTTTAGGGTGCACCCTTCAACCATGTGCCAAACTTCACAACGCAAAGCCCGGGTGCTATCGTCCAAGGAAACGCACATGATGAGGTTGGATTAGAGGAAACAACTGAGTGAAAAGGTCCCAGAGGCGGAGGGAGGTCTCCTTGGGAGAGGAAAGGGCCATAGAGGATAGGGAGCACAACAACAAGGGCATATCTGCAAAAAAAAAAAAATGCGATGTTTTAGTACTTATTAACAAAGGAAGCTCAAAACGCACGTGCTCAGACAACTTTCATTCACAGCCGTTAGATACAAAAATTTTGTCATCCAATGGGTGCAAAGGAATTTGGACTGAGTGCACTAACGTTAGAGACAAACGTGGGGTGGAGCAACGAATCAGGAGCCAAGAGACTTGGGAGAAAAACGTGCATGATTGAAAAAATCAACTCTGATCTGATACGCTGTGGTTCCTATTTTTTAGGAACGGTGCATGCTGTAGTTTCTCTATAAAATATAGCAGATACAGACAAATACACAGTTAGTATTGCACTCTTCTTTTCTTCTCTTTAAAAATTCCAGTCACTGGATTAAAAGTTCTTTCCACTACTCACAGTTGAGAGTAAAGAATTAGTCTCAGTGTGGATACACGTGGAGCCTTCGTACGATTGAAGGAAACTCTTAAAGTTTTAAGAACCTCATCCAGTACTTACGAGTATTTATTTTGTTATTGTATTAATATATTTTAGACACAAAATAGATCCTTTTTATTCCTGTGTGCATGTGTTGTGAACACTATTTTTCTAACAGAATATAATTTAATTACTTCCTCAGTTGGTGCTATGTTTCATTCCTTCTATACTCGCAATTTTAATTTGAAATAATACTAGCCTCTCTAAAATCAATTTGCTTGCTTATTTGGCTCTATTTTACTAGTAGTAACAGGCTAACCCATTGAAGAATGCATATGACTAATTCAAATGTTATCAAACTAATAAAAAGAGACTTGGGAGAAAAACGTGCATGGATTTAAAAATAAAATCTGATCAGATATGCAGTGGTTCCTATTTTTGAGGAGCAGTGCATCGTGTAGTTAATCTATAAAATATAGCAGATATAAAAAAATAAACAGTTAGTTTGAACTCTTCTTCTCATCTCTTTCAAAATTCCAGTTACAGGATTGAAATTGTTTTCCACCGCTCAGAGTTGAGAGCAAAGGATTAGTCTCGGTGTCATACACATGGAGCCTTCATACGTTTGAAGGAAACTCTTAAAGTTTCAAGAATCTCATCCGGGTACTTATAAGTATTTATTTTGTTATTGCTTTAATATTATTTGAGACACAAAATAGATCTGTTTTATTCCACTGTGCATGTGTTGTGAACACTATTTTTCTAACAGAATATAATTTAATTACTTCCTCAGTTGGTGTTATGTTTCATTCCTTCTACACTCGCAATTTTAATTTGAAATAATACTAGCGTCTCTAAAATCCATTTACTTGTTCATTTGGTTCTATTTTACTAGTAGTAACAGGCTAACCCATTGAAGAATGCATCCACGTATGTATTGATTTTAAAATGTCTAATTTGTTTTCTTTTTACTTCCCCATATTAGTTTCATAATGGCTTTATAATTAGATTTTTCACTTGTTTATTATTTCTATTTATGATGTTTTTCATTTGAGCCATTCCTTATCTTTTTCCAGTTGATATGTAAAGTGCATTAGAGTTTCCCCTATCTTTATGAACCTATTTTTTTCATTTGCTAAGATTTGTAGCTTTTTGAGCTTTGTAACTTTATCAGACATTAATAGCATTAGTTTTATGTCAATGAATTCAACTGTGATGCAATGCTTTTAGGATGAGAACTGTGGTTAGCTTGACTGGTATTGGACCCTTTACTGCAGCTGTAAATAATAAAAGTCTTATATTCATTGTTGATATCAACCAATCTTTCTCAAATAAGATGAAATAGCTATGTTGCAATGTGAATGAAAGAACAATTTTTTAGACACAAAAGAATGTTCCTCTTTTTCTTTAAAAAAATTGGAGTGCATATTATGGTGGTTTGAAACTGTTGTAACTAACCTTTTTTTTTCCGTAAAATTTCACCGAGCATACGGCGGTGTCAACTGACGTAATTATAGATATATTTTAAATAATTTCAACAAAAAATGTGGCGGTTAAAACTACTGTAATTTACAAAAAAGGGGACATAATTCACCACTTTTCTTGTAGTGAATTGCATAGCTTTTGAAGAAGTGGATATAAAAATTAACTATTATGATGATATAATAATACATAATTGAATGACTTTATAAAATTTTTTGATACTATCATTACAATATATATATATTGTAATCGATTTTGTGGGTTGTAAAATTTACCTCATATTTAAAAAATGAAACTAATATTTTAAAAATAGCCAAAACCCTTATTTTTGTCCCTCTAAAATTTTAAGTTGGATAAATTAGTTTCTGTAAATTATAAACTTTCAAACTGGTCATTGTAAAATTGAAAAGCTAGATAAATTGGTCCCTAAAAGAAATTTCAAATTAGTGTCTATAAAAATAAATTATTAAACAAGTTAGTTCCTTTAACGCAAATTAAAAAAGGGCTAACTTGTTTGATTATTTAATTTTACCGGGATCAATTTGTTTGACTATTGAATTTTGAAGGGACGAATTTAAGATTTTTTTTTATGGATCAATTTGTCCCATTTAAAATTTTAAAGAGGTTAAAATGGGAATTATCTTAAAAATAAAATTATCATAAAATGATATGCATGTGACATACTCTCTCCATCCACTTTTAAATGTTTTCTAGGGAATCAGTAAAATTTTGGTACATTATAAAATCAATGAATTTGGACCAAATACATTGATTTTGTAATGTATCAAATTTTTGTTGATTTTCTAGAGAGTATTATTTAATGTATTGACTTCATTAAAAATATATAAACAAATATATATATATATATTATTTATCAATTTATTATAAATTTATTTAAGAAATCAATCAATCATCGTATTACAATACTGCTATTTTTCAAATTTATGATATTATTTAATTCAGCTGCACCCCCACTATAGTTTAGTTAAGACATGTGGTGATTGTTAGATCACAAGCACGTGTTAAAAATCTACGAGGAGAGAGACTGGAAATAGGAAGATACATCTTTTAAGTGGTTGACTTGACCCATCGCAGAATCCCCATCTTTTAAGGGATGTTGACTTGACCAGAATGGTTGTGAATTTTTCAAAAGTTGTGGATCTATCTCTTTTCGATTAAAAAGAAAGCCCTATATATTTTATTTCTCGCCTTTCGTTTGTTTTCTAGTAGAATTCCAATGGTATCAGCTTCGAATCTCTAAATTTCATCCCCCCCTACAAATTTCGTATAAACTCCTGTCGCGCTGCTGCCATTGTTTTGCCTGAACCGTGACTTACGAAAGGACGTTATTCCATCGATTTGCTTCACACAAATATATCTACTCTACGAAGTTACCTATCCTCTCTCACACACCAATTTCTAATTATTTGAGCAGGACTCTGTATTCCGTACTCTGCTTAGGAAGGCCATTTGTAGAAAGTTTGACCATTTATGTTCTAGTCAGTTTAAGGATTTAGCTTGATTTGTAATCTCTATTGCTTGCACTTAACATTGTTCATCATCTTGGCTATTGAAGTAGGAAATTGATTGCAGCCAATGGCTAGAGAGATTGAAATCCAACCACAGACGAGCTCAGCTCCAGCTGGAGCTTCTACCTCAAATAGTCAATCAATTTTCAGGGTGCCTAATGCAACTCGGGAAACCAATCCAGAGATGTATGGTCCAAAGACAATTACAATTGGCCCATACCATCATATGTTCCGAAGTGCGGCACAGAAACAGGAAAAGATAAAAAGGAAATATTGTAAGGCTTTCATCAGGAGAACCCAGATGCGCTTCCGTGATGTTTGTCAGGAAATCACAAAGATTGAAGATGATATCAGGAAATGTTATAGAGATGAGGTTGAGCCCCGCAAAGCTAGATTTGTGGAGATGATGGTGTGCGATGGATCTTTCCTGATTGAATTTTTTCTCAAAATGTTCGGGGAAGATAAGTCGACACAAGAGCTAGATGCTGATTATAGGTATGATCTTTTCATATTAGAAAATCAGCTTCCTATGGCACTGCTCCATAAATTATTCAGCCTAGCAAAAGATATTGGTGGTGCCTCATTATACCAGATTATTTTTCACTATTTTATGAAATACAATAGTGGAAACATAGGTTATACAGGTGTGAGGGCAGAACATTTTACTGACCTTCTGAGGTACTTCCTGTTACCTTCTTCACTTCGTCTTGAATCTGAACAAGGAACGAGCAGACACGAAGTGGAAGCCAAAGCACCATACAAAGTCTGCAGCGTACGCCAGCTTTGGAATGTTGGAGTGACGTTCAAAGTGGATGCAAGCAGGTCCCTACTGGACATTCAATTTGATGATGGCACTTTAACAATGCCACTATTTGTCGTGGACGAATTGACGGAGCGACATTTAAGAAATGTGCTCGCTTTCGAGAAGTACTATTACCCCAGCTCAGCATTTGTCTCATCATATTTCTACATGTTAAGTTTTCTGATCCGTGATGAGGAAGACGTGGATTTCCTCATTAGTAAGGACATCCTTGTCATTAGGGGCAATGATGCAAGCATGGTGGTAGCCATGATAAAACGTCTTGGCTTAGAGTACGACTTGAATGGTATGGGCTCGGAAATGTTCTCTCTGTGTCATGATCTAGTAGATTTCCATGAGAACCCTCATAATGTGTGGAGAACATGGATTCGTCGTCAGTTCTGTTCTAGCCCATGCAAAACAATAGGTGGCTTTGTCATGACTGTCGTATTGTTCGTTGTCTACTATTTGCAATCTCTTGAAAAAAATCGAATGTGATCATACACTCATCAATTGAGAAGAAAAAACTGAGTCTAGCTGTTTCAGTTTCTTTTTATTTTTTCATTAGGGCAATCGTTTGGATTCAATATCTGTTTCTGTTTATTGCCTTTTAATTCTTTTCCTCTAGTTTTTGTAGCAGAATACACTGGTTCGTCCTAGAATAATATATTCGCAAATATATTTTTTTAATGAAATAATATATTCACGAAAATGAACTATTGTAATTAGTTACTCATTTATATGGTCAATTACAAGAAAATACTTGTGTCACTGCTTCAAATTTATTAATAACGCAAGTACACGTGTAAAACGAAAAACAGAAAAAACGTATTGCGTCCAATATAAGAAATTGAACCAGAAGGGGAAAAAAAACAGAAAAAAAGAGCCTAAAGTTAATCAAACCTATCTAATGAGGATCATGATCGGAAACATATATATAGTGTTTTTTTATCCCTTGCAATGCACAAGTAAAATAAGATTTTTTATGAAAATAATTGTTATGAAGGAGAAATGATTTGTTGGTTCACTTATGTGGCTGCTTTATACTTGTATACTATAATTCATTTATTTCAATTTATTTTATATGATTTAAAAATGCTCCATTCAATAAACATAACTTTAATCAAACACTCCGCATTATATTATAAACACTACAAGAAATGTGCGGTAAACTGATGGTGTTACCAATGGGCTTTTTGACGGTTTCAAATTATACTGATAGGTATGGGTCATTAGATTTTTGGCCATCAATAGAATATTACTTATGGGTATATTAACTTGTCGGTAATTTTCGATGGGTGCACCAATAGAAAAAAAAATGAAAACTGATTGGTACAATTGCATTAAAGGTATATTGAGATCGTCAAATAAATAATATTATCGATGAGTTATGTTAATTGTACCGATGGATTTTCAAAAAAATAAAAAATAATTTTTTATTAATTATTACTAATGGTCTTATTGATGGGTGCATTTTTTTAAAAAAATATTTAATTTGAAAAACACTTTATTTCCAATGGGTTAGCCAGTCAGTACTGTTTTCATAATTTTTTTAAATAGCCAATTGCATTGCCATGTTTTCATAATTCATTTATTTATATAATAATTTAATTATCAATTAAAGTAATATTAATTAAGAAAAAAAATGAAACAATAATAAAATAAATACAAAGTGCAATAAATGTAAAAATATCCAAAATGAAATGAAAAAAGCTAGATAATGACAAGCTAAACTCCTCATTAGCATCGTCAGCAGCATCATCATCGTTGGATCTGTCGGAGTCATTCGTGCTATTAGACAGTGAGGAGCCCTACAAAATGGAGGGGAGTGACATCTAGAGGAGATTCTTCTTGCCGAAGGCAGAGGATTCTAAGTTCTGCATGATCTTGAAAAAGCTCATCACATCGACAGTGATCTTATTCTACATCCTCTTGAATTTACTCTTTTCTTTCTTGCCCATCTCGTGATGGTCACTACTAAAAACTTGTCCATTGCCTAAGGATTTTTCTGTGTATTTTTATAAAAAAATTCACAGGTAAGCAAGTTTCATGCGGATTTTGCTTTGAAAAACATGGAATGTGGCCTTAGCTAATTGGTTGTTGTAGATTTTAAAATCCACAGGTAATTAGTTGCGGACTTTTTCATAAGAAACATGAAAAATCTGCAACTTATTTTCATGGCAGGGTGTTTAGTTGGAAGGAATTTTGTTGCGAATTTTGCTGTGGAATATTATCAAGAGAAATATTCACAAGAAAATTTGCACGTAATTTGAGCAAGAAAATCCGCAAATTAAGTTGCCACAGCAAAATCTGCAAGTATTTTTCACAACAAAATCTGCAACTAACTAAATCCGCAACAGAATCTATAGGTGATTACAATTCGATTTTGCAAGTAGTTGTGTAGGTAATCTTCCCATTAAAATCCACATCTAACTGGTGCCCCAAAATTCACATGTAATTCAACTCACGGCAAAATCTACAAATAGTCATGCAATTCCAAATTCTGAATTTGCAGATAATTTTCATAGCAAAATCTATAGGTAACCATGACCTTCCAAAATGATAATTTACAAGTAATCTCATGTAATTTTTGTAGCAAAATTTGTAACTGATTTTTGCGAAAAATAATGCAGGCAATTCAATTCATAGTAAATTTTGCTTCTAATAAACCAATATTTACTCTATTTCTAGTAATTTACATTCAAATAAACAAAATGTCTAATTCAACAATAAAACATAAATTGTCTCTTAATAAAATAACTTCAATGTAAGATGCATTAACCAAGTTAAATAAAAATTCATAAATCATCTCTTGAATTATTTTGATCATGTGGTATAAGCTTTGAAGAGAAGAACTTGCTTCATAGCCAATTTCTCCATCAATATATTCAATGTATTTCTTGTTTCACATAACTCCTTTATATCTTCTTTCTCCTTCCTCTCTTGTTCCAATTGAGCCTATAACGAAGCATTGAATGAATGAACTTCACTTCTTGTCCTTTCCTCATTCTCTCTAGATATGGTCGTCAATTTTGAAGTTCTTGGAGAAATAGTTTTCATTGAACTACCCAAAGAACAAAGCCCAGATACTTTCCTTTTTTTTCTTTCCTCCTATAGAGTCTACTTTAGATTGCGACTGTACAATAGCTTCTCTAGAATTAGTCTCAGTCTTTGATGGTAACTCAGATTTTTTCTTTTCACTATTCTCCTATTATAAACAAAAATCATTCAAACTAAAGGTCAAACACAAACAAGAAAGAATAACACTTTACTCTACTATAGCAAATGCATAGAGTAAAACAAAGAGCCTATCATTTTGTTGATTTGAGCACATAATACACTCACTTTTGAAAATATTTGTGGTTGGAAAATTGAGAATTCATTCCAGTAAAATTACAGAAAAAATACAGAACATAAACAAAGCAACAGTCAAGACATAAAGTGCTGTAGAAACCGTCAAACATCATCATCATTCATTTACCAAGTATTTTGACCATTTTAGACACATACAACCATATGATCAAGTTTCTAGAGCATTCTAATAAGAACATATCAGTAAAATAAACAAAGACATTTACTAATCACATTTTTTTTATAGATGAATAAGGGCTCAAGATTATCAAAAATTGTCAAGAGAGGAGCAGATACAAAATGACAAGCATAATAGAAGAGCATAAAAAAAAAAACAAAAAACGTCATTATTCAACTAGATTTCCTGATACAATATGATAACCCCTAGAGGATATAGGACACAAAAGCAACCAACACTAGCTACTTTACATAGCAGTTCATAGATCCAACAAATCAACCACACCAACAACAGCAAGACACACTACTAATCGAACTACATCATACCAATTTTTTTTACATAGATGACTTTATAATAATATCAACATCTTAGTTTCAAAGCCATGGTAGGCAAAGAGACACACGAGGGTGTCTTTGTATGATCCAACAAGATAGGATGAAAAATAACTTCAAAGTCTCAGAAGACAAAAAGAAAGATAAAGAGCCAAAAAATAATTTGAACAAAAATACCAACTATAAATTACTTTTCAAACATCAAATGGAATGGCAAATAAATCAACTAGCAAAGCAAGGCAGATCGGCTAAAGGGAAACCAATATTAGAATAATGTAGTGAGAAAAATCTAGTACATATAAAATGTTCCTTTTTACTTTGTACGCAATTTGAATTGCCAAAAATAAAACTATAAAACATAAATACATAATTAGAAAACCCAAAAAAAGTGTGACAAGATGTTAGGAACCAGGCTAATATAGAATGGGGCTTTATTGTAATTACTGAAATGAGAATGGAAATGAGTCACTCTTTTGTAACTAACTTTGCCAAGCTGGCATAGTTAGTGGGGGTGAGAGGAGGTCATTGTGAGTCTGTTAGAGGGAAGAGAGGGAATTATATGAGGAGTAGGAGAGTACTGAGAGAGCATTCAGACAGTTGGAAAATAGACTAGAATTTGGAGAGTGATAGGTCTCTCGAATACTTAGCTATTGTTACTTACTATTCTTCTTATTTTTCTGCCATTAATACACTATTTACAGCTTAGAGGGAGCAATACTTCTCTGGTATTCTTCTTCTCTAAGTTGTTCATATCAGTTCCTGTGTTTAATTTGTTCTCACTGATATCGGTTCTTACAAAGGGTATCAGAGATCTTGATCTTGGGAGCTTTATGTATGGTAACCGTGCATGCAACCATGGAAGCTAGGTTGGGAGAAATGGAATGAAGGCTGGTGGAAATATAGGCAGAGAACGCGTGAGCCATGGTGAATTTGATTCGTCAGAAGAAACAGATGATGAAGATAAAGCATAAGAAGAGGGTAAAGTAAAATCTACAGAACATTAAAAAGCAAGTGCAAGAAAAATACCTCTGGCATCATCGACAACCGGTTTGGGAGGATGATGAAGATTGGTGGTGGAGGCGAAAAAGGAGATCCTCCATAAAAGATTGACATCCTAATGTTCATGCTTTCTTTGAGAGCTAGCCAGATGAAAGGGAGGAACAAACTGAAGACGTTGAGAAAAAAAAGCAAGAAGGGGGAGACACAGTTAGGGAGGAAGAGGAAGAAGATGAAGGAGTGGTAGAGGTGGAGATTAATTTGAGTTTTCAAATTCCGGATAGAATTGAGGAAGACTTCAGTAGAGAGGAAACTGAGAATGGGTTTGCCAACCATTATGTCGGTTGCAGGGAGCAGAAAATTGGACAATCACTTGCATGGCAAATCCTGGGTGACGGAGAAAAGTGGAAAGCGAAGGAGACAGAGCGAAGACGTTGCAGGCAAGTAGCGAAGGTATGGTCACACGAGGAAGACGATAATGGGTTGTATGAACACGATCCAAGCAATGATGACATCAGCATTGGTATAGATGATGAGGTCGACCGACACCCACTGCTGGAACCACCCAATTGGCCAAACCAAGCCTCGCAGGAGGGGACAGAAAGGACTCAAGCCATGACTGAGTTTAGGTTCTCAAACATGACAATTCAGCTCCTATCGATTGAACTACTAGGGCCAACTGATTCAAAAACTGTTGTGACTATTGTGGCGAATAAGCCACCAGAGATGATGGCAGGACGAATTGTCAAAGGAGGTGACATGAGTGAGAGGAAGAAAGGAAAAAAGCATGTGATGGTGGAAGGGTTTTAGGTTTCAAAAACTCTGATCGACCCACGATTGCCACCAAAATCGCCAGAACTGGTGGCCACGGTGACCATAACAGAGGAGTTGCTGGGAGCGATGGTGGCCACTGAACTTGATCTGTCAAGCTGCTACATGGAAGAGGAGGATGGATGGGCAACGGGCAGGGTAAATCATGAGTTGGGTCACTTTTTTTACTTATTAGGCCTGACCCATATAAGTGAGTTTAGTATTTTTGAAACAGCTATTGTTAGTGAGGAGCCCTAAGGACATTTAGAGAAAATTTTGATCTCCAAAACAATAAACCAATCTTTGAAACTAATGGGCCAAGCTTGAAATAGTTTCTATAAGAATGAAGCTTTAATAGGTAATGAGGAAGAATCAAGAAGTGGGCCAGACGTGAAATGTCCTTTAGGGGTTGTTCAGTAGCCTTACTCAAGCTTGCTGGTAGATAGTTCCTTCTCTTTTTTTGAACCTCTTTTGGAACTACTGAACAACGTTATGGTAGATTTCCATGTTAGAGATGGAGCTGAGGATCTGACAACACTTGTTCGAGTTCCTTTCCCTTATGCATGGGATGATCCCACTATTAATCTTAACAAAGATGTTGTTGGATCACATGGAAATGGGGCTAGCCTCATTGGTGCGGAAACTCAAGGGACTAGGAATGCTTTTATAGTCCTAGAGGCAATGAAGGAAGAAATGAATATAGATGGGAACTTCGGAAGCTTGGCCTTCAAGAACTACTTGCATCGACACCATCGTATGCCACTTCCATTGGGGATATTAAATGGAGGAGCAGAACTTTCAGGAGGAGGTATCACAAACCCACTTGAATGCATTATTGTTTATTCCACTTCTGCTGTATTTCTTGTTCTGCATATGAAGGTTCACACATTCTATTTTGATGTTCACCTTAAAGGGGATGAGTTTTATGCACCAATGACCATTCCATTTACTATTAATGAAGTAGCAACAAGGTCACAAGGGGATGGGCTTGAACCCTTCAGCTTGGTTTCTACTCACCTGTTGGATTCATTACTACCTTGGATTGTGGAGGAAATTGGAATAATCATGTTTCAAGAAAAAAGTCCAAAAACTAGTAGTGCTATTGTTGAACAAAATCATGGTAGGAATAGGCAAAAAGTGTAGGATTTGCAGGACTTATCAAACAAGATTAAGGGGAATCTAATGCTTGTTAATGCAACTGTAGTATATTGCAAACTCCAAAATGGGGTTCCAGACTGCATTGACAAACTCACCCAAGCAGGAGTTCTGATCTAGGCTTTGATTAGGGATAAAATGGAGACTACAATCAAACATGGTTCTGCTTATAGTCAGCCTACACAAAAACTTCAGCAGATGATAATATATTTAGAGACTCCTAATATTCAAGCACTGCAAATGGAGGGAGATGAGGCTAGTATGCTTTGTTAACAAGAAAATTATTTGCTATTAATTTTTGAAAACCTAGGGGGACAACTCAACAATGCAAGCTCATTTTCCTTATTTTTCAAGATATGGGATCTAGGGGGAAGTCTTCTTTCAACATTATGGTTTTTCCTTTCCACACATCACCTTGAGGACAAGGTGATTCTTTGGGAGGGGGGAAGTATTGTTAGGAACCGGGAATGGGACTTTATTGTAATTACTGAAATGAGAATGGAGAGAGGGAAAATGAGTCACTCTTTTGTAACTAACTTTGCCATGCTGGCATAGTTAGTGGGGGTGAGGGGAGGTCATTATGAGTCTATTAAAGGGAAGTAAGGAGGAATTATATGGGGAGTGGGAGAGTACTGAGAGGGCATTCAGATAGTTGGAAAATAGACTAGAATTTGGAGAGTGCTAGGTCTCTTGAATACTTAGCTATTGTTACTTACTGTTCTTCTTATTTTTCTGCCATTAATACACTATTTACAGCTTAGAGGGAGCAATACTTCTCTGGTATTCTTCTTCTCTAAGTTGTTCATATCAGTTCTTGCATTTAATTTGTTCTCACTGATACTGGCTCTTACACAAGGACAACCATGAATCAATGACACATGCACATAAGGATGGTCTAGAAGCAACCTATTACTGTTTTACATCAATAGCAGGACTAAAACATTAGTAGGCACTACTTTATCATTCATCCACAAATCAAACTTTGCCTTCCAAAACTAACCCTGCCTTCTAAACTAATAGCAAAGCATTAGACAATAAGATAGGAACCTTGCCTTTCATATTGTTATCACACTAAAAATTATTGTCATTCTCTCAAAACTTTAATTATTTCAATGCTTCCCCATATAAATCAATCTAAGTGCAATTGGCTGAAGTTAAGAACGATATCATGTTTTTCTAGTATAAGTATTAGACTAGTTAATACTTTATTCATAATGATTGAGCAGAACAGTAACATTAGAAGATATGATTAAAAACAAAAAAGGCATTAGCCATGGAATACAAAGGACAAGCAGTAGTGAAAGTTTTGCACCTAACAAATTTACAACTACCTATCATTATTGCGAAGTGTAGTTCCTTTATGGGAAGTAATGTCTATTTCTAATTAATTTAGTAATTAAAAATCACCCATTCATATTACTTGTCAAGTTCTCCAGTAAGATGCTTTTTCATAAATGTTGTCTTTCTCTTTAAAAAAAATATGAACATAGCAATTCTAATCAAACCAAAACCTACATCTACCAAGTTCCAACCCTAACCCAAGATCCTAAGGAAATAGACATCAAGGGATCAACGTATACTCAATTGGAATTGAAATAAAGACAAAAAAATTGGTTTTCTATTACTAATTCATAAGAAAGTAGAAAATAGAAAAGAAAAAGGGATCAACCAAAACAAAGAGGGAGGGTGCAAGAATGAAAAGAAACAAACCTATTAGACCATCGAGGATAATGAAAAGCTTGAAGCTTGGACTTTTATCGAGACTGGCACACTAAATGCCATAGAGAAGGGCTTCGCAAGTGTCGTTAGTGGGACAAGCACAGATCTGGTGGTGGTCCTCGAATTCGTGCTTGGTGGTGGTAAGTATGCAAAGGAGATGATCGATAATAGCATTGCCGCGAGAATGGAGGAATCAACAGCGACAGTAGAAAATGGTGAGAGATGAATTAGGTTGTGGAGGAGCTTGGCTTGATTCACAAGTGAGCAATGAGTTCTTCCATGATTAGGGACTTAGGGTTTTGAGAGCATAAATGGGTGAGAGAAAGAGAGAAAGGCCTATGGGAGCAAGAATTCCATTATTTTGTTGCACGACACATATGTACAAGGCATACGACACTGTGCAAGGAGCATCTATTATAGACATGCAGTAGGGAGGCCATACGATGGAGTAAAGGTGTGAAGGAAAATTTCAAAAAAAGAAAAGGGAGTAAAATATATGGCGTGAAGGAAAAGAGGGAAAAGAGAAAAAATCACTATCAACTCTCATATCTCACTTAGCTCTCACCTTTCAGTTTCTCTCTCACACTCACTTGTTCATTTACCACACTCAACACAAGTTGCTTCATCCACCACATGCAATGGAAGGTACCACAATTGAGGCAATGGGTATCCTCAATGGAAAGCACCATGATGGAAGCAGCGGGTCTCTGTGACGGAAGCAGTGGATGTCTGTGATGGAGCCATCACGAGTTGACAACTGAGCCACCGCGAGTTTGCAATGCAGCCACAGCAAGTCCTTGATGTCCTCCCCATCAACAGTAAGTCCATGACATCGTCCGCTTCCACTACAGATGCCGCATTCTCTGCCGGTAATATTTATCCTTAACTAAATTTTTATATGGACCCTTACTATTGATAATTTGGTGAGACAAATCATGTGACTTTTGCACTGATTAAACATAGCAATAATTCTACCAACAGTGAAAGGAAAAATGATTTTCTGCTTGTGATGCTTATTACTTGTTGGCACTAAGAGCTTTAGAACTTCACCGTTTATTTTCTGCATGAGTTCAGAGAAGAATGATAGATATGTTCTTATTGATTCCTGGTTAATTTTTGTCAATGCTTTGTAGTTTGTCATAAAAAATTTATGGCAACAGTGATGTCTAGGATCAAATTGATATTTGAAATATTCCCCCTTCTTTTTTTTCTCTCCCTTGATCTATTTGTTTGTGCACATATACATTAGTTCGATGACAAATTCCAGACTAAGGCATTTTGGCTCTTTTACCTGTTCTGTTTGCTCTTGATGGGCCATTTACAAGCACATGAAAGTGACATACTACATGTTCAACTATAGAGAAATTTAGAGCAACTTTTGTGAGTTTTGTTGTTTCAAGAAATGTTATTTAGATCCGTTTTAGTTGAGGCAATGTTGAACTAGCCTACATTGAAAAGAAACTTTATGTCATTTGTCTTGGCATCATTTTTTAAGCATGCCCAACATGTCTTAATAATTGTTTTTGGCTTTCACGTTATAGGGTATATCTTTATTTAAGCACTTGTGTATGTTATTAGCCAAATGAGTGTGTATTGCCAATTATACCAGAATCAATTCTTTATGTCTTATTATGTTTATTTATTTATTTATTTTTGGTTCTGCTGTGTACTAGATTGATTAGTTGCTGAGGCTACATTGTCTATGCTCTATTCTTTTACTTTCTTGTTAATGGGTTGATTATATTTTGATAGCATAATCAGTGTGTGTACATGTGACAAGACTTTTGTAGTCCTCTTGGTTGAACTCCCTATTGCACTATTCTTTTTCATTGGCTACCACCACTTGTTCCATATCAAAGTTGAATAGAAATAAGGTATTTGGGCTTTCTTCTTTACTAAATTTAAGTCAAGTGCTGATATATTTTGCTAAAAATAACCCTTTTGTGGTTCATCAACTGTGGTGTTGGATAGCTTACATTAATTTTTCATATTATAATCAATCACAATCAGTTGATATTTGTCTCCCTTCAATAATTTGTGGTATGAAGGAGTTTGTTTTATTAGCTATTTGATCCAAAGTTACCAACAATCTAAGGAAGTTACCAATGTGGGAATTTGTGCTAGATTTCAATCTAACCCAAATCAATTACACTTAAATGCTATTAAAAGAATTTTTAGATATCTATTCGGTACTACTAGTTTTGGTTTATGGTACAAGAAAGGTACATCCTGTGAGATTGTAGGTTACTGTGTTGCTTATTTTGCTAGAGACAGAGTAGAGAAAAAGAGCACCAATGGTTGCTGCTGTTTTTTGGAAAAAGTTTGATCACTTGGTCATGCAAAAAGCAAAATACCATCACATTCTCAACCATTGAACCAGAGTGTGTAGCTATTGCAAACTGCTGCACCTAGATGCTATGGATAAGGAACTAGCTAGAAGATTATTACCTGAGATATTCCAAAATCCCTATCTTTTGTGATAATACCAGTGCTATTAATCTTGCTAAGAATCCTATCCAGCTCTCTAGATCCAAGCACATTGTTGTTAAACATCATTTTATTTGGGATCATGTTCAAAAGGAGATGTTGAGTTAATGATTGTGAATACTGAGGACCAACTGTAATATATATTCATAAAACCATTAGTTGAAGATCACTTTTGTATTTTGAAACAACTTTTAAACTTAAATGTTTTTGAATCTAATGCTTTCTAAAGGGTTATAGAGCTTACAAAAGCACAGTTGCATTCATTTATTAGGGAGGATCTGATCCTTACACCTTTATAAATGTCCCCGAGAACTTTGTTCTGAGAAACTGTTCTTAAAACAGAAACACGTCTATAGTTTCTAAACCTTTGATGTACTATAGATTCTCTTTCATCTTCATATTGTTATTCTACATGCTCAGAGATGTCACTTTCTGAGGGTTTCGGAGTTTTGAGTAAGCTTTCTGAATTGTACATGTTCTGGAGCTTACTTCCTGGAGATTGTGCTTTATTTTGCTTACTTTCTGAGGATTCCTTGAGATTCAACTTTTCAATATTTTTTTCCAGTTCCTCCAGATCATCAGCAAAGTCCTTCTTAAGCTCTTTAAATTTGATGTAGATGGTCTCTTCAACACACAGTGCTCTTTTGTTGTATACCCTGTAGACTTTTGAGACTGAAGAGTATCCAAAGAAAATTTCATCTTGAAATTTGGGATCAAACTTTGCAAGTTGTCCTTGGTGTTAAGAATAAAGCAATATGAGCCAAATATATGAAAATATGATATGTTAGTTTTTCTATCCTTCCATAGCTCATAAAGAGTTTTCTTGAGTATTGGCCTTAGAAAGATTCTATTTTAGATGTAGTATGAGGTGTTTACAGTCTTTGCCCAAAAGCCTTTTGATAAAGCACTTTCTAAAAGCATAGTTCTAGCCATCTCTTGCAAGCTTCTATTCTTTCTTTCAGCAACCCCATTTTGTTAGGGAGTTTTAGGTGTATAAAACTCGTGAGAGATGCCATGTTTTTCACAAAACTCTTCAAAAACATGATTTTCAAATTCTCCTCCATGATTTGATCTAATAAAGGTAATTTGAGAATCTTTTTTCAATAAAAACTCATTTTGCAAAAACCTTGAATCTTTCAACTACCTCATCCTTAGCAGCTAGAAAGATAACCTATATAAAACTAGAGAAACCATCCAAAATAATAAGGCAATATCTTTTTCTAGCAAGACTTGCAGTCTTAGTTGGTTCAAAGAGATCCATATGTAAAACCTTAAGTGGCTTGGTGGTTGAAACTACATTTTTGTTGTGGAAAGAAGCTTTGGTTTCTTGCCCATCTCATAGAAATCACAAGTTTAATCCTTATCTTATCTGATATTTAGCAGGCCTTTTACAAGCTCTTTTTGAGATAACTCAGAAATAAGCTTCATATGAGCATGTCCAAGTTTCTTATACCACTTATCATCTATGAAGGATGCAAGACAGTTTACATCTTAATCTAGAAGGTCATCCAAGAATAACACATAAGTGCTATCATGTCTCTTACCAGATAAAATGACTTGTCCAGAAGTAGGATTTACAATTTTACAAGCATGTGTATTAAATAAAACATTAAATGTCTGGTCACAGAATTGGCTGATACTCAACAGATTGTCAGCCAGACCATTAATAAGGAAAATATCATTAATTTGGTGGGAGTCATCCTTACCAACATTTCCTATACCTGTAACCTTGGCTTTACCTCCATTCGAAAATTTTACTGATCCAGAGTTCTTCGGTTCAGGTTTCTGAACCATATCCTAGATCCAAACATGTGTCTGGAGCAGCCATTATCCATGTACCACTTATTGTTTTTGCTAACATGCATTCTCAGACACACCTACAACAAAAATAGTTTTCAACTTAGGTTCCCAAACTTTCTTAGGTTCTCTTGGGTTAGTTTTCCTTGTAGGAGGTTTCCAAACCTATTTTATAGCCTTTTTTTTTCTCATAAAACATTTCTCAAGTGGTTGTCCCTTTTTGTAATAGAAAGTACAATAAACTTTGTTTTTTACTTTCTTTGATGAGATTGTTGTTTCTTTCTCATATATCTTATTCTCATATCCCAACCCAGATTTCTAAAAATATGGCCTTTGACCACCAAGTATCAGCTCAAGTTTCTTGGAGCCTTAAACCATCTTTTCCAGACTAGATTTGAAAAATTTTGAAGTCCTCTCAAGTTCATAAACTACTTTCTTAGCCTTTTGATCCTTTTTAGTGACTTCAACTTCCAAGGCTTCGAGTTTAACATTTGAAAACTTATTTTCTCCTTTGATCTCTGCCTTCTTAAGCCTTAGATTCTCAGTATAACACCTCGACTTTTCTGTCTAAACGAAAATGATCAAAATGCCCCTGAGGTCATTTTTCACCCGGAATTCGAGGATAGCTGACCCGGCAGTCCTCGAAAGGTCAACTCAATGTTTAAAGGGGGTTATGTATGTTGTGATTAATAGTAGAGACAAAAATCTCGTTTTTCGAATTTTCAGCTCAAAATGACCAAAATACCCCTATAGCGTTTTACATGGGTATTAGTGCTGTTTGAGCTCAGAAGCTTTCCCAAGAGTTCGGAATGTTAATTATGTGTGCTTGGTGATAATTTTTTTTGATCCGTGTGGTCTCGGGCAGTGTTTGTGCAAAATTATGATTTTGCCCCTAGAATAGTATTTTTGAGCCTAATAATGTGATTAAGCAAACCTAAGCAATATTAGGCTCTAATCGAAGATTTATTAATTTTGATAATTAATCTAGAGTCAAAATAATTTATTAAGGTTAATTAGAACCTAAAATTTCTTAGATTAAACTTAAATCTCTTTTTAAAAATCAAGATTTCAAGTTATGAAATCTTGAATAATGTTTTCTCTCTCCAATTCCTTAAATTAAGGAATTGTGTCTACAATTGTTTACATCATAAAATCAGTTTTTATTTTGCTAATGCAGCAAAATCACTCCTAATCATGTCTCAATATTCCTAATTACCTATTACCTCACCTAAACACTTTCTTACAAACTCCTAATTAAAAGCTTAATCAAAGAAACACCTAAACACATCGCTTAACCACAATCAAATAAAACAAATCTCCTCCTCAATATTCTTCACATGTTGAAATGAATCACACACAAAGACCATGCTTAGGAACCATACCTCACCATACCTATGACCATACCACACCATGCTTGAAGCCATGCCTAAGACCATACCTAGCCATGCTTTCAACTATACTTCACCATGCCTTCAAACAACAATTCTCTCACCTCATGTTCCATGAGGAGGCCTCATTGTGTTTCATTTCTCTATATATACACATGCTAAGAAACTTGTATGAACCTTTGAATCATTTGGCAACTTCAAGGTTTCTTCTAAATTCTCTTTTCTTTCTTTTATCATTCTTCAAAGAGCTTTCCTTTCTTCTCCTTTTGTCTTCAAGAAACCACCACCCCTCCACCACACAACCACCATCAAATCCTTCTTGAAGCACTTAGCCATACCATTACCAAGATCAAATCAAGAACACAACTTTCTTTCTCCATTTTCTCTCCTTGGCCGAATTGTCATCATCACTTGGAGAGGAATTTTCTTCTCAAGAGCAAGCTCATTTTTCCTTCCTAAGAAAGATTTCCACTTGGTAAGGGTTTTGTTTTCAAAAGCTTTTCTTTTATAATGGTGTTTTGATATGATAAAGTGCTAGTTTCTCTTGGTTCAAAACTCTTCTTCTTTCTTCTTATTTTTGGTTATAAGACTTGATTTTTTAAAGGAAAATTTTGAGCTTGATGATGAGGTTTCAAGATAATGGTCTTGAGATTTTCATTTGAGAAACCTTTAAAGCTTGAAACTTGTTTTTGATCTTAAAGCATTTTAGTTTTTCCTTTCTTATCCTTTCCTTATGGTGTCAGTTTTCCTTTCCTTTTCTTGTTATAGTTTTGGTTTTCATTTCCTTTCCTTTACAAGTTTGATGAAAATGCTAGATAGCTCACATAATGTTTACTTAAGAAAATATGTCACTTGATCTCAAAAAGCCCAAAGCTTGCCCTTGTCAACCTTAAAGTGGGCCGGCACGTTCTAGAGTTTACTCTAGATAGGAGCTCTTGGGCATAAAATAAAGAATATGGTGTAGTTCTTTATACTTGTTTCAAGACATATTGTTATCTATGTTGATCTCTTTGTGCATTTTCCTTGAGCTTGATGATGATGTTCAAAGCATAAGGTTTCTTTGAAACCTTGGTACAAAGAACTCTAAAGCTCACTTTGTTTTGCTAGATAAGTGTTGGGTTAAGATTATTTTTGTTCTTCTAAACGTCTTGTATGAGCTCTAGTTAAGTTAAAATGAACTTGCACTCATATTTATTTTCATGTCAACACTAAACTTCCAAGAATAAAGAATAAACTTGCATTCTCATGTTTATGTTTCAAGTCATCACTAAAATAAGATAATACTAAGTTGCATCTCATATTTATTTTATCCTCACACTTTATAATGAAGAATAAACCAAGTGTATAGCATGTTTAAGTTTATGTCCTCACCTAAAGATCCTAGAGCTCAAAGACTTGCTCATTTTATTTCAAGAGAAGTTTGGAAAATGAAAGTGTTTTTATGAATGTGATTTTGGCCATGTGATGGAGATGAACTTAGCATAAGTCTCATCTAGTCACAATGACCAATAAACTATGTTTTAAGAATTTTCTCAAGCTTAGGTGAACTTAAAATATGTTATAAACATGTTTTTATGTTTTTATGATTTTAATGAAATAAAATAGTTTCTAAAAGAGTTTTGAGGATCTAAAATGATTCTAAGAGAAAACTAGTAACTTATGTGCACTTGAATTTATGAGATTTTATGAAGTATGTGTTTCAGCCACTGCCCTGGAATTATGGCCACTGTATGATGCTTTTTTAATAAGTTAGAATGTGTGAAAATTATGTTTGAGTGAAGGAAAAATTATTTGGTGAGTGTTAGGAACATCTAGTAAGTGAAAAGCATGTAAGATGTGAGTTTTAGATTCCTTAGAAACCAAGATTTTAGATTCTGTTCCAGCATGATTAAACATAGTAAAAATGGAGTATAATTAGTATATATGTGTGGGAATCCCTCATAATTGGTTTAAAAATTAATTATAGCACCTTAGGTGAAGACGAAACTTAGAAAGGGTCAAGGTTGTGACTCCTAGACACTCGTAATTGTTAAATATAGATTCTGCATTATGCTGTTTGGAGTTTATCATAATCATAATAATTAGTGAGAATTGTTGGTAATGATCCCTTAGGTGCATAAAATACCTAATTCGGGTAATAGATTAGATTGGAAGTTTAAGGCCCGTAAGGGTCAATGCATAATATACTGTAAGATAGGAGAGGAATTTGAGAGTTAGTATTTCATGTGAGTAATTGATACCTGTCCATATGGTTTGTTATGCATAGCATTTGCACTAGTTGAGCCTGGTCCTTTACTCCGGCATTCTGGATAGGAGCATGTTTATTACTTTGCTAAAGTGTTGATGTTATGTGCATATAAATGTATAAACTTGAGATATAAGTGTTGTGTATATTGTGGCATGCTATGATGGTTTGCATGATTTGATGAGCATGAAGTATTTGAAAGAAATACCATGATGATATTTGAGAACATGAGTTTATGTGGCCTGTAACGTTTTGATTTTTCTGTTAGAGTGAAACTGACCAAAATGCCCCTGAGGTCATTTTTGTAACACCCCGATTTTCTGCTAGAGTGAAAATGACCAAAATGCCCCTGAGGTCATTGTCAGCCCGGAATTCGAGGAAAGCCGATCCGGCAGTACTCAAAGGGCAAACTCAATGTTGGAAGGGGATTAGATTACTCATGTACCTTTTCGAGATTGAAAATCTCGTTTTTCGAGTTTTCGGGTCAAAATGACCAAAACGCCCCTGCGGTGTTTTACCTGTTTGCAAGTGCCGGATGAACCCGAAACTTCTCCAGATGGTTTTAAAAGGCGTTTTTATGTATTATGTGACTTTAGTTTTGGTCCCGGAGGTCCCGGGCGAACTTAGTGAAAAATTACGATTTTACCCCTAGTTTCGTGTTTTTACGCTTAATCGCGTGACTAAGCAAACCTAAGCAATATTAGGTTCTAATCGAAGGTTAATTAATTTCCATAATTAATCTTGAGTCAAAATAATTTATTAAAGTTGATTAGAACCTAAAAGTGCTTAATTACAACTTGAAATCCTATTTTAAATTCAAGATTCCTAGTCATGGAATCTTGAATAGTGTTTTCTCTCTCCAATTCCTTAAATCATGGAATTGTGTTTCCAATTGTTTATTTCTAAATGAGTTTTAAACTCTCTAATTATGTATGAGCACTCCTAATCTTGTCATAAAATCTCTAAACCTCATTCTTAGTTACCTAAACTTAAGCTTAATTATTCCTAAACCTTGCACCTAAGCTAACGTACACTTAAACCTATCATTAACACCCAATTACATGGAAGATTTTTGTCTCCTCTTGGCTACTGCAATTTGGCCGAAGCCACTCCTCCCCATTTCCATCACATGTGCAAAATTTTGACACACCAAGACCATGCTTCCAACTCATATACACCATACCTTGTCATATTTTCAATTAAGCTTGATTTTCCAAATGAATAACTAAATGAAATAAACCATTTTTCTCAATTATTTGTGACTGAAAAACTTCCAGCCATGTCTAGCTTCTAGAAGACTAATTTCATTCAAAATTAAAAGAAAAGCTCACTCAAATCACCTTACTTGAAGCCATACTTTTTATCATAACCTCCATACTTCAAACCATGCTTGAATGACAAGTTGTAAGAGATATTTTCTCTTCCTTTTCCCTCCAATTGCTATGGCCAGCCTTCCCCCTCCATAAGCTCTCATTTGTTTTTGTTTTCTATAAATACCTTGCCTAGAAACACATGCAAACACTTTAGCTCATTTGCACACTTTTAGTTTTCTAAAGCTTTCTTTGTGTTCTCTCTTTTTCTCTCTAAGTTTCAAGAGGGTTCTCTCTTGTTCTTCATATCCATCTTCATCATCTCTTCATCTTATCATCATTTCACAACCTTCAAACACCACCCCATAGCCTTGAAACACCTCCTAAGCTCTCAAACACTTCATCTTAAACACAACCTCACTCAAAACACACCTCCTTACCTTCCTCACCCCCTTGGTCGAATCATCATCAACATCCTTGGAGGAGTTGTTCATCTCTTTTTCTTTCAAAAAATTCAAGTTTTCATCTTCACTCTAGGTAGGAGTGTTTTCTAAATTTGTTTCTCTTGAAAATGAGTTTTCCTAGCTTTCTCTTGGACTTTCTTTTTGAAACTTTCTTTGCTTTCCTTTCTTGTTTTCGACCATGAGGCTTTGATGGATATATGATAGCTCAATGATAAGAGCTCCTAGATGATGACTATGTGTTCATCTCAAAGGAACCTCTAGAACTTGAGCTTTTACTTTCTTTAAGTCTCATCTTTATTTTCTAACTCAAAATGATTATTGCTTAAGAACACCTTTACTTGTTTTGCTATTTTGGTTTCGGTTTCCTCATTTCCTTTCCTTTAATATTTCGGTTTTGGTTTCCTTTTCTTTGTAGTCTTGTGTTTCTTTGAAAGTTTGTTTCTTTTGAGCTTGATGATGATGTTCAAGAACCTCATAGTTCCTTTAAGAACTTGGTTCAAGAACTCTAAAGCTCTCTTTATGATGAGATGAGTGTTGGGTTGTATCTCTAAAGTCTTGTAAGAGCTCTAGCTAAGATTAAAATAAATCTTGCATTCACGTTTATGTTTATGCCTTGCTCATCATATTTATTTTCCTTGCTATCACTAAGCATCAAGATAATGAATGAACTTGCATTACCATATTTATATTTCAAGCTTTGCATTATCATGTTTATATTTCAAGTTCTCACTTAAATATCAAAGATAATAATGAGTTGCATTTCATGTTTATTTATGCTCTCACTTTACTTTCTAATGGAACCTAAAACAAGTGCATAAACATGTCTATTTTTATATCATCACTTAAAGGAACCTAGAGCACAAAGACTTGCCCATTGTTGTCTCAAACAAAGGCTTGAAAATATTTATTTCCCTAGCTTGAGATTTTCGGCCTCTAAGGGTTTATTTGTTTACTAGTGTTGAAAACTATGTTTCATAATTTTTCTATGCTTTTATTAGTATAAGAAATATTTAGAACCGAGTTTTATGAAATTAGGACCTCTTGAGATAAATTTAATTTAGCTACTGCCCTTACAAATATTTTGATGATTTTAGATGATAAAAATGTTTATAAATGAGTTTTGAAAGTCTTGAAAAGGTTCCAAGAGAAACTAGTGTGTTATGTGTTTTAAAAACCAAGTTCTATGCTTTCTATGGAGATGTATGTTTCGGTTCTATCTTGCTGTGTTTGGCCACTGTATATGCTGTTTTGATGATAATAATATGATTATGTTTGAGTATAATTAATGCTAAAATTCATATGTGAAAGATTAGAGAAGTTAGTAACTAGAAAAGAATTAATTTGAGAGTTTTAGATCCTTTAATGTTTGATTTTTTTGGATTCTGTCCAGCAAGGTTTAGAGATGATAATTATGGTTTTAAATTAGTTTAAATGTGTAGGAATAACTCATAATTGGTTTAGGACTTGATCTTGATGCCTTAGGAGCAAATCGGACTTAGAAAGGGTAATTGGAGTGACTCCTAGGTACCCGTAAAGTTAGAATTTGAGATTCTGCATTCTTGAGGTTTAGAGATGTTTGTGATCATAGTGTTGGGTGAGGAATACTTAGATATGAGCCTATAGGTACCCGAGAGATTAAGTTGTGATGATTTATAACTTAGAGTGTGAGTTAAGGACCTCAAGGGTCAATGCATAAGACATTAAGAAATTGTTAATGCTATGATGTTTATATGATGCAATAACATGTTGATATGTTTATGATGCATGAGGAAATGATTGTTTGAGATATGAAGTTTATCATAGCATGAGATTTAAATGAGGAATATGTTGTATATAGCTTGTGGCATAAGTTTCGGTTTGAAGGAAATTCGGTTTAACATCCGTTGTGCTGCCGAATTTCCGTCAAACCTAAAAGGGTTGAAGAAATGTTTTAAAGTACCACATGAGTTGAAAACCTTGGGTGACACCGGTTCGGCCGAGCACCCCTAGGAGATTTTTATGTGACAAAGCACTGAGACGCGCTTTCCTGGGTGACACCAGTTCGGCCGAGCACCCCCAGGGAGACAAATCCGTGAGGGTATGAGTAGATGCAGCCTACCAAAGCGGACAAATTGCTGTGGCTTGATGCCAGCAAAGCGTTTCAAAGAGGGTATATCCTAAGAGAGGTGATCCCTGCCCCCTACCCGTGCTTGCATAGTCGGGATTATTTTATTATGTTTCGCTAATTCAGAAAATAAGCAAGAGCTAGTGATGACTAGCTGAGGTATGAGCTCATAACCTAGTTATTTTAGGGTGGCCTTATTATGCTAAAGTACTATGATTGATGTCATGAAGTTGAAGAAACACCCACTTGAAAGATATATGCCCTCTATGCCACTTGTATACTTATTGAAGTTGTTATTCATTGAATTATTTGATTGAGGCATTGCCATGCATTCATGTTTTAATATGTTGCATTCATAACATCAAGACGCATGTTAAAAGGAAAGAACCTTAGATAATTGATTTTATAAACCCTAATAAGGAATCTTTTATGTATGTACACCTTTTATAATTAAACCCAAGGTTCCTGAGGATGTGAACGATGTAACCCTAGGATAGGAGACTCCTACTGAGATTCATTAGTAAGAATTCTCACTTCTTTCTCTTCTTCCTCTTTTTTCCATCACATCTTCAGAGATCGATGGCGACATTCGTGAACTTCATTGATACGCTCGTCTGGGAGGTGCACTACGACCCGGAGCATCGTTCCTATCACTTTGAGGGTCACTGTGCTATTCATGTTTTTGTGTACATGGGTTGACCTTTTGCTTATCCAGTGTCCAGCTACCAGTTCACTGATATCGCTCCTTTTGGTGGCGACGACTTGATCTTCGAGCGCACCCACCCTCGTGACGAGCAGTTGCGTCGTGCCCGCTCATCCGCCTCAGCTGTTCGTAACTACCTCGAGTATGTGCCTCGCTCGAGGAGGTCGAAGACCGATTCATCCGAGGACTCGCCGATGCACGTCTATTCGGAGAGTTTTGCTCCTTTTCCTCCATTTAGGCGGGAGGGCAGTGAGGATGCCGTGATGCAGCCACGCCTGGCGCGGAGAGCCGAGATGCGCCCTCGCCGAGGAGCTCATGTACAGCCGACTCGCGTTCGTGTTCCACTTCATTGGCCTACCCAAGAGGAGGTTAAGCGTTTTCTCGGTTACCTACCTCCATCACCGGAGGACCCCCGTCATCACTAAACCTCGCCGGAGAGCTATTCGAGTGCCCGAGCAGTCACGAGGATCTTCCCTTCGGCGATACCTTTTTGGAAGGTGTTTTAGTCTAGTACTCATAGCTTGGTAGGAGGGTAGTGTAGTTGGCTTTTCTTTTGCCGTCACACCATGTACTTTACTGCTTTCTTGTTTCATGTATTTCCTTTTCTTCTGTATTACAAGCTCTGCCTATTTATATAAGGGCGTGACTACTATATATCGTAACTATGTTATTAATGAAATGTTTCCTTTGTTGTTATGATCATTGTTCTATTGTTACTTGCTTTAGTTCCTGTGTCTCCTTATGATTGATATTTATGTCGCTCGTTTAGACTAGCACGTGGCTCTCACTTTGATTTATATTTTCAAAAAAAAAATTTTACCCATAATTTTCGCTAAGTATTTTAATAAAATGATGAGACTGAGAAGTAATAACCGAATGATTAACCTAATGTGTTACAGAAAGTTGGATTAAGAATTAGGGTGTTACAATTTTCGGCTTGGAACCCAAGGATAGCTGATTCGACAGTCCTCGAGGGGCTAACTCAACGTTTGAAGGGGATTAGTTGACTTGTGTATCTTTTTGGGATTGAAAATCTCGTTTTTTGAGATTTCAGGTCAAAATGACCAAAATACCCCTGTTGTGTTTAACACGGGTACGAGCGCCGGATGGACCCGAAACTTCTCCAGATGGTTTTAAAAGATGTTTTTATGCATTCTATGACCTTAGTTTTAGTCCCGGTGGTCCCAGACAATTTTAGTGCAAAATTACGATTTTGCCCCTAGTTTAGTGTTTTTAAGCTTAATCGCGTGATTAAGCAAACCTAAGCAATATTAGGCTCTAATCGAAGATTAATTAATTTCCTTAATTAATCTAGAGTCAAAATAATTTATTAGAGCTAATTAGAACCTAAGATTGCTTAATTTAAACTCAAATCTCATTTTGAATTCAAGATTCCTAGTCATGGAATCTTGAATAGTATTTTCTCTATCCAATTCCTTAAATCATGGAATTTTGTCTACATTGTTTATTCATCAAATGAATTTTAAACCTCCTAAATGTGTATGAGCACTCCTTAATCATGTCATAAAATTCCTAATCACATCGTTAGTTACCTAAACACATATTTAGGAATTCCTAATTTTGCACCTAATCTAATACACACCTAAACATATCTCTAAACCATTATTAAATAAAAGAAACCCCCCCTCTCTTCTAGAGGCCTCACGGCCACTCCTCCTCCCATGCCTCAAATTTTTGAAATTCAAATGGAATTTCAAGTTAATGGCAAGCCTTACTTAGCTTATACTTTGCACCATGCTTACCATCCTTTCATCCATAACTTGTATGACACATTGTAAGAGATATTTTCTCTTCTCCTATGCCCCAAAGTCTACGGCCAAGCTTCCCCTTGGTGAGCCTTCATTGTTTTGATTTTCTATAAATAGGTGCCTTAGATGAACTTGTGTCACTTTTGATCATTTGGTAAGTTTGAGCATTTTTAGCATTCTTGTGAGTTCTTTCCTTTTTCTCTCAAGTTCTAAGAGCTTTTCCTTTTCATCTTCATCTTCCTCATCTTCTCTTTACATCATCACCTCACAACCTCAAAACACAACCTCAAATCATCTCCTAAACACACAAACTCTCATCCTCAAACACAAACACATCCAAAAACACATCTCCTCATTCTCATCACACTTGGTAGGAGTTGCTCTCTAGTTTTTGTTTTACTTAAAAATGCTATTTTCTCAAAGTCTCTCTTGGTTTCTTTTTAAGTTTTTCCTTGCTTCTTTCTGTTCTTTTATTTTTGGCCTCAAGGCCTCATTTTGTTCATGATAACTTGATGATGAGTGTTTCTAGAGGATGACTTGTGTTCATCTCAAAGGAACCTCTAAAGCTTGAGTTTTTCCTTTCTTTGAACTTTATCTATATTACTTAGCTCACATGGTTTTTCAACTTGAGAAAAATTAATCTAAGGTTTTCAAAAGGCCCAAGCCTACCCTTGTCAACCTTAAAGTTGACCGGCACGTTCTAGAGATTTTCTCTAGATAGGGGTTTTGGGTACTTGATAAAGAACATGGCATAGTTTTATTCTTTTTTCCTTTCCTTGTTTGTTTTCGGTTCTTGTTCCTCTTCTTTCATGCTTTCGATTTTTTTTCTTTTCTTTATGATTTTGTTATCTTTGAGTTTATTTCCTTGAAGCTTAATGATGATGTTCAAGAACCATATAGTTTTCTTTGAAAGCTTGGTTCAAGAGCTCTAAAGCTTACTTTGTTTGTTAGAGATAAATAATGGGTTGGGTTTATGTTCCTCTAAAGTCTTGTACGAGCTCTAATGATATATATAATGATGAACTAGCATTCATGTTTAAATTATGCATTGCATAGCATATTTATTTTTCTATGTCATCACTAAACTTTCAAGAATAAATAATGGAACTTGCATTATCATATTTAAATTCAAGCTTTGCATTTCATGTTTACTTTTCAAGTCATCACTTAAACTTGAAGATAAAAATGAGTTGCATCATATATTTATTTTATGCCCTCACTTTATTTTCTAACAAAGATAAAATGAAATGCATAGCATGTTTATTTTCTTGTCATCACCTAATTAAATTGGAGCTCAAAGACTTGCCCATTGTTATCTCAAACAAAGTTGGAAATATCTATGTTTTGTTCTTTGTTTGTGATGATATTGGGTCTTAGGATTAGGATCCATCTAGTTACAAGTACTAAAAACTTATGTTTCATAATTTTTCTAAGTTTAGATAAGCTCAAGAGATGTTTTGAACAAAGTTTTATGATTTTAAATCCTCTTGAGATTTATTTGAAATAGCTACTGCCCTCATGAGTTTTATAATGGCTTTGATGAAATAAATTGTTCCCAAGTGAGTTTTGAAAGTTTTAAAAAGGTTCCAAGAGAAATTAGCAATTTATGTGTTTTAAAAAATGAAGTTCTATGCATTGTTTGATGGAGATGTTTTTGGTTCTGCCTTGCTTGATTATTCACTGTATAATGCTGTTTTGATGATGATAATATGAGTATGTTCATGTATAATTAATGCAAAAATTCATTTGTGAAAGTTAAGACAAGTTGGTAACTAGAAAAGAATTAAAATACAAGTTATAGATCCCCTAGAAATATAATTTTCTGGATTCTGTCCAGCAAGATTTAAAATTAGAAATCATGGTTTATAATTAGTTTAAATGTGTAAGAACTACTCATAATTGGTTTAGGAATTGATCTTGATGCTTTAGGAACAAACTGAACTTAGAAAGGGTCAAAGTTGTGACTCCAAGGTACCCGTAAAGTGTAAATTATGGATTCTGCACTCTTGAGGTTTATAATTGTTTATGATCATAGAATTGAGTGATGAATACTTAGATATGAGCCTATAGGTACCCGAGAGCTTAAGTTGTGATGATAGACAACTTAGATTTCAAGTTAAAAGGCCTTAAGGGCCAAACATAAGACATTAAGGGACTTTGATATTTTAAGTTTGATAATGCAAGTATGATGTGTTGATGCATATGCTTTGATGATGTATGAGCTATGATGAAGTGTTTTATTGAGAGGTTAAGTCTATCATGAGTATGAAAGATGAATGAGAAATGTGTATATGTTATAGACTTGTGGCATAAAGTTGGTTTGAAGGAAATTCGATGTATAGCCGTTATGCTGCCAAATTTCCATCAAACCTAAAGGATTTGAGAATTTTTTGAAGTATCATATGAGAATAAAACCCTGGATGACATCGGTTCGACCGAGAACCCCCAGGAAAGACAAATCCATGAGGGTATGAGTAGATGTAGCCTACCAAAGCATACAAATTGCTACGGCTAGATGCCCGCAAAACATTTCAAAGAGGGTATATCCAAAGAGAGGTGATCCCTAAGCCCCCTAACCCGTACTCAAGGAGTCGGGATTATTTTATTATGTTTCGCTTATTCAGATAATAAGCAAGAGCTAGTGATGACTAGCTAAGGTATGAGCTCATAACCTAGATGTTTTAGGGTGGCCCTATAATGCTATAGTATGATGATTTATGTCACAAAGTTGAGGAGAGTTCCACATGAAAGATTTATGCCTCTTTATGCCACTTGTATGCTTCTTGATGTTATGATTTGTTAAGTACTTGCTTAAAGTATTGCCATGCATTCATGCTTTGATATGTTGCATTCATGACATTAAGATGCATTCTAAAAGGAATGAACCTTATATGCATGTTCACCTTTTGTAAACAAACCCAGGGTTTCTGAGGATGTGAACGATGTAACCTTAGATAGGAGATCCCTACTAAGATTCTTTAGTAAGATTCTCACTCATTCCTCTTCTTTCTTTCTCTCCTATCACATCTTCAGAGCTCGATGGCGACGTTCGTGGTTTTCATCGACACCCTAACTTGGGAGGTGCACTTTGATCCGGAGCATGGGTCATATCATTTTAAGGGACGCTGTGCTGTTCGCATCTTTATGTTCTTCGGACATTCCCTCCACATCCTGTACAGAGCTACCGCTTCTCTCCTATGTCTCCCTATGATGATACTATGGTTTTTGAGCGCGCTCGGACGCGTGACGAGAGGATTCTTCGGATGTATACTGGAGGTTCGGCTGCTCGCGACTTCCAAGACTACGTGCCCTGATCTCTCGGTTCATAGGATGACCCCTCAAAGGATCCGTCGATGCACATGTATGGCGAGAGCTCTACCCTCACTCCTCAGATTGTGAGGGGCGAGAGCAAGGAGACGGTTACGCAGCCGGGGTTGGCTAGGCAGGCCGAGATGCGTCCCGGCCAAGGAGCACATGGTCAGACACTACGTGTACCTACTCCTGCTGCCCTATGTCCGTAGGTCGGTTTCATCCCGCCATACCCCGGGTTCCATTAGTAGCTGTTTTAGGGGAGGCCTAGTGCACGCACTCACTCATAGATAGGATAAACCTTCTTTTGTCACGAGGTTATCCACCTTAGGTGCACTAAGGTAGGAGCTTTTATTCATGCCTTTCATGTATTTCCGTTCATGTTGTATTTCTCTTTCCTTGTATTTCAAGCTCAGCCCGAATTTGTGATGGTGTGACTCTATGTATTTCTATTTATGCTATTAATGGAATGATCCTTTGTTTAATTGATTGATTGCTCTATGCCTTTATATATCTGATCATGTTGTGATTTATCTTTCCGTATCTCGATGAACGCGGCTCTCACTTTGATTTTATATTTCAAAAAAAAATTTATCCATAATTTCTGCTAAGTATTTTAATAAAAGAATGAGACTAAGAAGTAATAACCTAATGATTAACCTAATGTGTTCTAGAGTATTGGGTTAAAAATTAAGGTGTTACATGGCCTAAAGCAAATTTAAGGAAATTCGGTGTATAGCCATTATGCTGCCGAATTTCTATCAAATTTGAAGACTTAAGAAAGTTTTTGAAAATTTCATGAGATGTTGAATGTGACATAGTACTGAGACGCATTTCTCTTGCTCCGATGAGGAGAAAGCAAATCCGTGAGGGTACTGGTGCCAAAGCGAACAATTCACTGTGTACTAGATACTAGTAGAGCATTTCAAAGAAGGAAATAATCCTAACCCGCACTCTAGGAGTCGGTGTATTAAGTGATCCTTAGAGATGATAAGTGTAACGCCCCGATTTTCTGTTAGAGTGAAAATGACCAAAATGCCCCTGAGGTCATTGTCAGCCTGGAATTCGAGGAAAGCCGATCCGGAAATACTCGAAGGGCAAACTCAATGTTGGAAGGGGATTAGATGACTTGTGTATCTTTCCGGGATCGAAAATCTCGTTTTTCGAGTTTTCAGGTCAAAATGACTAAAACGCCCCTGCGGTGTTTTACCCGTTTGCAAGTGCCGGATGAACCCGAAACTTCTCCAGATGGTTTTAAAAGGCATTTTTATGTAGACTGTAACTTTAGTTTTGATCCCGGAGGTCCCGAACGAAATTAGTGCAAAATTACGATTTTACCCCTAGTTTTGTGTTTTTACGCTTAATCGCGTGATTAAGCAAACCTAAGCAATATTAGGCTCTAATCGAAGGTTAATTAATTTCCATAATTAATATTGAGTCAAAATAACTTATTAAAGTTGATTAGAACCTAAAAGTGCTTAATTACAACTTAAAATCTTATTTTAAATCCAAGACTCCTAGTCATGGAATCTTGAAATAGTGTTTTCTCTTTCCAATTCCTTAAATCATGAAATTGTGTTACACATTGTCTATTCACAAATGAGTTTTTAATTCCCTAATGATGTATGAGCACTCCTAATCTTGTCATAAAATCCTTAAATCACAATTATTCCTAACCTTGTACCTAAGCTAACCTACACTTAATCCTAGCATTAGCACACAATTAGATGATCAAACCTCAGCCCCATCTTTGTCTCAAAAAAATGGCCGAAGCCATGCCCTCCCATATGCATCACATGTATGAATTTTTCACACACAAAGAGCCATACTTTGACCTTACATAAACCATTCTTTGAGCCACACAAACCATCCTTTCATCCATGCTCCCAAGGACAACATCTAGAAGACTTTTTCTCCCCATTTTCTGGTCTGAATTTCCGCCAGCTTCTCCCCCATTTTCAATGAATTATTTCATTTCAAAACTTGAAGGAAAATCACCTCAAATCACCATACTTGTCATACCTTGTCACAATTTCAATCAAGCTTACTTTTCCTAATGAATAACCAAGTGAAATAAATTAATTCCTCCATTTATGTGTGGCTGAAAAACTTCCAGCCATGTTTAATTTCTAGAAGGTTTATTTCTTGCAAAATTAAAAGAAAAGCTCACTCAAATCACCATACTTGAAGCCATACCTCTCATACTTTCAAACCATGCTTTGTATGACAATATTAGAAGATATTTTCTCTTCCTCCCAAGGCCAAGAAAGCTTCGGCCGGACCTCTCCCCTTTACAGCCCCTATATGTTGTTTTCTCTATAAATACCTTGCTTACTTGAGCTTGCAAACACTTTAGTTCATTTGCTAAGTTTCAAGTTTTCCTAAGCTTTCTTTGCATTCTCTCTTTTTCTCTCTAAGTTTCAAGTGAGTTTCCTCTTGTTCTTCATCTTCATCCTCTTCATCTCTTCATCTTATCATCATATCACAACCTCTAAACACCACCCCAAAGCCTTGAATCATCTCTTAACCTCTCAAACACCTCACCTCAAACACAATCTCACCTCAAACACAACTCCAACCTTCTTGTTTCCCCTTGGCCGAATCATTTTCCACCTCAAGGAGGAGCTCATCATCTTGTTTTCCTTTTCAAAGTTCAAGCTTTGTGTCTTCACTCTAGGTAGGAGTGTTTTCTAAACTTTGTTTTCTTGAAAATGAGTTCTTTCTAGCTTTCTCTTGGGTTTTCTTTTTGAAACTTTCTTTGCTTTTCTTTCTTGAAGCTTTCGGCCATGAGGCCTTGATGAGCACATGATGGCTCAATGATGAGGACTCCCAGATGATGACTATGTGTTCATCTCAAAGGAACCTCTAGAGCTTGAGTTTTCATTATCTCTAAGTTTCATCTTGACTTACTAACTCAAAATGATTTTTACTCAAGAACACCTTTACTTTCCTTGCTATTTTGGTTTTGGTTTTCTTGCTCCCTTTCCTTTAATTTTCAGTTTTGATTCTTTGATCTTTGAGGTTTTTTTTGTTTAGAAAGTTTTGTTTTCTTTGAGCTTGATGATGATGTTCAAGAACCTCATAGTTCCTTTGAGAACTTGGTTCAAGAACTCTAAAGCTCTCTTTGTGATGAGATAAGTGTTGGGTTGTGTCTCTAAAGTCTTGTAAGAGCTCTAGATGAGACTAAAATAAATATTGCATGCATGCTTACTTTTATGCTTTGCACATCATATTTACTTTCCTTGCCATCACTAAGTATCAAGATAATGAATGAACTTGCATTATCATATTTATATTTCAAGCTATGCATTATCATGTTTATATTTCAAGTTCTCACTTAATATCAAGAAAATAATGAGTTGCATCTCATGTTTATTTTATGCTATCACTTTACTTTCTAATGGAACCTAAAATGAGTGCATGAGCATGTTTATTTTTATGTCATCACTTAAATGAACCTAGAGCTCAAAGACTTGCCCATTGTGGTCTCAAACAAAGACTTGAAAATGTGTATTTTTCTTAGTTTATGTTTCGGCCTCTTTGAGTTTATTTGTTTCCAAGTATTAAAAACTATGTTTCATAATTTTTCTAAGCTTATATGAGTTAAAGAAATGCATAGAACTAAGTTAAATGAATTTAGAACCTCTTGAGACAAAGTTGATTTAGCTACAGCCTTCTTAATTATTTTATGATTTTAGATGATAAAAATGTTTATAAATGAGTTTTGAAAGTTCTAAAAAGGTTTCAAGAGAAACTAGTATTTTATGTGCTTTAGAAATTGTATTTTATGCCTTTAAATGGAGATGTTGATTTCAGTTCTGCCTTGCTTGGTATGATCACTGTATGAGCTGTTTTAATGATGGGAATATGCTTATGTTTAAGTATAATGAATGATAAAACTCATATGTGAAAGATAAGAGAAGTTAGGAACTAGAAAAGAATTAATTTTGGAGGTTTAGATCCCTTAATGTTTGAATTTTCTGGATTCTGTCCAGCAAGGTTTAGTAATGATAATCATGGTTTTAAATTAGTTTAAATGTGTAGGAATGACTCATAAATGGTTTAGGACTTGATTTTGAAGCCTTAGGAACAAACTGGACTTAGAAAGGGTCATTGTTGTGACTCCTAGGTACCCGTAAAGTTAGGATTATGAATTTTGCATCCTTGAGGTTTAGAGATGTTCTTGACCATAGTGTGAGGTGAGAAATACTTAGTTATAACCTCATAGGTGCCCAAGAGATTAGGTTTCAATGATTCATAACTTAGAATGTGAGCTAAGGACCTTAAGGGTCAATGCATAAAACATGATGAGAAGTGTTAATGTTATGATGTTGATATGATGCCATGAAATGATGAGATGTGTCTGATGCATGAGATAATGATTGATGAATTTATTATGAGCATGAGATTTTATGAGAACCTGGTTTTGTAAATTAGCTTGTGGCAGTTTGAAAGAAATTCGGTTTAACAGCTGTTATGCTATCGAATTTCCGTCAAACCTATAAGGATGGTCTTTTGGAAAAAGGAATTCATTAACATACTGGGGACGGCGATACGTAATGCCCAGATGTGACCAGAGTTATTGAGATATCTCAGAGATTTATTACCATGCTGGGGACGGCGATATGTAACGCCCAGACATGAGTGGGCATTTGTATATCGAGATTCAGTACCTTATGCCACAAGATTTATGTTTATATGATTTGGTGTGATACTTTATGTGCTCAAGTACGACCATGCATTCATGATATAACCTATTGCATTCATAGCATCAAGATGCATGCTAAAAGGAACGAACCTTAGTTTTGAAACCCTAAATAGAACCTTATGTGCATGCTCACTATTTTATAAATAAACCCAAGGTTCCTGAGGATGTGTACGATATAACCCTAGGATAGGAGACTTCTACTGAGATTTCTTTAGTAAGAATTCTCACTCCTCTCTTTCTTTTCTTCCGTTACATCTTTAGAGAGCGATGGCGACATTTGTGGTCTTCGTCGACACACCGGCCTGGGAGGTCCACTATGATCCGGATCACGGATCATACCATTT
Source organism: Dalbergia cultrata (assembly GCA_031216105.1). NCBI lineage: Eukaryota > Viridiplantae > Streptophyta > Magnoliopsida > Fabales > Fabaceae > Dalbergia > Dalbergia cultrata. Next base: position 625,854 of record JAVHNL010000113.1, on the reverse strand, counting down.
TGAGGGGCAGTGCATGGTTCGAGTGTTCATGTTTATGGGACGCCCCTTCACACACCCTGTACAGAGCTACCATTTTTCCCCGATGTCACCCTACGATGACGCGATGGTTTTCAAGCGTGCTCAGACGCGAGATGAGAGGCTGTTGCAGACGTACACTGGTGGTTCGATGCCTCGAGATTTCCAGGTCTACGTACCCCGATCCCCGAGTTCGGAGGATGACCCTTCCGAGGACCCGTCGACACATATGTATAGCGAGAGTTCTGCTCCAACACCTTAGTTCGTGCGCGGCATGAGCGAGGAGACGGTTACACAGCCGAGGCTGGCGAGGCAAGTCGAGCAGTGCCCTTATCGAGGAGGTCACGATTCTTCTTCTCGTGTGCCCACTCCTGATGCTTTACGTCCATGGATCGGTTACACTCCACCTTTCCCTAGGTTTCAGTAGCTGACGTCGTAGGGGAGGTCTAGTGAACACACCTACTTGTAGAGAGGATAAACCTTCTTTTGTTTTGAGGTTATCCAACCTAGGTGCACTCGGGTAGTTATGGCTTATTTATGTTTATTTGCTTTCTGTTGTATTTTCCTTCCTGCTGTATTACAAGCTCTGCCTGATCTTATGAGGGTAAGACTACCTATGTACTCTAACTATGCTATTAATGGAATGTTTCTGTTATTATGATGATCTCTGCCCTTCTGTTATATGTTTTATCTTTATATGATTGTTTATGACTGCTACGCATGCTTCACGTTTCTGTTGCTCGAATAGTTAAGCTCGCGGCTCTCACTTTGTTTTATGTTTTCAAAAAAAAAATTTACTTGTAATTTCCGCTAAGTATTTTAAGAAAAGGATGAGACTATGAAGTAATAGCCTAATGTTTAACCTAATATGTTCTAGAAAGTTGGGTTAAAAATTAGGGTGTTACAATAAGTTACCCCCTCTATTACGCCATATGAAATCTAGTGACGACTAGTTAGAATTGAGCTCATTCTTAGGCAATAGGTGAGATGAAGTTTGGTGACCAGAATAAAATCACCGGGGCCAGTATGTTGGTTGGATTTTGGCAAAAATGATAAGAGGGTGGTCTTTAAGAAAAAGAACTTATGAGTTTAAGTATGAAAAAGAAGTTATATGAAAGTACTGTGCCTTTTATGCCACATATATGATTTATGATTCTTTATGTTGTGCTCAAATACCATGATTTTCATGTTAATGTGCATATGGTATTGTCATGCATTCATCCAATATCTGTTGCATTCATGTCATTAAGACTCATACTAAAAGACACCCACTTCGGATAAATAGATTTGAGAAGTTTAAAACCAAACCTTATGTATGAACACCTTTTTCATAATGAAAACCTAAGTGGCTGGGGACAATGAAGATGACAATGACACGTGTGTTAGAGTTGAAAATCCCTACTGAGAACCTTGAATGAGTTTCTCATCACTCTTTTTTCTTCCGTATCTTTTCTAGATGAAGATAATGATGTGGTTCGTGACTTCTACTAAGGCATAGGCATGGGGTACACACTATGAGCCAGATTAGAGCGATGCAGCGGAAGCACGTAGATACCGTGTTATATATATATATATATGCGTGTGTGTGTGTGAGTATTTCTTTTTGATGTGACGATGGAACTATGATAGTAGTAATTTATGCATCTATGATGACATGAATATGTTGTGTTGTTATGTATAGCAATTGTATTTTGTGGCTATGAATGATATGATTTCTCTTTCTTGTATGTTATGTTTGTGGCGAACGTTAGGTTTTATTTTAGCATGTGGCTTATGTTTTGCTTTCAAGTTTCAAAAAGAAAAATTTATTCGTATTTTTCACTAAGTATTTTAATATAGTAAAGTTTAAGAATAGATCAAAAGCGTAATGATTAAAAATTAACCTTAATACGTTCTAGGTGTATTGGGTTAAATTTCAGGATGTTACACTCAACATCTAATTTGGCCTTTTCAAGTTCTATAAACACTTTCTGATACTTCTTCTTAAGGTTGAGATAGTGAAAGGATAGAGTTTGAGAATTTTTAAGCAATTCATCATAAGAAAAGTTTGGTTCAGAAGATGTCTTTACCTCAAGTTCTCCTTTTGAAGCATAGCCAACCATGACGCATAAGTTTGTAATATCCTTAAGCTTATCCTAACTTTCTGAACCTTCTTTCTCCTCCTCTAAAGCACCCCACGTGGCCAGCATTCATTTCTTCTTCGAGGGGAACTTTTTCTATGGACTCTTGAGCTTAGGACAGTCAATCTTGAAGTGTCCCTTCTGTCCACAGTTGTAGTAAGTTATCTTGTCCAGTTTTCCCTTGCCTTTTCTGTTCTTTCTGAGGTTAATGTCTCTTCTTTTCTTTATTTTTCTTATCCAAGTTTTGGACATTTTTCTCAAAAGCATGGAGATCTTATCTACATCCTATTCTTCATATTCTTTATCAAACTCTTCTTCTTCATATGATGTTTCAGTAATTTTCATTGTTTTTCCCTTGGTCTGATTCTTATGTTAGGACACCAAGGCCATGGATTTGCTCTTCTTCATAGTTTCACCATGAACCTCAGAAAGCACAACCTCATGGATTTTGAATGACCTAGTGGGTGTATCCAAGCCAAGAGTTTGAAGATCTTTGACTTCTATAATGGCTGTGACCTTGGGAAGTGATTTTGCAGGGAGGTTTCTCAAAATCTTTCTAACTATCTCAAAGTTAGAATATCTTTTGCCCAGTCCCTCTAGCTGGTTTACAATATACATAAACCTTGTGGTTATGTAAACAATACCTTCTTGTTCATTCGTTTCGAACATTTTGTATTGATGGACTAACATACTAATCTGTGTCTCCTTTACTTGATCAATACCTTGATGCAGCATATGAGGTCTATCCTAGATCTCCTTGGTTGTGTCACAAGAAATGATCTTGTCATATTTAACTTTGCTTAGTGCACACATGACTAGGTACTTAGCCTTGGAGTTCAATTAAACTTTAGCTTTATGTTGCTCTATCCACTACTCCTGGGGACTTCTCTAAAGGTGGAAGGCGCATCTCCAGTTTTAGGAATGCATTCCGATAGAATATAATCTCCTTCTTGAATAATTTCCCACAAGCCAAGACTTGTATATTTTATGAACAACTCCATTCTATCTTTCTAGTATTTGTAGTCTCCACTATCAAAGAATGATAGTCTGTTTATGGAGTATTCATCTGTAATATGAATATTTTATGCCATTTGTCATGGGATCTTTGTCCTCTTCAACCCTTTAGAAGCCTGAGCTCTGATGCCAATTATAGGTTGAAAAGTGCACGAGAAGGGGGGTTGAATCGTGCTTTGACTTTTTTCTATTTTAATTATGAAAAACGTAAACAGATACTATTAAGTATGAACTTAAAATGCAGTAGAAATAACATCAATAAATGTCATAAAGTAACTTTCTCAACAAAATAGATGTATGAAACACAGGATTAAAAATGTTTTTCAGTAGAACAACTATGATAAGCACAACACGAAATGTAAAGGAGATTCAGGGAGAGAGAAAAGATATTACATAAGAGTTTTTATACTGGTTCAGCTAACCTGCCTACATCTAGTTCTCAATAGTCATTGAGTTCCACTAATTAACCGTTTCTCAATCCCAAGAAAGTTAGATAGTCTTTCTATAGCCTTCTAAAGCTATCTCCATGTGAACAATAGTTCACTCTACTGTCACTTCTAAGTAGTCTTTGACTAGTCTTTTTCGCTAACTTAGTGTGACTAGTAGTTCACTCTACTGTTACCTTCAAGTAGTTTTCAACTAGCTTCTTCAAGCTATCTCGCAATGACCACTATCAGATCGGGTTACAAAGGATATGTTTAGGTTGAATCACTTAAACTATCAAGCACTCAAGTTTTCTCAGAATAAATAGTATCAAAGCTAAAATCTTGAATGACTTCTTTCTAACCATTCTTCCTAGGAAGAAGATGTTATCTAATGAGAACTTAGAAAGAAGATTTCACAAAGATGAAATTGATTACAAGCTATAATAGATTTACAGAGGATGGAGGAAAATTTCTTCAACATTTCTATAACACCCTCCTACATATAATATCATCCTTAAGCCATTACATTAGACTCAGGAGTTGACTTATAAATTAGTGGGTCTTTCTTAAATATTTATAGCAAGTTCAATTGAATCGTTTAATAACTATTTTATAATTCTGTTAAAATATATAACAAAGAAACAAAACATTTTTTGAATATCAAGTTAAGTACAAAAGGAAGCTCTTCTATGAGCTGTAATACACATTTGTTCTCTAAACTAAGTACAATTGATACAAGCCTTAGCCACTAAACTACTACAATTCTAATATCTTTCATGTAGCAGCCTCATTGTTATCTGAATCAACCTAGAGACAACATGGGACCCCAAATACATAGGGGTAAGAATTCTAAAATTCTCAGTAGGGCATTCCCAAAATGCATAATAAAAATCTATATCATTGTCATCGTCTCAACCACTTTGGTTTATTAAGAAAAATCTGATCATGCAAACCATATTAAAGATTTCATTTTTAGAGTTCATAGCCATCCTTCCGAAGAGGGTTTCTTTTAGTATTCAATCACCATAAACATGTGTTTCATAACATTCAAGATCATAACACTCACATCACAGTAAATAATGCTAAACAAAATAATTTGATATGATATGAATATGCATATACTAAATAAAATGAAATTATCTTAAACTGCCTTGGTTTTACTTGTGGTCATAGAACTCAATTCCATGCATTTTTCTCTTTTCATCGACATAAGAAAGACTTAGTTCATACCATATGGTATTTGTAGCGGATAACTCCATAAATAGGTATCTGCAGTGGATAAGACCACAAAAAGGGAATAGATTGCTTATAAGGACTAAGCTCATTCCTATACATGATCATCAGACTTCATTTTTTCCTTTTTTGAATCTTGCATAGATTTATTCCTGTCGATATGTCTACCGACTCGTAATATCTCTATGAAAGTTCCTTCTTTTGCTTTCCCTTTCACCCAACATAAGTCTTGTTTTTGTTACGTTCATATGTCAAAACATGCATGATTGAAGTTCATACATTCTCTTTCACCACATATATGCATCATTTACTTTTTTTTTTTGTCCAAATGCATGCATAAAGCACCTATAGGTATTCATTCACAATGTGATTTCAATCATGCCTCATAAACCAATGTTTGCTTCCTATAGCATGCATTTATATCTCACAAACCACACACATGCTCAAATATTCATATTCAAGGATTCATGTAATATTAGAACCAAAATGCCATTATATCATTGGCAGATTTCACCCTTATATGGCAAAATTTAGTTTGCAAGCCAAACAACCAAATACCTGGCTACTAAGCATTATCCACGATAACTCAATGTATCCCCCCAAGGTCCTGTAAAACTTTTAGAGCAAAACAAGCTTTCTAACTAAGTTAAAAAACTATACAAATTTGGAGGTTCAAAACACCTTAATTATAGCCAACAACTAGAATTCCCAGCTTTATTATGATCCAAATGAACAACTAAATTCTTACAAAACTTGAAGGTTGAACTTCAACATGTCCTTAACACCTTGTAAAATTTTTAAATCAAGATTTGATCATTTGATATAGTAACAAAATTAGGCAAAGTTAGTGCTTCAGAATTTACTATTCCAGAAGAAACCCTAACTCTCTTGGTTTCTGAATTTTTAGACATAGCAAAGGTGTATTTAAAAAAATTCCTAGAGGTACTTTTATATGGTAGCTTCATCCTTTAAAAAATTTAGCTCAAAATAAAATCTCCAACTCTGCGAATAAAATCATACAAATTGTGTTGTCTGCTTAATCTGAAAATTCTAACAACCTAGGTTAAAACTTATTTTGTCGAAAGGAGTTTTCTAACATTAACCAAGCACTCCACCAAATTAAATACATCAATATCTATATACTATCTATCAATATAACCAAAAACATCAAATTAAAAGGTAAAAATAGATTTGAAAAGAAAAAAGTTCAAAAGCCCTACTTATGAAGCTTTAGGGCTTCTACCTCCAAAGGATCCTCCAATAATGGTTTTTACTCACTTTAAGGCCCTCCAAACAACACCTACCCTTCCTCAAAATGATGATGTACTCAAATTCTAATCGGTTGGTTTGTTAGGTGATGATGAGTAGAACAAGTTTTGTGAAGGAGATTTGGGGTTTTGGTGATTTTAAACTAGGGATTTTGGGATTTAAAGCTAGGTTTTGGGCGAAAACACCATGGGAGATGAGTTTCTACTTCTTTGCTGAAATTGGAAGGCAAATGAGTGATAAGGTTGGTGATTTGGCCTTCTCTTGGTATATATGTAGTAATTATGTTAGTAAGTTTTGAATTTCTTTCTTTCTTTTTGAAAAAGAAATAATATGAATGGGTTCGGTTGATTTGTAGGTCAAAGAATGAATCTTGGTCATCCACTTAGCTCAAGATAAGTGGCTCACTTTAAGTTAGGGAGTAAGTAGCTCTTTTGTGTTAAAATTGCACACCGAAATTCCACCGAATGGATGAGATATTAACATCTGGGTACAATAATAATAAATGAAAGGCCATGATTAAAACTTGTTTTTCAATTTTCAATCCTAGCCATCCACTTGACAAGATGTGATTGGTAGAGGTTAGTTAGTCACTAAGTAACTTTTATGGTGTTAAAAATCGGACATCAAAACTCTACCGAATGGGTAACGCACCATACCCGATAAAATTAAAATATCTCTATATGGGCCCCATGCCTAATATTCTATATGGGCCCCATACTTGATACTCTATGTGGACCCCATACATAATGCTCTATCTCGATTCTTGGGCCTCGTTCTCCTAGCCCCGAACACCTTTGGCCCCAGTTCTATGATTACTATTCATTTACTAGCCTATAAATCACTATTCATGCCAACCTAAAATTTATATTTTTCAACTCCTCCATTGGGCTGTCTTCATCATTGCTATGTCTGTTAGATTTTTGCAATTGTTACTAATAAACTTCAAATTAATTTTTAAATAATTTTTAGGGTCTTACAGTTTCAACACAAGATGATGATCAAAAGTCTTGAGTTGTAAGCACACCATCTCCCTTTTATACTTGATCTTCATTTATGATCATTGCCCTTGATCTATTTTACTAATGATACGTGTTGATATTCTTTTTGTGTCTTAGAAATTAAGTCTAGAAAAGTATCTTAGTGTGTCAAAGTTACTTTTTTACAGTTGCAGAAGCCGTTGTCTAATAGATGTTTTTGAGTCCATCTTCAAAAACTACTTTTTAATTTCTAAATGACGTTTATGAACTGTTCCTTCTAGATGTTAGGGTAGTTGACCAAGTTGCAGGAGAGATGACACATCAGTCCTTGACAAGTTTGAGTTTAATTTGAATATAAAATTTTTCCTCCCATTTATAAAGTACACTGTTTATAGTAAACGTGCTTTCTGAAGTGCTATCTCAATTTTTGGACCTTTCTTTTCTTCAAAGTTGGATTGACATCTTCACTTGAATCTAGCTTTTTAAAGTCGTGGCATGCTTTCTAAAGATTTGAACCTTGGTTTTGTGTTCTTGAGAATTTCCTTTCATGCATTAAGCATAGCAATGTTCATTTCAAGATTTATTTTTCTCTTTCTTTGATTTCTAAATCTATTTAAATGGGATTAATCATGTTTGCACATGACATTAGGAAAATAATCTCATTTTAGGAACATGTATGCTAACATGAATAGTCTTGTTTAGTACTTAAAGAAACTCAAGTGAAAGATTAGGGGGCTGTTTGCTTTCAATTTCTAGTTTTCAGTTTTTTCAATTTTTCCTTCACAAATTTTGGAAAACTAACAAAATAAAAATGAAAACTGAAAACTAGAAAGTGAAAGGAAACATTTAGCATTAATACTTTCTGAAGGGTTCTAGAGCTAACTGAAGGTAAAAGAATGCACAAGGGGGGTTGAATTGTGCTTTCTTAAACTCTCCTGTGAATCTAAAACATTCAACACTAAAGATACTATCTATCATAAAGCTTGAAGTACAACAGGATAGTGGTTAGATGTTTTAGAAGGTAGATTTCTGAAGCATAATAATGATAATGTAACTTCAATGAAACTGAATCATTGGTTAATATAAAATGCATAACAGAAAGTAAAAGATTAAGGAAGAGAGGATGATAATGAGAAACCTAGTACTCAACGCATGTTGAGATTTCATTAACAACAACTTTCTCTTGAGATGTTGAATGTGACATAGTACTGAGACGCATGTCTCTTGCTCCGGTGAGGAGAAAGCAAATCCGTGAGGGTACTGGTGCCAAAGCGAACAATTCACTGTGTACTAGATACTAGTAGAGCATTTCAAAGAAGGAAATAACCCTAACCCGCACTCCAGGAGTCGGTGTATTAAGTGATCCTTAAAGATGATAAGTGTAACGTCCCGATTTTCTGCTAGAGTGAAAATGACCAAAATGTCCCTGAGGTCATTGTCAGCCTGGAATTCGAGGAAAGCCGATCCGGCAATACTCGAAGGGCAAACTCAATGTTGGAAGGGGATTAGATGACTCGTGTACCTTTCCGAGATCGAAAATCTCGTTTTTCGAGTTTTTAGGTCAAAATGACCAAAATGCCCCTGCGGTGTTTTACCCGTTTGCAAGTGCCGGATGAACCCGAAACTTCTCCAGATGGTTTTAAAATACGTTTTTATGTATTCTATGACTTTAGTTTTGGTCCCGGAGGTCCCGGGCGAAATTAGTGTAAAATTACGATTTTGCCCCTAGTTTCGTATTTTTTTGCTTAATCGTGTGATTAAGCAAACCTAAGCAATATTAGGCTCTAATTGAAGGTTAATTAATTTCCATAATTAACCTTGAGTCAAAATAATTTATTAAAATTTATTAGAACCTAAAAGTGCTTAATTACAACTTGAAATCCTATTTTAAATTCAAGATTCCTAGTCATGGAATCTTGAATAGTGTTTTCTCTCTCCAATTCCTTAAATCATGGAATTGTGTTTCCAATTGTTTATTCCTAAATGAGTTTTAAACTCTCTAATGATGTATGATCACTCCTAATCTTGTCATAAAATCTCTAAACCTCATTCTTAGTTACCTAAACTTAAGCTTAATTATTCCTAACCTTGCACCTAAGCTAACCTACACTTAAACCTATCATTAACACCCAATTACATGGAAGATTTTTCTCTCCCCTTGGCTGCTGCAATCTGGCCAAAGCCACTCCTCCCCATTTCCATCACATGTGCAAAATTTTGACATACCAAGACAATGCTTCCAACTCATATACGCCATACCTTGTCATATTTTCAATCAAGCTTGATTTTCCAAATGAATAACTAAATGAAATAAACCATTTTCCTCAATTATTTGTGGGTGAAAAACTTCCAGCCATGTCTAGCTTCTAGAAGACTAATGTCATTCAAAATTAAAAGAAAAGCTCACTCAAATCACCTTACTTGAAGCCATACTTTGTATCATAACCTACATACTTCAAACCATGCTTGAATGACAAGTTGTAAGAGATATTTTCTCTTCCTTTTCCCTCCAATTGCTACGGCCAGTCTTCCCCCTCCATGAGCTCTCATTTGTTTTCATTTTCTATAAATACCTTGCCTAGAAACACATGCAAACACTTTAGCTCATTTGCACACTTTTAGTTTTCTAAAGCTTTCTTTGTGTTCTCTCTTTTTCACTCTAAGTTCCAAGAGGGTTCTCTCTTGTTCTTTATCTCCATCTTCATCATCTCTTCATCTTATCATCATCTCACAACCTTCAAACACCACCCCATAGCCTTCAAACACCTCCTAAGCTCTCAAATACTTCATCTCAAACACAACCTCACTCAAAACACACCTCCTTACCTTCCTCACCCCCTTGGCCGAATCATCATCAACATCCTTGGAGGAGTTGTTCATCTCTTTTTCTTTCAAAAAGTTCAAGTTTTCATCTTCACTCTAGGTAGGAGTGTTTTCTAAATTTGTTTCTTTTGAAAATGAGCTTTCCTAGCTTTCTCTTGGACTTTCTTTTTGAAACTTTATTTGCTTTCCTTTCTTGTTTTCGGCCATGAGGCTTTGATGGATATATGATAGCTCAATGATGAGAGCTCCTAGATGATGACTATGTGTTCATCTCAAAGGAACCTCTAGAGCTTGAGCTTTTACTTTCTTTAAGTCTCATCTTTATTTTCTAACTCAAAATGATTCTTGCTTAAGAACACCTTTACTTGTTTTACTATTTTGGTTTCGGTGTCCTCATTTCCTTTCCTTTAATATTTCGGTTTTGGTTTCCTTTTCTTCGTAGTTTTGTGTTTCTTTGAAAGTTTGTTTCTTTTGAGCTTGATGATGATGTTCAAGAACCTCATAGTTCCTTTAAGAACTTGGTTCAAGAACTCTAAAGCTCTCTTTATGATGAGATGAGTGTTGGGTTGTATCTCTAAAGTCTTGTAAGAGCTCTAGCTAAGATTAAAATAAATCTTGCATTCATGTTTATGTTTATGCCTTGCACATCATATTTACTTTCCTTGCTATCACTAAGCATCAAGATAATGAATGAATTTGCATTACCATATTTATATTTCAAGCTTTGCATTATCATGTTTATATTTCAAGTTCTCACTTAAATATCAAAGATAATAATGAGTTGCATTTCATGTTTATTTATGCTCTCACTTTACTTTCTAATGGAACCTAAAACAAGTGGATAAGCATGTCTATTTTAATGTCATCACTTAAAGGAACCTAGAGCTCAAAGACTTGCCCATTGTTGTCTCAAACAAAGGCTTGAAAATATTTATTTCCCTAGCTTGAGAGGCCTCTAAGGGTTTATTTGTTTACAAGTGTTGAAAACTATGTTTTATAATTTTTCTATGCTTTTATGAGTATAAGAAATATTATATTTAGAACCGAGTTTTATGAAATTAGGACCTCTTGAGATAAATTTAATTTAGCTACTGCCCTTACAAATATTTTGATGATTTTAGATGATAAAAATGTTTATAAATGTGTTTTGAAAGTCTTGAAAAGGTTCCAAGAGAAACTAGTGTGTTATGTGTTTTAAAAACCAAGTTCTATGCTTTCTATGGAGATGTATGTTTTGGTTCTATCCTTCTGTGTTTGGCCACTGTATATGCTGTTTTGATGATAATAATATGATTATGTTTGAGTATAATTGATGCTAAAATTCATATGTGAAAGATTAGAGAAGTTAGTAACTAGAAAAGAATTAATTTGAGAGTTTTAGATCCTTTAATGTTTGATTTTTCTGGATTTTGTCCAGCAAGGTTTAGAGATGATAATTATGGTTTTAAATTAGTTTAAATGTGTAGGAATGACTCATAATTGGTTCAGGACTTGATCTTGATGCCTTAGGAGCAAATCAGACTTAGAAAGGGTCATTGTTGTGACTCCTAGGTACCCGTAAAGTTAGAATTTGAGATTCTGCATTCTTGATGTTTAGAGATGTTTGTGATCATAGTGTTGGGTGAGGAATACTTAGATATGAGTCTATCGGTACCCGAGAGATTAAGTTGTGATGATTTATAACTTAGAGTGTGAGTTAAGGACCTTAAGGGTCAATGCATAAGACATTAAGAAATTGTTAATGCTATGATGTTTATATGTTACAATAACACGTTGAGATGTTTATGATGCATGAGGAAATGATTGTTTGAGATATGAAGTTTATCATAGCATGAGATTTAAATGAGGAATATGTTGTATATAACTTGTGGCATAAGTTTCGGTTTGAAGGAAATTCGGTTTAACAACCATTGTGCTGCCGAATTTCCATCAAACCTAAAAGGGTTGAAGAAATGTTTTAAAGTACCACATGAGTTGAGAACCCTGGGTGACACTGGTTCGGCCGAGCACCCCCAGGAGATTTTTATCTGACAAAGCACTGAGACGCGCTTTCCTGGGTGACACTGGTTCGACCGAGCACCCCTAGGGGAGACAAATCCGTGAGGATATGAGTAGATGCACCCTACCAAAGCGGACAAATTGCTGTGGCTTGATGCCCGCAAAGCGTTTCAAAGAGGGTATATCCTAAGAGAGGTGATCCCTACCCCCTACCCGTACTTACGTAGTCGGGATTATTTTATTATGTTTCGCTTATTCAGATAATAAGCAAGAGCTAGTGGTGACTAGCTGAGGTATGAGCTCATAACCTAGTTATTTTAGGGTGGCCTTATTATGCTAAAGTACTATGATTGATGTCACGAAGTTGAGGAAAGACCCACTTGAAAGATATATGTCCTTTATGCCACTTGTATGCTTATTGAAGTTGTGATTCATTGAATTATTTGATTGAGGTATTGCCATGCATTCATGTTTTAATATGTTGCATTCATAACATCAAGACGCATGTTAAAAGGAAAGAACCTTGGATAATTGGTTTTATAAACCCTAATAAGGAATCTTTTATGTATGTACACCTTTTATAATTAAACCCAAGGTTCTTGAGGATGTGAACGATGTAACCCTAGGATAGGAGACTCCTACTGAGATTCTTTAGTAAGAATTCTCACTCCTTTCTCTGCTTCCTCTTTCTTCCGTCATATCTTTAGAGATCGATGGCGACATTCGTGGTCTTCATTGATACGCCCGTCTGGGAGGTGCACTTCGTCCCAGAGCATCGTTCCTATCACTTTGAGGGTCACTATGCCGTTTGTGTTTTTGTGTACATGGGTCAACCTTTTGCTTATCCAGTGTCCAGCTACCAGTTCACTCCTACCGTTCCTTTTGATGGCGACGACTTGATCTTCGAGCGCACCCGCCCTCATGACGAGCAGTTGCGTCATGCCCGCTCATCCGCCTTAGCTGTTCGTGACTACCCGGAGTATGTGCCTCGCTCAAGAAGGTTGGAGACCGATCCGTCCGAGGACTTGCTGACGCACGTCTATTCGGAGAGTTCTGCTCCCTGTCCCCCATTTAGGCGGGAGGGCAGTGAGGATACCGTGATGCAGCTCCGCCTGGCATGGAGAGCCGAGATGCACCCTCGCCGAGGAGCTTATGTACAGCCGACTCGCGTTCATGTTCCACTTTATTGGCCTACCTAGAAGGAGATTGAGTGTTTCCCTAGTTACCTACCTCCATCACTCGAGGACCCCCATCATCACTAGACCTTGCCGGAGAGCTATTCGAGTGCCCGAGCAGTCACGAGGATCTTCCCTTCGGCGATACCTTTTTGGAAGGGGTTTTAGTCTAGTACTCATAGCTTGGTAGGAAGGTAGTGTAGTTTGGCTTTTCTTTTGCTGTCACACCATGTACTTTACTGCTTTCTTGTTTCATGTTGTATTTCCTTTTCTTCTGTATTACAAGGTTTGCCCGTTTCTATAAGGGCGTGACTACTATGTATCATAACTATGTTATTAATGAAATGTTTCCTTTGTTGTTATGATCATTGTTCTATTGTTACTTGCTTAAGTTCCTATGTCTCCTTATGATTGATATTTATGTCACTCGTTTAGACTAGCACGTGGCTCTCACTTTGATTTATATTTTCAAAAAAAAATTTTACCCGTAATTTCCGCTAAGTATTTTAATAAAATGATGAGACTGAGAAGTAATAACCTAATGATTAACCTAATGTGTTCTAGAAAGTTGGGTTTAGAATTAGGGTGTTACAGGTATGAATGGATGCAGCCTACCAAAGCAGACAATTTGCTATGAACTAGATGCCAGTAGAGCATTTCAAAGAAGGAAATATTCCTATGGACTCCCGAATTAAAGGTTATGATAGGTGATCCTTAAACCCCCTAACCTGTACTCTAGAAGTCAGGAATTTTATGTTTACGCTTATCATAGGATAAGTAAGAACTAGTGACGACTGGTTAAGGTATGAACTTATAACCTAGATGATGTTTTAGGGTAGCCCCATGATGCTAGAATATGAAATTCTGAGGTCACAAAGTTGAGAAAAGAGAAGAGTTCTACTTGAAAAGTTTACATGCCACTTATCTATATACCTGATATGTTGTATAATGTAGTATCATGCATCCATGCTCTGATATGTTGTATTCAAAACATTAAGATTCATTTTAAAAGGAATGAACATTGGATAATTATGTTTAGAAATCTATTAATGAACTTTATATGCATGCTTCACCTTTTTAAAATAAACCCAAGGTTCCAGAGGATGTTAACAATGTAACCCTAGATAGGAGGCCCCTATGAGATTCTTTAGCAAGATTCTCACTCCTTTTCTTTCTCCCTTCCTCTCCCATCACATCTTCAGATCATGGTGACGTTTGTGGTGTTCATCGACATTCCCACATGGGAGGTGCACTTTGATTTGGAGCACGGATCATATCATTTTGAGGGACGATGTGTTGTTTGAGTTTTCATGTATGTAGGACGTCCTTTCACGCACCTAGTACATAGCTACCGCTTCTCCCCGACGTCTCCCTACGGCGACGATATGGTTTTTGAGTGCGCCTGGACTCGCAATGAGAGGACTCTTCGGACTTACATTGCTGGATCGGCCATCTGCGATCATCCGGACTACGTGCCTCGCTCTCAGCATTCGAAGGACGACCTTTCGGAGGATCCGCCGACTCATATGTATAGAGAGAGCTTTACCCCCACCCCTTGGTTTATGAGAGAAGGGAGTGAGGAGATGGTTATGCAGCCGAGGCTGGCGAGGAGAGCCGAGATGTGCCCCCACCATGGAGAACATGTTCAGCCGCAGCGTGTGCACCGTGCTTCGTGAGTGGATCGGATTCATCCCTCTTTATCCCAGGTCATAGCAGTAGAGGTCTTTGGGGAGGTCTAGTGCACACATGCCACATCTAGTTTAGGATAAACCTTCTTTTGTTATGAGGTTATCCACTTAGGTGCACTAGGGTAGGGTACTTTTATTTGTGCTTTCCTTGTACTTTTTTATTTCGGTTGTATTCTGCTTTCCTTATGTACTTATCTGTTGTTGTACTAAACTATGTCTTGCCTTTGGGTGGGCATTGTAATAATATTAATGAGATGTTTCCTTTAGGGATCTCTTGGTTGTTAAATGTGATGATATGCTTATCTAAATTGTGCTTTGTAACACCCTAATTTTTAACACAACTCTCTAGAACTCATTAGGTTATTACGTCTTAGTCTCATTCTTTTAATAAAATACTTAGTGGAAATTAAGGTAAATATTTTTTGAAAACATAAAACCAAAGTGAGAGCCACGTTCTTATCTAATCGTGAGACAGAAATATAAAGCACAAATATCAAAGCATAAAGAACACAGTAAATAAAGCATGTAGCAATTGAACATCGATTAACACAACAAAGGATACTTCTCATTAATATCATATTTAGAATACATAGGTAGTCACGCCCTTATAGAATTGGGTTGAGCTTGCAATACATAAGAAAATGAAAAATACAACAGAAACACAAAGGCAAGGAAAACATAGATAAACCGCAACTACCCGAGTGCACCTATGGTGGATAATCTCAAGACAAAAGAAGGTTTATCCTATCTATGTGAGAGTGTGTGCACTAAACCTCCCCTACGACGTTGACTATTAGAACCCGGGGTATGGCGGGACGTAACCGATCCACAGACACGGTGCGGCAGGAGTAGGTACACGCGATGATTGAGCATGAGCTCCTCGGTAGGGGCGTTTCTCGGCTCGCCTAGCCAGTCTCGGCTACATGATGGTCTCCTCGCTCTCGCCTCGCACGAACTGAGGAGTGGGAACGGAGCTCTCGCTGTACATATGCATCGGCGGGTCCTCAAAAGGGTCATCCTCTGAACTAGGAGACCGGGGCACGTAGTCCTAGGAGTCACGGGGCATCGATCCACCAGTATATGTCCGCAGAAACCTCTAGTTGTGCGTCCGGGCGCGCTCAAAAACCATGGCATCGTCATAGGGAGACATCGGGGAGAAGCGATAACTCTGTACAAGGTAGGCGAAGGGACGTCCGACAAACATGAAGACTCGTACCGTGCACTGTCCCTCAAAATGATATGATCCGTGATCCAGATCAAAGTGAACCTCCCACGTCGGCGTCTCGACAAAGACCACAAACATCGTCATCACTCTCTGAAGATGTGACGGAAGAAAGAGAAGGAAGAGAAAGGAGTGGGAATTCTTACTAAAGAATCTCAGTAGGAAATCTCCTATCCTAGGGTTACATCGTTCACATCCTCAAGAACCTTGGGTTTAATTATTTAAAAGGTGAACATGCATATAAGATTCATTATTAAGGTTTATAAGACTAATTATCCAAGGTTCATTCCTTTTAGAATGCATCTTAATGTCATGAATGCAACATATTAAGCATGAATGCATAGCAATACTTAAGCATATAACTTCAAATAACTCATAACATCAAAAATCATCCATGTGGCATAAAGGGCATTAACTTTCAAGTGGAACTTTCCTCAACTCGTGTGACATCAACCATGGTACTTTAGCAATTAAAGGCCACCCTAAAAATAACTAGGCTATGAGCTCAGACCTTAACTAGTCGTCACTAGCTCTTGCTTATTATCTGAATAAGCGAATAATAAAAATAATAATCCCGACTACTTAAGAGTACGGGCTAGGGAGCTAGGGATCACCTCTCTTAGGATATACCCTCTTTGAAACGCTTTGTGGGCATTTAACCACAGAAATTTGTCCACTTTGGTAGGTTGCATCTACTCATACCCTTATGGATTTGTCTCCCTGGGTGCTCTAAACCGGGTGTCACCCAGGAAAGCGCGTCTCTGTGCTTTGTCACATAAAAAAATTTCCTGGGGGTGCTTGGCTGAACCGATGTCACCCAGGGTTTTCAATCTCATATCATACTTCAAAAACATTCTCAAGTCCTTTAGGTTCGACGGAAATTTGGCGGCAGCATAACGGCTGTAAATCGAATTTCCTTCGAACCGAGTTTATGCCACAAGCTTATAACACATACATATTTCTCATTCAATTCTCATGCTTATAATAAACTTAACTTCTCAGTAATTCATTTCATCATAGCTCATGCATCACAACATCATATTTTCGTAGATAAACGTCAAAGCATTAAAGGATTCTTAGTGTCTTATGTATTGACCCTTAAGGTCCTTTAACTCAAATGCTAAGTTATGTCGGATCAAAACTTAAGCTCTCAGGTACCTATGGGCTCATATCTAAGTATTCCTCACTCAATTCTATCATCATAAATATTTCTAAACCTCAAGAATGTAGAATCCAAAATTCTTACTTTACGGGTACCTAGGAGTCTCAACATTGACCCTTTCTAAGTTCAGTTTGCTCCTATGGTATCAAGATCAAGTCCTAAACCAATTATGAGTCATTCCTACACATTTAAACTAATTATAAACCATGATTATCAATTCTAAACCTTGCTGGACAGAATCCAGAAAAATACTTTTCTAAGGGACCTAAAAGTCTCAAATTAATTCTTTTCTAGTTACTATCTTCTCTTGACTTTCACATATGAATTTTAGCATCAAATATATATAAACATACTCATATTAAAATCATTACAACAGAACAAAATAGTGAGCATAGCAAGCAAGGCAGAACCGAATTCATCTCCAACAAACAAGGCATAAAACTTGATTTCTAAAACACATAAAATGCTAGTTTCTCTTGGAACCTTTTTAAAACTTTCAAAACTCATTAGTAAACATTTTTATCTCATAAAGATCATCAAAATCCCTTCAAGGGCATAAAAATTTGTTCAAACATTTCTTAAGCTCATGTAAACTTAGGAAAAATTATAAAACATAAGTTTTAGTATTTGAAACAAAGTAAACCTCCTAGGGCCGAATCTAAAGGAACAAGGAAACATATATTTTTCAAGCCTTTGTTTGAGATAATAATTGGCAAGTCTTTGAGCTCTAGGTTCTTTTAGGTGATGACATAAACTTAAACATGCTCATGCACATATGTTATTTTTCATTAGAAAATAAAGTGAGAGCACAAAATAAATATGAGATGCAACTTGTTATTATCTTTAGTATTTAGGTGAGGACTTGAAAATATAAACATGTTAATGCAAAGCTTGAAATATAAATATGATAATGCAAGTTTATTTATTATTCTTGATATTTAGTGATAGCAAGGAAAATAAACATGATGTGCAAAGCATAAACATAAACATGAATGCAAGATTTATTTTAGCCTTAGCTAGAGCTCTTACAAGACTTTAACATCCAACATAACCCAACACTTATCTCATCACAAAGAGAGCTTTAGAGTTCTTGAACCAAGTTCTCAAAGGAACTGCATGATTCTTGAACATCATCATCAAGCTCAAAAAGAAGCAAACTTTTAAGAGAAAAAAAAAACCCTCAAGGAAGTAAAAACCAAGGCCGAAATTTTTAAAGAAAAGAAAAGCAAGGAAAAGTGAAGAAGTTTCTTGAGTTAAGATCACCTAAGCTAGAAAATGAGGATAAAACTTAAAGAAAGGAAAAACTCAAGCTCTAGAGGTTCCTTTGAGATGAACACATGGTCATCATCTAGGAGCTCTCATCATGGAACTATCATGAGACAAACAAGGCCTCTTGGCCGAAACAAAGGAAAAGGGAAAACAAAGAAAGTTCAAAAAGAAACCAAGAGAAAACTAAAGAAAAACATATTTTCAAGCAAAACAAAGTTTAGAAACAACTCCTACCAAGTGGTGAAGATGAAAGCTTGAACTTTTGAAAAGAAATGAGAAGAGCAACTCCTCCAAGGGTGATGATGTAGCTTCGGCCTTGAGGGAGAGAAAGGAAAGGAGATGTGTTCTTGGTGGTTTAGTGTTTGAGGTTGAGTGTTTGAGAGATTTGATGATGATTTAAGGTTGTGAGGTGGTGGATTGAGACTATGAGATGATTATGTGATGAGAGGAAGAAGAAGATGAAGAGGAAAGGAAAGCTCTTGAAACTTTGAAAGAAAAGGAAAGGAAACTCACAACAGCTAAGAACACTCAAACATGCCAAATGAACAAAAGTATCACAAGTTCTTCCAATGCACCTATTTATAGAAAAAAAGCAATGAAGGCTCACTCAAAGGTTGGCCGTAGCTAATGAGGCAAGGGGGAAGAGAAAAATATCTCTTACAACTTGTCATTCAAGCATGGTTTGAGGTATGGAAGACATGGTGCAAGGTATGGCTCAAATTATGGTAATTTCTCTTTGTTTGAAATTGAAATAATCCTTCTAGAAGAGCAAGAAGGGCTGGTGGTTTTTGAGCCACAAAAATGAGAGAAAATTCTTCTAGAAGTTGTAATATGAAGCATGGATGAAAGCATGGTGTTAGTATGACAAAGTATGGTTTATGGTGAGGTGGAAGCATGGTTCTTTGAGTGTACAAATTTGAGCATGTGATGGATAATGGGGGGGGTGTGGGTTTGGCCAGACCTGATGCAGCAAGGGGGAGAGAGATTTGATCATCTAATTATGTGTTAATGATAGGTTTAAGTGTGTATTAGTTTAGGTACAAGGTTAGGAATCATTAAACACAAGTTTAGGTAACTACGAAAGTGATTAGGAATTTTTATGACAAGATTAAGGAGTGCTCATACACATTTAGAGGATTTAAAATCCATTTAAGAATAAATAATTGAAAACACAATTCCATGATTTAGGGAACTGGAGAGAAAAAACAATATTCAAGATTCAATGACTAGGAATCTTGAATTTAAAATAAAGTTTTAAGTTGAAATTAAGCATTCTTAGATTCTAATAAACTTTAATAAATTATTTTGACTCTAGATTAATTACGGAAATTAACTAATTTTCTATTAGAGCCTAATATTGCTTAGGTTTGCTTAATCACATGATTAAGCTTAAAAACACAAAACTAGGGGCAAAATCGTAATTTTACACAAATTTCGCCCGGGACCATCGGGACTAAAACTGAAGTTACAAAATACATAAACACGCCTTTTAAAACCATTTGGAGAAGTTTCGGGTTCATCCGGCACTTGCAAACGGGTCAAACACCATAGGAGTATTTTGGTCATTTTGACCCGAAAGCTCAGAAAATGAGATTTTTGATCCCGGAAAGGTACACAGGTCAACTAATCCCCTTCCAACATTGAGTTTGCCCTTCGAGGACTGTCGGATCGGCTCTCCTCGAATTCCGAGCCGAAAATGACCTCAAGGGCATTTTGGTCATTTTTACTCTATCAGAAAATTGGGCCATTACATGCTTCATTCTGTATAAGTTGATATATACATTGACGCATGTTTAAGTCATACGCGGCTCTCACTTTGCTTTTGTATTTCAAAAAAAAAAAATTTACCCGTATTTGCTGCTAAGTATTTTAAAGAAAAATTTATAAAGAATGAGACTAAGAAGTAATAACTAATGATTAACCTAAATACGTTCTAGGAGTATTGGGTTAAAAATTAGGATGTTACAGAGAGGCTGGTCAAAGACTACTTAGGTTGTACAGTAGTAGTGAACTAGTAGTCATAGTGTTAGCATGGAGAGGTTAATCAAAGACTACTTGGTTATGACAGTAGAGTGAGTTACTGGTCATTGGTAAGAGCTTGGGAAGGCTACTATTAAAGCTATCTAACTTTCTCTGGTTAAGAAAGGTTTATAGAAGAACTCAATAGTTGTTGAGAACTGGATGTAGGCAGGTTGGCCGAACTAGTATAGAAACATCTATATAGTATCTTGTAACATCCCCTGCTGCTTTATGGATTGACGACTGTCCCCACAAACCAACACGGGTCTTTTCAGCATGCTTTGTCCTCACTCGCATGCTTCCTAGGAAAACTTCCCAGGAGGTCACCCATCCCAAAATTACCCCAGGTCAAGCACGCTTAACTGTGGAGTTCTTTCAGTTTAGGCTACCGAAAACAAGATGCATGTAACATCCCCTGCTGCTTTATGGATTGACGACTGTCCCCACAAACCAACACGGGTCCTTTCAGCATGCTTTGTCCTCACTGCACGCTTTCGGGAAAACTTCCCAGGAGGTCACCCATCCCAAAATTACCCCTGTGTCAAGCACGCTTAATCAGGAGTTCTTTCAGTTTAGGCTACCGAAAAGAAGATGCATCTTGTTGATATAGGTAGTACAAATCAATTCATATAAGCCCTCATCAACTGTATAGTCTCATACCTATACAATCTTAGGATCCCTCTCATTCGGGTGTGTAATCGGTTCATTCATGTACCCCTCCGCTTAGAGGACCTTGCGAGGAGCCGCTCCTTGTCCGTGCCCTCTTTGCACCGGCGATCACTCCTCGTCCTCGTCAAGCGTTACATGCCCACCAGCTTCCGCTGGTTCGTCCCTCAACCACCGTCTTGGGAGAGGTGCAGGCTCGATACCATTTGTAACATCCCCGCCGCTTTATGGATTGACGTTGTCCCCACAAACCAACACGGTCCTTTCAAAGATGCTTTGTCCTCACTCACATGCTTCCTGGGAAAACTTCCCAGGAGGTCACCCATCCCAAAATTACCCCAGGTCAAGCACGCTTAACTGTGGAGTTCTTTCAGTTTAGGCTACCAAAAAGAAGATGCATCTTGTTGATATAGGTAGTACAAATCAATTCATATAAGCCCTCATCAACTGTATAGTCCCATACCTATACAATCTTAGGATCCCTCTCATTCGGGTGTGTAATCGGTTCATTCATGTACCCCTCCGCTTAGAGGACTTTGCGAGGAGCCGCTCCTTGTCCGTGCCCTCTTTGCACCGGCGATCACTCCTCGTCCTCGTCCCCGGGCGTTACATTTGAGCTCTAACATTTTAAGTGATAAGAAGAATATAAACATGCTATACACTTCTTTTTATCTTTCTTAGAAAATAAAGTGAGGGCTCAAAATAAATATGAGATGCAACTCATTTTTATCTTAAGTTTAGGTGATACTTGAAAAGTAAACATGAAGTGCAAAGCTTGAATTTAAACATGATTATGCAAGTTCATTTATTTATTCTTGAGAGTTAGTGATAGCATAAAATAAATATGCTATGCAAGGCATAAATTTAAATATGAATGCTAGTCTATTATTATATGTCATTAGAGCTCATACAAGACTTTAAAGGATCAATATCATGATCTCAATCCCAATCTCATCATCATAAAGCTAGCTCTAGAGTTCTAAGAACCAAGGTTATAAAGAAATCTCATGGTTCTTTGAACATTATCATCAGGCTTTAAAGAAATAAACTCAAGAAAACAAAACTTCAAAAGGAAAAAGGAGTAAGGAACCGAATCCATAAAAAGAAGGAAAATACACCATATTCTTTATTATGTACCCAAGACCCCTATCTAGAGCAAAACTCTAGAACGTGCTAGCCAACTTTAAGGTTAACAAGGGTAGGCCTTGGACAGCATAGAGGAGGAAAAAAATCTCATTCATTTAGTCATTCTGTAACACCCTAATTTTTAACCCAATACTCTAAAACATATTAGGCTAATCATTAGGTTATTACTTCTTAGTCTCATCATTTTATTAAAATAATTAGCGGAAATTACTGATAAAATTTTTTTTTGAAAATATAAAACAAAGTGAGAGCCGTTTTCTTAGTCTAATCGTAAGACAGAAATATAAAACATGATTAGCAAGCAGAGAGTAACACGGAAATTAAGAACAAGTAACAATAGAGCAATGATCATCATAATAACAGAAACATTTCATTAATAACATAATTAGAAATACATATGTAGTCATACCCTCATAGGGACGGGCAGAGCTTGTAATACACCGGAAAAGGAAATACAACAGAAACAGGGAAACATAAAGTAAACCATCACTACCCGAGTACACCTATAATGGATAACCTCAAAACAAAAGCAGGTTTATCCAGTCTATGTGTGAGTGTGTGCAGTAAGCCTCCCCTAGGACGTCTATTACTGGTACTCGGAGAAAAGGTGGAGTGTAACCGATCCATGGACGCAGGACGGCAGGAGTGGGTACACGTGAAGACTGAGCGTGAGCTCCTTGATAGGGGCGCCTCTCGGCTCCCCTAGCCAGCCTCGGCTGCGTAACAGTCTCCTCGCTCTCGCCTCACATGAACTGAGGTGTAGGAGCAGAGCTCTCACTATACATACGCATCGGTGGGTCCTCGGAAGGGTCGTCCTCCGAACTAGGAGACCGAGGCACGTAATCCTGGAAGTCTCGAGGCATCGAACCACCAGTATACGTCGCAGAATCCTCTCGTCTCGCATCCGGGCGCGCTCAAAAACCATCGCGTCGTCATAGGGTGACATCGGGGAGAAACGGTAGCTCTGTATAGGGTGTGTAAAGGGGCGTCTGATGAACATGAAGACTCGCACGGTGTACCGCCCCTCAAAATGGTATGATCCGTGATCCGGGTCAAAGTGGACCTCCCAGGTTGGCATGTCAACAAAAACCACGAACGTTGCCATCGCTCTTTGAAGATGTGATGAAAGAAAGAGAAAGAAAAGAAAGGAGCGAGAATTCTTACTAAAGAATCTCAGTAGGAGTCTCCTATCCTAGGGTTACATCATTCACATCCTCAAGAACCTTGGGTTTAATTATAAAAGAGTGTGCATGTATATAAGATTCAATTTAGGGTTTATAAAACTAATTATCCAAGGTTCAGTCCTTTTAGCATGCATCTTAATGTTATGAATGCAACATATTAAGACATGGATGCATGGCAATGCCACAATCAAATAACTCAATAAAGCACTTCATGAAGAAGCATACAAGTGGCATAAAGGGCATATAACTTTCAAGTGGATCTTTCCTCAACTTCGTGACATTAATCATATTACTTTAGCATAATACGGCCACCCTAAAATAACTAGGTTATGAGCTCATACCTCAGCTAGTCGTCACTTGCTCTTGCTTATTATCTTGAATAAGCGAAACATAATAAATAATCCCGACTACGTAAGTATGGGTAGGGGGTAGGGATCACCTATCTTAGGATATAACCTCTTTGAAATGCTTTGCGGGCATTAAGCCACAGCAATTTGTCTGCTTTGGTTGGCTGCATCTACTCATACCCTCACGGATTTGTCTCCCTTGGGGGTGTTCGACCGAACCTATGTCACCCAGGAAAGCGCGTCTCAGTGCTTTGTCACATAAAAATCTCTTGGGGGCGCTCGGCCGAACCGGTGTCACCCAGGATTTTCAACTCATGTGGTACTTTAAAACATTTCCTTAACCCTTTAAGGTTTGATGGAAATTCGGCAGCATAACAGCTGTTAAACCGAACTTCCTTCAAACCGAAACAAGCTAATCACACAACATATTCCTCATTTAAATCTCATGCTATGATAAACTTCATATCTCAACAATCATTTCCTCATGCATCATGAACATCTCAACATAGCATTGCATCATATACACATCACAACATTAACAAATTCTTAATGTCTTATGCATTGACCCTTAAGGTCCTTTACTCACAATCTAAGTTATAAATCATCACAACTTAATCTCTCGGGTACCTATAGGCTAATATCTAAGTATTCCTCACTCAATACTATGATTACAAACATCTCTAAACCTCAAGAGTGCAGAATCTAAAATTCTAACTTTACGGGCACCTAGGAGTCACAACAATGACCCTTTCTAAGTCCGGTTTGCTCCTACGACATCAAGGTCAAGTCCTAACCCAATTATGAGTCATTTCTACACATTTAAACTAATTTAAAACCAACGCTTTAGAGACTTTAGAGATACAACCCAACACTTATCTCATCACAAAGAGAGCTTTAGAGTTCTTGAACCAAGTTCTCAAAGGAACTATGAGGTTCTTGAACATCATCATCAAGCTCAAAAGAAACAACTTTCAAGAGAACATAAAATCTCAAAGAAAGGAAAAACAAAACCGAAACCTCATAAAAAAATGGAAAGGAGAATGAAACTAAGTCAAGTTCTTTATTAAGTACCCAAAACCCCTATCTAGAGAAAAATCTCTAGAACGTGCCGACCAACTTTAAGGTTGACAATGGTAGGCTTGGGCTTTGTGAAATCCTTAGATTAATTTTCTTAAGTTGAAAAATCATGTGAGCTAAGTATCATATAGATAAAGTTTAAGGAAAAGAAAAACTCAAGCTTTAGAGGTTTCTTTGAGATGAACACAAAGTCATCATCTAGAAACTCTCATCATCAAGCTATCATGCTTATAAACAAAGCCTCAAGGCCAAAATGGATAGGAAGGAAAACTAAAGAAAAGTTTCAAAAAGAAATCCAAGAGAAAGCTAGAGAAAAACTCATTTTTCAAGAAAACAAGATTTAGAAAAACAATCCTATCTAGAGTGAAGACAAAAAGCTTGAACTTGAAGATGAAAATGAGATGAGCAACACCTCCTAGGAGGTTGATGATGATTCGGTCTTGTGGAGAGAAAAAGAAAGGAAATGTGTTCTTGGTGAGCTTGTGTTTGAGAATGGAAGTTTAGGTGTTTGTATGATGATCCAAGGTGATGGGGTGGTGTTTCAAGGTTGTGTGATGATGATTCAAAAGGAAAAAGAAGAAGATGAAGAAGAAGAATGCTCTTGAAACTTAAGAGAAAATGAGAGAACTAGCAAGAATGCTTAGAAACCAAAACTTAGCAAATGATCTAAAGTGTGAGCAAGTTCATCCAAGCAAGGTATTTATAGAGAAAACAACATATAGGGGTGTAATGGGAAGGGTATGGCCAAAGCCTTCTTGGCCTTGGGAGGAAGAGAAAATATCTTCTAATGTTGTCATACAAAGCATGGTTTGAGGTATGGAAGACATGGCACAAGGTATGGCTTCAAGTAAGGTGATTTGAGTGAGTTTTTCTTTTAATTTTGAATGAAATTAGTCTTCTAGAAGCTAGACATGGCTGGAAGTTTTTCAGCCACAAATAAATGAGGAAACGGTTTATTTCATTTAGTTATTCATTTGGAAAATCAAGCTTGATTGAAAATATGACAAGGTATGGTGTATATGAGTTGGAAGCATGGTCTTGGTGTGTCAAAATTTTGCACATGTGATGGAAATGGGGAGGGCATGCTTCGGCCAGAATGCAGCAGCCAAGGGGAGAGAAAAATCTTCCATGTAATTGGGTGTTAATGATAGGTTTAAGTGTAAGTTAGCTTAGGTACAAGGTTAGGAATAATTAAGCTTAAGTTTAGGTAACTAAGAATGAGGTTTAGCGATTTTATGACAAGATTAGGAGTGCTCATACATCATTAGAGAGTTTAAAACTCATTTAGGAATAAACAATTGGAAACACAATTCCATGATTTAAGGAATTGGAGAGAGAAAACACTATTCAAGATTCCATGACTAGGAATCTTGAATTTAAAATAGGATTTCAAGTTGTAATTAAGCACTTTTAGGTTCTAATCAATTTTAATAAATTATTTTGACTCAAGATTAATTATGGAAATTAATTAACCTTCGATTAGAGCCTAATATTGCTTAGGTTTGCTTAATCATGCGATTAAGCGTAAAAACACGAAACTAGGGGCAAAATCGTAATTTTACACTAATTTCGCCCGGGACCTCTGGGACCAAAACTAAAGTCACAGAATACATAAAAATGCCTTTTAAAACCATCTGGAGAAGTTTCGGGGTTCATTCCGGCACTTGCAAATGGGAAAAACACCGCAGGGGCGTTTTGGTTATTTTGACTCGAAAACTCGAAAAACGAGATTTTCGATCCCTGAAAGGTACAGAAGTCATCTAATCCCCTTCCAACATTGAGTTTGCCCTTCGAGTACTGCCGGATAATGACCTCAAGGGAATTTTGGTCATTTTCACTCTAACAGAAAATCGGGGCGTTACATTACTTCCCTCCTTAAAAAGAATTTCGCCCTCGAAATTCATACCTTGCAACAACTCGGGGTACTTCGACCTCATCTCAAACTCAAGCTCCCATGTAAACTGCTCAGTGTTGCCTCGTCCCCATGCGACCTTCACCAAAGGAATAGAATTGTTCCTCAACTGCTTGACGCCTTGGACCACGATTCTCGTAGGCGGCAGATTGAACGTCAGGTCCTCCCTTAACTGTACGTGTTCTGGCTCTAAGACATGGCTAGGGTCGGACTCATACTTTCTCAATTGGGAGATGCGAAAGACGTCATGAAGATTTGACAGATTGGGTGGCAGGGCTATTTTGTAGGCTACGAATCCGATTCTCTGAAGAATTTCAAAAGGACCGAGAAATTGGGGACTCAACTTTTTGACTTTCATGGCTCTACCTATTCCTATAGTGGGGGTGATTCTTAGAAATATATGTTCGCCTTCTTGGAATTCCAAGGGCTTACGCCTTTTGTCCACATAGCTTTTCTGCCAACTTTGAGCGGTTAAGATTCTATCCTTAATCTTCTTGATTTGCTTCGTCGTTTCCCTCACTATGTCGGGTCCTAAAACACTTTGCTCTCCGGGCTCATACCAACATAAGGGTGATTGGCACTTCCTTCCATATAGCGCTTTGTACGGTGCCATACCGATGCTCGCGTGATAAATGTTGTTATACGCAAACTCGATCAAAGGCATGTACTTATCCCAACTTCCTTTTTGATCTAAGACATAGGCTCTTAACATGTCCTCTAGGGTTTGGATTGTTCTCTCAGATTGACCATCTGTTTGTGGGTGGTAAGCAGTGCTTAAGCACAACTTGGAACCAAACGCCTTTTGAAAGGCTCCCCAAAAACGTGACGTAAACCGCGGATCTCGATCCGAGATTATCGTCGACGGCACTCCATGCAACCTTACAATCTCTTGGATGCAAAGTTGAGCCAATTTGTCCAACGAGTACGTGACTCGAATAGGTAGAAAGTGAGCCGACTTAGTCAGTAGATCCACGATTACCCATATGGCATCATGGCCAGCTTGGGTCCTTGGCAATCCTGTCACGAAATCCATCGATATACTTTCCTACTTCCACTGGGGATTGACAGGGGTTGCAACATGCCAGAAGGTTTTTGGTGTTCGATCTTAACCTTTTGGCAGACCAAATACTTACTCACCCAGGTGACCACATCCTTCTTCAATCCGGGCCACAAAAACATCTTCTTCAAATCTTGGTACATCTTGGTGGTACCAGGATGAATGGCGAAATGGCTTTTGTGGGCCTCCTCCAAGATCTTCTCTCGGAGGTCGCCATCTTGTGGCACACAGATTCACCCCTCAAACCTCTACAACCAGTCGGGGCCTCGCTCAAAACCTTTCAAGTTACCGGCCTTAACTGCCTCTATTGTCTCCATAAATTCCTCATTTTCTCTTTGTGCAAGCATAATCCTTTGCTTGAACCCACTGGTCACCGTGAGATGACACATCACTATGCTACTATCGGTTGCAGACATCCCCAAATTCATATCTCTAAACTTCTTTATTAACCTAACTTCATTAACCATCATACAGGACAAACGTAATGACTTCCGACTCAAGGCGTCGGCGACTACATTAGCCTTGCCGGGGTGGTAACTTAAGCCGAAATCATAATCTTTGAGGAATTCCATCCATCTCCTCTACCTCATATTCAACTCCTTTTGATCAAAGAGGTGCTTGAGACTCTTATGATCAGAGAAAACCTCGAACCTTACACCATATAAATGGTGTCTTCACATCTTAAGGGCAAACACGATGGCTACTAACTCTAGGTCATGGGTAGGGTAGGTTACCTCGTGAGGCTTGAGTTGTCTGGACGCATAGGCTACCACTTGCCTATTTTGCATCAACACACAACCTAAACCCTTGCTTGAAGCATCACAACATACCTCGAAGGGTACATTGGGGTCAGGTAAAACCAAAACGGGGGTTGAGGTGAGCTTTTCCTTAAGCTCTAGGAAACTCTTTTCACACTCCGGGCTCTACTCAAACGGGGCATTCTTCCTAGTGAGCTTGGTTAGAGGTAGGGCTAACTGGGAAAATCCTTTAATGAACCTATGGTAATAACCAGCAAAACCCAAAAAGCTTCTAATCTCGGTCACAGAGGTTGGTCTATCCCAATTCATTACGGCTTCTATTTTACTAGGGTCGACAGCTATGCCACCTTTTGACACAACATGTCCTAAGAATTTCACCTCATCCAGCCAGAATTCACACTTAGATAGCTTAGCGTATAACTTCTTCTCCTTTAATACCTCTAAAACCTGCCTTAAATGACGCTCATGCTCCTCGTGGGTTTTCGAATAAATGAGAATATCATCTATGAACACAACCACGAACTGATCTCGATAGGTTCAAAAGATCCTATTCATGTAATCCATAAAAACTGCGGGAGCATTCGTCAAACCAAATGACATCACATTGAACTCAAAGTGTCCATACCAAGTTTGAAAGGCGGTTTTAGGAATGTCCGAATCTCTAACCCTAATTTGATGGTAACCGGACCTCAAATCAATCATAGAAAACACTACTGCTCCTTTTAACTGGTCCATAAGATCATCAATCCTAGGCAATGAGTACTTATTTTTCACAGTCACTTGGTTCAAGTGCCTATAATCTATACACATCCTTATGCTTCCATCTTTCTTCTTCACAAATAAGACCGGGGCGCCCCAAGGTGAAGCACTCGGCCTTATAAAACTCTTCTCCAACAACTCCTTTAACTGGGTTTTCAATTCTGCTAACTCCAAGGGTGACATTCTATATGGGGCTATAGAGATAGGTCCCGTTCCAGGAACCAGTTCTGTGGAAAACTCTACTTCTCTTTCGAGAGGGAACTCAGGTATCTCATCCGAAAATACCTCGGGATAGTCTCTCATCACAGGTATTTCACCTAGGTTTTGCTCAAAGTCTACATCGCAGGCAACTAGGAGAACATATCCCTTAGTTTTCTCCCCACTACACAAGACCTCTATGGAGTTTAGGTACATCTTAAGGGTTGATCAATGGGTTTGGGAGGAGAAGGAAAAACAACGGTTTGGGTTCCACAATCTAATAATACACGGTTGGCGTGAAGCCAATCCATGCCTAAAATGATACATATGTCTTTAAGGGGTAAACAAATCAAATCTATGATAAAAGATCTATTTTCTACAACAAGATGATAGTTCAAACAACATTTGCAAGTATTAACAGGACGATTTGAACTTCGAGGCTTGAGGTCCCAGCCCCTTAGCTTGTTCCGCTCTCGTGGCTTGCATCTTTCTCTGTCCCTCTTCAAGAATCCGGCACTTATTGACCAGAGTCGGGAAGTCTCTGATCTCCATATGGGCCACGGCATAGTTCATCTCCGCCTCCAGACCGGCCTCATACTTAACACACTTCCAAACCTCATCGAGGTTCCCTTGGAACACCCGAGAGAACTTAATCAGCTCCTCGAACTTGGCGGTGTACTGAGCCACAGTAGACCCTCCTTGGGTCAATTGCATGAACTCAATGTCCTTAGCATTCCTCATGGACTCGGGAAAGTACTTCTAATAGAAGTAGGTCTTGAACAGCTCCCAATCGATGGGAGTCCCAGAAGCTTCCAGCAGTCGCTTCATCCCGTTCCACCAGAATTCGGCATCAGATTTCATCATGAAGGTAGCAAACGTAACCTTCTGCTCCTCAGAGCAGGTAATGTAATGCCCCGATTTTTCTGTTAGAGTGAAAATAACCAAAATGCCCTTAAGGTCATTTTTAGCCCGGAATTTGAGGAAAGCCAGTGCGGCAGTACTCGAAGGGTAAACTCAATGTTGGAAGGAGATTAGACAACTTATGTACCCTCTCGGGATCGAAAATCTCGTTTTTCGAGTTTTCGGGTCAAAATGACCAAAACGCCCCTGCGGTGTTTTACCCGTTTGCAAGTGCCGGATGAACCCGAAACTTCTCCAGATGGTTTTAAAAGGCATTTTTATGTATTCTATGACCTCAGTTTTAATTTTTGAAGTCCCGGGCAAAATTAGTGCAAAATTACGGTTTTGCCCCTAGTTTCGTGTTTTTACGCTTAATCGCGTGATTAAGCAAACCTAAGCAATATTAGGCTCTAATCGAAGGTTAATTAATTTCCTTAATTAATCTTGAGAGTCAAAATAATTTATTAAAGTTGATTAGAACCAAAAAGTGCTTAATTACAACCTAAAATCATATTTTAATTTCAAGACACCTAGTCATAGAATCTTGAATAGTGTTTTCTCTTTCCAATTCCTTAAATCATGGAATTGTGTTACACATTGTTTATTCACAAATGAGTTTTAAATTCTTTAATGATGTATGAGCACTCCTAAACTTGTCATAAACTCCCTAAATCACATTCTTAGTTACCTAAACTTAAGCTTAATCATTCCTAACCTTGTACCTAAGCTAATACACATCTAAACCTACCATTAACACACAATTAAATGGTCAAAACTCACCTCCTCTTTGCTGTACCAGACCTGGCCGTGAGCTTCCTTCCCCATTATGCATCACATGTTCAATTTTTCAACACTCCAAGGCCATATCTCAAGTCACATACACTATACCTTGTCATAACTTTCAATCAAGCTTGAATTTTCACATGAATAAATAATCAAAACAACCCATTTTTCCCATTTATTTGTGGCTGGAAAAGTTCCAGCCATGTCAAGTTTCTAGAAGCCTAATTTCATAAAAATTTGATAGGAAATTAACTCACATCAAGCCATACTTTGTAGCATAACTTCCATACTTCAAACCATGCTTCTATGACACAATCAAAGAGATATTTTCCTCTCCCTTTTCCCTCCATTTGCTATGGCCATTCCCTCCCCTTTGTGAGCTCCATGGCTTTGTTTTTCTATAAATAGGATGCTTGTGATAGCCTTGTTGCACCTTGAAGCATTTGCTAAGTTTAGAGTTTTAGAGTTGTCTTGCTAGTTCTTTCTTTTTCTCTCAAGTTTCAAAAGTGTTCTTCCTTTCTTTTCATCTTCATCTTCTTCATCTCTTCATCTCATCATCATCTCTCAACCATCAAACACCAATCCAAAGCCTTGAACCATCATCAAACCTCTCAAACACCACACCTTAAACACAACTTCACCTAAAACACATTTCCTTTCTTTTCTTTCCTCTTTGGCCGAATCATCACCACCATCCTAGGAGGTGTTGCTCATCTCATTTCATCTTCAAGTCCAAGATTTTACCTTCATCATAAGGTAGGGATTTGTTTCCAAACTTTGTTTTGCTCAAGAAAGTGTTTTTCTCTAGATTCCTCTTGGATTCTTTTTGAACTTTCCTTTGTTTTTCCTTTTCTTTTCATTTCGGCCTCTAGGCCCTATTATGAGCATGATAGCTTGATGATGAGAGTTTCTAGATGATGACATTGTGTTCATCTCAGAGAAACCTCTAAAGCTTGAGTTTTCCTTTTCTTGTAACTTCATTTATATGTTATCTAGCTCACATGGTTTTCCAACTTAAGAAAATTAATCTAAGGATTTCTAAAAGCCCAAGCCTACCCTTGTCAACCTTAAAGTTGGCCGGCACATTCTAGAGATTTTTCTCTAGATAGGGGTTTTGGGTATTTAATAAAGAACTTGACGTAGTTTCACTTTCTTTCTCTTTTATATGACTTTCGGTTTTTGTGTTGTGATGTTTGAGATATTGTATTGGGTTGTTATCTTGTTAAAGTCTTGAATGAGCTCTAGTTAACCATAAAATGAACCTTGCATCATGTTTACTTTATGCTTTGCATATCATGTTTACTTCCTCGCTATCACTAAGTTTCAAGATAATAAGTGAACCTTGCATTATCATGCTTATATTTCAAGCTATGCATTATCATGTTTATATTTCAAGTTCTCACTTAATACCAAGATAATAATGAGTTGCATTCATATTTACTTTGTGCTATCACTTTACTTTCTAATGGAACCTAAAATAAGTGCATAAGCATGTTTATTTTTATGTCATCACCTAAATGAACCTAGAGCTCAAAGACTTGCCCATTGTTGTCTCAACAAAGGTCTAACAATATGTATTTTCCTTGGTTCATATTTCGGCCCCAAGAGGTCTTGAAGTTTCTAAGTATTTGAGACTATGTTTTATAATTTTTCCAAGCTTACATAAGATTAAGGAATGCATAGAACTAAGTTTTATGAATTTAGGACCTCTTGAGATAAAAGATAAATTGGTCACTGCCCTCTTAAATACTCTTATGATTTTAGATGTTAAAAATGTTTAAAAAGAGTTCCAAGAGAAACTAGTATTTTAAGTGCTTTAGAAATTGTGTTTTATGCCTTTTATGGAGAAGTATATTTTCGGTACTTCCTTGCTCTTTACTGCCACTGTATGTGCAGTTTTAATGATGAAAATGTGCCTATGTTTGAGTAAAAATAATCTTAAGACTCACATGTGAAAGATAGGATAAGTTAGGAGCTAGAAAAGAATTAATTTGAGAGTTCTAGATCCTTTAATTATGTAATTTTCTGGATTCTGTCCAGCAAGGTTTAGATTTAATAATCATGGTTTTAAATTAGTTTAAATGTGTAGGAATGACTCATAATTGGTTTAGGACTTAATCTCGAAGCCTTAGGAGCAAACTAAACTTAGAAAGGGTCATTGTTGTGACTTCTAGGTACCCGTAAAGTTAGGATTTCACATTCTACATCCTTGAGGTTTAGAGATGTTCTTGGTCATAGTGTGAGGTGAGAAATACTTGGTTATAACCTCATAGGTTCCCAAGAGACTAGGTTTTAATGATCAAAAACTTAGAATGCGAGTTAAGGACTTTAAGGATCTAAACCGTAAATTCTAGAACCCCGTAATCACACAAATATAAAGCTGTCCAACTCTGCATAATGCTGTTTGGATAGGTCCTTGAGCATAAAAATTAGTAAAACATGTTAGTAGTAAACCTATAAGTGTGTGAGAGGTTAAGAATAATACTAGAACAATTAGTTTACAAGTTTAAAACTCAAAAGAACCAAAGCATAACATACTATGGGTTTGTAACATAACAAGCTTGTGAGTTTGTATGTATGATTGTCTAAGGTGTGATTATGTGATAATGTATATGCCATAGTTTTATGTATACACTATGAAGAAGTTTCATGTGATGATGTATATTGTAACATCCTAATTTTTTTCAGAAAATAATTGAGGCTTTAGTAGTAAGAATATCAAAATTTTGGTATACACAAAAATGATGAGAACAATGTAACGAACGTAAAAAAAAAAAAAAAAAAAAAAGAAAACTTGAATAGTGTTTTGCAGGCCCCGTAGACCCACCGGAACAGCTGAAACCTTAGATTCAAGACCTGAAGGTGCCCGAAATTTGGAAATTATAGGATTAAGGTTAGAAATAGGTAGGAATAAGTATTTTATACTTAGAATTAATTTTCAGGCAATAGTTGATTACCCGAGTACACTGTTTTACCAGTTCAATAAAATTTCGGTGTGCGATTTTTACACCGAAAGAAAGCTTAATCCATAAGATTTGGATAGTGTCTATCCATTTAAACCAAGTGGATGGCCAAGATTCAATGTAGCTTTCCAAGATCAAATCCTAGCCATCCATCTTATATTCTTTTTGAAAGAACTAGATTTTATATTAAATAACTAGTACAACTTGATTAAATATCATTAAAAAGCCAACCTTATCACTCCATTTTCTTCATCATTCTCGGCCATGCTCTGACCACACACAGCCTTCATTTTTCTTCCATTGAAACATCCATGAGCAAGCTTTAAACCTCCAAATACCTAGCTTAAAATTTCTAAAATCACAAACTCCCTTCACTAAACTTATTCCACTCATCAAGATCTTTCAATCTAACCGATTAGAATTTGAATCCATCAACTTTTCCTACTTTGAGAGCTTATTATCAGCTGTGTAAGGAAGGGTTTGGTGTGGGTTAGAAGGCTTGGAAGTAAAGGAAATCAATCTTGGTGCCAAGAGCTTGAAAGCTTCAAAGTGTAGGGTTTTCTTTGGCCTTTTTCTTTCCAAATTATTCTGTAAAATTTTTTGGGTTTTATTCCGAACTTTATAGTTATATTTGATGATAATATGTTGATATTGATGTGTTAATTTTGGTGGAGTGTTTGGATGAGGTTAAATAATGATTTTTGTCAAAATAAGTTTTGGCTAGGCTGCTGAAATTTCGGATTTCAGCAGGACAGGATTTGTTCATGAATTTTCTGGTTCAATTCTAGTCATTTTTATGAGCTATAAAAATTATATGTTGAAGCTAACATCGTAAGGAAACTCTGATAATTTTCGTGGTGCATAATAAAGAGTTTTACTGCCTGAGAAAAATCAAGAACCAAGAGTATATCTATGCTGGCTGAAATCTTGGTACTGGAGCTGTGAATTTGTATAAATATTTATTCATAGCAAATGATGGAGTTATCCTTTGAAATATTTACAGAGTTTTGTAGATATCTTTAAGTATAACTGTGATTTTTATTTTGAGCTGTTTCTATCATTTGCTAAAGTTAAAAATTGTGTGAATCCTATTCTGAGTGGGTGAAAAAGTGGCCTCTGACCACTAAAATTGTAGAATTTATTTGATATGGTTCTAGTACTCTGTTTGCTATGAAATTTTTACAGGGACTTTTAGACACATTGAGGTGTCATAGAGAATTTTTATGGCCAGTGAATTGCCTATTGGATTTGTGAATTAAATGTTGTCACCATAATGGTAAATCTGTCAAGAAGCTGGAATGGTGAAGATGTATTAAGTTAATGATAGAAATCTATTTAATCCAAGTATATATCATATGAATGTATGTTAATTGTTTGAAAGGCTTGTTTATAAAGTATGAATGAGACTCCAATGATACTGAATGCCTATATCTAGGATATAAACCTGACTTTGAAATAGAAAGGTCCATGACATGGTTGTATGACAAAAGAGAATATGTGAAATTTAATGGTGCATGTTTTAACATACGGGGAAAAATAGAAACAAGGCTTATGTGTGATAGAGAGGGAAGGCAAAAATAAGAACTTCCCAAGAAATTTTATGAGTCGGTAGACTTATCGACTAGGAAATAGAACTGTGTGTGATTGAAATGGAAAAAATGAAGTCTGATGATCACGAATAGGAATGAGCTCATGTCCTAGCAGTCTATGGTCCTCTGAGGAGTTATCCACTATATATGTTACCTGATGTGAATCTAAGCCTTCCCTATGTTAATAAAAAGAACTACTACACTAAGTTGAATTCCATGTGATATAAGAGAAACACTTATGATTACTACCATTTTGCATATAATTTTCTTTGACTCATGTATGCTAATATTGATATATGTGATCTAACATGATGTTGTTCTTTATTATTATAAATGCATTTACTGTTTATATTCTGTCTGTATGTAAGGGGTTACCCTACTGAGAATTTTATAATATTCTCACCCCTATTTGTGTATATGTTGTATTGTGCTCAGACTCTGCAGATGCCCCTGGCTGAGGAGAGGCCATCATACCGATGGCCAATGGTTTCGCGTAGGAGGACATGAGACTTACGGGGGCTTTTGATTTGTATGTAGTGTAGTATAGTGCCAGGAACTTACCAGCTTGTAGACTAATTGGTGTTAGATGTCTTAGGTCCATTTCTGTGTGTTTAGTATTTTGTTGGACCTTGATATTTGAGCAAGCTTGGTAGATCTTTTGATAGTAGTTCCCGTGTTGTATTATGTTTAAGTGACTTAACTTCAAGTATGGTATATATTAAAGAAAGCGGTATGTAAAGTAATAATATATGTACATTTTATAGTAGTTTTCTTTATAACTCTCGAGTTTAATTTATTTTATTTCATTTCATTTGACTAGTGGATATTAGAGAAAGGAAGTGATACTCTTCTAATTACAATGTTAATGCTCGAGTAATACATGGTAGTTAGGAGGGTGTTACATTATGGTATCAGAGCCGGACTATCCTATAAGCCTGAGGATTGGACCGGCTATGCTTTCTTAGAAATTGTCATGCATTATGACTTTATATATATGTGTATGACTGCTGATTGGAAATGTTGTGGGTTGCTGTACACTTTGCTTGGTATTGAGACTGATCAACTCAATATTTTTGTTTGGTGTGATAGGAACCAATGACTTCGAATCGGCAAACTAGGAGTAGAGCTGGAAACAATGCCGACATGATGAATACTTTTCGTGAGATGGCGGCTGCCATGAGGGAACAAGCTACAGCTACTACCTGAATGATGGAGCAACTGAACCGCAATGAAAGGCAAACCACCGATAATCTTGTAGTGAACGAAGTCGATGTAGAATATCAGAAATTTGCCGAGTTCAGAAAGGCAAATCCCCCTCCATTTAGAGGAGCTTTTAATCCCTGTAAAGCAGAAGAATGGATAAAGGCCATGGAAAAGATTTTCTCCGTTCTTCCTTGCACAGAGATCCGTATGTGGCCTTTGCCACCTATATGCTAGAAGCAGATGCAGATTTTTGGTGGGTTGGCACCAGGGGATTATTTGAAGCTTCCCATACTGTAGTTACCTGGACTATTTTTAAGGAAGCTTTTTACCATAAGTACTTCCCTATTTCTGTGAGAAATACGAAGGAATTGGAGTTCATGGCTCTCAAACAAGGACCTATGAGTGTAGCAGAGTATACTGCCAAATTTGAAGAGCTCTGCAAGTTTTCTACAATTTATCAACGTGATCCAGATGAAGTTTGGAAATGCATGAAATATGAAGGAGGTCTACGAGAAGATATAGAAGCAGCTGTAAGTCTCTTGGAGATTAGGGACTATCCTACCTTGGTAAATAAATGTCGACGTGCAGAGGAGTCCAACAAGAAGCTAACAAATTTCAAGTATGTCCAAAATAATGCTAGAAGGGGATTAGCACCTCAAGGTCCCCGATTCAAGCCTGTTAACCAACCTTGGAGAAGGTTTCCACCCAACAATAACAACAACAACAACAAAGGAAAACAACTTCAACCTCTAAGTCCTGAGACAGGGAGAGATTGCCCTAAGTGTGGGAAAAATCATGGGAATCGACCTTGCTGGACAATGCAAATCATTTGCTTTGGCTGTGGGAAACCAGGACATAAGATATTTGAGTGCCCTAACAAGAAAGGTCATCAGCCCGCCTCCAGGCCACAACAACATGGGCGCGTTTTTACTATAAGTGCCAAGGAAGCTTCTCAATCTGCCGATCTGATCCGAGGTAAGTGTGAAATAAATGGTAATGTCCTAGATATACTGTATGATACGGGTGCCACTCATTCTTTCATATCCCATGACTGTGGTACGTAAGTTGCAATTATCTGTGTCTCAACTACCTTATGATCTTCTTGTATCCACTCCTACCTTGGTCCTATTAGGACTTGTTATACCTGTAAATATTCCTTTTCAAATAGGTGCTAGAGACTTTATCGCCAATTTAGTTTGTCTTCCTTTATCCGGTCTAGATGTAATTTTAGATATGGATTGGCTAGTACCCAATTATGTCCTTTTACACTGCCTGCATCGAGTCGCCATATTTCTTTCCACTCTACCCTTCATTCCTGTGGTTCCTTTTTCTTTTTACTTGAACCTTGTAACATCCAACCCTAGTAAGACAGATCGTCAGAATATGTTCTCCTTTCTACTAGTGAAACTGAATGTGACTACGAGTTGAGCAAGATTCCAAAGTGGTGAGGGAATATCCAGATGTTTTTCCAGAGGATATTCCAAAATTTCCTCTGAAAGAGAGATTGAATTTTCCATCGAGTTGGTTCCAGGAACGGGTCCTATTTCAATTGCTCCTTATAGGATGTCCCTTTGGAGTTGAAAGAATTAAAGTCCCAAATTGAAGAACTGTTAGGGAAGCATTTTATTAGACCAAGTGCCTCTCCATGGGGAGCCCTGTTCTTCCTGGTGAAGAAAAAGGATGGGGTATGAGGCTTTGTGTAAACTATAGGCAATTGAACAAAGTGACAATAAAAATAAGTACCCTTTGCCAAGAATTGACGATCTCATGGATCAATTACGAGGTGCAACTGTATTATCAAAGATTGATCTTAGATCGTGGGTACCATCGATTCGGGTTCTAATGAGGATATACCTAAAACTACTTTTAGAACTCGATATGGGCATTACGAGTATAGGGTGATGTCTTTTGGATTAACTAATGCTCTGGCTGTATTCATGGATTATATGAATCGAATCTTCCGCTCTTACTTGGATAAATTTGTAGTTGTCTTCATAGATGACATACTTATATATTCAAGGACTGAGGAAGAACATATGGAGCACCTTAGGGTTGTGTTACAAATCCTAAGAGAGAGAAAGTTGTATGCTAAGTTGTCGAAATGTGAATTCTGGATGGGAGAGGTTAGATTCCTAGGTCATGTAGTATCACGAGGAGGAATCTCTATAGATCCCAGTAAGGTAGAATCAGTACTCCATTGGGAACGACCAACAACGGTGACGGAGATTCGGAGTTTCCTAAGGTTAGCTGGATATTATAGGCGTTTTATCATGAGTTTTTCTCAGATAGCATTACCTTTGACTAAATTAACCCGAAAGAATGCTCCATTCAATTGGACACCAGAGTGTGAAAATAGTTTCCAGGAGTTGAAACAAAAGTTAACCACGACTCCATTCCTAGTATTACCTGATCCTTATAGACCCTATGAGGTTTATTGTGATGCTTCTAGTAAGGGTTTAGGATGTGTGTTGATGCAAAATCATAACGTGGTTGCCTATGCTTCTCGACAGTTGAAACCCCATGAAGTAAACTATCCAACCCATGACCTTGAACTTGCAGCTGTGGTTTTTGCCCTAAAGATCTCGCGACATCATTTGTATGGTGTGCAGTTTAATGTTTTCTCTGATCATAAAAGTTTAAAGTATCTTTTTGATCAAAAAGAGTTGAATATGCGGCAAAGAAGGTGGATGGAATTCCTCAAAGACTATGAGTTTAGTCTGAATTACCATCCAGGCAAGGCAAATGTTGTTGCCGATGATCTGAGTAGAAAATCCCTAAGTGTGGCATGCTTGATGATTAAAGAGACGGAGCTAGTTGAAAGTTTCAAGGAACTTAGTTTAGACATGTCTGTGAACCCTCAGGGTGTGGTGCTAGGGCAAATAAAGGTAACAAGTGAGTTCAAAGGACAAATTTTAGCTGCACAACGTGAAAACCTGCACTTCAGGAGATATTAAGATCAATTCATGCAAAGAAGTTGCCAGGATTCACTCAAGACCAACAAGGTATATGGAGATACAAGGATAGGGTATGTGTACCCACAAATGGCGATCTTAGAAAGAAGATCTTAGAGGAAGCTCATAGGGGCGAACTTACTATACATCCAGGCATTAGTAAAATGTATGCAGATCTCAAGAAAATGTTACCGTGGTCAGGAATGAAAAAAGATATAGAAGAGTGTGTCAGGAAGTGTTTAACTTGCCAAAAAGTTAAAATAGAACATCAAAAACCAACTGGGACCTTGCAACCCTTAGAAATCCCGGAATAGAAGTGGGAAAGTATTTCTATGGACTTTGTAATGGGTTTGCCAAGGACATCGTCAGGTCATGATGCTATATGGGTTATAGTAGATAGATTGACTAAGTCTGCTCATTTCTTACCCATTAAGGCTAATTTTCCTTTGGATAAGTTAGCTTCCTTGTACATCCAAGAAATAGTAAGACTACACAGTATTCCTTCCTCGATAGTTTCTGACAGAGATCCAAGGTTTACTTCGAGATTTTGGGGAACGTTCCAAAAAGCCTTTGGTACCAAACTTTGTTTGAGCACTGCCTATCACCCCTAAACTGACGGGCAAACAGAACAAACCTTACAAACCCTGGAAGATATTCTAAGGGCATGCGTGATTGAGCAGAAGGGAAGTTGGGACAAGTTACTCCCATTGGTTGAGTTTGCTTATAATAACAACCATCTCGCTAGTATTGGCATGGCCCCGTATAAAGCTCTATATGGAAGAAAATGTCAATCCCCATTGTGTTGGTATGATTCGGGAGAAGCGAGACTATTGGGACCCGATCTTGTTAATCAAACAACGGAGCAAATCCGTAAGATCAGAGCAAGATTCTCACCGCACAGAGTCATCAAAAGAGCTATGCTGATACTCGAAGGAAACCTTTAGAATTTCAAGAGGGAGAACATGTATTCCTGAAGGTCACGCCCACTACTGGAGTAGGTAAGGCCCTTAGAGTTAAAAAGTTGTCACCTAGGTTTATAGGTCCTTTTCAAATTCTTCAATGAATTGGGTCAGCTGCTTACCAGATAGCCTTACCCCCACATTTATCCAACCTTCATAATGTCTTCCATGTATCTCAACTTCGAATGTACCACCCAGATCAAAACCATATCATTTAGCCCGAGTCTATACAGTTAAGGGATGACTTGACGTTTCAAGCCCCTCCTATTCAGATCGTTGATAGAGAAGTCAGGCAACTTAGAAATAAATCTGTACAACTTGTAAAAGTGGCTTGGGGTGGACCTGGAAATGAAGAGTATAAATGGGAACTAGAATCAAGTATGAAGACAGATCATCCGGAATTATTTCCAGGTATGAAATTTTGAGGGCAAAATTTTTTTTAAGGTGGGGAGTAATGTAACATCCTAATTTTTTTCAGAAAATAATTGAGGCTTTAGTAGTAAGAATATCAAAATTTTGGTATATACAAAAATGATGAGAACAATGTAACGAACGTAAAAAAAAAAAAAAAACGTAAATAGTGTTTTGCAGGCCCCGTAGACCCATCGGAACAGCTGAAACCTTAGATTCAAGACCTGAAGGTGCCCGAA
Source organism: Dalbergia cultrata (assembly GCA_031216105.1). Taxonomy (NCBI): domain Eukaryota; kingdom Viridiplantae; phylum Streptophyta; class Magnoliopsida; order Fabales; family Fabaceae; genus Dalbergia; species Dalbergia cultrata. The sequence goes on along the minus strand of JAVHNL010000113.1, from coordinate 584,343 downwards.
ATTTGGAAATTATAGGATTAAGGTTAGAAATAGGTAGGAATAAGTATTTTATACTTAGAATTAATTTTCAGGCAATAGTTGATTACCCGAGTACACTGTTTTACCAGTTCAATAAAATTTCGGTGTGCGATTTTTACACCGAAAGAAAGCTTAATCCATAAGATTTGGATAGTGTCTATCCATTTAAACCAAGTGGATGGCCAAGATTCAATCTAGCTTTCCAAGATCAAATCCTAGCCATCCATCTTATATTCTTTTTGAAAGAACTAGATTTTATATTAAATAACTAGTACAACTTGATTAAATATCATTAAAAAGCCAACCTTATCACTCCATTTTCTTCATCATTCTCGGCCATGCTCTGACCACACACAGCCTCCATTTTTCTTCCATTGAAACATCCATGAGCAAGCTTTAAACCTCCAAATACCTAGCTTAAAATTTCTAAAATCACAAACTCCCTTCACTAAACTTATTCCACTCATCAAGATCTTTCAATCTAACCGATTAGAATTTGAATCCATCAACTTTTCCTACTTTGAGAGCTTATTATCAGCTGTATAAGGAAGGGTTTGGTGTGGGTTAGAAGGCTTGGAAGTAAAGGAAATCAATCTTGGAGCCAAGAGCTTCAAAGCTTCAAAGTGTAGGGTTTTCTTTGGCCTTTTTCTTTCCAAATTATTCTGTAAAACTTTTTGGGTTTTATTCCGAAATTTATGGTTATATTTGATGATAATATGTTGATATTGATGTGTTAATTTTGGTGGAGTGTTTGGATGAGGTTAAATAATGATTTTTGTCAAAATAAGTTTTGGCTAGGCTGCTGAATTTTCGGATTTCAGCAGATGTGATTTGTTCATGAATTTTCTGGTTCAATTCTATTCATTTTTATGAGCTATAAAAATTATATGTTGAAGCTAACATTGTAAGGAAACTCTGATAATTTTCGTGGTGCATAATAAAGACTGCCTGAGAAAAATCAAGAACCAAGAGTATATCTATGCTGGTTGAAATCTTGGTACTGGAGCTGTGAATTTGTATAAATATTTATTCATAGCAAATGATGGATTTATCCTTTGAAATGTTTACAGAGTTTTGTTGATATCTTTAAGTATAACTGTGATTTTTATTTTGAGTTGTTTCTATCATTTGCTAAAGTTAAAAATTGTGTGAATCCTATTCTGAACTGTGAAAAAGTGGCCTCTGACCACTAAATTGTAGAATTTATTGGACATGGTTCTAGTATTCTGTTTGCTATGAAATTTTTACAGGGACTTTTAGACACATTGAAGTGTCATAGAGAATTTTTATGGCCAGTGAATTGCCCATTGGATATGTGAATTAAATGTTGTCACCATAATGGTAAATCACAAGAAGTCGGAATGGTGAAGATGTATTAAGTTAATGATAGAAATCTATTTAATCCAAGTATATATCATATGAATGTATGTTAATTGTTTGAAAGGCTTGTTTATAAAGTATGAATGAGACTCCAATGATACTGAATGCCTATATCTGGGATATAAACCTGACTTTGAAATAGAAAGGTCCATGACATGGTTGTATGACAAAAGAGAATATGTGAAATTTAATGGTGCATGTTTTAACATACGGGGAAAATAGAAACAAGGCTTATGTGTGATAGAGAGGGAAGGCAAAAATAAGAACTTCCCAAGAAATTTTATGAGTCGGTAGACTTATCGACTAGGAAATAGAACTGTGTGATTCAGAAATGGAAAAAAATGAAGTCTGATGATCACGAATAGGAATGAGCTCATGTCCTAGCAGTCTATGGTCCTCTGAGGAGTTATCCACTACATATGTTACCTGATGTGAATCTAAGCCTTCCCTATGTTAATAAAAAGAACTACTACACTAAGTTGAATTCCATGTGATATAAGAGAAACACTTATGATTACTACCATTTTGCATATAATTTTCTTTGACTCATGTATGCTAATATTGATATATGTGATCTAACATGATGTTGTTCTTTATTATTATAAATGTATTTACTGTTTATATTCTGTCTGTATGTAAGGGGTTACCCTACTGAGAATTTTATAATATTCTCACCCCTATTTGTATATATGTTGTATTGTGCTCAGACTCTGCATATGCCCCTGGCTGAGGAGAGGCCATCATACCGATGGCCAATGGTTTCGTGTAGGAGAACATGAGACTTACGGGGGCTTTTGACTTGTATGTAGTGTAGTATAGTGCCAGGAACTTACCAGCTTGTAGACTAATTGGTGTTAGATGTCTTAGGTCCATTTCTGTGTGTTTAGTATTTTGTTGGACCTTGATATTTGAGCAAGCTTGGTAGATCTTTTTATAGTAGTTCCTGTGTTGTATTATAAGCGAAGTGACTTAACTTCAAGTATGGTATATATTAAAGAAAGCGGTATGTAAAGTAATAATATATGTACATTTTATAGTAGTTTTCTTTATAATCTAGAGTTTAATTTATCTTATTTCATTTCATTTGACTAGTGGATATTATAGAAAGGAAATGATACTCTTCTAATTACAATGTTAATGCTCGAGTAATACATGGTAGTTAGGAGGGTGTTACATATATGCTATGAAAAAGATTTATGTGATGAATAAGATGTATCTATGAATTAACACTTTATGAGAACTTAAATGTGACACAACACTGAGACGCCTTCTTGGGTGACACCGGTTTAGCCGAGCACCCCCAAGAAAACAAATCCGTGAGGGTATTGACATAGAGCTTGCCAAAGCGGACAAAACTACAATGCACTAGTTGCTAGTAGAGCGTTTCAAAGAGGAAATGACCCTAAGAGAGGTGATCCTTAATTGCCCCCTAGCCCGCACTATTAAGTCGGGATTATGTATATGTTACACTTATCATAGGATAAGTAAGAACTAGTGACGACTAGTTAAGGTATGAGCTCATAACCTAGAAATGTTTTAGGGCGGCCCCATGAGATGAAAGTTAAAAGTTTACAATGTCACATATAGTGTTTCTTAGTTATTCTATTGTTTGGTACACCTTTATGATGCATTCATATCATTAGTATATTTCATGCTTAGTTATAAGATGCATTGTAAAATATGACGGACGTTGGATAAATAAATACTTTAGAAAACTAACTCAAAAGAAGTTCATATGCATGCACACTTTTTTAGAAATAAAGCCCAAGGTCCCTGAGGATGTGACGATGTCACCTAGGTAGGGATAACCCTACTGAGAATCCTTTTAGAAAGATTCTCATTCCCTCTCTCTTTTCTTCCTTCATATCTTCAGATGGCGATATTCGTACTCTTCATCGACACCCCGGTATGGGAGCTGCACCATGACCCGGCACTCGGGTCATACCATTTTGAGGGTCGCTGCACTGTCAAAGTATTCATGTTCATGGGACGACCCTTCGCGCAACCCGTCCCGAGCTACCGCTTCACCCCGACTGCTCCTTACCATCATAACGGGATTTTTGAGCGAGCTAGACCACGTGATGAGCAGATTCTCCACATGGAGCCCAAGACGTCAGCTGTACGCGACTACCCGGAGTACGTGCCTCACACCCAGTGCTCGAAGACGGACCCATCCGAGGACCCGCCATCACACATGTACAGTTGGAGCTCCAGTCCCGCTCCCCCACCGATGAGGGCTGGGAGTGAGGAGACGGTGGTCCAGCCGAGGTTAGCTCGTCGGCCATCTATGCGCCCTCGCCATGGTGGACATGCCCCGATGATGCGCTCAACCACTCCCGCCGAGATTCGTCAGTGGATCAACTCGACCCCACAGTACTCGGACCAGCAGGAGTAGACATAGGAGGGGTAGCAGTTAGTGCACACACGCCACATAGTTGAGGACAAACCTTCTTTTGTATATGAGGTTGTCTACTCTAGATGCACATGGGTATGGGTGTTGTTTCTCTTGTATTCGCTTTTTATGATTTCCTTGTATTTCATTTCAGTTGTATTCCGCTTCCCGATGTATTGAATAGTCCTGCCCTTTGGGTAACCACACTATATATATATATATAACTATGTTCAGTTGATGTTCCCATGATATGTTGTGTTTCTTTATGCTTGCTTATATGTTTCGTTATGCTTCCTCTTAAAGGTTCGTGGGTGGCTCTCACTTTGATTTTAAAAAGAAAAATTTTACCCATATTTCCGCTAAGTATTTTCTAAGTAAAAGATGAGAGCAAGAGGTAATATTCTAAAGATTAACCTAAGTACATACTAGTAGTCTTGGGTTAAGATTTAGGGTGTTACAGGTAACCACAAAGTAGATCTTCTCCATATCCTTGATCCACTCATCAACTTTGTCGGGGTCCATTACCCCTCAGAACACGGGCAGGTTCACCTTACGAAAGTTGCCGAAGCGGGCTTGCTCAACCACCTCAGCAGCAGGGGGAGCAGGGGCAACGTTCTCTTGTTGATTCATGTGGTCGAACATCCGCTCCATGGCTTACGGACAGCATCAGTAGTCGCATTGTCTTGGTCAACTTTAGGCGTAGTCCTAAGCTGTCGTGGTGGTGCCATTGGTTCCTAAACACATGAGACAGTGAACATCAAGTTGATCAGGCTCAATATTCATGCAAAATGAGCTAGTTACCATGGCACTTGCAAGCAATAGAGGTCATGCATCCCTAGTCCTATAGCTTATCTCTATCAAGCACTATACATGACATAACTATCGCATCATGCTTCTAAAGCATGGTCAGTCCAATCCTCAGGCTCTGTGAGAATCGAACTGCTCTGATACCAAAATGTAACACCCTAATTTTCAACCCAATACTCTAGAACATATTAGGCTAATCGTTAGGTTATTACTTCTTAGTCTAATCATTTTATTAAAATACTTAGCGGAAATTACTGGTAAAATTTTTTTTGAAAATATAAAACAAAGTGAAAGCTGCGTTCTTAGTCTAATCGTAAGACAGAAATATAAAACACGAATAGCAAGCAGAGAGTAACATGGAAATTAAGAACAAGTAACAATAGAGCAATGACCATCATAATAATAGAAACATTTCATTAATAACATAATTAGAAATACATATGTAGTCATACCCTCATAGGGATGGGCAGAGCTTGTAATATAGCGGAAAAGGAAATACAACAGAAACAGGGAAACATAAAGTAACATAAAGTAAACCATCACTACTCGAGTGCACCTATAACGGATAACCTCAAAACAAAAGCAGGTTTATCCAGTCTATGTGTGAGTGTGTGAACTAAGCCTCCACTAGGACGTATACTACTGGAACCCGGAGAAAAGTGGAGTGTAATCGATCCATGGAAGCAGGGCAGTAGGAGTGGGTACACGTGAAGACTGAGTGTGAGCTCCTTGATAGGGGCACCTCTCGGCTCGCCTAGCCAGCCTCGGCCATGCAGAATCTCCTCGCTCTCGCCAAGACGAATCCGAGGTGTAAGAGCAGAGCTCTCACTATACATACTCGTCGGTGGCTCCTCGGAAGGGTTGTCCTCCGAACTAGGAGACCGAGGCACGTAATCCTGGAAGTCTCGAGGCATCGAACCACCAGTATATGTTCACAGAATCCTCTCGTCTCGCATCCGGGTACGCTCAAAAACCATCGCGTCATCATAGGGTGACATCGGGGAGAAACGGTAGCTCTCTACAGGGTGTGCAAAGGGGCGTCCGATGAACATGAAGACTCGCACGGTGCACTACCCCTCAAAATGGTATGATCCGTGATCTAGGTCAAAGTGGACCTCCCAGGTCGGTGTGTCGACAAAAACCACAAACGTCGCCATCACTCTCTGAAGATGTGACGGAAGAAAGAGAAAGAAGAGAAAGGAGTGAGACTTCTTACTAAAGAATCTCAGTAGGAGTCTCCTATCCTGGGGTTGCATCGTTCACATCCTCAGGAACCTTGGGTTTAATTATAAAAGAGTGTGCATGTATATAAGATTCAATTTAGGATTTATAAAACTAATTATCCAAGGTTTATTCCTTTTAGCTTGCATCTTAATGTTATGAATGCAACATGTTAAGACATGGATGCATGGCAATGCCTCAATCAAATAACTCAATAAAGCACATCATCAAGAAGCATACAAGTGGCATAAAGGGCATATAACTTTCAAGTGGGTCTTTCCTCAACTTCGTGACATTAATCATAGTACTTTAGCATAATACGGCCACCCTAAAATAACTAGGTTATGAGCTCATACCTCAGTTAGTTGTCACTAGCTCTTGCTTATTATCTTGAATAAGCGAAACATAATAAATAATCCTGACTACGCAAGTATGCAGGACAAAGGTGGATCACCTCTCTTAGGATATACCCTCTTTGAAACGCTTTGCGGGCATTAAGCCACATCAATTTGTCCGCTTTGGTAGTGTAACACCCTAAATCTTAACCTAATACTACTAGTTTGTAATTAGGTTAATCTTTAGAATATTACCTCTTGGTCTCATTCTTTACTTGAAAATACTTAGCGAAAATATGGGTAAAATTTTTTCTTTTTGGAATTAAAACCAAAGTGAGAGCCACGCATGATTTTTGAACGGGAATTCATACAAGTCATATGAGCAAATCACAATAAAACGCATAAATAACAAATCATAGTAAAACACGTAAATAACATGGACACATCAACTGATTATATATAGATAGTGTGCCTACCAAAAGGCAAATACAAGGAAAACGATATACAAGTGAAATGCAAATACAAGGAAATCATAAAAGCAAGTACAAGGAAACCATGAAAGCAACACCCATACCCGTGTGCACCTAGAGTAGACAACCACATATACAAAAGAAGGTTTGTCCTCAACTATGTGGCGTGTGTGCACTAGCTACTACCCATCCTATGCACCTACTCCTGCTAGTCCGAGTACTGAGGGGTGGAATCGATCCACTGGCGAATCTCGGCGGGAGTGGTCGTGCGGATCATCGGAGCGTGTCCACCGCGGCAAGGGCGCATGGATGGCCTACGAGCCAACCTCAGCTGAACCACTGTCTCCTCACTCCCAGCTCTCATCGGTAGAGTAGCGGGGCTGAAGCTCCAACTGTACATATGCGAGGGCGGGTCCTCTGATGGATCCGTCTCCGAATACTGAGTCCGGGGCACGTACTCTGGGTAGTCACGTACGGCTGACGCCTCGGGCTACATGTGGAGGATCTGCTTGTCACGTGGTCTGGCTCACTCAAAAATCGTGTTATGATGGTAGGGAGCAGTCGGGGTGACGCGGTAGTCTGCATCGGGTGCGTGAAGGGTCGTCCCATAAACATAAATACCTGCAGCCGGTCTGGCGACCCTCAAAATGGTATGACCCGAGTGCTGGGTCATGGTGCAGCTCCCATGTCGGGGTGTCGATGAAGAGTACGAAGGTCGCCATCTGAAGATGTGACAGAAGAAAAAAGAAAGGGAATGAGAATCTTCTAAAAGAATTCTCAGTAGGGCAATCTCTACCTAAGTGACATCATCACATCCTCAGGAACCTTGGGTTTTTTTTTTACTGAAAAGGTGTGCATGCATATAAACTCCTTTTAAGTTAGTTTTCTAAAGTATTAATTATCCAAGGTCCGTCATATTTTATAATGCGTTTTATGACTAAGCATGGAATATACTAATGACATGAATGCATCATAAAGGTAAGCCAATCAATGGAATAACTAAGAAACATTATAATATTGGCATAAGGTGACAGGTATAACTTTTTTCATAGTATATATGACATTTTAAACTTTAACTTTTATCTCATGGGGCCACCCTAAAACATCTCTAGGTTATGAGCTCATACCTTAACTAGTCGTCACCAGCTCTTACTTATCCTATGATAAGTGTAACATAATCCCGACTTAAAGTACGGGCTAGGGGGCAAATTAAGGATCTCCTCTTAGGGTCATTTCCTCTTTGAAACGCTCTACCAGCAACTAGTGCATCGTAGTATTGTCCGCTTTGGCAAGCTCTATGTCAATACCCTCATGGATTTGTTTTCTTGAGGGTGCTCGGCTAAACCGGTGTCACCCAAGAAGGCGTCTCAATGTTGTGTCACATTTAAGTTCTCATGATTTAAAAAAAAAAGACCATTTTCTAAGTTCCTCAATTTTGATGGAAATTCGGCAGCATGGCGGCTGTAGACCGAATCTCCTCAAATTTGCTAATGCCATGAAAACATATAGGACATACACAAACATTTCTTATGGGGTATAGCATATCATCATGTAAAACTTCTTTATAGCACATATCAACTTATCATAGACAAAACTCATGCATCATATATCATAAATTAAGCATCATAAAAACTCAAGACGTTTTAATGTCTTATGCATTAACCTTTAAGGTCTTTAACTCACGTTCTAAGTTATTAATCATCAACCCTAATCTCTTGGGTACCTATGCGGTTATAACTAAGTATTTCTCTCCTCACACTATGACCAAGAACATCTCTAAACCTCAAGGATGCAGAATTTATAATCCTAACTTTACGAGTGCCTAGGAGTCACAACAGTGACCCTTTCTAAGTCCGGTTTGTTCCTAAGGCTTCAAGATCAAGTCCTAAACCTTTTATGAGTCATTCCTACACATTTAAACTAATTTAAATCCATGATTATCAAATCTAAACCTTGCTGGATAGAATCCAGAAAATTCAATAATTAAGGGATCTAGAACTCTCAAATTAATTCTTTTCTAGTTTCTAACTTATCTTATCTTTCACATATGAGTCTTAACATTATTTTTACTCAAACATAAGCATATTATCATCATTAAAACAGCACATACAGTGGCAAACAAGTAGCAAGGCAGAACCGAAACAAACACTCTCCCTAAAGGCATAAAACACAATTTCTAAAGCACATAAAATACTAGTTTCTCTTGGAACCTTTTTAAAACTTTCAAAACTCATTTATAAACAATTTTAACATCTAAAATCATAAGAATATTTAAGGGGGCAGTGACCAATTCATCTTTGTCTCAAGAGGTCCTAAATTCTTAAAACTTAGTTCTATGCATTCCTTAAACTCATAAAAGCTTGGAAAAATTACAAAACATAGTCTTCAATACTTAGAAACATCAAGACCCCTTAGGGCCGAAATATGAACCAAAGGAAATAAATATTTTTAGACCTTTGTTTGAGACAACAATGGACAAGTCTTTGAGCTCTAGGTTCATTTAGGTGATGACATAAAAATAAACATGCTCATGCACTTATTTTAGGTTCCATTAGAAAGTAAAGTGATAGCACAAAGTAAATATGAATGCAACTCATTATTATCTTGGTATTAAGTGAGAACTTGAAATATAAACATGATAATGCATAGCTTGAAATATAAACATGATAATGCAAGGTTCACTTATTATCTTGATACTTAGTGATAGCAAGGAAAGTAGACATGATGTGCTTAGCATAAAAGTAAACATGATGCAAGGTTCATTTTATGGTTAGCTAGAGTTCATTCAAGACTTTAACAAAGTAACAACCCAACATATATCTCATTACAAAGAGAGCTCTAGAGTTCTTGAACCAAGTTCTCATAGGAACTATGAGGTTCTTGAACATCATCATCAAGCTCAAAGAAAACAAACTTTCTAAACAAAACCAAACAAAATCTCAAGGATCCAAAATACCAAAACCGAAAACCTTACAAAAGGACAAGAAAGTGAAACTAAGCCAAGTTCTTTATTAAATACCCAAAACGCCTATCTAGAGAAAAATCTCTAGAATGTGCCGGCCAACTTTAAGGTTGACAAGGGTAGGCTTGGGCTTTTAGAAATCCTTAGATTAATTTTCTTAAGTTGAAAAAACCATGTGAGCTAAGTATAGTATAGATGAAGTTAAAGAAAAAGAAAAACTCAAGCTCTAGGGGTTCCTTTGAGATGAACACATAGTCATTCTCTAGGAGTCCTCATCATTGAGCTATCATGTGCTCCTCAAGGCCTTCATGGCCGAAATCACAAGGAAAGAAAAACAAGAAAGTTTCAAAAGAAAATCCAAGAGAAAGCTAGAAAGAACTCATTTTCAAGAAAACAAAGTTTAGCAAACACCCCTACCTAGAGTGAAGACACAAAGCTTGAACTTTTGAAAAGAAAAACAAGATGATGAGCTCCTCGTTGGTGCTTGATGGTTTCGGCCAAGAGGAAGCAAGAAGGTTGGAGTTGTGTTTCAAGTGAGGTTGTGTTTGAGGTGTGATGTTTGAGAGGTTTGATGATGGTTCAAGGCTATAGGGTAGTGTTTCAAGGTTGAGAGATGATGATGGGGTGAAGAGAGGATGAAGATGAAGATGAAAAGAAAGGAAGAACTCTCTTGAAACTTGAGAGAAAAAGAAAGAACTAGCAAGACAACTCTAGAATTCTAAACTTAGCAAATGCTTCAAAGTGCAACTAAGCTATCACAAGCATCCTATTTATAGAAAAACAAAACAATGAGGCTCACCAAGGGGGAGGAGTGGCCGTAGCATTGGAGGACAAAGGGAGAGGAAAATATCTCTTTGATTGTGTCATAGAAGCATGGTTTGAAGTATGGAAACTATGCTACAAAGTATGGCTTGATGTGAGTTAATTTCCTATCAATTTTTGATGAAATTAGGCTTCTAGAAACAATGCATGGCTGGAACTTTTCCAACCACAAATAAATGGAGAAAATGGGCTATTTTAATTAGTTATTTACTTGGAAAATCAAGTTTGATTGAAAGTTATGACAAGGTATAGTGTATGTGACTTGAGGTATGGCCTTGGAGTGTTGAAAAATTGAACATGTGATGCATATGGGGAGGGAGGGTACACGGCCAGACCAGGGGCAGCATGGGGGAGGTGAGTTTTGATCATTTAATTGGGTGTTAATGGTAGGTTTAAATGTGTATTAGCTTAGGTACAAGGTTAGGAATAATTAAGCTTAAGTTTAGGTGACTAAGAATGTAATTTAAGGATTTTATGACAAGATTAGGAGTGCTCATACATCATTAAAGAATTTTAAACTCATTTATGAATAAACAATGTGTAACACAATTCCATGATTTAAGGAATTGAAAAGAGAAAACACTATTCAAGATTCCATGACTAGGAGTCTTGAAATTAAAATATAATTTTAAGTTGTAATTAAACACTTTTAGATTCTAATCAAATTTAATAAATTATTTTGACTCAAGATTAATTAAGGAAATTAATTAACCTTCGATTAGAGCCTAATATTGCTTAGGTTTGCTTAATCACGCGATTAAGCGTAAAAACACGAAACTAGGGGTAAAATCGTAATTTTGCACTAATTTCGCCCGGGACCTCCGAGACCAAAACTAAAGTCATAGTCTACATAAAAACGCCTTTTAAAATCATTTGGAGAAGTTTCGGGTTCATCCGGCACTTACAAACGGGTAAAACACCATAGGGGCGTTTTGGTCATTTTGACCCGAAAACTCGAAAAATGAGATTTTCGATCCCGGGAAGGTACACGAGTCATCTAATCCCCTTCCAACATTGAGTTTGCCCTTCGAGTACTGCCGAACCGGCTTTCCTCAAATTTCGGGCTAAAAATGACCTCAGGGGCATTTTGGTCGTTTCTACTCTTAACAGAAAAATCGGGGCATTACAGGTAGGCTGCATCTACTCATACCCTCACGGATTTGCCTCCCCTGGGGGTGCTCAACCGAACCGGTGTCACCCAGGGTTTCAACTCATGTGGTACTTTAAAACATTTCTTTAACCCTTTAAGGTTTGACGGAAATTCGACAGCATAACAGCTGTTGAACCGAACTTCCTTCAAACTGAAACTTATGCCACAAGCTAATCACACAACATATTCCTCATTTAAATCTCATGCTATGATAAACTTTGTAACGCCCCGATTTTCTGTTAGAGTGAAATGACCAAAATGCCCCTGAGGTCATTTTATTGGAGTCGAGGAAAGCCAGTCTTGGCAAGATCAAGGCCAAACACAATGTTGGAAGGGGATTAGCAAACTTATATACCTTCCCGGGATCGAAAATCTCGTTTGAAGTTTTCGTCAAAATGACCAAAATGCCCCTGTGGTGTTTTACCCGTTTGCAAGTGCCGGATGAACCCGAAACTTCTCTAGATGGTTTTAAAAGGAGTTTTTATGTATTCTATGACCTCAGTTTTAATTTTTGAAGTCCCGGGCAAAATTAGTGCAAAATTACGGTTTTACCCCTAGTTTCGTATTTTTACGCTTAATCACGCGATTAAGCAAACCTAAGCAATATTAGGCTCTAATCGAAGGTTAATTAATTTCCTTAATTAATCTAGAGTCAAAATAATTTATTAAAGTTGATTAGAACCAAAAAGTACTTAATTACAACCTAAAATCATATTTTAATTTTATGACACCTAGTCATAGAATCTTGAATAGTGTTTTCTCTTTCCAATTCCTTAAATCATGGAATTGTGTTACACATTGTTTATTCATAAATGAGTTTTAAATTCTTTAATGATGTATGAGCACTCCTAAACTTGTCATAAACTCTCTAAATCACATTCTTAGTTACCTAAACTTAAGCTTAATCATTCCTAACCTTGTACCTAAGCTAATACACATCTAAACCTACCATTAACACACAATTAAATGGTCAAACTCACCTCCTCCCTTGCTGAACTGCAGACCAGGCCGTGAACCTTCTCCCCATTATGCATCACATGTTCAATTTTTCAACACTCCAAGGCCATACCTCAAGTCACATACACTATACCTTGTCATAACTTTCAATCAAGCTTGAATTTCTACATGAATAAATAATTAAAACAACCCATTTTTCCCATTTAATTGTGGCTGGAAAAGTTCCAGCCATGCATTGTTTCTAGAAGACTAAATTCATAAAAATGTGATAGGAAATTAACTCACATCAAGCCATGCTTTGTAGCATAGCTTTCATACTTCAAACCATGCTTGAATGACCTTGTGTAAGAGATATTTTCTCTTCCTTCCTCCCTCAAAGGCTACGGCCAAAGCCCTCCCCATTCACTCCTCCATGGTTTTGTTTTTCTATAAATAGGATGCTTGTGTTAGCCTTGTTGCACTTTGAAGCATTTGCAAGTTTAGAGTTTTAGAGTTGTCTTGCTAGTCTTTCCTTTTTCTCTCAAAGTTCCAAGAGTGTTCTTCCTTTCTTTTCATCTTTATCTTCTTCATCTCTTTATCTCATCATCACCTCTCCACCATCAAACACCACCCCAAAACCTTGAACCATCATCAAACCTCTCAAACACCACACCTCAAACACAACTCCACTTGAAACACATTTTCTTTCTTTTCTCTCATCAAGGCCGAATCATCATCACCATCCTAGGAGGTGTTGCTCATCTCATTTCCATCTTCAAGATCAAGCTTTTATCTTCATCACTAGGTAGGGATTTGTTTTCAAACTCTATTTTGCTCAAGAAAGTATTTTTCAGTTTTCTCTTGGATTCTTTTTGAACTTTCCTTTGTCTTTCCTTTCCTTCATTTTCGGCCATGAGGCCTTGATTTGAGCATGATAGCTTGATGATGAGAGTTTCTAGATGATGACATTGTGTTCATCTCAAAGAAACCTCTAAAGCTTGAGTTTTCCTTTTCTTACAACTTCATCTATATGTTATCTAGCTCACATGGTTTTCCAACTTAAGAAAAATTAATCTAAGGATTTCTAAAAGCCCAAGCCTACCCTTGTCAACCTTAAAGTTGGCCGGCACGCTTCTAGAGATTTGTCTCTAGATAGGGTTTGGGTACTTAATAAAGAACTTGATGTAGCTTCACTTTCTTTCTCTTTTATATGATTTTCGATTCTTGTGTTGTGATCTTTGAGATATTGTATGGGGTTATTATCTTGTTAAAGTCTTAAATGAGCTCTAGTTAAACATAAAAATGAAACTTGCATCATGTTTACTTTAAGCTTTGCATATCATGCTTATTTCCTTGCTATCACTAAATCCCAAGATAATGAATGAACTTGCATTATCATGTTTATGTTTCAAGCTTTGCATTATCATATTTATATTTCAAGTCCTCACCTAAATATCAAAGATAATAATATATTGCACCACATATTTATTTTATGCTCTCACTTTACTTTCTAGCAATAACTAAAATAAGTGCATGAGCATGTTTATTTTTATGTCATCACTTTAATGATTCTAGAGCTCAAAGACTTGCCCAATGACATCTCAAACAAAGGTCTAAAACATTTATTTCCTATGGTTCATATTTCGGCCCTATGAGGCCTTAATGTTTTCAAGTATTGAAAACTATGTTTTATAATTTTTCTAAACTTATATGAGTATAAGGAATGTGTAGAACTAAGTGTTATGAATTTAGGACCTCTTGAGATGAAAATAATATAGCCACTGCCCTATTAAGTATTTTCATGAGTTTAGATGATAAAAGTGTTCATAAAAGAGTTTTGAAGGTTTTAATAAGGTTCCAAGAGAAACTAGTATTTTATGTGCTTTAGAAACTATGATTCAATGCCTTTAAATGGAGTTTCTGTTTCGGTTCTGCCTTGCTATGTTTGGCCACTGTATGAGCTGTGTTAATGATGTTAATATGCTTATGTTTGGGTAATAATTATGTTAAGACTTATATGTGAAAGATAGGATAAGTTAGGAACTAGAAAAGAATTAATTTGAGAGTTCTAGATCCCTTAAAGATTCATTTTCTGGATTCTGTCCAGCAAGGTTTAGATTCAATAATCATGGTTTTAAATTAGTTTATATGTGTAGGAATGACTCATAATTGGTTTAGGACTTAATCTTGAAACCTTAGGAGCAAACCGAACTTAGAAAGGGTCATTATTGTGACTTCTAGGTACCCGTAAAGTTAGTATTTTGATTTCTGCACTCTTGAGGTTTAGAGATGTTTTTGACCATAGGGTGAGGTGAGAAATACTTAGTTATAACCTTATAGGTTCCCAAGAGACTAGGTGTTGATGATCAATAACTTAGAATGTGAGATAAAGATCTAAACCGTAATTTCTAGAACTCCGTAATCACATAAACATAAAGCTGTCCAAATTCTGCTTAGTGCTATTTGGATTAGTTCTTGAGCATAAAATTTGTATAACTCATTAATTGTCAAACTATAGGTGTGTAAAGAAGTTAAAGATAATTAATTTGCAAGTTTAAGACTCATAAGAATCAAAGTTTAAAACACTATGAGTTATAACATAACATGTCTATGAGCTTATGGGGATGATTGTTAGACATGACTATGTGATGATGTTTGTGCGAAAGTTTTATGTGACGAATGTTATGAGAAAGTTTCATGTGATGATATATATGTTATGAAAAAGCTATATGAGAATGCATGATAAAAATGAATATGATAAATGATGAAGTAATTGTGATTTAATACTTATGAGAATATAAATGTGACACAACACTGAGACGCGCTTCTCCTGGGTGACACCGGTTCGGCCGAGCACCCCCAGGAGGAGACAAATCCGTGAGGGTATGTGTAGATGCAGCCTGCCAAAGTGGACAAATTGCGAGGCCCACGTGGCTAGCAAAGCGTTTCAAAGAGGAAATGATCCTAGAAAGGAGATCCTTAATTTGCCCCTAGCCCGTACTTTAAGTCGGGATTATGTTACGCTTATCATAGGATAAGTAAGAGCTAGTGACGACTAGTTAAGGTATGAGCTCATAACCTAGAGAAGTTTTAGGGCGGCCCCATGAGATGAAAGTTAAAGTTAACAATGTCACATAAACTATACTTATGCCAATGTTATAATGTTTCCTAGTTATTCTATTGTTTGGTTTACCTTATGATGCATTCATATCATTAGTATATTTCTGCTTAAGTTATAAAGACGCATTATAAAATATGACGGACCTTGGATAAAATACCTCTTTGGAAAACCAACTTAAAAGGAATTTATATGCATGCACACCTTTTAGAAATAAACCCAAGGTTCCTGAGGATGTGACGATGACACCTAGGTAGGGATAACCCTACTGAGAATTCTTTTAGAAAGATTCTCATTCCCTCTTCAGATGGCGACGTTTGTACTCTTCATCGACACCCCGGTATGGGAGCTGCACCATGACCGGCACTCGGGTCATACCATTTTGAGGGTCGCTGCCTTGTCGAGTATTCATGTTCATGGGACGACCCTTCACAAGACTTCGCCCCGAGCTACCGCTTCACCCCGATCGCTCCTCATCATTATAACGGGATTTTTGAGCGAGCGAGACCACGCGATGAGCAGATCCTCCGCATGGAGCCCGAGACATCAGCAGTACGTACTCGGAGACGGACCCATCCGAGGACCCGCCATCCCACATGTACAGTTGGAGCTCCAGTCCCGCTCCTCCACCGATGAGGGCTGGGAGTGAGGAGATGGTGGTCCAGCCGAGGTTGGCTCGACGACCATCTATGCGCCCTCGCAGCGGTGGACATGCCCCGATGATGCGCTCGACCACTCCCGCCGAGATTCGTCAGTGGATCGACTCGACCCCACAGTATTCGGACCAGCAGGAGTAGTCATAGGAGGGTTAGTAGTTAGTGCACACGCACGCCACATAGTAGAGGACAAACCTTCTTTTGTATGAGGTTGTCTCCTTTAGGTGCACATGAGTATGGGGGTAGTTTCTCTTGTATTTGCTTTTTTTGATTTCCTTGTATTGCATTTCAGTTGTATTTTGCTTCATGATGTATCAGATAGTCCTGCCTCTTTGGGTAGGCACGTTATATATATATCTATGATTCAGTTGATGTTCCCATGACATGATGTGTTTCTTATGCTTTGCTTATATGTTTCGCTATGATTCCCTTTAAAGTTTCGTGCGTGGCTCTCACTTTGATTTTAAATTCCAAAAAGAAAAATTTTACCCATATTTCCGCTAAGTATTTTCTAAGTAAAAGATGAGACCAAGAGGTAATATTCTAAAGATTAACCTAAGTTCATACTAGTAGTCTTGGGTTAAGATTTAGGGTGTTACAAACTTCATATCTCAACAATCATTTCCTCATGCATCATGAACATCTCAACATAGCATTGCATCATATACACATCATAGCATTAACAAATTCTTAATGTCTTATGCATTGACCCTTAAGGTCCTTTACTCACAATCTAAGTTATAAATCATCACAACTTAATCTCTCGGGTACCTATAGGCTCATATCTAAGTATTCCTCACTCAATACTATGATTACAAACATCTCTAAACCTCAAGAATGCAGAATCTAAAATTCTAACTTTACGAGCACCTAGGAGTCACAACAATGACCCTTTCTAAGTCCGGTTTGCTCCGAAGGCATCAAGGTCAAGTCCTAACCCAATTATGAGTCATTCCTACACATTTAAACTAATTTAAAACCATAATTATCATTTCTAAACTTTGCTGGACAGAATCCAGAAAAATCAAACATTAAAGGATCTAGAACTCTCAAATTAATTATTTTCTAGTTACTAACTTCTCTTATCTTTCACATATGAGTTCTAGCATTAATTATACTCAAACATAATCATATTATCATCATCAAAACAGCATATACAGTGGCCAAACACCGTAAGGCAGAACCGAAACATACATCTCCATAAAAAGGCATAAAACATAATTTCTAAGGCATAAAAAATACTAGTTTCTCTTGGAACCTTTTCAAAACTTTCAAACTCATTTATAAACATTTTTATCATCTAAAAATCTCAAAATATTTGTAAGGACAGTAGCTACATTAAATTTATCTCAAGAGGTCCTAAATTCATAAAACTTGGTTCTATACATTCCTTGAACTCACATCAGCTTACAAAAATTATAAAACATAGTTTTCAATACTTGTAACACATAAAACTCCTTAGGGGCCGAAATCTCAAGCTAAAGAAATAAATATTTACAAGCCTTTGTTTGAAAACATAATGGGCAAGTCTTTGAGCTCTAGGTTCTCTTAAGTGATGACATAAAAATAAACATGCTCATGCACTAGTTTTAGCTTGCATTAGAAAGTAAAGTGAGAGCATAAAATAAACATAAGATGCAACTTATTATTATCTTTGGTATATTAAGTGAGAACTTGAAATATAAACATGATAATGCAAAGCTTGAAACAGAAACATGATAATGCAAGTTCATTTATTACCTTGATACTTAGTGATAGCAAGGAAAGTAAATATGATGTGCAAGGCATAAACATAAACATGGATGCAATATTCGTTTTAATCTCATCTAGAGCTCTTACAAGACTTTAGAGATACAACCCAACACTTATCTCATCACAAAGAGAGCTTTAGAGTTCTTGAACCAAGTTCTGAGGTTCTTGAACATCATCATCAAGCTCAAAAGAAACAACTTTCAAGAGAACATAAAATCTCAAAGAAAGGAAAAACAAAACCGAAACCTCATAAAAAAAGGAAAGGAGGATGAAACTAAGTCAAGTTCTTTATTAAGTACCCAAAACCCCTATCTAGAGAAAAACCTCTAGTACGTGCCGGCCAACTTTAAGGTTGACAATGGTAGGCTTGGGCTTTTTGAAATCCTTAGATTAATTTTCTTAAGTTGAAAAACCATGTGAGCTACGTATCATATAGATAAAGTTTAAGGGAAAGAAAAACTCAAGCTTTAGAGGTTTCTTTGAGATGAACACAAAGTCATCATCTAGAAACTCTCATCATCAAGATATCATGCTCATAAACAAAGCCTCAAGCCCGAAATGGAGAGGAAGGAAAACTAAAGAAAAGTTTCAAAAAGAAATCCAAGAGAAAGCTAGAGAAAAACTCATTTTTCAAGAAAACAAGATTTAGAAAAACACTCTTACCTAGAGTGAAGACAAAAAAGCTTGAACTTGAAGATGAAAATGATATGAGCAACACCTCCTAGGAGGTTGATGATAATTCGGTCTTGTGGAGAGAAAAAGAAAGGAAACGTGTTCTTGGTGAGCTTGTGTTTGAGAATGGAAGTTTAGGTGTTTGTATGATGATCCAAGGTTGTGGGGTGGTGTTTCAAGGTTGTGTGATGATGATTCAAAAGGAAAAAGAAGAAGATGAAGAAGAAGAATGCTCTTGAAACTTAAGAGAAAATGAGAGAACTAGCAAGAATGCTTAGAAACCAAAACTTAGCAAATGATCTAAAGTGTGAGCAAGTTCATCCAAGCAAGGTATTTATAGAGAAAACAACATATAGGGGCTGTAATGGGAGGGGTCTGGCCAAAGCCTTCTTGGCCTTGGGAGTAAGAGAAAATATCTTCTAATTTTGCCATACAAAGCATGGTTTGAGGTATGGAAGACATGGCACAAGGTATGACTTCAAGTAAGGTGATTTGAGTGAGTTTTTCTTTTAATTTTGAATAAAATTAGTCGTCTAGAAGCTAGACGTGGCTGGAAGTTTTTCAGCCACAAATAAATGAGGAAAACGGTTTATTTCATTTAGTTATTCATTTGGAAAATCAAGCTTGTTTGAAAATATGACAAGGTATGGTGTATATGAGTTGGAAGCATGGTCTTGGTGTGTCAAAATTTTGCACATGTGATGGAAATGGGGAAGGCATGCTTCGGCCAGAATGCAGCAGCCAAGGGGAGAGAAAAATCTTCCATGTAATTGGGTGTTAATGATAGGTTTAAGTGTATGTTAGCTTAGGTACAAGGTTAGGAATAATTAAGCTTAAGTTTAGGTAACTAAGAATGAGGTTTAGGGATTTTATGACAAGATTAGGAGTGCTCATACATCATTAGATAGTTTAAAACTCATTTAGGAATAAATAATTGGAAACACAATTCCATGATTTAAGGAATTGGAGAGAGAAAATATTATTCAAGATTCCATGACTAGGAATCTTGAATTTAAAATAGGATTTCAAGTTGTAATTAAGCATTTTTAGATTCTAATCAATTTTAATAAATTATTTTGACTTAAGATTAATTATGGAAATTAATTAACTTTCGATTAGAGCCTAATATTGCTTAGGTTTGCTTAATCATGCAATTAAGCGTAAAAACACCAAACTTGGGGCAAAATCGTAATTTTGCACTAATTTCGCCCGGGACCTCCGGGACCAAAATTAAAGTCACAGAATACATAAAAATGCCTTTTAAAACCATCTGGAGAAGTTTCGGGTTCATTCCGGCACTTGCAAACGGGTAAAACACCGTAGGGGCATTTTGGTCATTTTGACCCGAAAACTCGAAAAACGAGATTTTCGATCCCGAAAAGGTATAGAATTCATCTAATCCCCTTCCAACATTGAGTTTGCCCTTCGAGTACTGGTGAATCGGCTTTCCTCGAATTCCGGGCCGATAATGACCTCAGGTGCATTTTGGTCATTTTCACTCTAACAGAAAATCAAGACGTTACATATTCAAGCATAGTATGCAAGGTAAGGTGTTGTCATGGTAAAACATGTTGTGGTATGACTTGAGGCATGGTCTTGAAATGATCTTTGAATGACTAGAAAATAAAATAATTCTTTGAATGGAGGAAGATGTGTGGTCGGTGGTCATATGAGCCATGGGGGAGGGTTTTTCATTCAATTAATCATATGTTAATGATGTGTTTAGGAGCAAACAAGATTAGCCATTAATTAAGGTTTTCTAACCAAGTGTTTAGGTGAACTAATTTGGTAATTAGGGCCATGGACAACCTAATTTGGGAGTGATCTTGTTAGATTTGTGGAGTCAAACTCCATTGACTAGAGATTAGGGAACAATCACACTTCCTTGATTTAGGGAGATTGAATAGTGAAAACACTATTCTTAGATGTTTTCTTAAAGAAATAAGACTAGAATTATGTTTTAAGTTTCCTTAAGCAATTTTAGGTCCTAATCAACCTCAAATAATTATTTTAGCTCTAGATTAATTATGAAAATTAATTAATCTTTAATTAAAGCCTAATGTTGCTTAGGTTTCATTTTAAAAACGTCGTTAAGTCTTAATGCACTTAAGCAGAGGCAAAATCGTAATTTTTAGCAAAAACTACCCGGGACCACCGGGACTCAAGCAAACATAAATCATGCCTTAAAAATATTGTTTTAAATCTCTGGGACAAGTCCGAGTCAATACAGAACTCAAAACTGCCTTAAATTACTGTAAGGGTATTTTGGTCATTTATGTGCAGAAAACTCAGAAATGAGATTCTTCTGCTCTATTAAATATTCAAACACATAGAATCCCCTTCTTACATAATCAAAGCTCTTATGAGGATGGCCGAGATGGCCGTTCTCGTGTTTCAGGTAAAAATGACCTCAGAAGCATTTCGGTCATTTACACGTTTAGAGAAAATCGAGGCGTTACAAGTACCCCAGAGATGGTGGATACAGTAATATAAAGCCAGAGTTTAGTTGAACTCTAAAGCTAAGTACCTATTCATGTATACACTAAGAAAAGTCAAATACAACAAAACCATTGCTTGTGACACAGCTAAAAAGATATAGGATAGACTGCATATGCTACATGAAGGCAGTAATCAAGTTAAAGACACAAAGATCATTATTCTGGTTCATCAATACTAGATGTTTAAAATGGCAGATTCAGGAAAGTATTGATTAAATGACCACAAGGTTTATGCACATCATAAAGCAGCTAAATTGCCTAGGCAAAAGATATTCTAACTCAGAAATAGTTAGAGAAATCTTACGAAGCCTCCCTACCAAATGACTGCCTAAGGTCACAGCCATTACAGAAGTCAAAGACCTTTTAACTGTTGGCCTGGATGCACTCAATGGGTTACTCAAAACCCATAAGGTTGTGCTTTCGAAGTCCATGTTGAATCAATAAAGAAGAGCAAGTCCATTGTCCTGAAGCCATCTTAACAGAAGCAGAATAAAAGTAAAGCAATACTGAAACCTCTGATAAAAGGTAGAATCTAATGATGAATCTGAAGATTAGGATGGAGACAAGATCTTCATGCTAGTGAGAAAGATGTCCGAAGCCTGGGGAGGTAAAACAAAGAGAAGAAGAGACATTAACCTTAAGAGGGACAAGAAAGGCAAAGGAAAGTTGGAAAGTATCACTTGCTAAAACTATGTTGAGAAGGGACACTTCAAACTTGAATATCCTAAGCTCAAGGAACCATAGAAAAATTTCTTCATGAAAAAGAAAAGGATGCTGGTTATGTGGAGTGACTCAGAAGAAGAAAAGAATGGTTTAGGGAGCCATGATGAGCGGGAAGATATTGCAAACTTATGCTTTATTGCTAGCTATGCTTCAAAAGAAGAGTCTGAGGTAAAAATATCTTAACCTAAACTTTCTTATGTTGAATTACGTGCTGTATGTGATAATTTTCTTGAAAACTATCAAACTTTTTCCTGTCATTATCTCAACTTGAAGAAGAAGCATCAAAAGGTTGTTTTAGAACTTGAAATGGCCAAGTCAGAATTTGAGAATCTAAGGCTTGCGAAAGAAGAAATGAAAGGAGAAAACAAAGTTTTAAATATTAAGGTCAATGCCTTAGAAGCTGAAACCTCTGAGAAAAATGAAAAATCTCATAAAGTTATTTCTAAACTAGAGAGGACTTCAAAGCTTGCAAAGCTAACCTTGAAAAGATGGCAAACGATTCAAGGAATCTTGAACAAATGCTCGAAGGTCAAAGGCCATATTTTCAAAAGACTGGGTTGGGATATGAGGATAAGATGCATTAGAAAGGAAAAGCAACTTAGCCAAAAAAAATAAAGAACAAAGTTTCTTGTACTTTCTGTTAAAAGAAGGGACACCCACCTGATAAGTCCTTCATGAGGAAGAAATATGTCCAAAAGGTTAGGAAATGCCCTTCGAAAAAATAACCCAAAAATACCAGACAAAGTCTGGATACCTAAATTAAAAAATATGTTTGTTCTAGATGTGTCTGAGAACGCATGTTGAATAGGATAACAAATGGTACGTGGCCAATAGCTACTCCAGACACATGCCCAGATCCAAAAGGCGATTTAGAAACCTGAAGCCCATGAACTCTAGATCAGTCAATTTTGCTTATGGAAGTAAGGCAAAGGTCATAGGCATATGAAATGTTGGTAAGGATAAAATGCTATTTGTTTATGGTTTGGCTCATAATTTGTTGAGTATCAGCAATTCTGTGACCAAGGATTTAATGTTTTATTTAATGCTCATGTACGCAAGATAGTAAATCCCACTTCGGGACAAATCATCTTATTTAGCAAAAGCCATGATAACATTTATGTGTTATGCTTAGATGACCTTTTAGATCAAGGTGTAAAATGTCTCGTATTCTTCAGGGATGATAAGTGGCTATGTCACAAAAAACTTGGACATGCTTATATGAAGCTTATTTCTAAGCATTCTTAGAAAGGGCTTTTAAAGGCCAGCCAAAAATTAGATTTGACAAGGATTTAACTTGTGATTTATGTGAGAAAGACAAGTAAACCAAGGCTTCTTTCCACAATAAAATATGGTTTCAACTACTAAGCCACTTGACCTTTTACACATGAATCTCTTTGGACCAACCAAGACTGCAAGTCATGCATGGAAGAGATATTGTCTTATCATAATGGATGATTTCTCATGATTTACATAGGTTATCTTCTTAGTTTCTAAGGATAAGGTGGTTGAAAGATTCAAGGTTTATGCAAAATAGGTTTGTACTGAAAAAGATTCTCAAATTACCTCTATTAGATCAGATCATGGAGAAGAATTTGAAAATCATGTTTTTGAAGAGTTTTGTGAAAAACATGGCATCTTTCATGAGTTCTTTGCACCTAAAACTCCCTGACAAAATGGGGTTGCAGAAAAGAAGAACAGAAGCTTATAACAGATGGCTAGAACCACGCTTTTAGAAAGTGGTTTATTAAAAGGTTTTTGGGCTAAGGCTGTAAACACCTCATGCTACATTCAAAACATAATTTTTCTAAGGCCAATCCTTAAGAAGACTCCTTAAGGGTTATGGAAGGGTAGAAAACCTAACATATCATACTTTTATATCTTTGGCTAATCATGTTTTACTCTTAACACTAAGGGCAAACTCGTAAAGCTTGATCGAAGTATAATGATAGTATTTTCTTAGGTTATTCCTAAATCTCCAAAGCTTATAGGGTATACAACAAGAGAATGCTACGCATTGAGGAGACAATTCATATAAAGTTCAAAGAGCTCAAGAAGGACTTTGCTAACAATCTTGAAAAACTGAATGAGAATCTTGAGAAATAGAATTTCAAGGATTCTTCTTAAAACAAGTAGATGAAAGCTCAACCTTCAAAAAGTAAGCTTTAGAACATGAACCCTTTAGAAAGCTTGCTTGGGACTCCAAAGCAACCAGAAAGTGACATTTCATAGCATAAAGAAGAGAAATGTAAAGATGACAGAGAAAGTAAAGAACATCAAGGGTACAAAGACTACATAGGAGTTTCTGATCTAAAAGCAGTTTCTTAGAATAAAGTTCTAGGAGACATTTCCAAAGGTGTGAGAACAAGATCCTCCCTTAGAAATATGTCAAACTATGCTTTCATCTCCATTATAGGGCCTGAATGCATTGAAGAAACTTTGAATGATCAAAGTTAGGTGGATGTTATGCAAAAAGAACTTGACCAATTTGAGAAAATCGAAGTTTGGACACTTGTTGAAAAGCCCATGGGAAAGACCATCATCGGAACAAAATGAGTGTTCAAAAACAAACTAGATGAAGCTGGAAAAGTTATTAGGAGTAAAGCAAGATTGGTTGCACAAGGTTATAATAAACAAGAAGGAATTGGTTATGATGAAACCTTTGCACCAATAGCTAGGCTAGAAGCCATAAGAATGCTACTTGCTTTTGCTACCTTCAAGGTATTCACTCTTTATCAAATGGATGTCAAGTATGCGTTCATGAATGGATTCCTCTCTGAAGAAGTTTATGTGAAGTAGCCTTCTGGTTTTGAGAGTGAAAACTTTCCCAACCATGTCTTCAAGCTGATAAAGGCACTTTATTGTGTTTGAGTCTCTCAAGAATTAAGAGATACTATGTAACACCCTAAATCTTAACCCAAGACTACTAGTATGTCCTTAGGTTAATTTTTAGAATATTACCTCTTGGTCTCATCCTTTGGAAAATACTTAGCGGAAATACGGGTAAAATTTTTCTTTTTAAAATCAAAGTGAGAGCCACGCGCGAAACTTTAAGGGGCAACATAGCGAAACATATAAGCAAAGCATAAGAAACACATCATGTCATGGAAACATCAACTGAAACATAGATATATATATATATAACGTGCCTACCCAAAGAGGCAGGACTATTTGATACATCATGAAGCAAAATACAACTGAAATGCAATACAAGGAAATCATAAAAAGCGAATACAAGAGAAACTACCCCCATACCCATGTGCACCTAAAGGAGACAACCTCATATACAAAAGAAGGTTTGTCCTCTACTATGTGGCGTGTGTGTGCACTAACTACTACCCCTCCTATGACTACTCCTGCGGGTCCGAGTACTGCGGGGTCGAATCGATCCACTGACGAATCTCGGCGGGAGTGGTCGAGTGCATCATCGGGGCATGTCCACCGCGGCGAGGGCGCATAGATGGCCGTCGAGCCAACCTCGGCTGGACCATCGCCTCTCACTCCCAGCCCTCATCGGTGGAGGAGCGGACTGGAGCTCCAACCGTACATGTGGGATGGCGGGTCCTCGGATGGGTCCGATCTCAGAAATCGGGACGCGGTACATACTCGGGGTACTCGCGTACAGCTGACGTCTCGGGCTCCATGCGGAGGATCTGCTCATCGCGTGGCCTCGCTCGCTCAAAAATCCCGTTATGACGATAAGGAGCAGTCGGGGTGAAGCGGTAGCTCGGGACGGGGTGCGCGAAGGGTCGTCCCATGAACATGAATACTCTGACTGCGGCAGCGACCCTCAAAATGATATGACTCGAGTGCCGGGTCATGGTGCAGCTCCCATACCGGGTGTCGACGAAGAGTACAAACGCCGCCATCTCAAGATATGACGGAAGAAAAGAGAGAGGGAATGAGAATCTTTCTAAAAGAATTCTCGGTAGGGTTATCCCTACCTAGGTGTCATCGTCACATCCTCATGAACCTTGGGTTTATTTCTAAAAGGTGTGCATGCATATAAGTTCCTTTTAAGTGGGTTTCCCAAAGAGGTATTTTATCCAAGGTCCATCATATTTTATAATGCGTCTTTATAACTTAAGGTAAATATACTAATGATATGAATGCATCATAAGGTAAACCAAACAATAGAATAACTAGGAAACATTATAACATTGACATAAGTAAAGTTTATGTGACATTGTCAACTTTAACTTCCATCTCATGGGGCCGCCCTAATACTTCTCTAGGTTATGAGCTCATACCTTAACTAGTCGTCACTAGCTCTTACTTATCCTATGATAAGCGTAACATAATCCCGACTTAAAGTACGGGCTAGGGGGCAATTAAAGGATCTCCTTTCTAGGATCATTTCCTCTTTGAAACGCTTTGCTAGCCACGTGGGCCTCGCAATTTGTCCGCTTTGGCAGGCTGCATCTACACATACCCTCACGGGTTTGTCTCCTCCTGGGGTGCTCGGCCGAACCGGTGTCACCCAGGAGAAGCACGTCTCAGTGTTGTGTCACATTTATATTTTCATAAGTATTAAATCACAATTACCTCATCATTTATCATATTCATTTTTATCATGCATTCTCATGTAGCTTTTTCATAACATATATATCATCACATGAAACTTTCTCATAACATTCGTCACATAAAACTTTCACACAAACATCATCACATAGTCATATTTAACAATCATCCCCATAGGCTCATAGACATGTTATGTTATATCTCATAGTGCTTTAAACTTCGATTATTATGAGTCTTAAACTTGCAAATTAATTATTCTTAACTTCTTTATACACCTATAGTTGGACAATTAATGAGTTATACAAATTTTATGCTCAAGAACTAATCCAAATAGCACTAAGGTAATTTGGACAGCTTTATGTTTATGTGATTACTGAGTTCTAGAATTTACGGTTAGATCTTTATCTCACTTTCTAAGTTATTGATCATCAACACCTAGTCTCTTGGGAACCTATAAGGTTATAACTAAGTATTTCTCACCTCACCCTATGGTCAAGAACATCTCTAAACCTCAAGAGTGCAGAAATCAAAATACTAACTTTACGGTACCTAGAAGTCACAATAATGACCCTTTCTAAGTTCGGGTTTGCTCCTAAGGTTTCAAGATTAAGTCCTAAACCAATTATGAGTCATTCCTACACATACAAACTAATTTAAAATCATGATTATTGAATCTAAACCTTGCTGGACAGAATCCAGAAAAATAAATCTTTAAGGGATCTAGAACTCTCAAATTAATTCTTTTCTAGTTCCTAACTTATCCTATCTTTCACATATGAGTCTTAACATAATTATTACCCAAACATAAGCATATTAACATCATTAACACAGCTCATGCAGTGGCCAAACATAGCAAGGCAGAACCGAAAACAACAACTCCATTTAAAGGCATTGAATCATAGTTTCTAAAGCACATAAAATACTAGTTTCTCTTGGAACCTTATCAAAACCTTCAAAACTCTTTTATGAACACTTTTATCATCTAAACTCATGAAAATACTTAATAGGGCAGTGGCTATATTATTTTCATCTCAAGAGGTCCTAAATTCATAACACTTAGTTCTACACATTCCTTATACTCATATAAGTTTAGAAAAATTATAAAACATAGTTTTCGATACTTGAAAACATTAAGGCCTCATAGGCCGAAATATGAACCATAGGAAATAAATGTTTTAGACCTTTGTTTGAGATATCCTTGGGCAAGTCTTTGAGCTCTAGAATCATTAAGGTGGTGACATAAAAATAAACATGCTCATGCACTTATTTTAGTTATTGCTAGAAAGTAAAGTGAGAGCAATAATTAAATATGTGGTGCAATATATTATTATCTTTGATATTTAGGTGAGGACTTGAAATATAAATATGATAATGCAAAGCTTGAAACATAAACATGATAATGCAAGTTCATTCATTATCTTGGGATTTAGTGATAGCAAGGAAATAAACATGATATGCAAAGCTTAAAGTAAACATGATGCAAGTTTCATTTTTATGTTTAACTAGAGCTCATATAAGACTTTAACAAGATCATAACCCCATACAATATCTCAAAGATCTCATCACAAGAACCGAAAATCATATAAAAGAGAAAGAAAGTGAAGCTTCATCAAGTTCTTTATTAAGTACCCAAAACCCCTATCTAGAGACAAATCTCTAGAACGTGCCGGCCAACTTTAAGGTTGACAAGGGTAGGCTTGGGCTTTTAGAAATCCTTAGATTAATTTTCTTAAGTTGGAAAACCATGTGAGCTAGATAACATATAGATGAAGTTGTAAGAAAAGGAAAACTCAAGCTTTAGAGGTTTCTTTGAGATGAACACAATGTCATCATCTAGAAACTCTCATCATCAAGCTATCATGCTCAAATCAAGGCCTCATGGCGGAAAATGAAAGGAAAGGAAAGACAAAGGAAAGTTCAAAAAGAATCCAAGAGAAAACTAGAGAAAGACACTTCCTTGAGCAAAATAAAGTTTGAAAACAAATCCCTACCTTTTGATGAAGATAAAAGCTTGAACTTGAAGATGGAAATGAGATGAGCAACACCTCCTAGGATGGTGATGATGATTCGGCCTTGATGAGAGAAAAGAAAGAAAATGTGTTTCAAGTGGAGTTGTGTTTGAGGTGTGGTGTTTGAGAGGTTTGATGATGGTTCAAGGTTTTGGGGTGGTGTTTGATGGTTGAGAGGTGATGATGAGGTGAAGAGATGAAGAAGATAAAGATGAAAAGAAAGGAAGAACACTCTTGGAACTTTGAGAGAAAAAGGAAAGACTAGCAAGACAACTCTAAAACTCTAAACTTTGCAAATGCTTCAAAGTGTAACAAGGCTAACACAAGCATCCTATTTATAGAAAATCAAAACCATGGAGGAGTGAATGGGGAGGGCTTGGCCGTAGCCTTTGAGGGAGGAAGGAAGAGAAAATATCTCTTACACAAGGTCATTCAAGCATGGTTTGGAGTATGGAAGCTATGCTACAAAGTATGGCTTGATGTGAGTTAATTTCCTATCACATTTTTATGAAATTAGGCTTCTAGAAATAATGCATGGCTGGAACTTTTCCAGCCACAATTAAATGGGGAAAATGGGTTGTTTTAATTATTTATTCATGTGGAAATTCAAGCTTGATTGAAAGTTATGACAAGGTATAGTGTATGTGACTTGAGGTATGGCCTTGGAGTGTTGAAAAATTGAACATGTGATGCATAATGGAGGGAGTGAGGCTTCGCCAGCTTGGGGCAGCAGAATGGGAGGATGATTTGACCATTTAATTGTGTGTTAATGGTAGGTTTAGATGTGTATTAGCTTAGGTACAAGGTTAGGAATGATTAAGCTTAAGTTTAGGTAACTAAGAATGTGATTTAGGAGTTTATGACAAGTTTAGGAGTGCTCATACATCATTAAAGAATTTAAAACTCATTTATGAATAAACAATGTGTAACACAATTCCATGATTTAAGGAATTGGAAAGAGAAAACACTATTCAAGATTCTATGACTAGGTGTCATAAAATTAAAATATGATTTTAGGTTGTAATTAAGTACTTTTTGGTTCTAATCAACTTTAATAAATTATTTTGGCTCTAGATTAATTAAGGAAATTAATTAACCTTCGATTAGAGCCTAATATTGCTTAGGTTTGCTTAATCGAGTGATTAGCGTAAAAATCTGAAACTAGGGGCAAAACCGTAATTTTGCACTAATTTTGCCCGGGACTTCAAAAATTAAAACTGAGGTCATAGAATACATAAAAACGCCTTTTAAAACCATCTGGAGAAGTTTCGGGTTCATCCGGCACTTGCAAACGGGTAAAACACCACAGGGGCGTTTTGGTCATTTTGACCTGAAAATTCGAAAAACGAGATTTTCGATCCCGGGTAGGTACATAAGTTTTCTAATCCTTCCAACATTGAGTTTGCCCTTCGAGTACTGCCAAGACCGGCTTTCCTCGAATTCCGGGCTGAAAATGACCTCAGGGGCATTTTGGTCATTTACACTCTAACAGAAAAAAAATCGGGGCGTTACATACTACACTCTTGTTCTAATAAGGGACAACTCGCCCTTGTACACAAACTTGAAAGAAGAATACAAGAATTCACTCTTTGACTAGAGAAATTATTACAAGTTGAAGTACTAGAAGGTTTTCTCAAGAATAAGAGTATTTGGCCAAGTAATGATCAAAATGATTGATGAATAAGAATGATTGTTCAAAGGTTCTTTTTAGTATGTTTTTCTTTTGTCCAGTATTAAAACATGTTAAGTTATGGGTTTTTATAGACAAAAATTCATGTAGACCATTGGGCTTTTGTCCTAAAAGATGTGACTCTTCAAAACACATCCAGTTGCATATTTCTAGGCTTGGTAATCAATTACATGAATTGGTAATCGATTACACGGTTCAAATTTTTGAAAACCGGCAACGGTCACTTGCTAGTAATCAATTACAATGGGTATATAATTGATTATAATTGTGAAGTTTTGAATTCTGGGCACATGAACAGCATGGTAATCGATTACTTGATATGGCAATCGATTACATAGATGCCATAAATTGAAAATCAAAGTTTTAACACACTTTAAGTTATTTTCTCATTCTAAAAATATTTTTAGACATCTGTCAAATATATCCTTTCTAATCAATCTTATGTTTTCACAAATCAAATCAAATTATTCATTTAAAAACAATTGAATTATTCCAATTCAAGTTTTCTTTAGATTCAAACTCATTTCTTATATTAAAACCTTTTACTAAATTAATAAGAGCCATATAAACTTACTAAATGAAAACCTTTTAACAAATAGATCTAAGCCCTAATTATTCTAACGATTTGACTTGATCACTTTGCTTGTTCTTCTTCAAGAAACTTCACGCTATGTGTAACATCCTAATTTTTAATCCAATACTCCTAGAACGTATTTAGGTTAATCATTAGTTTATTACTCCTTAGTTTCATCCTTTTAAAAAATGTTTCTTTAAAATACTTAGCAGAAAATACTGGTAAATTTTTTTGAAACATAAAAGCAAAGTGAGAGCCGCGTATAACTTAAACATGCACTAACATATATCATAACTCATAAGGAACAAATCACAAGATAGAAAAGCATATCATGGCATTGAACAATCAGTAGCACGCCAAAGGTAATATTTCATTAACAACATAATATGCCCACTTAGAGGTGGGACTAGTTCGATACAACTGAAATAGAAAAGGTACAAGGAAAGCATAAGAAATAACACCCCTACCTTAGTGCACCTAAAATGGATAATATCATAACAAAAGAAGGTCTATCCTAAACTATATGTAGTGTGTGTGCACCACTCTCCCTAAGAACCTCTACTGCTGTGACCCGGGATAGGGAGGGATGAAACCAACCCACTAACGTAACTCGACAAAAGTGGGCATGCACTGCGGCATAATGTGTGCTCCACGATGGGGGCACATCTCAGCTCTCCTAGCCAGCCTCGGCTGAGTCACAGTCTCCTCGCTCCCCTCTTTCACGAACCGAGGAGTGGGGACAAAGCTCTCACTATACATGTGGGTCGGTGGGTCCTCCGAGGGATCGTCCTCCGAATGCTAGGAACGGGGCACGTAGTCCGGGAAGTCGCATACGGCCGATGCAGTCATGTGTGTCCGGAGAATCCTCTCATTGCGCGTCTGAGCGCGCTCAAAAACCATGTCATCACTGGAGGGAGACGTCGGGGAGAAATGGTAGCTATCTACGGGTGTGTAAATGAGCGTCCCATAAACATGAAGACTCTAATAGTGCAGCACCCCTCAAAATGATATGACTGGTGCTCCGGGTCATAGTGGACTTCCCATGTGGGGGTGTCGATGAACAGGATGAATGTCGCCATCATGATCTAAAGACGTGACGAGAAAGAAAGAAAGGAAGAAAAAGAGTGAGAATCTTACTAAAGAATCTCAGTAGGGAACCTCCTATCTAAGGTGACATTATCAACATCCTCAGGAACTTTGGGTTTGTTATAAAAAAGTGAGCATGCATAAAGTTCATTATTAGGTTTATAAACATAATTATCCAAGGTTTGTTCTTTTTAGAATGAATCTTAATGTTATGAATACAACATAACAAAGTATGAATGCATGATAATACATTACACAAGTAAATCAATAAAACATAACATCAAGAAAACATATATGTGGCATAAAGTGGCATGTAAACCTTCAAGTGAAACTTTCCTCTTTTCTCAACTTTGTGACCTTAGAACATTATACTTAGCATCATGGGGCCACCTTAAAACATCATCTAGGTTATGAGCTCATACCTTAACTAGTCATCACTAGCTCTTACTTATCCTATGATAAGCGTAAACATAATAATCTCGACTTCTAGAGTACGGGCTAGGGGGCATAAGGATCACCTATCATAACCTTTAATTCGAGGAGTCCATAGGAATATTTCCTTCTTTGAAACGCACTACTGGCATGTAGTGCACAGTGAATTGTCCGCTTTGGCAGGCTGCATCTACCATACCCTCACGGATTTGCCTCCTCCCTACCAGAGCGGGAGAAATGCGTCTCAGTGCTACATCACATTTAAAATCTCATTTTCCTTGGGGTGCTCGACCGAACTAGTGTCACCCAGGACTCATCTCATGTGGTTTTCAAAAACATTCTTAAGTTCTCAAATTTGATGAAAATTCGGCAGCATAACTGCTGTAAACTGAATTCTTTCAAATTTGCTTTATGCCATAATAACTCATAATGCATGTACTTCCACATTCAACTTTCATAAACATACTCATCATAGCACATGCATCATCACATCATACTTGGATTAAGAAACTCGTTGCATCAAATAACCTATGGTGTCTTATGCTTTAACCCTTAAAGTCTTAAACTTGAACCTAAGCTCTTCATCATCCGATTTTAACCTCTTATGCACCTATAGGTTCACAACTAATTATTCTCACTTATTACCATGATCATAACCAATTATAAACATCATTAGTGCATAATCTATGTTTTACAATTACGGGTACCTAGGAGTCACAACTTTGACCCTTTCTAAATTCGATCTTCTCCTAAAGTACTAAGATCAATTCCTAAATCAATTATGAGGGATTTCTACATGTATACACTAATTATAAACCATTATTACTAATATTAACCATGCTGAAACAGAATCCAGAATTCTTGTTTCTAAGGGTTCTAGAATTCTCATTTTAGATCTTTTCTAGTTACTAACTTATCTTAGCTTTCTCAAATTAATTCTAACATCAATAATACATGAATACACTCCTTCTAACATAATAAAATCATCATCATACAGTGAGCAAAAAAACAAGGCAGAACTGTGCACATCATCATCATTTCAAGCATAGAATTTCATTTTTAATACACATAAATTGCTAGTTTCTCTTAGAACCTTTTTAGAACTTCTAAAACTTATTGGAAATCAATTTATTCATTTAAAATCATCATAAATTAAACAAGGGAAGTATCTATTTTAATTTCTTCAAAGTTGACATTTAAAACATAAAATCATGCTTGAAATATTCTTTACGTTCATCTAAGCTTAAGAAAAATCCTAAGACATAGATTATTGGCACTTGTGACTAGATGAAAGTTACACCAAGCTCATCATTATCACATGGCTAAAATCACTATCCATGAAACATTTCCATTTTCCAAACTTTGCTTGAGATAATAGTGGGCAAGTCTTTAAGCTCTAGGTTTCTTAAGTGATGACATAAACTTAAACATGCAATGCTCTTTGTTTTATTCTTTATTATAAAGTGTAAGCATAAAATAAATATGAGATGCAACTTATTATTATCTTAAGAACTTAGGTGATGACTTGAAATATAAATATGAAAATGCAAGCTTATTATTTATTCTTGGTAGCTTAGTGTTGACATAAAATAAATATGAATGCAAGTTTTTTTTACTTATCTAGAGCTCATACAAAACTTTTAGGAGAGCAAAAATAATCTCAACCAAATACATATCTAGCAAGACAAAGTGAGCTTTAGAGTTCATAGAACTAAGATCTCAAAGAAACCTCATGGTTTGAACATCATCATCAAGCTTAAGGGAAAATGGATTAAGAGATCAGTAACAACATTTACTAAAACAACTATAAGCGAAATTACTCCATATTCTTTATTTTATGCTCATAAGCTCCTATCTAGAGTAAACTTTAGAATGTACCGACCAACTTTAAAGTTAACAAGGGTAACTTTGAGCTCTTTGAAACCATGTTATTAATTTTCTTAAATGAAACCTTTAGTTAGCTACTTTACATTTTTAACAAACTTGTAAAAAGAAAAGGGAAAAAACCTGAAACCATGTAGAGGAAAAGGAAAGGAAAATAAAAAACTTGCTCTAAGGAAAGAAAAGGAAACCGAAATTCTCTTGGTCCAAGGCCAAGATTTCAAGCTTTAGAGTTTATACAAGTGGTGATCTCATGATCATCCTCTTAATACCTCATCATCAAGCCACAATCTCACTAGAAAAGCAAGGCTCCAAGGCCAAAATAAAGAGATGATAGTAAAGAGTTTTGAACCAAGAGGAAACTAAAACTTTTCACTAAGAAAGGAATTAAAACTTTGAAAAACAAAACCCCTACCAAATGAAGTCTTGAAGGAAGAAAGAAAGCTTGATCTTTGCTTGCAAATGAGAAGACAAAAATCTTCTCTAGAGGTCTTGGGAGTATTCGGCCAAGAAGGAAAGAAAAGGGAAAGGATGGGTTTTTGTGTAAGCTTGTGTTTGAGGATGGATGCTTTGGTGTTTAGGTGGTGGTTTATGGTGGTTATGTGGTGGTTTGAGATTGTGATGTGGTAGCTTAAAGAGAAAGATGAAGAAGATGAGGAAGAAGAGAACTCTTGAAACGTTGAGAGAAACTAAGAGAACTTGTAAGAATGCTCTAAGCTTAAACTTGGCAAATGAACAAAAGTGATCCAAGTTCATCCAAGTAAGCTATTTATAAAAAATCAAAACAATGAGAGTGCTTCAATGGAGGGGGTAGCCGTGTGGTGTTCCTCATGGAACATGAGGTTAGAGGTTTGATTCTTGAAGCATGGTGAGGCATGGTTGGAGGTAAAGTGGGTATGGTGCAAAAGCATGGCTTCAAGCATGGTGCAAGGTATAGCCTTGGAAGTTCATTTGAATTTAAATATTTTCAATGGAAGGGGAGGGCTGGTGTAACACCCTAATTTTTAACCCAAATCTCTAGAACATATTAGGTTAATCATTAGGTTATTACTTCTTAGTTTCATTCCTTTAGTAAAATACTTAGCGGAAATTATGGGTAAATTTTTTTTTTCTTTTTGAAAACATAAATCAAAGTGAGAGCCGCATTCTTATCTAATCGTAAATCAGAAATTTAAAGCACAATTATCAAAGCACATCGAACTCAGCAATCAAAGCATATAACCATCATGATTGATGTTATAAAGAGAACACTTCATTAATATTATAGTTAAAGGTACATATATATAGTCACGCCCTTACAGAATCGGGCAGAGCTTGGAGTACATACAAGAAAACAGTAAAGTACATGAAATGATAGAAATGAAAACTAACTACGCTACCCTCCTACCAAGCTACGAGTACTAATCTCAAACCCCCTCCCAAAAGATACTGCCAAAGGGGAGATTCTCATCACGTCTCAAGTACCCGAACAGCTTAACGACCCTCAAAGTGGTAAAAGCGGTGATCCGGGTCGTAGTGCGCTTCCCGGACCGGTGTGTCGATGAAGACCACAAATGTCGCCATCGGTCTCTGAAGATGTGATGGAAGAGAGAAAAAGAAGGAGTCACTAAAGAATCTCAGTAGGAATCTCCTATCCTAGGGTTACATCGTTCACATCCTCAGGAACCTTGGGCTTATTTATAAAAGGTGTTCATACGTAGAGATTCATTACTAGGGTTTATAAAACTAATTAACCAAGGTTCATTCTTTTTAGCATGCATCTTAAT
Source organism: Dalbergia cultrata (assembly GCA_031216105.1). Taxonomy (NCBI): domain Eukaryota; kingdom Viridiplantae; phylum Streptophyta; class Magnoliopsida; order Fabales; family Fabaceae; genus Dalbergia; species Dalbergia cultrata. The sequence continues at coordinate 548,475 of JAVHNL010000113.1, read as the reverse complement.
GCAACATATTTTAAGCATGAATGCATGGCAATAATAAAGCATATAAATCAGCAGATCACAAGAATCAAGATTCATACAAGTGGCATAAGGGCATATTACAACTCTCTCTTTCCTCATAATTATGTGACTTAAAAGCATCATATCTCTTTCTCATACTTGAACTCGTTTGTTTTTTTTTTCTCAAAAACCACCCTCTTAAAAACGTATCCACCTATTTCCAACCGACATACCGCCCCAGCGATTTTTATCATAACCTCTTATCTCCGTCTCACCTAATCGCCTAGGAATGAGCTCAATCCTAACTAGTTGTCACTAGATTTAATATGGGGAAATGAGGGGGTAACATATAAATAATTCATTCTCTAAAACGCTCTACTGGCCTCGAGTGCACAGCTAATTGTCCGCTTTGGTAAAGCTCATGTTAGTACCCTCACGGATTTGCCTCCTCCTCATCGTAGTAGGAGAAGTGCGTCTCAGTGCTTTGTCACATAAAAATCTCCTAGGGGTGCTCGGCTGAACCGGTGTCGCCCAGGGTTTTCATCTCATATGGTACTTTAAAATAGTTCTCAACCCTTTTAGGTTTGACTGAAATTCGGCAGCATAACGGCTATTAAACAGAATTTCCTTCAAACCAAAACTTATGCCACAAGCTAATCACACAACACATGTCTCATTTAAATTTCATGCTATGATAAACTCATATCTCCATTAATCAATTCCTCATGCATTATAAGCATCTCAACATAGCATTGCATCATATACACATCATAGCATTAACAAATTCTTAATGTCTTATTCATTGACCCTTAAGGTCCTTAACTCACAGTCTAAGTTATAAATCATCAAAACTTAAACTCTCAGGTACCTATAAGTTCATATCTAAGTATTCCTCATTTCACACTATGGCCAAGAACATCTCTAAACTTCAAAGATGCAGAATCTAAAATTCTAATTTTACGGGTACCTAGGAGTCACAACAATGACCCTTTCTAGGTTCGGTTTGCTCCTAAGGCATCAAGATCAAGTCCTAAACCAATTATAAGTCATTCCTATACATTTAAACTAATTTAAAACCATAATTATCATTTCTAAACCATGCTGGACAGAATCCAGAAAAATCATTTACTAAGGGATCTAAAACTCTCAAATTAATTCTTTTCTAGTTACTATCTCCTCTATTCTTTCACATATGAATTTCAACATTATTTATGCTCAAACTTACTCATATTATCATCATCAAACAGCACAAACAACGGTCATATAATGGCAAGGCAGAACCGAAATCCAATCTCCATATAAAGGCACAAAACTCATTTATAAACATTTTTATCATCTAAAACTCTCACAATATTTGTAAGGGCAGTAGCCACATTAAATTTATCTCAAGAGGTCCTAAATTCATAAAACTTGGTTCTATACATTCCTTGAACTCACATAAGCTTAGAAAAATTATAAAACATAGTTTTCAATACTTGTAACACATAAAACTCCTTAGGGGCCGAAATCTCAAGCTAAAGAAATAAATATTTACAAGCCTTTGTTTGAGACCATAATGGGCAAGTCTTTGAGCTCTAGGTTCTCTTTAAGTGATAACATAAAAATAAACATGCTCATGCACTAGTTTTAGCTTCCATTAGAAAGTAAAGTGAGAACATAAAATAAACATGAGATGCAACTTATTTTTATCTTTGGTATATTAACTGAGGACTTGAACTATAAACATGATAATGCAAAGCTTGAAACATAAACATGATAATGCAAGTTCATTTATTATCTTGATACTTAGTGATAGCAAGGAAAGTAAATATGATGTGCAAGGCATAAACATAAACATGGATGCAATATTCATTTTAATCTCATCTAGAGCTCTTACAAGACCTTAGAGATACAACCCAACACTTATCTCATCACAAAGAGAGCTTTAGAGTTCTTGAACCAAGTTCTCAAAGGAACTATGAGGTTCTTGAACATCATCGTCAAGCTCAAAAGAAACAAACTTTCAAAGGACATAAAATCTCAAAGAAAGGAAAACAAAACCGAAACCTCATAAAAAAAGGAAAGGAGGATGAAACTAAGTCAAGTTCTTTATTAAGTACCCAAAATCCCTATCTAGAGAAAAATCTCTAGAATGTACCGGCCAACTTTAAGGTTGACAAGGGTAGGCTTGGGCTTTTTGAAATCCTTAGATTAATTTTCTTAAGTTGAAAAACCATGTGAGCTAAGTATCATATAGATAAAGTTTAAGGAAAAGGAAAACTCAAGCTTTAGAGGTTTCTTTGAGATGAACACAAAGTCATCATCTAGAAACTCTCATAATCAAGCTATCATGCTTATAAACAAAGCCTCAAGGCCGAAATGGAGAGGAAGGAAAACTAAAGAAAATTTTCAAAAAGAAATCCAAAAGAAAGCTAGAGAAAAACTCATTTTGCAAGAAAACAAGATTTAGTAAAACACTCCTACCTAGAGTGAAGACAAAAAGCTTGAACTTGAAGATGAAAATGAGATGAGCAACACCTCCTAGGATGGTGATGATGATTTGACCTTGTGAAGGAAAAAGGAGAGAAAATGTGTTTTGGGTGAAGTTGTGTTTGAGGTTGAGTGTTTGAGAGCTTAGAGGATGATCTAAGGTTATGAGGTGGTGGAGTGAGACTATGAGGTGATTATGTGAGGGAAGGATGAAGAAGATGAAGATGAAGAGGAAGAGCTCTTGGAATGCTTGAGAGAAAAAGGAAGAACTTAGAGAAAAGCTAGAAAACTAAACTTAGCAAATGAACAAAAGTGTAGCAAAGTTCATCTAGGCATGGTATTTATAGAGAAGAATAAGGGTGAGTGTGTGAAGGAAAATGAATCCTCATGGAACATGAGGTAATGCATGTGTGGAAGAGAATGAATCCTCATGGAACATGAGGTAAGAGAATTGCATTTCGATGGCATGGTGAAGTATGGTGGTGAGTATGGCTTCAAGCATGATCTTGGAGTGTGAAATAAAATTAATATGTAATAAAATGGAGGGGGAATTGGCGCTGATTTCTGCAGCCAAGGGAGAGGAGAAATCATCTCCTTTAATGTGGTTTACAAGTGTGATTAAGGGTGTCTTTGGTTAGGCTTTGGATTAGGAGTTTGTAAGTGAGTATTTAGGTGAGTAAGTAGGTAATTAGGGCCATGTCATGACTAGATTAGGAGTGCTCATACATCATTAGAGAATTAAAAACTCATTTGTGAATAAACAAATGGAAACACAATTCCATGATTTAAGGAATTGGAGAGAGAAAATACTATTCAAGATTCCATGACTAGGAATCATGAATTTAAAATAGGATTTCAAGTTGTAATTAAGCATTCTTAGGTTCTAATCAACTCTAATAAATTATTTTGACTCAAGATTAATTATGGAAATTAATTAATCTTCGACTAGAGCCTAATATTGCTTAGGTTCGTTTAATCACGCGATTAAGCTCAAAAATACAAAGCTAGGGGCAAAATCGTAATTTTACACTAATTTTGCCCGAGACCTCTGGGACTAAAACTGAAGTCACAGAATACATAAAAACGCCTTTTAAAACCATCTAGAGAATTTTCATATTCATCCAGCACTTGCAAACGGGCAAAACACCACAGGGGCGTTTTGGTCATTTTGACCCGAAAACTCGAAAAATGAGATTTTCGATCCTAGAAAGGTATACAAGCCAACTAATCCCCTTCCAACATTGAGTTTGCCCTTCGATTACTGCCAGATCGGCTTTCCTCGAATTCCGGGCTGAAAATGACCTCAGGGGCATTTTGGTCATTTTCATTATAGCAGAAAATCGGGGCGTTACAGCTGGCCATGTGGTTTATGGAGGGAGGGAGGGGAGATGTCTTTCATTTAATTGTGGTTTAGTGATGTAGTTAGATGTATCTTAGATTAGGCTTATGATTAGGAGTTGCTAAATAAGTGTTTAGGTGAGGTAATAGGTAATTAAGGTTGTCAAGACTTGAATTAGGGAGTGGTCTTGCATCATTAGAGGTATTTAAACTCATTTTTAGGTATAAACAATTGTAGACACAATTCCTTAATTTAAGGAATTTGAGAGAGAAAACACTATTCAAGATTCCATGACTTGGAATCTTGAATTTAAAAAGAGGTTTAGGTTTAATCTAAGCAATTTTAGGTTCAAATTAACTTTAATAAATTATTTTGTCTATAGATTAATTATGGAAATTAATTAATCTTCGATTAGAGCCTAATATTGCTTAGGTTTGCTTAATTACATCATTAAGCTAAAAAATACTATGCTAAGGGCAAAATCATAATTTTGCACAAAAACTGGCCGGGACTACCAGGACATAAACAGATGTTACAAAACACATAAAAACATCATTTAAACCATCTGGAGAGGTTTCAAGCTCAAACGACACTCATACCCGTGTAAAAACGCTATATGGTATTTTGGTCATTTTGACCCGAAACCTCAGAAAGTGAGATTTTCGTTCCCGAAACCATTCAAAAGCCATATAATCCCCCTCAAACATTGAGCTGGCCCTTCGAGGACTGCCAGGTCGGCTATCCTCGAATTCTGGGCGGAAAACGACCTTAGGGGTATTTTGGTCATTTTCGCTCAGATAGAAAAAATCGGGGTGTTACACTATGATGCTTCCAATTTTTTTGTCATCACCAAAACCTATAACATAATATTCACATAAGGAACCAGCTAGAAGATTATCATATGAGGTATTCCAAAATTCCTATCTTTTGTGATAATACTAGTGCTATTAATCCTGTTAAGAATCCTATCCAATACTCTAGATCCAAGCTCATCGATATTAAACATCATTTCATTCGGGATCATGTTTAGAAAGGAGATGTTGAGTTAATGTTTGTGAACACTGAAAACCAAGTATCAGATATATTCACAAAACCATTAGCTGAAAATCATTTATGTGTTTTGAAAAAGCTTTTAAACATATAAGTTTTTAAATTGGCATAAGCATTCATACACAAACATTTCTAGGTATCATCCCTCTGTTGCTCTAAATTGAAGCTAAACGAAGAGATCAATGTGCAAGACCACAAAGTCAAATTGAATATCAGAATGTCAGTTTGCAAGCTCATAAAGAAGATGGGTTAAGCAGAAAATAAGGAACATATGGTCTCCTTTTGTTCAGAATATAATGATTAGTTAATTGTGTGAACATGGTGTTACTCTAAAGGGTCAGAAAGTGGAAAGTGAAGCTTGAAAAGTAACATATTTAGAAAGTGGCTCAAGCTCTTGAAATCTCACTTTCTGAAAATGATGAAAAGGGCAGGATAATTCCAACTATTTTGAGTTTTCACTCTCCCATGCTGTTTCATTTCAGTTAGTCACATCCCATCCTATCACTTAAATAACTCCCCATGCTTTGCAAGTCACACCTTTGCTTTCATCTTCTACTACATGCTTTCTAAACATTTTGTGTTCTTTCACTCTTAAACCCCCATTCCTGCAAATTTTCACTTTCCGTCATACCCTTATCTCTCAAATCCTTTCAAGCATCAACCTTTTTCTTCTAACCTATTGCACACAACCTAGAAATGGCTAGAGGAAAAGAACTTAACCATTCCACCACAAAAGGGACCTTCTGTCATGTATAATGAACCCCATATATAGAATATTTATGAATAAAGTTGTTTCACAAAGAACAATTGCCTCTGGCAAAAGGCTAAACAACTCCCTATTGAACCAGGTCCAGATTCTCATGGAGATGTTTACCTTTCAGGGATAGGAGTACTTTCTACATATTTCGAATAGAGTATTTCCACGAATGGTTACTATTTCCTACACTTATCTTAAGGAAAAGAACCGAACCACTCTGAAAACCACCATTTGGGACACTTTCATCGAGATTGAATTGTCCAACCTGTCTATAGTAATTAGGGCTCCCGCTGCTAGAGTCAACTGCTTAGAGTAGGAAGAATGGTTCAACTCACTTAAGGTGAGTGCTGAGGAAGTCTTAAAGTGCTTCACAGATTAAACCAAGCATCAACCAGGAGACATTACAACTTCTATGTTTAGTTCGAGGGTGAGGAAAGTTTTCACTGTAGTCCAATTCACCATCATTCCTATGCGAGGAACTGCATATGTTTTACTGGGCATGGATTGTATACTACTTTTCTACTTGCTATCTAAAAGAAACATAAATCTGCCTAAAATATAATGGACTACATGCTTAGTGCCATTACTAAGGATAAAAGAAGAATCGTTGGGGTTCCCTGCGAGATGTTGCTAACAAAGGTTTTCCTGCATGTTAGATACCCTCTTGCTGAAGAATGGTTTGAATATCTCACTAGCATAGACTTCTCTATAAACTCCTTTAGCACAATGAAGAGGACTTAGCGTAACACCCTCCTAAGTACAACCTCATCCTTAAGTCATGATATCGTACTCGAGAGTTGTTACTTATTAATTAGCAGACCTTTCTTAATTACCTATAGAAAATTCGATCAGTTTGTATAATAACTACTATAATTCTAATAAAATATATATAACAAAGATACAAGGCATTCATTTACTACAAAGTCAAGTAAAAAAGGAAGCTCTCCTATGAGCTTTAGTACATATATGTTCTTTACTATTTTTACAAACACATGTATATATGAGTCTCTACTACCAAACTATAGAAATTCTAACTCAGTCTTTCTTGTAGGGACTTCACTGTTCTCTAGAATCAACCTGGAGATGATACGGAAAGAAACAAATAGAGGTGAGAATTCTAAAATTCTTAGTATGGCATCCCCAAACCATATAATGAAACTCATGTCATCATTATCATCCCAGCCACTTCGGTTTATTAGTAAAATTGTGAGCATACAACATACATCAAGGTTCATTTAAAGTTTAAAAACCATTCCTCCAAAGTGGGTTTCTTTTATTATTCTTAGTTACTCAATATATATGTATGTCATACTACTCAACATTTTCAATCACTTAACATACACCCATCATCCTACTTAACATCAGATAAGCTCATTCACAATTTTACGTGCCCTCGGTACATCACAAGAGACCTTTCCATGCCCTTTACCCACTACAGGGGACTTGTCCATGCCCTTTTACCCACTAAAGAGGACTTCTTCATGTCCTTTTTTCACATTAAAGGGGATTTTCTCGTACCCTTTACATATTAAAGAGGACTTCCCCGTGCCCTTTTCACATTAAAGGGGACCTTTTTTCTACTTAACATATAACTCACCATCAAGCCCATAAAAGCATCCATTCACAATATAATTTCAATAATAATATTTTAGTTTTCTCAATGCATGCCCAAGTCACATATAAATGTTTATTTACAATGAAATGCTCATTTATTCCTCATGAGTGAACCTTTAAATAATATAGCATGCATTGATACTCATCATACTTGTGTCATAAGTCATTTTATTTCCAAACCAAGATTCTAGTTCATTTCCAGCACCTTGACAGATTTTTCATGCAAGTAACAAAAATTACATCTTATGTCAAATGATAGATTTCATGTCCACAAAAATTCCCTATAACACCTCAATGTGTCTAAAAGGCCTTGTAAAATTTTCAATGCAAAAATCATTTCTTAACTAAATTAAAAAAATTACACAATTTTGGTGGTCAGAGGCCACTTATCCATAGCTCAGAGTAGGATTCTTGTAATTTTTAAACCTAGCAAATGATGGAATCAACTCAAAATAAAAATCATGGTTATACTTCAAGAAGTTATCAACTCCCTATAAAACTTTCAGAGTAATAATCAATCATTTACTATAGTAATAAAATTAGACAATTTCACAGCTCTAGTTTCAATAATCTAGATAGCATAAGTAACATTTTAGTCTTTGAATTTTTTAAGGCATTATTCCTTAAAACTAGTGCTCAAGAAAATTCATGTATTTAGTGTAAGATGTTAACTAAATACAGCTAAACCAAAAATCTAACAACATAGTCCAAAATCTCTTTTGACAAAAATGATTTTTATCATCATCCAAACATATCATAAAAATTCATAAATCAATAACTATAAATTATCAACCAATTCAATCAAATATTTCATACCAAAACCAATCGGAAATGTTCAGCATAAATTTTGAAACAAAAGACTAAAGAAAACCCTAATGGTGATGCTTGAAGAATTTTAACTCCAAAAGTCCTTCCAAGAATGGTTTTTCCTTACTACAAGCCTTCCAAACAACCCCTAACTCTCCCTTAAACAGTAGACGATTTAAATCTCAAGGTCAGGAAATGAAACATTTGGAATTTCAATCGGTTAGTTTGGTAGATCTTGATAAGTAGTTGAAGTTTTATGAAAATGTCTTGAGGTTTTATCCAGTCTAAGCTAGGATTTTGGAGTTTTGAATCAAGTTTCAAGCATTTTGAGAAGCAAAAATGGAGTTTGTGTTATCTCCCTTGGCTGGCCGAGAAGAAGAGTGGAAAATAATAAGGTTAGGTAGCTTGTAATTATCTTATATTAGGTGTAAAGCTTTATTTAATATAAAATCTAATTTTCCTAAAAGAAAACAATATGAGTGGCTAGGATTTGATCTTGTAACTCAAGATTAAATCCTAGCCTTACACTTGGCTTGAATGGATATACATTATCCATTTATAAAGATAAAACTATCTTTCGGCGTTAGAAATTATACATCGAAATTTTACTGAACGGGTAAAACAGTGAACCTAGATAATCAAACCTTGCTCAAAAAATAATTTTAGGTATAAAACCTTTATTCTTACCCATTTCTAATTTTAATCCTATAATTTCTTAGTTTTGGGCATCTCCGAGCACCAATTCTAGGGTTTCGGCTGTCCCAACAAGTTCGTAGGGCTCGCTAAAAACTATTCACTTTTTTTTTTACAGATTCATTGGATCGTCTTCATCATTACTATGTCTGTCAGATTTTTGAAATTATGACTAATAAAGCTCAAATTAATTTTTATATAATATTTTGGGTGCTAAATTTAGTCTATACTTGTGAAGACAAGCTCAAGAAAGAAAAGCTCCCTAATTAGGGATACTAAAGCAAAGAAGACTGTTGTCAAGGTCAAGAAGAGGACGAATAACTAAAGAAAGGGAAGGACAAAGTGGAAGGTTATTCTTCCTGAGAACAACCTTGAAAGCTCTGTTTTCTATAGGGAAAACATCTTGTAAACTATCTCTAAAGGAGCTCCTCTCAAGGCCAAACAAAAGAGCAAAATAAGGCAAAATAAGAAGTAGAAGCAAGTAGAAATTCCAAAGCATTTTGAACCATCAGAAACTAGGGCCAAGTCCTCAAAAAGTGAGCTACCACAAGGGAGACCAGATAAAATCCCTATTTGAAGAAAATATTCTGAGCAGAAATACAAAATTCTACCTAACGAAGTAAATAGAGCATAGCTCATTTGGAGAGAAATGTGTGATGTTGAACAAACAAGAGCTGATGGTAAAGATATTTAATCATCTAAGGATAAAGAGGAGGAAGAACAAATTCTCAAGGAGCAAAGGATTCTTCAAGAAAAGAGAAGGCAAGAAGAACCCAAAGAACTGTAAAAGGCTAAAAGGATTCAAGGGTTTAGCAGATGAAAAAGCAGGCCTATTGTACCTAAACCTTTTACTCCAATTGAAGGACAGCCCACGAAGCCTATGTCTCAGCAATTTGGGTTCACTTCCTTTCCAATCTTTGTTGCACCTCCTCTAATGCCTTCTGAGATACTTCCTTTCCAATTTTTGTTGTACCTCCTCAAATGCCTTCTGAGACCAGCCCTACCACTGAAAGAGTTGCTGATTCCAAGAGAAAATAACAAATGAAGCTGAGGTGGCTTCTCCATGCCATAATGATGACTTCATGACCATCAATCAAATGCTAGCATCCATGTTAAAGTCCATCGCATCAGAATCACAGCCTAAGGAAGAAGAAGTAGATGGACTAAATTTCTTTATGGATGAACTCTTTTCCACTATGGAGCCAATCTATGAAGAGTCATTTGTGGAGCCTATTATCGAGGAACCAGCTAAAGAAAGGCAAGAACCAGAATAAACTATCATTTTAATGGTACTTTGACCTTCTCCTTCTATGTATATCAGTTCTATGGAAGAGGAAGAGGATAGGACCTTAGCAACAATGCTTCTCATGTTGGAATAGCTACTACTTTGGCCTCTTATCCTATTTTTGCTCCTTTTGCTCCTATCGTTGCTCTTGCTCCATCCTCACAACCACATATCCCGTTAAATGCTAATATTGAGGCTAAATTGCCTAAATCTGGGAACACCATACCCTAAAAAAACTTGATCGTTCTCTAAAAGTGGCTCCATCTACTTCTGCACCCATCTATCTTCAACCTAACCTCCACCAACATCTCAACCAAATTAAATTATCATGTGACATTTGAGACAGACTTCCTCCAGATTGGATTAGGTTGAAGCAACAAACATAGAGCAAAGTGCCCAACTCCGACAACATGAAGAATTATTGCTTCAAATTCTTCAAGAAGTGAGGTATAGAGGTTGATGGTGGTGTCTCTGGCTTCTAGTACACCTCCTTTTTGCTGATGTCAAAAAGGGTAGAAGAAAAAGAAGAAAATCTTGTGTTGAAAAAGTTAGGGGGAGTATATTGAGGCGGAAAGCTATTCAAAGACTTTTTAAACATCTACAATTTTTTTAACTTAGTTCTTTTTTTACAATTTTTTTTTTTAGTGTTTAGACAAGTGTTCTTGTTTTTATCTCATCTGGATTGATATATTTATCTCAGTTGATAGCTCTAGTACATCTTTTTCTAGTTGTAACTGATACATTTGCTTATAGTATACTTATTGTTCCTTATCTTTACTCTTGCATGTTTTTGGCATATACCAACTGTTTGCTCTGATATATATATATATCCTGCTTAGCTAATCAGGCATACCGTGTTGATGTATGAATGCTTTCTTTTTTGCTTGATCTGATATCTCGATACATCAACCTTTTACCTATGTGCTTAAGCTATAGAACATTTTGTGTTGAACACTCTAATACATGTTGTGTTGTCTTCAGATATATATATCAATCCGTGTGTAAGCTACTATGAAAGCATTTCATACATTTTTGTTTTCAAAAATACATGCTTTGTACTAATGAGAAAAGTTTCTTAGCTCATAACACAAAGCTCAATATTTGCTCTGAAACATTAGAGATTAGTCCTTGTTGACCTTTAGAAACATCTTATCAAATGTAATGATAAAATTAAAATAAGGTTTCTATGAGTGTTAGAAATTTCATCAATATGCAAAGCCTGTACATGTTTTTTTTTTATCATGCATATATATACATCCATTTTTTTCAAAAATAAGTTTGGATAAAGATGTGCTAAATAAGAAATCAAATCAAAAGTAAATATCTCTTTGTATTAATCGCTTATTCAAACAAGGATTCCTTTCCAAAAGTTCACAACGGCAAAATATTCAAAGTTATGTTCAGAAAGCTTAAACGAGCATATCCTCCATTTTTGTCTTTACTCTGATAACTCTTAGAAAGTTCTCTGAGTAAATTTTGAAACCTCAAGAGAAATAATAATAGCTCTAAATTGTGTTGCACAAGGCGATAGAACCTTTTCTTACTCCTTATCTCACCTCATGAAAAGAACTTTCTAAAAATCACATCCTATGATGTTTTTAAAAGGAGGAGATTGTTAGCTCCAGAACCCTATAGAAAGCATGAATAGAATATGTTTTGAGTTATGACATAACTAATTCAGAGAAAACATTTTGAAGAATGACTAATGTGATCACATAATAAAGACATCAAACCAATTCTGAAGCAAAGATGTTCTACAACCTTCAATCACCATTGTCATGATCAAATAGATCATATACATGCCCTGATTGAAGAATGGAAGATCATTTCTTCACCAAGGAACTAATACCGCACTTCAGAAATTTCACTTCACAGTGAAACAGTGCACTCTATAGGAAAAGGAAGAAAATTTGAAATTCAAATTTAAAGTCAAACCCAGTTACAGACTAGCATGTCATTTCTTCTGCTAACCTGGTCAACTACCCTAGCTTCTAGAAGGAAGAGTTCAGAAACCTCATTCACAAAGTGAAAAGTAGTTTCTGTAGGGACCTAAGAAACTTCTATCTCATAACAACAACTTCTGCAATCGATTTGACAAAAAAACAAGCTACTCTTCTAGACTATTTTCCAAGAAACAAACAAATGATCTACACATGTGACTTGAAAAAATGATCAAGGGCAATGATCATAAATGGAAACCATCTATATATAGTGTAATGCCCCGGTTTTCTCTAACTTAGCAAAAATGACCAAAATACCCCTAAGTCATTTTTGTGTAAAAAACGAAGGCCGACCAACCTTGGCCACCCTCAAGAGGTCATTTCAATATTAGAAATGGATTGTATAAGGTTTAGAGAGCAATTCGTGTAAAAATCGCAATCTGCGATTTTCCTCATGTGAAAATGATCAAAATACCCTTGAGGTCATTTTTACCCGGAATTCGAGGATAGTCGACCGGGACCTTCCTCGAGGGGTTAGTTTGATGATTGAAGGGGATTAGATGCCTTGGAAATAATAGCGGAGGTGAAAATCTCATTTTTAGAACTTTCGGCACAAAATGACGAAAATGCCCCTGCAGCATTTTTGCACGAATTTTCAAGCCCACTGAGCCGAAAAGAGTTCTCGGGAGTTTGAAATGTCATTTTTATGTCATGCATGATAATTGTTTAAGTTCGGGTGGTCACGGGCAGTGTTTGTGTAAAATTACTGTTTTACCCCTGAAATAGCGTACTTCGGGCCTAACAACGTAATTAAGGAAACCTAAGCAATATTAGGCTCTAATCGAAGATTAATTAATTTTGAAAATTAATCTAGAGTCAAAGTAATTTATTGAGGTGAGTTAGAACATAAGATTGCATAGATAAACTCAAAACTCTTTCTTGAAGTCAAGATTCCATGTCATGGAATCTTAATAGTGTTTTCTCTTTCCAATTTCTTAAGCTAAGGAATTATGTTTGTGAGTGATTTTATTATAAAATGGGTTTTGATTTCACTAATGAAGCAAGAACACTCCTTAATCATGTCTTGGCATCCTTAATTATCCATTACCTTACCTAAACACTTAGGGGGTGTTTGGTACAATGTATTAGGCATGATAGTATAAGCTAATACTATACGTTATGCCTTTATTCGTTGTTTGGTGCAGACAACGTATTGTATTACCTTATACGTCATAACTCCCTTATACGTTAAAATACTGTATAACTCAATACAGCATGGAGAGGCCGTATTAGGCCTGATTAGCTTTTAACGTATAAGATCATTTTTTAAAAATATATTATTAAAATAAAATAATTATTAAATAAATAATAATAAAATAAAATTATTTTTAGTAAAATTATTTTATAATAAAATAAATATAAATAATATATAATATTAGTTTAGTTATATATAATAAAAATAAAAATAAAAATAATTGATAAACAATAAATAAAATAAAATAATAAATATTTAATAACAAATAAAGGTTTTAAATAAATAATAAATAGTACATAATATAAAATTATAAATTTAACTAATAAAATACATAAATAAATAATAAATAATATGTAATATATAAAAGTAAGAACTAGTAACTTAAATTTAAATAATTATAATTAAAAATATGAAATATTAAAATATATAAAATAGTTTTTATTTGTTTATATATTATTGAAATAATAAATAATTATAAAATATTGAAATAAATAATAACATTTAATAAAAATTAAATTATAGTTATAAATATTTACATAAATATAATATTTAAAAAATTATTATAATAAAAATTTCTATTTTATTATTATTTCATATTTAATTAAGATATTATAATTATTTATAAATAAATAGTATGATGTTACTGAACATAAAATTGAATGTCTGATGCAATGTTTCACCAAATACTGTATAGTATTAAAAGTTTATCAAACCTTATACTATCAGGCCTTATCCTATCAGGTCTTATACTATCAGCCTTTATCCTATCAGGCGTGCCAAACGGGCCCTTACTTACAAACTCCTAATCAAAAGCTTAATCAATGATACACCTAAACACACCTCTAAACCACAATTAGAGGAAACAAATCCCCTCCCCCATGGCTGCATAGGACCGGCCACTGCTCCTCCCACATTCATCACATGTTGAATTATTTTGCATACCAAAGGCCATGCTTTGAGCCATACCTTGCACCATGCTTTACACCATACCTAGCCATATCTTAAACCATACCTTTGAATGACCATTGGAAGAGATATTTTCTCTCCCTCATGGCTGAAAATGCTATGGCCTTCCCTCCCCCCATATACACTTTCATAATTTCAAATTTTAACACATGATATATATAGCAAAGTGTAGAGAAGTCCTACACTTTTACCATTTGCTTTTTCATTTGAGTTTGTGACCAAAAAAGCTCTTTAGTTTCTCTCAACTTGAAGTTCTTCTCCACCACCAAGAAACTCCTCCCACCACCACAAACCATCATAAACCACCTTGAACCACCACACCACCACCTCAAACCATCTCCTAAACAAACAACTTTTCCACTTCTAAGCTCAAACTCTCAAGAAAACTCATCCTCTCTTTTTATTCTCTCAAGGCCAAAACCATATAGCCACCAAGAGGAGATTTTATCTTCTCATTTCCATTCCAAAAACCAAACTTTCTTTCTTCTTGCTCAAGACTACACTTTGGTAGGGTTTTTGTTTGATGAGTTTTACTTTTTACTTGTTTTTATTTTTGGTTCTTATGAGCTCAAGCAAAGAATATTTTTGGATCTTGGGTATTATATTGTTGTTGATATGTTGATGATGGTTAAGTTTGTTTTTGGTGATTTTTACACATATTGGGTTCTTGAGTTTTCTATTCTTTTGGTTTGAAAGAGTGTTTGAACCATGGTTTGATGATGAAAGCTCTTAGTGGTGGTCTTGATGTCGCCATGTTAGAAGCCTCTAAAACCAAAGGTTTGGTTCCCTAGCTTCATTTTATTTTTGGCCAACACTTGGTTTCCTCTTAAATCTTTAGTTTTTGTTGTTGTTATGAGCTTAGATCATAGCTTGATGATGAGTATCTTTGCTGGTGGTTTGATATCACTAATCTTGAGATCTCTAGAGCACAAAGTCTTGATCTCTTTCCTTTCCATTTTCGGTTTCAAAGAGAAACCTAGAAAGAAAATGTTTTTGTTTGTTTTCTACTCTTTGTTCTTATTTTTGAGCTTGATGGTGAGTCCAAGAGATAAGGTTCTTGGAACCATGGGGTAGATGGACTCTAAAGCTCACATATATTTGAGATATATGAGGAGTAAGAAATTAATCTTGTAAGGTTCATAAGCTTTAAGTGAACAAGACATAAAATGAGTTTGCATTCATATTTACTTTATGTCAACACCTAAACCTCAAGATAAGAATAAGTTGCATAGCATATTTATTTTTGTTGTCACTTAAACCTTAAAAATAAAAATGGATTACATAGCATATTTATTTTGAGCTATCACCGCTAAACCTTGAAGATGAAATATGATGCATAACATGTTTTCAAGTTGTCACTTAAAAGATCTTAGAGCTCATGAACTTGTCCTTGGATCAAAAATGAAATTTTAAATCAAGTCTACCGTTGATGCTTATGCATTTCGGCCTTGACACCATAATAAGTTTTGAGTTGAGTTTTATTTGGTTTTATGACTCAAACCTTGTTTTCTTTGAATTTTTAAAGTTTACACTTTGATAGTATTAACACCAAGCAAAGCAAAAATGGTTTTCTTGTGAGTAAAAGGTTTATTTTAAAAACTTGATTCATGGTTTCTGTTTGGAAGTGGTTTTTGAGTATTCAAAGAGATAAAAATTGATTTAAAAGGCTCTTAGGTCTTGAATCAAGAAATAAGGAAAACTAGTATCATGGAAGTGTTGGAAAATATGATTTTTAAGTGATTTTGGAGCCAAGCTTTTGGCCAATGTGTTGTTTTTCAAAAATCTGTATGATGCTGTTTGCGTGAGTTGGAGGATGTGAAAATTGGTAATAAATATGGCAAAATTGTTTTTGGCAATTTAAGACGTACTAGAAACTTGTAAGGACCGAAAAATACGTTTTGAGACTTCTAAAAGTGAGATTTTTGTACTTACTGCCTTCGTGGGCTTTTTATGATAAGGTTTCTGTTTGAAACTCACTTTATGTGTAAAATTGCCCATTAGCAATGCTAAGAAATTAACTTGGGCTTTTTAGAAAGAAACAAGAATTTAAAAGGATCAAAGACGCGATTTCTAGAACATCGAAACACTTTGTTTTAAAATGCTTCCCTATGGTCCAGCACTTATTTGAAAATGATTGGAAGTTTATTATTAGTGAAAAATCTTTGGGGTAGATCCCCTAGGTGCTTAAAGGAGTGATTTCGGTAATTAGGTCAAGCCGGGTCGCAAGTTTTAACCTGTGTGGGACTACTATTGTGATTTCAATGAACCGGGTATGCTTTCGCATAAAATGATTGATGATGATCTTTGTGACCTTATGTATGTATGAATATCTTATGATGATGAGCATAACATGTGCATTAGCTGAGTCCAGTCCGTGATTCCGGTATACTGGGTAGGAGCATGTTTAGCTTTCAATGGAATTGATGTTGGTATGCTCTAATGAATACATGAGATTAATAAGATGAATATGTATGTAGCATGCTATGTTTATGTTAGAGTATTGAGGTGCATGATGAGTATGTGGCATGTATCAAATTTGGGGAAATTCGATTTCTAGCAGTTATGCTTCCAGATTTCCAAATTTACGAATTTAGAATAATGATAAGAATTCCTTTGCATAAAGTGTTGATTGATAGGTCATGAATGATGATTATACTTATGAATTGAAATTGCATCTCAAATTATCATGTTAAGACACATGGAAATGATCCCCTAGACTCCCCGAATTAAAGGTTATGAGGGGTGATCCGCTAAAAGACTTAAGGTGACATAAGCTATGTGGAAATGATCCTCTAAACTCCCCAAATTAAAGGTTATGAGAGGTGATCTAGAAGGACCCTTTGGACTCTCCAAATTAAAGGTTATGAGAGGTGATTTAGAAGGACCCCTTGGACTCCCCGAATTAAAGGTTATAAAAGGTGTTCCTATGCCCTCTAATCCACACTCTGGGAGTCGAGATATATTTATACTTATCTTAGGATAAGTAGAAACTAGTGACGACTAGTTAGGTATGAGCTCATAACCTAGAAAATCTCAAAAGGGAGAGTATTAGGAAGGACCCATAGATGAAAGATTTAAGAAACTCAAAGTCACCTTAGCTTATGGAAGAGAAAAGATTCATGTCATTCTATGATATCCATGTAGTCATACTTTCTTAGGTCATGCTTACTAAGTGTGTTTCTTACGATATGTAGCATGTGGTCTAAACATGCACATTTACATTGACGCATTGCATTTATCGCATTAAGAATCATGATAAAAGACACGGACCTTGGATAATGGATTTTAGGACTTAATAAAGTGGAACTTATGCATGTTCGCCTTTTATAATGAAACCCAAGGTTTCTGAGGATGTAGATGATGACACTAGGATAGGAGGATTCCCTACTGAGATTCTTTCTCACTCCCTCTATCTTTCTTTCTATCCCATCTTCAGAGGCTGATGGCGTCGTTCGTGATCTTCATTGACACCCCAGTATGGGAGGTGCACTACGACCTGGACCACCGATTGTATCACTTTGAGGGTCACTGTGTGGTTTGCATTTTTGCGTACATGGGATGCCTCTTTGCTTATCCAGTTTCTAGCTTCAGGTTCACCCCCACTTCCCCCTACGGTGATGACTTGATCTTTGAGAGTACTCGACCTCACGACGAGCAGACTCAGCGTACTCGCCCCACCGCTTCGGTAGTCCGCGACTTCCCCAACAACGTTCCCCGATCGAGGCATTCGGAGACTGACCCATCTGAGGACTCCTCCATTCACATCTACTTGCAGAGTTTAGCATCCACGCCACCCTTGGGCACGACTCGAGGCAGTGAGGACATGATGACTTAATCGAGGCTAGCTCGACGACCCGAGATGCATCCACGTTGCGGAGGCGATGTTCATCCCCCGTTCCATCTACATACGCCCAAGGTGCTTGCCCAATTCATTGGGTACATACCCCCTTCACCAAAGGATCAAGGTCGTCAGTAGATCATGATGAGGACCAGATGGAGTGCTAGAGCTGTCACATGAGGATCCCCTTTTTTATGTTGTATCTTTTGTAGGGGTGACTTTAGATATGAGCACTCATAGGGCTAGTAGAGGGGTAGCTGATGTTGATACCTAGTGTTTTGCTATTCCACGTATTTACTGCTTTCATGTATTTCCTTCTGTTATTTATTTATGTACTGGAAGTTCAACCCACTATGTATGGGTGTGACTCAGCTTATTATATGTTCTATTGTACTACAAACCATTTTATACGATAATATTTAGTGTATGAGTGTTTCATGTTTATGAATGATGCGTTTTTAACATGTGCATGTATGATCTATTTTCCTATCTACTTTGGCGGTACTTAATATTCGGGTAATGATAACAGTGCACACGGCTCATGTTTTGTTTTATGTTTTCAAAAAAATTTACCCATATTTTTCGCTAAGTATTTTGATAAAGTAATGTTAAAAGATGAGACTAAAGAGTAATAACTAATAATTAACTTTAATATGTCCTAGGTGTGTTGAGTTAAATATTAGGGTGTTACAATGTACCTCATGTGAACTTAACAACAATGTATATATATGCAAAGGATCCCTTTGTTGAGTCACCTATTATCTAAAGGATCTCCTCTTTAAGTCACCTCCCAGAACTATTAATTCCTAGAGTATGAAGGATCCCCTTGTTGGATCATCTCTCATAACCATTAATTACTGGAGTCTAGAAGATCATTTCCATGTGTGTTATGTCGCCTTAAATCTTAACATGTCATTTAGAGATGTAAACATGAGCACATAATCATGGCTATCATCATAACTTATCATTTGACATTTCATGCTCACAATTTCATAATTTTTCTAAGTCCACAAATTTGGTGGAAACCCGACAACATAACAGCTTGGAATGGAGTTTCCCCAAATTTGCTTCACACCATAGAACATATCAATCATGCATATCAATTATACATTCATAATCACAACATGCCACAAATCATCATGTATTTGATCACATAGGCATGCATTACATTCTTTGCATATATCCACATGCATGTTAGCATCAATGTCCCATTGAAAAGTAAACATGTTTTTACCCAGTATGTTGGAAATCAAGAACTCAGCGAATGCATATGCTATGCTCAACAAGATATATACAACATAATAGAAATCATTACTTGCATAATTCAAGAATCAAGCATGTATAGTCATCAATACATAATCTTGCATAATTATTTCAAGTTATATAATTTCCAAACAATTTATACGAACATAGGCTTCAATACATATCAATCACATCAATATCACCAAGTTATTGACAATTACTCTTTAGTGCTAAGACGAATCAAAACTATAATTTCTAAAAGTTTATGGGTCAAAGTGTAAATTTCTCAATTAATACATTTTCTCAAAACTAATTCATTATAAAAATCATTTTGGGCCATTGGCTAAATTTTGTTAGATTTTAGGGGTCAAAGTGCAAAGTTTCACATTTTTGACACTTAACAAGTGTCAATGCTTCTAAAAATTATTCTTACCATCATAAATGGTATTTTGAGTATATGGACACATTCAAAATCATTAGTAACTTAATCAAACCTATTTGGCCAAAATTCCATATTGAGAAGTTCAAGACAATATTTTCCATATTTTACAACGGTCTAACCTAACTCTTGTAATTATCCTTTTAAGCACCTAAGACACCAAAAATAATTTTCACAACAATTATCACTAATTTTTAAGCACATGAACAGTACCAAATAGTACCGAATAGTGTTGGAAAGAATTTGGATTTTAATTTCAAAAGCTTTAGAAATTACATTTTTTATCCTTTCTACACTAACACAAAAACGCGGAATACTGACGTAAAGTACCGACGGGTACAAAACCGTTGGTAATTCTTGACGACATTTTTGACGGGTTGACACTATTTGAGAAACAATTATGGTTGTTACGTATACCCGTCGATAAATGCTGGTGCCAATACCCGCCACTTGGCACGCATAATATCCGATGGATAAACTGACGGGTGAATTCAATAATTTGTTTTATGTAAAAAGTTACCGACAAATTTACCGATGTATGAATATTATAATTAATAATTATATTTATCAATTATATTATCGACGGAATAATTTAATATTATGTTTTAAGTTTTTATATTTTATTATACAAACTGACGGGTTAGCCGATAAGTGGTTATTATAATTATAATTATAATTATATTTATTGATTAATTTATCGACGGGTATATCTATCAGTATATTATTTTTTTATAAAGAACTAAATCATATTATTGAAATTATAATTATATTTATTAATTGCTTTACCGATGGTGTAACCGATGAATATGTATTTTTTTAATTGTTATTTTTTTAGTTGTTATTGACGCATTTATCTATGGGTTTTTGAAAATTCACAAGTTGCCGTGCAAATGATTCTAGAATGGATTTTCCGACAGTAAGGCTATCAGCAATTAATTGTTAATGAAATGCATCGTTTCACTAAACGCATACTAGTCGGTAGTCAGTGGATTTATCCCCCTGTGACCTTCTTCCTCCCTACTCATTGCAAAACCTTTCTCTCTAACTGTAACACCCTAACTTTTAACCTAATATGCTCGAGTTGCATTTCAGTTAATTATTATTTGTTACACCTTTGTTTCATAAATTAACTTATTCTTCTTTAAAATACAAGTAATAAAAATATGACTAAATTTTTTTTTTGAACTTTAAACCAAAATGTGAGCCATGTGTGTGTATAGTTATTAGTCAATACTCGCATAATAATAGCAATCATACAAACTTCATCATAATATATGTGTAAACCATAATATAATACAACATAACTAGATTAACGTATCATAATCATAACATAATGGCGACATCCTATGGACATAAAGGACTTACTAAGATATTAAGCTCAACAATAAAGGTTGAACATATAATAGTCCAAAGCTAAACATAATTATAGTAAAACTAAACTAGTCTTCGGCACATGTCCATCAAAAGACAAGGCTACAAATAGGTATAAGGGGTTGACAACTCTCAAGCTAATGCCAAAAGGAAAATTGTCTCCATGCTTCCACTTCGACCCTCTGCTTCGGTAGGTAGTCTGACTCTCATGTCCATACCTCAAAGAAAATCACAAACAACACCATCATCCACATCTTGAGACAACATAGGAGAAAGGAGAGGAATGAGAAACTTATTCAAGATTCTTAGTAGGGCTTCCCGACTCTAACACAAGTGTCATCGTTATCGTTCCCAGCCACTTCGGTTTTCATTATGAAATAGATGTACATGCATATGGTTCAATCTTAATCTTCTAAAAAATCCTTTTATTCAAAATAGGTGTCTTTTAGCGTGGGTCTTAATGTCATAAATGCAACAGATATCTCATGTATGCATGACAAAACCTCAGGAGCATAAGTAACACATGTAAATAACACAAACATATGCACAACATGTGTTGGTGGCATACAAATCTAAAACACAACTTGATGCCTAGTATATAGTAGAAGATAAGCTAAAGAACTAAAGTCACCTAGCACATATCACATGATTAAATGCACCAATGGAACAATAATGTAATATATGTATATACACATTTACTTTACTTTCTCATAATTGAACTCTCAAGTTCTTTTCTTAATGACCACCCTCTCTCATAACCATCCTAAACCAACCATCTTACCTTCCCTAGCGATTTTACAATAACCACTAAAACTTCACCTCACCGATCGCCTAGGATGAGCTCAATCTAAATAGTCATCGTTAGATTTAATATAGGGTAATAGAGGGGAATGTTGGTGAGAAAATGCACAAAAAGGGGGGGGGGATTGAATCGTGATTCCTTTTTCAAATTTTCAGACTGAAACTTTTACAACAAAACTCTATCAAGCTTTGAGCTTCAAGTACAATGGAAGATACGTTAGTTTGTTCAGAAAATAGCTTTCTGAATGAAGCAAATCAACTAAATAGATTAGTAGTAAGAGATAATAAGCAAGGTATTTATGTTGAATCAAATACTGAAAATAAAAGAGTGAAGGATAAGAAGATACTGAATCAAGAGTTTTATACTGGTTCAGCCAACACTTACCTACATCTAGTTCTCAATAACCACTGAGTTTCACTAAGCTTCATTAACCGGAGGAGACAACAATATAGGATAGTCTTTACTATAACCTTCCTAATCTCTTACCAGTGTTAGTAAACCACACTTACTAACACAACGACACCAAGTAGTTTTGCAGTAGCCTCTTCAAGCTTTCAACTTCTGATTACTACTGGATTGATGATACAATAAATTCAAGATTAATGTTTATTTTGAACAATCTTGCACTCAAGTTTCTCTTCTAATGAATGTAAAGTGATAAATCTGAAACACTTAAGTGATTCTTTCTACTGATTCTTCCTCAGAAGAACATATGAATAATTTGGTATATAGAAAGAAGATTTTAATATACAGGGAATCTAGTGGATAATTTTCATAGAGAGATTTGGAAAGATTTTTGTAACCCCCCGATTTTCTGTTAGAGTGAAAATGACCAAAATGCCCCTGAGGTCATTTTCAGCCTGGAATTCGAGGAAGGCTAACCTGGCAGTCCTCGAAGGGAAAACTCAATGTTGGAAGGGGATTAGTTGGTTTGTGTACCCTTCCGGGATTGAAAATCTCGTTTTTCGAGTTTTCGGGTCAAAATGACCAAAACGCCCATGTGGTGTTTTACCCGTTTGCAAGTGCCGGATGAACTCGAAACTTCTCCAAATGGTTTTAAAAGGCATTTTTATGTATTCTGTGACCTCAGTTTTAGTCCCGGAGGTCCCGGGCGAAATTAGTGCAAAATTACGATTTGCCCCTAGTTTTGTGTTTTTGAGCTTAATCACGTGATTAAGCAAACCTAAGCAATATTAGGCTCTAATAAAAAATTAATTAATTTCCATAATTAATCTTGAGTCAAAATAATTTATTAAAGTTGATTAGAACCTAAGAATGCTTAATTACAACTTGAAATCTTATTTTAAATTCAAGATTCATAGTCATGGAATCTTAAATAGTGAATTCTCTCTCCAATTCCTTAAATCATGGAATTGTGTTTTCAATTGTTTATTCACAAATGAATTTTAAATTCTCTAATGTGTATGAGCACTCCTAATCTTGTCATGAAATCCCCTAAACCTCATTCTTAGTTACCTAAACTTATGCTTAACAATTCCTAACCTTGTACCTAAGCTAACCTACACTTAAACCTATCATTAACACACAATTACATGGAAAATTTTTCCTCCCTCCTTGCTATCCAGGTCTGGCCAAAACATACCTTCTCAATTTCCATCACATGCTCAAATTTTTACACTCAATGAACCATGCTTCCACCTCACCATAAACCATACTTTGTCATACAAACACCATGCCTTCATCCATGCTTCATATGACCACTTCTAGAAAACTTTTTCTCTCATTTTGTGTGGCTCAAATTCATCCAGCCCTCCTTGCTTCTAGAAGAGATATTTCATTTCAAATTTAAAAGAAATTTCACTCCAAATCACCTTACTTGAAGCCATGCTTTGTATCATAACCTCCATACTCCAAACCATGCTTGAATGACATTGTGTAAGAGATATTTTTCTCTCCTCCATGCCTCAAAGTACACGGCCAGCCCCCTCCCCTCAATGAGCCTCCATTGTTTCATTCTTCTATAAATACCTTGCTTAGAAGCACTTGGAAACACTTTAGATCATTTGCAAAGTTTTAGTTTCCAAGCTTTCTTGAGTTCTTTTCTTTCCTCTCAAAGAGTTCTTAGAGTTCTCCTTGTTCATCTTCATCATCCCCTCTTCATATCATCATCACATAATCTCAAACCACCATCTTACAACCTTGAATCATCATCAAACCTCTCAAAACTCTCAACCTCAAACACAACCTCACTCAAAACACATCTCCTTTCTCTTTTTCTCTTAGTGGCCGAATCATCATCATTCTTGGAGAAGTTCCTCATCTTGTTTTTCATTTCAAGTTCAAGCTTTTCATCTCCACACTTGGTAGGGAGTTGCTTTCAAAACTTTATTTTGCTTAAAAATGAGTTTCTCTAGTTTTCTCTTGGTTTCTTTTTGAGCTTTCCTTTACTTTCCTTTTCTTTTTCCATTTCGGCCTCTTGGCCTTGTTTATGTGAACATGATAGCTTGATGATGAGAGCTCCTAGATGATGATCTTGTGTTCATCTCAAAGGAACCTCTAAAGCTTGAGTTTAGTTCTTGATCTGGTAAAGTTTTGGTTTTTCTTTCCTTTTCTTGTTCTCTATGATTTCGGCCTCCATAGTTTTTCTTCAAAGGTTTTGTTAAAATTTTTAAAGTATCTCTATTTCTATTTTATGTCATGAAAGAATGTTGTTTTGGTTCATACTCTCTTAAAGTTTTACTTTCATTTAAAAGCTTGTTTCTTTGAGCTTGATGATGATGTTCAAGAACCACATAGTTCCTTTGAGAACTTAGTTCAAGAACTCTAAAGCTCTCTTTGTGATGAGATAAGTGTTGGGTTGCATCTCTAAAGTCTTGTAAGAGCTCTAGATAACCTTAAAATGAGCTTTGCATTCATGTTTACTTTTATACTTTGCACATCATATTTAGTTTTCCTTGTTATCACTAAGTACCAAGATAACAAAGGAACTTGCATAATCATGTTATATTTCAATATTTCAAGCAATGCATTATCATGTCTATATTTCAAGTCCTCACTTAAATACCAAAGATAATAACAAGTTGCATTCATGTTTATTTTATGCTATCACTTTACTTTCTAAAGGAACCTAAAATAAGTGCATGAACATGTTTATTTTATGTCATCACTTAAGTAAACCTAGAGCTCAAGGACTTGCCCATTGTTGTCTCAAACAAAGGCTTGAAATATGTATTTCCTTAGCTTATGTTTTCGGCCCCTAAGAGATTTATTGTGTACAAGAATTGAAAACTATGTTTTATAATTTTTCTAAGCTTTTATGAGTTTAAGGAATGCATAGAACTAAGTTTTATGAATTTAGGACCTCTTGAGACAAATTTGATTTAGCTACTTCCCTCATAAATATTTTGATGATTTTATATGTTAAAAATATTTATAAATGAGTTTTGAAAGTTTAAAAAAGGTTCCAAGAGAAACTAGTATTTTATGTGCTTTAAAAATTGTGTTTGATGCCTTTGTATGGAGACTTGGTTTCAGTTCTGCCTTGCTATTTTATGGCCACTGTATGTGCTGTTTGATGATGATAATATGATTAAGTTTGAGTATAATTAATGTTAAAACTCATATGTGAAAGATAAGAGAAGTTAGTAACTAGAAAAGAATTAATTTGAGAGTTTTGGATCCCTTAATATTTGAATTTTCTGGATTCTGTCCAGAAAGGTTTAGTAATGCTAATAATGGTTTTAAATTAGTTTAAATGTGTAGGAATGACTCATAATTGGTTTAGGACTTGATCTTGATGCCTTAGGAGCAAACCAGACTTAGCAAAAGGGTCAAAGTTGTGACTCCTAGGTACCCGTAAAGTATGAATGATAGATTCTACACTCTTGAGGTTTAGAAATGTTTATGATCATAGAATTGAGTGAGGAATACTTAGATGTGAGCCTATAGGTACCCGAGAGCTTAAGTTGTGATGATTTATAACTTAGATTGTGAGTTAAGGACCTTAAGGGTCAAAGCATAAAACATTAAGAGATCTTTTATTGCTTTGTAATGCAAGTATGATATGTTGTTATGCATGGTGTGATGATATATGAGTTATGATGACATGATCTTTTTATGTTGATGCTATGATGATGTGTGAATGCATGTGCTAGGATGAAACCTTTTATATGACTTTTGATATTAATTATGAAATATGAAATTGAATGTGTAAGCACATGCATTATGAGTTGATGTGGCATACTATGATGAAGTGCATAAATTTATGAGCATGATATACATATTGCATGAGGTTCCATGATGATAGTTGAGGGCATGTGTTTATGATGCATTCTTGCATAACACACCGAGACGCATTTCTCCTACCTCGGTAAGGAGATAACAAAACCGTGAGGGTATGGTAGATGCAGCCTGCCAGAGCAGACAAATTTATTGTGCACTAGATGCCATAGATGCATTTCGAAGAAGGAAATAACCCTAACCCGCACTCTGGGAGTCGGTGTATTAGGTGACCCTTATGCCCCTAACCCGTACTCTAGTAGTCAGGATTCTATCTCATGGTTCGTTTATTCAGATAATGAGTTGGAAACTAGTGATGTGTTACCCCCTCTATTATTCCCCACATTAAATCTAATGACGACTAGTTATGATTGAGCTCATTCCTAGGCGATTAGGTGAGACAGAGTTTGGGGACCATGATAAAAATTGCCGGGGCGGTATGTTGGTTGGATTTAGGTGACCATGTTTAAGAAGGTGGTCTTTGAGAAAAAGAACTTAAAAGTTCAAGCATGAGAAAGAGATATGATGTTTTAAAGTCACACAGTTATGAGAAAAGAAGGAGTTTTATATGCCACTTGTATGTTAATGTTTATCTTGATATTGTGTTCTATCGACTGTTTGCATAAAGTATTGTCATGCATTCATCCAATATCTATTGCATTCATATCATTAAGATCCATACTAAAAGACACCCACTTCGGATAAATAGATTTGAGAAGTTTAAAATTAAACCTTATGCATGACCACCTTTTTATAATCAAAACCGAAGTGGCTGGGGACGATGACGATGACACGCGTGTTAGAGTCGGAAATCCCTACTGAGAATCTTGAATAAGTTTCTCATCCCTCTCTCTCTTTTCTTCCGTGTCGTCTCTAGACGAAGATGATGGTGTATCTCGTGACCTCTACTAAGGTGTGGGCGTAGGGCATGCGCTACGAGTTGGATCAGTAGGATGGAATGGAAGCGTGGAGATGCCGTTTTAGATTTATATACCTATAGATATGTATTTCTTTTGATGTGACAATAGGACTATGATAGTCATAAATTATGTATCTATGATAATACATTTATGATGTGATGTAATGAACAATGTTTGTGTTTTGTGACCATGAATGATATGATATCCCTTTTCTATGTTAGTCTTCGTTACGTCATACGCAGCTCTCACTTTGATTTTATGTTTCAAAAAAAAAATTTCCCGTATTTCTGCTAAGTATTTTCATAAAAGAATGAGACTAGGAAGTAATAACCTAATGATTAACCTAATGTGTTCTAGAGTATTGGGTTAAAAATTAGGATGTTACAATTTTCAAAGTGTTTTTTCTCTCTTTTTCGTCTCTTATCTTTTGAAGCTCAGTCATTTCCATTTATAAATGATTTCCCTTTGTTACCGTTGCCCCTAATCTTCCAACCAACCAACACAAGTCGAGCATCAAATTGAGTATTGTAAACATAATCTAGAGGAGTAGTTCGTCTAGTGTCAGAGTTCTTTTTCAGACGCCGTTAATGAGTTGAGGTTTCAGAAGTCTATTAGAAACCGCTTTTCTATTTTCTGAACATGGTTTTTGAGCTCCTTAATAAGCCTTCCTTTGTTGATTGAGGGTGCTAAAGAGATGATGTTCTAGTTAAAAGAAACTGAGTTGACTTTGATTTTGAATTTCAAATTTAATAGCTTTCCCTCCCTTTTTATGATGCGAACTTTTTGAAGAGCGCTACTAGTTCCTTGTTGATTCATTTGTCTTCTGATCTTCAATCTTGACTTTTTGATAATGAATACTCCACGATTATGATTAGAAGATTGAATAACATATTGCTTCCAGCTTTTGTATGTTATCATCATTGTATCCCTTCTTTTTGAAATTCAATGTTACTTTTTTATGGCCATATCCTTGATCCCTTGATTCTGTTATAATGAGCTTGCTTCTTTGATCACATAATCACTTTTTTCTTGATAAATTTCACTTCATCTGAATCTTTCCTCTTCCCATGAGAAAAACATGTTTGCACCTACGTAGTGAAATTGTTTCCACTTAATTCCGATAGTGCATCTCGAAGTCACCTGTTAAGCTTTATCAAGAAACTCAAGGTAATCATTAATCATTCTTCAAAGTATTTTCTTTAAATTGGCTTTGTTTTCAATTAAAACATTAAAGATCATACTTTCTGAAGGGTTTTGGAGTTTACAATCTCCCCCTTTTTGATGATGACAAACCAACTTGAAGAAATCTTTTGAAGAGACGTTGAAAGAAATACAACAAAAGATGAATCAATAAATTTCATTTTCTTTTAACACTAATTGATTCTCAAATCTTAGTCAGCCCCTTTTTTTAAGGCATGATTGGATATGTTCTTAGAGAATTTTGAAGCCTTAAGTTGACTTAGATTAACATTATTTGTTTTGTGATGATTTTTTTGACTTAGATGAGAAAACTTCTTTAATTTGTATCACAAAAATACTAAAGCAGATATCATCGTTCGAGTTCAATTTTACCAATTAGCTTGATTTCAGTCATGAAGTGACTTTCTAACATTTAAGTGTACTAGAGTAGCTTGACAGATATATTTTTGAGAAATACATTCCTTATTCAGCATTATCCTTTGGAGTATATGATATGCATTGTATGCTGATGTTTTTGAATGTTTCTTTGAATAACTCCCCTTCAATTCTTACTCCCCCTATTTTTCATAAGATTTTCATTTTTCTTCTCCCCTTTTGTCATCATCAAAGAGGAGGTGTGCTGCAATTTTGGAGTAATTTTACTAATACCGTTGAAGGTGAAGTACCCATAATCGTTTGAGTAGTTGAGGGTCTTATGAGGTTTAAAAAGGCTTTAAGTTCAACAGACTTTTAAAAGTATAGAAGCATTCTTCAGCTAAAGGTTTAGTGATTATGTCAGACACTTGGTCTTCAGTGCTAATGAACATTAATTTAACATCTCCTTTCTGAACATGATCTCTAATGACATGATGTTTTGTATCAATGTGTTTCGATCTGGAGTGCTGAATGGGGTTTTTAGCTAAATTTATAGCACTAGTATTGTCACAGAAGATTAGGATTTTGGAATAACTTAAGTGATAGTCCTCTAGCTGGTTTCTGATCCATAACATCTGAGTACAGTAATTTGCAACTGCTACATATTCTACTTCTGTAGTAGAGAGAACAATGGTATTTTGCTTTTTGCATGACCATGTGATCATGTTATTTCCAAAGAAGCAACAACAGCCGATGGTGCTTTTTCTTTCTACTTTACCTCCCGTGAAGTCAGCATCACAATAGCCTGTAATGTCACAAGATGTACCTTTCTCATACCATAGGCCAAGATTAGTAGTGCCTGATAAATATCTGAAGATTCTTTTAACGGCATTTAAATGTGATTGTTTTGGATTTGATTCGAATCTAACACATATTCCCACACTTAATTGAATGTTCAATCTACTAGTTATAAGATACAACAGTGACCCGATCATTCCTCTATAACTACTTTCTGATACTTTTTCACCATTTTGATCACCATCAATGGTTTGTGATGGATGCGTAGGAGTACTTATTGGTTTTGCTTCATAAAGCAAATCTATGAGGGGTGCCCAATTAGGCCCCAAAGCAGACAATATCTGCATGTCGAGTGTTACAGAACTTACACTGGGGACGGCGATATGTAGTGCACCCAGACGTGACAGATGTTATAGATGGTATCAAAGCCAATCATGGGATCAGTGTGCTAGATAGTGAGGACGCTGGGCCCCTGCTAGGAGGGGTGAAATTAGTCCCACATCGGCTGGGGAGGGGAACGAAGCATGCCTTATAAGGGTGTGGATACCTCCCCCATGCAGATGTGTTTTTCCCTTAAGAGAGGGAAAAAGCAAATCCGTGAGGGGCTCCCAGTTAGGCCCCAAAACCAACAATATTTGCATGCCGGGTATTACAGAACTTACACTAGGGACGGCGATATGTAGCGTGCCCAGATGTGACACATGTTACACATGTGAAACTTTTTCAAAAGCTCTTTTGTATATTTTTCTTGATAGATCAGAATTCCATCCTTTTGTTGCTTTATTGCAAAGCAAGGAAAAATTTTAGCTCACCCATCATACTCATTCCAAATTCACTCCGCATTAGTTTTGAAAAACTTTCACAAAGAGAATGATCAAAGACTCCAAATATAATGTCATCAATATATATTTGAACTATCAGAAAGTGTTCTTTAAACTTAAGAGTAAATAAGGTTGTGTCAACGTTATCTCTTTTGAACCCGTTCTTTAGCAGAAAACTGCTTAACCTCCCATACTAAGCTCGAGGAGCTTGCTTTAGTCCGTAGAGAGCTTTTGTTAATTTAAAGACATAGTTTGGAAAGTCATCACTCTCAAAGCCCGAAGGTTGTTTCATATATACTTCTTCAGAGAGAAAGCCATTTAAAAAGGCAGACTTGATGTTCATCTGGTAGATAGTGAATCCTTTGTAGGCAGCAAAGGTGAGTTACATTATGATGGCCTCCAATCTAGCAACTAGTGCGAAAGTCTCATCATAATCAATTCCTTCTTGTTAATTGTAACCTTGTGCAACCAGTCTTGCTTTATTTCTGATAACTCTGCCTGCTTCATCTAATTTATTTTTAAAGACACATTTCATTCCAATGATAGTTTTTCCATTTGGTCAAGATTCCAGACTTTGCTTTTCTCAAATTGATCCAACTCTTCTTGCATGGCCTCCACCCATTCTATCACTTAAAGTTTTTTCAATGCATGCAGGTTCAATGGTAGAGATTAGAGCATAATTCGAAGTATTTCTTAGAGAGGATCGAGTCGTTACTCTCTTAGAAATGTCTCCTATAACATAATTCTAAGAGACAGTTTTAAGGTTAGAGACTCCTTTGTAGTTTCTGTGCTTATGATTCTCTTCAGTTCCTTTTTCATCCTCAGGTTGCTCTTCCTCCTATTCAGAATTATTTCTCTATGACAGCTTTGGTGTGTTGAGCATATTTTCTAAAGAATATGAATCCTAGAGTCTACTTTCTGGTGTTTTTATCTAATTGAATTTTGAGTCTTTTCCAAGATTTAATCTTTCAAGAGCTTCCTCCAGATCATCTGGGTTATCTTTAAAATCTTTCCTGAGCTCCTTGAACATGATATGAATTGTTTCTTCTACACATAGCGTTCTCTTGTTATATATCCTGTAAGCTTTAGAAACAAATGAATATCCTAGAAAGACACCATCATTGGATTTTGGATCAAACTTGGCAAGTTTGTCCCTGTTGTTACAGATAAAGCATGATGAACAAAATATATGAAAATATGAGATGTTGGGTTTTCTACCCTTCCAGAGCTCATAGGGGATATTTTTTAGGATTGGTCTTAGATAGATTCGATTTTGTATATAACATGACGTATTTACCACTTCTGCCCAAAATCATTTAGATAAGCCACTTTCTAAAATCAATGTTCAGGCCATCTTTTAAGCTTCTATTTTTCCTTTCAGCAACCCCATTCTGTTGGGGAGTTTTGGGTGTAGCGAACTTATGAAGGATGCCATGTTTTTCACAAAACTCATTAAATATATGATTTTAAAATTTCCTTCCATGATCAGATCTGATAGAAATGATTTTCAAATTCTTTTTAGTGCAAACATGTTTTATAAAAACTTTGAACCTTTCAAACACCTCATCCTTAGAAACCAGGAAGAACACCCAAGTAAATCTTAAGAAGTCATCTACAATGACTAGACAATATCTTTTACCGACAAGACTAGTCATTTAAGTTAGGCCAAAAAGATCCATACGAAGTAATTCCAATGGTTTAGTGGTAGATACCACATGTTTATTGTGGAAAGAAGCTTTAGTTTGCTTGCCTTTTTCACAAAAATCACAGGCTGAATCCTTGTCAAACCTTATCTTTAGCAACCCTTTAACAAGCTCTTTCTGAGATAGCTCAGAGATAAGCTTCATGCGAGCATGCCCAAGCTTCTTATGCAATAACAACTTGTCATCCATGAAGGATGCCAGACATTTTACATCTTAATCTTGAAGATCATCTAAGAGCAACACATAAATGTTATCATGCCTTTTCCTGGACAGTATAACATGACCTAAGATAGGACTAACTATTTTGCAATTATAAGCATTAAAAATAACGTTAAATCATTGACCATAGAATTGACTTATGTTGAGTAGATTGTGAGCCAGACCATCAATAAATAATACATTAGAAATTTGTTGAGAATCATCCTTATCAATGTTTCGAATACCCGTCATTTTCACTTTACCTCCATCAGCAAATTTTACTGATCCAGAGTTCTTTGGTTTGAGATTTTTGAACCATTTTCTAGGCCCAGACATGTGTCTGGAATAGCCACTGTCCATGTACCATTTGTTGTCAGATTCTATGTGTTCTCAAGCACACTACACTAAACACATTTTTCAACGTAGGTACCCAGACTTTCTTGGGTCCTTCTGAGTTAGTATCGTAAGAACATGGTTTTCCAATTCTTCTGACAAACTTCCTTCTCATGAAGCATCTGTCAGGAGGATGTCCCCTTTTGTAACAGACAATATAGGAGACTTTGTTTCTAGTTTTATTTGGTTGAAATACCTTTCCTTTTCCTTTTTCAACTTCTTTATATCCTAATCCAGTTTTCTGAAAGTATGGCCTTTATCCTCCAAGCATTAGTTTAAGATTTTTTGGGCCATTTACCAATTTTTCTAGATCAGACTTTAAAAGTATAATTGTTTTCTCTAGTTTAGACATAGTTTTCTGATTTTCTTCACAATCTTATGCTAACTTGATTTTTGAGACGTTGAGTTCATTGTTTTCCTTTTGTAATTCCTTCTTTTCACATTGCAAATTTTTAGCTTCTGTTTTGGCCATTTGAAGTTCTACAACAATTTCTTTATGTTTTTTCTTTAGATTTAGATAATGAGAGGAAATAGTTTGAGTGTTCTTAAGCAATTCTTCATATAAAGCCATTAATTCATCATAGGATAGATTTTGGTCAGAATCACCTACCTCGGATTCATCCTCTAAGTTATAGCTAGCCATGAAGCATAGATTGGCTACATCTTCTTGTCCTTTTGAGCTTTCTGTTCCCTTGTTTTCTTCATTAGAGTCCCTTTGTCTTGTTAAAGAGGTTCTTTTGTGTACCTTTTAGTTTGGGACATTCAGGTCTAAAGTGACTTTTTTCTCCACAACTAAAGCAAATAATTCTATCTGGCTTTATGTTACCTTTTCTATCCCTCATTGTGTCTTCTTTTGAACTTTCCTTTACAAGCTCTTGACATCTTTCTTACTAACATGGAGATCTCATCTCCATCATCATCTTCAGTGTCATCGTCAGATTCATCCTCTTTATTAGAGGTTTCAGTGATTTTCATTGCCTTCCCTTTGCTTGATTTAAGATGGGAAGACTTTAAGGTCATGGACTTGCTTTTTTTCATGGATTCACCATGCATCTCTACCAATTGTACCTAATGAGTTCTGAGGGATCCAATAAGTGCATCCAAGCCCAAAGTTTGAAGATCTTTGGCTTCAGTGATGGCTGTTATTTTAGGCAACCATTTTGCGAGGAGGCTTCATAAGATTTTTCTAATAAGTTCAGAGTTAGAATATCTTTTGCCAAGACTTTTCAGTTGATTTATGATATGCATAAATCTTGTGGTCATATCATCAATGCTTTCCTGACCAATCATTTTAAAAATTTCATACTAGTGAACTAGCATGCTGATCTTTGTCTCATTGACTTGATCAGTTCCTTTATATAGCATCAGCAATCTATCCCATATTTCTTTTGCTGTGTCACAGGCAATAATTTTATCATATTCAGCTTTACTTAGTGCATAGGTTAGTAGATATTTTATGAATAACTCCATGCGATCTCTCCAGTAGGCAGAGTCTCCACCATCAAAGAATGGTGGTCTGTTGATCGAGTGTCCTTCTGCTATATGAAAGCTTTGTGCCATTTTATCTTTGGATCTTTTTCCTCTACAGTGATTAGAATGCTCAACCCCTTAGAGGCAAAGCTCTGATGCCAACTGTTGGTGAGAAAATGCACAAAAAGAGGGCGTTGAATCATGCTTTCTTTTTCAAATTTTCGAACTGAAACTTTTACAACAAACTCTATCAAATTTTGAGCTTGAAGTGCAGCAGAAGATAGGTTAGTTTATTCAAAAAAAATAACTTTTTGAATTAAGTAGTTCAACTAAACAGATTAGCAATAAGAGATAATAACCAAGGTATTTATGTTGAATCAAATATTGAAAATAAAATAGTGAAGGATAAGAAGATATTGAATAAGGAGTTTTATACTGGTTCGACCAACACTTGCCTACATCCAGTTCTCAGTAACCACTGAGTTTCATTAAGCTTCCTTAACCTGAGGAGACAACAATACATGATAGTCTTTACCGTAGCCTTCCTAAGTTCTTACCACTATTAGTAAATCATACTTACTAAGACAACAACAACAAGTAGTTTTGCAATAGCCTCTTCAAGCTTTCAACTTCCAATCACTACTGGATTGATGATACAATAGATTCAAGACTAATGTTTATTTTGAACAATCTTGCACTCAAGCTTCTCTTCTAATGAATGTAAAGGGATAAATCTGAAGCACTTGAGTGACTTCTTTCTACTAATTCTTCCTTAAAAGAACGTATGAACAATATGGTATATAGAAAGAAGATTTTAATATACAAGGAATCTACTGATTCTCTCTTTTTCGTCTCTTATCTTTTGAAACTCAGTCATCTATATTTATAGATCATTTCACTTTGTTACCATTGCCCCTAATCTTCTAACCAACCAACACGTGTTGAGCATTGAATTGAGTATTGGAAACATAATCTAGAGAAGTAGCTCATCT
The DNA here is from genome assembly GCA_031216105.1 of Dalbergia cultrata. Taxonomy (NCBI): domain Eukaryota; kingdom Viridiplantae; phylum Streptophyta; class Magnoliopsida; order Fabales; family Fabaceae; genus Dalbergia; species Dalbergia cultrata. Next base: position 513,523 of record JAVHNL010000113.1, on the reverse strand, counting down.
AGTGTCAGAGTTCTTTTTCAAAAGCCATTAATGAATTGAGGTTTCTGAAGTCTATCAGAAATTGCTTTTCTATTTTCTGAACATGGTTTATGAACTCTTTAATAAGTCTTCCTTTGTTGATGAGGGTGCTGAAGAGATGAGGTTCTAGTTAAAAGAGACTGATTTGACTTTGATTTTGAATTTCAAATTCAATCGCTTTCTTTCCCCTTCTATAGTACGAACTTTCTGAAGAACGCTGCTAGTTCTTTGTTGATTCATTTGTCTTCTAATCTTTAATCTTGACTTTTTGATAATGAAAACTCCACGGTTATGATGATTGAAGATTGAATAACACATTGCTTCCAGCTTTTGTATGTTATCATCATTGTATCCCTTCTTTCTACAGTTCAGTGTTACTTTTTGACGATCATATCCTTGATCCCTTGATTCTGTTACAATGAGCTTGCTTCTTTGATGCACACGATCACTTTTTGCTTGCTAAATTTCACTTCATCTAAATCTTTCCTCTTCCCATGAGAAAAACATGTTTGCACATGCGTAGTGAAATTGTTTCCACTTAATTCTGATAGTGCATCTCGAAGTCACCTATTAAGCTTTGTCAAGAAACTCAAGGTAGCCATTAGTCATTCTTCAAAGTATTTTCTTTAAATTGGCTTTGTTGTCAATCAAAACATTAAAGCTCTTACCTTCTGAAGGGTTCTGGAGTTTACAGGGGAAACACATCACTTTCTTACTTTAACGTAACTTTCTTATCATGAGTATGCAACTTCTTTGGATCACCTTTTGATAAGCATTAATTTCTGAAGTCTAAAGGATCATTTACATGTGTCTTATGACATCTTAAATTTTAGCATGTTATTCAGATATGCAAACATGAGCATACAATCACAACTATTATTATGACAAATCATTTAACATTTCATGTTCATAAGGCTCATAATATTTCCTAAGTCCACAAATTTGGTGAAAATCCTGTAGCATAACGGCTGAAAATGGAGTTTCTCCAAATTTGCTTCATGTCACAATGTAACATCCCCTGCTGCTTTTTGGATTGATGACTGTCCCCACAAACTAACACGGGTCGCTTCAGCATGCTTTGTCGTCACTCACACGCTTCCTGTGAAAACTTTCCAAGAGGTCACCCATCCCAAAATTTTTAACTCTATCAAATGAGCCCAAAACTTTATGTCAAAATTTAGGGTTCAACTTCAAGATGTCCTCAACCTTTTGTACAAATTTCAGTTCAAACTTTGGTCATTTGCTAGGGTAACAAAATTAGACAATTTCAGTGTTCCAAAATTAGTTGTTCAAACAAATCAAACATTAGTCTAGATTTTATATTTTTAGAAAATAGTAAAAGTCATTTTTAAAACCCAAAAAAATCATGAAGTTGCCTTAGGATGTTACCTTCAACATATAATTTTTCTAGCTCACAACAACATCTACAAATACACCAAAAATTCATGGTCCATAACATGTCAGTCAAATTCGAGAATTTCAGCAACATGATTCAAAATTTGTTTTGCCAAAATGGGTTTCCTAACATGATCCAAACACTCCACCAAAATTAACACATCTATATCCATGTATAATCAGACAATAAATCGAAAAATTTAGAACTCAATCAATTATAAAAATTTAGAGTAAAAATTGAAAGAAAAGTGGATGAAATAAGCCCTACTCTTTGGAGGTTTAAAGATCTTGGCTCCAAGGATGTTCCAAGAATGATTTTGCCTACCTCAAGACTCCCAAATAGCATCTAAACCTTCCTAAAACAGTGAAGGATGATATCTAAGGTGAAATATTGGATTTTCAATTAGTTAGTTTTGTAGGTATTGATGTGTGGAACAAGTTTAGTAAAGGAAGTTTATAGCTTTAATGAGCATAGGACGTGAGTTTTGAGCTTTGAATCAAGCCTTTCATGGTTTTTGTGAAATAAAAATGGAGTTCTCTATCTTCCCATATGCTGGCCGAGAATGATGATGAAGTAGAGTGATAATGTTGGCTTTTTAATGATATTTATCAAGTTGTAATAATTATTTAATATATAATCTAATTCTTTTCAAAAAGAATATAAGATGGATGGCTAGGATTTGATCTCGGAAATCAAGATTGAATCTTAGCCATCCACTTGGTTTAAATGGATAGACATTATCCAAATCTTATGGATTAAGCTTTCTTTCGGCGTAAAAATCGCACACCGAAATTTTACTGAACGATTAAAAGAGTGCACGCGGGTAATCAAATATTGCCCAAAAAATCATTTCAGGTATAAAACCTTTGTTTCTACCCATTTCTAATCTCAATCCTATAATTTCTCACTTTCAGGCATCCCCAATTCTAGGGTTTCGGCCGTCCCAATGGGCCTGTGGGGCCCACAAGTTATTATTCATTTTTTTTACAGATCCATTGGATCGTCCTCATCATTTCTGTGTTTGTCAAATTTTTGAAATTATGAGTAGAAAAACTAAAATTAATTTTTATATAATTTTTTGGGGTGTTACACGCAAAACCTATCAATGCATCTCAATCATTCATTAACAAGTACCACATTCCATAATTCTTCGTTAGTAATATATTGGAAAGTAAGCATGCTCTTACCTAATATTCCAGAATCATGGGCCAGACTCAACTAATGCATATGCTATGCTCAACATGATTTATACATACTAGTAATCATTACTTGCACAGTTATCTCAAGTCATAGAATCTCCAATTAATTCTTATGTAAATAGCCATCAATACATAACAATTACATCCATAAGAGATCCATTGGCCCAAAGTACTAAAATGGTAAGTCCAAAACCCGATTTTCCGCATTTTGCAAAATTGTTGAATCTAACACTTGCAATTATTCTTTTAAGCACCTAAGAGGCCAAAAATAATTTTTACAATAATTTTCACTAATTTTTGAACTCATGAACAATACCAAATAGTGCTGTACAGTTTGGGCAGTGTTAAAAAAAACAATTTCTGCATTCTAGAAGTTACGTTTTTTACCCTTTTTAGTTACCATTTTTTCCTAAGGTGCTAGAAATAATTACAACCACAATTAATAATAATTTTTACACATTTAAACCCTTCCAAATAGCATCACACATAATTTATGAAGTCAAAATAGTAGCCATAAATTTTAATTTCTAAGAGTTCTAGAAATCAAATTTTTACTTCTTTCTAGTTAGTAGTTTTTCTCAAAAATTATTCTTAAGTCTTTGGAAACACTTAAAAGCTATTTTATCTCTTTGAAAACTCAAATAATGACCTCTAAAATAGAATCATAAGATAAAATTTCATTAATAAGACTTTTGTTCATAAAAATCACATCTTTACTATCTTTTGAGTTTCCAACTCTTTCAAAAATTCCTTTATATAATCAAGGCACAAGGTTTGAACCTAAAAAACAAAATAAAATCCTTTACAAGTCCAACCTCATGGGATGGCTAAATGGATGCACAAAAAATATGGCCATGATACAAAAATTTATTTAAGATCCCAGGGCAAGTCTTAAGTTTTAGAGATTTAGGTGATGACTTGAATCAAACATACTATGCAAGTCCATTTTATTCTTCAAGATTGAAGGTCATGACTTGGAAATAAACATGAATGCAAGTCCATTTTTATCTTCAAGATTTAAAGATTTAAGGTGATGACTTGAAAATAAATATGATATGCAAGTCCATTTTTATCTTCAAGATTTAAGGTGATGACCAAAAAATAAACATGAATGCAAGTCCATTTTCATCTTCAAAGATTTAAGGTGATGACTTGAAAATAAATATGAATGTAAGTCCATTTTTATCTTCAATGTTTAAGATGATGGCTTGAAAGTAAACATGAATGCAAGTCCATTTTTACATCTTATTAAACTCAAAGCTCAATACTTTACAAGATGAAACTCTTGTCCCCAATCAATCTTAAACATAGTGAGCTTTAGTCCCTAATTACCATGGTTCCAAGAACCTCATTTCTTGCACTCACCATCCAGCTCAAAAAGAAACAAATCAAAGAAACACAACAAGCACTTTATTTCTCATATTCTCTTGGAACCAAAAATCGAACCTTGAGCTCTAGAGGTCTAATACATGGTGGTTTTGCAACCATCATCATCAAGCTTTGGTCTTGAACAACAATGAAAAATATTCAAAGGAACTGATAAGTATTCTATTTTCTCATTCTTTAAATCCAAAAAAAGGAACTAAACCTTAGGCCTTAGAGGTCAAACACATGGTGGTATCAACCCCACCATCAAGATCACTCATCATCAAGCCATGATTTTTAACCATCCAGCAACAACAAAATCGAAAAAGGAATGAAGGAAAGCTCAAAATCAAAATGGAAAGAAAGAAAAGTGCAACAAATCAACCATTCATCATCATCAAAATTGAAAATGAGAAGAAAGAAAAAAAGAAGAAGAATTTGTCCATTTATCCATTATCAAAATAAAAATAAAGAAAAAAGAAGAGAAAGAACTCAAAACAAAATCCCTACCAAGGTTGTTTCGTAATTGGAAATGAGAAAGTTTGATCCTTTATTTTGAAATGAGAAGAAAAAAAATCTTCTCTTGGAGCTCTTGATGGATTCGGCCAAGAGGAAGAAAAATAAGAGGAGGATTTTTCTTGTGTTTTTGTGTTTGGGAATGGAAAAGATATGTGTTTAGAGGTTGATCTATGGTGGTGTTCTGGTTGTTTGATGTTTGTAGCTTGTATGGAGATCAAGAATGAGGTCTCTTGAGGGTGGAGGAAGAAGAAGATGAAAGCTCTTGAGAGAAAAGAGAGCTTTTTTGATAACTTTTGAGAAAGACTCAAAAGAAAAAAAGCAAATGGTAAGAAAATGAAATTTTTGGGAGTGTATAAGTGTTAAAAATTTGAAATATGAGACAGAAATAAGGGAAGGACAGATGTTGCCTTTGGGGAGGAGGTAATTTTTCATTTTCATGTGTGTTAGGACATGAATTAGAGGTAGATTTAATTAGACAAAGGGTTGGGGATTGGTAATTGAGTGTTTGAGTTAGTAACAATGTGTTTAAGCTTTTCAAGACATGATTAATGAGTTGTCTTGTAAACTTAGTTGAGTTAAACTCAATTAAACTAGCCCATTGAGAATAGCCTAGATCAGCCATCCTCGATTTCCGGGTAAAAATGACCTTAGGGGCATTTTGGTTATTTTACACATGGGAAAAATCAGGGATTGAGATTTTCGCAATCTAAACTACATATATCCTTATTCTAACATTAAATTACCTATTAAGGTCAGCCTGGATTGGCTGTCCTTGATTCTCATGCAAAAAGACCTTACTGGTATTTCAGTCATTTTGCAAAGGTGGAAAAATTAGGATGTTACACTAAGCGTGGCGCCGTTGCTGTGTTTGCCTCCAGTCGCCACCACTGGAGCTCCGTTCAAGAAATGAAGGCCACCATTATGATCTATGGGCTTTGGTGAGCATTTTAATCGACTTAGTTTTTTAATTTGGTTTACTTTTTTTTATTCATTTATGGGTGCCCATAGTAGTGTGTTTTGTTACACTGGGGAGTAATTATTGTTGTTAATTTGTTAATGTATGAGTTATTCTTGAGGGTGATAGTGATTATCAACTGTGGGATCGGTTTACTATTCTTATTGTTTATGTTATTTTATGGTTTTTCATGTATATAATTGTGTTGATTTAAATATATCATATTAGATTTTCAGGATTGGATTTGATTGGACGTCAAGAGCTTTACTACATTTGGTATTATTTTTTTACTGCTATAGAGGTTAGTAACTCAATCTTTGTTATTTATATCGTTTAATATATATGTAGGATATATAGAGACTTATGTTTTCTAGGATAAAGTTGTAGGAAATAGGGATTGCATGACTGGGCGGAAGGGCGTAGAGGTCCTTCCCCGACTTGTTTGATTTGTTTGTTGTGGGATTCTTTTTGTTTACAGATATTGCAGGATGCATGTTGTGGAGTTATAAGGGAATGCACAATAGAACGATTTTTAGGATTATGTGAATTGTATATAATTATTAGTATGTTATTGTTTCACTATATTTATTTTGTTGTTGAACTTTATAATAATATCTATAGTTGTTGAATTGGCTGATATCTAACGATGAAAGCTCCTAATTTAAGGGGAGATGCTGTCAAAATTTTATTAATTTTTTTTAGGAATAACATATTAAATAAAAGTAACTATATTAAGAAAAACTTTAAAGCAATTGAATTTGTTTGAAAAAATGTATTTAAATAAAATTTAAAGACTAATTGATTGTGTTTTAAAGGTCGATAAAAAGAAATATCTGATGACAGATGCTTTTAAATTGAGCGGAAATGCTATCGAAATTTTGTGAAAATTCTTGTTAGGAATATTAGATTAAATAAAAGTAACTATATTAAGAAAAACTTAATATGCAATTTGTAACACCCTAAATCTTAACCCAAGACTACTAGTATGTACTTAGGTTAATCTTTAGAATATTACCTCTTGGTCTCATCTTTTACTTAGAAAATACTTAGCGGAAATATGGGTAAAATTTTTCTTTTTGGAATTATAATCAAAGTGAGAGCCACGCACGAATCTTTAAGGGGAAGCATAGCGAAACATATAAGCAAAGTATAAAGAAACACATCATATCACGGAGACATCAACTGAAACATAGATATGTATATATATATTGTGCCTACCCAAAAGGGCAGGACTATTCAATACATCGGGAAGCGGAATACAACTGAAATGCAATACAAGGAAATCATAAAAAGAAAATACAAGAGAAACAACACCCATACCCATGTGCACCTAGAGTAGACAACCTCATATACAAAAGAAGGTTTGTCCTCAACTATGTGGCGTGTGTGCACTAACTACTACCCCTCCTATGTCTACTCGCTGGTCAGAATCGTGGGTCGAGTCAATCCACCGACGAATCTCGTGGGAGTGGTCAAGCGCATCATCGGGCATGTCCACCACGCAGGGCGCATAGATGGCCGACGAGCCAACCTCGGTGGATCACCGCCTCCTCACTCCCGACCCTCATCGGTGGGGAGCGGACCGAGCTCCAACTGTACATGTGGGATGGCGGGTCCTCGGATGGGTCCGTCTCTGAGTACTGGGTACACGGCACATACTCGGGGTAGTCGCGTACTGCTGATGTCTCGGGCTCCATACAGAGAATCTGCTCATCGCGTGGTCTAGCTCGCTCAAAAATCCCATTATGACGGTAAAGAGCAGTCGGGGTAAAACGGTAACTCAGGACTAGGTGTGCGAAGGGCCGTCCCATGAACATGAATACTCTGACAGTGCAGCGACCCTCAAAATGGTATGACCCGAGTGCCGGGTCATGGTGCAGCTCCCATACCGGGGTGTCGATGAAGAGTACGAATGTCGCCATCTGAAGAATCTTTCTAAAAGAATTCTCAGTAGGGTTATCCCTACCCAGGTGACATCGTCACATCCTCAGGAACCTTGGGTTTATTTCTAAAAAGGTATGCATACATATAAATTCCTTTTAAGTTATTTTTCCAAAGTGTTATTTATCCAAGGTCCATCATATTTTACAATGCGTCTTATAGCTAAGCATAAAATATACTAATGATATGAGTGCATCATAAATGTAAACCAAACAATAGAACAATTAAGAAACATCATGACATTGGCATAAGTATAGTATATGTGACATTGTTAACTTTAACTTTCATCTCATGGGGCCGCCCTAAAACATCTCTAGGTTATGAGCTCATACCTTAACTAGTCGTCACTAGTTCTTACTTATCCTATGATAAGCGTAACATATACATAATCCTGACTTAATAGTGCGGGCTAGGGGGCAATTAAGGATCACCTCTCTTAGGGTCATTTCCTCTTTGAAATGCTCTACTAGCAACTAGTGCATCGTAGTATTGTCCGCTTTGGCAAGCTCTATGTCAATACCCTCACGGATTTGTTTTCTTGGGGGTGCTCGGCTAAACCGGTGTCACCCAAGAAGGCGTCTCAGTATTGTGTCACATTTAAATTCTCATAAAGTGTCAATTCACATATACATCATATAAATCTTTTTCATAGCATATATATCATCACAAGAAACTTCTTCATAGTGTATGCATAAAACCATAGCATATACATTATCACATAATCACACCTTAGACAATCATACATACAAACTCCCAAGCTTATTATGTTATAAACTTATAGTATGTTATGCTTTGGTTCCTTTGAGTCTTAAACTTGTAAACTAATCGTTCTAGTATTATTCTTAACCTCTTATACACCTATAGGTTCACAACTAATCAGTGTTACTAATTTTTATGCTCAAGGACTTATCCAAACAGCACTATGCAGATTTGGACAGCTTATATTTGTGTGATTACGGGGTTCTAGAGATTACGGTTTAGACCCTTAAAGTCCTTAACTCACATTCTAAGTTATCGATCATCAAAACCTAGTCTCTTAGGAACCTATGAGGTTATAACTAAGTATTTCTCACCTCACACTATGGTCAAGAACATCTCTAAACCTCAAGGATGTAGAATTTGACATCCTAACTTTACGGGTACCTAGAAGTCATAACAATGACCATTTCTAAGTTTAGTTTGCTCCTAAGGCTTCAAGATTAAGTCCTAAAGCAATTATGAGTCATTCCTACGCATTTAAACTAATTTAAAACCATGATTATTAAATCTAAACCTTGCTGGACAGAATCCAGAAAATTACATAATTAAAGGATCTAGAATTCCAAATTAATTCTTTTCTAGTTCCTAACTTATCCTATCTTTCACATATGAGTCTTAACATTATTTTAACTCAACCATAGGCACATTATCATCATCAAAACAGCACATACAGTGGCAGCAAAGAGCATGGAAGAACCAAAAATATACTTCTCCATAAAAGGCATAAAACATAATTTCTAAAGCACATAAAATACTAGTTTCTCTTGGAACTATTTTAGAACTTTCAAAACTCATTATAAAACATTTTTAACACCTAAAATCATGAGAGTATTTAAGAGGGCAGTGACCAATTTATCCTTATCTCAAGAGGTCCTAAATTCATAAACTTAGTTCTATGCATTCCTTAAACTTATGTAAGCTTGGAAAAATTATGAAACATAGTCTCAAATACTTAGAAACTTCAAGACCTCTTGGGGTCGAAATATGAACCAAGGAAAATACATATTGTTAGACCTTTGTTGAGACAACAATGGGCAAGTCTTTGAGCTCTAGATTCATTTAGGTGATGACATAAAAATAAACATGCTTATGCACTTATTTTAGGTTCCATTAGAAAGTAAAGTGATAGCACAAAGTAAATATGAATGCAACTCATTATTATCTTGGTATTGAGTGAGAACTTGAAATATAAACATGATAATGCAAGTTCATTCATTATCTTGGTATTTAGTGATAGCAAGGAAGTAAACATGATATGCAAAGCATAAAGTAAACATGATGTAAGGTTTATTTTATGATTAACTAGAGCTCACTCAAGACCCAATATAATGTCTCAAAGATCACAACACAAAAATCAAAAGTCATATAAAAGAGAAAGAAAGTGAAACTACATCAAGTTCTTTATTAAATACCCAAAACCCCTATCTAGAGAAAAATCTCTAGAACGTGCCGGCTAACTTTAAGGTTGACAAGGGTAGGCTTGGGCTTTTAGAAATCCTTAGATTAATTTTCTTAAGTTGAAAAACCAAGTGAGCTAGATATCATATAGATGAAGTTACAAGAAAAGGAAAACTCAAGCTTTAGAGGTTTCTTTGAGATGAACACAATGTCATCATCTAGAAACTCTCATCATCAAGCTATCATGCTCAAAATCAAGGCCTCATGGCCGAAAATGAAAAGAAAGGAAAGACAAAGGAAAGTTCAAAAAGAATCCAAGAGGAAACTAGAGAAAAACACTTTCTTGAGCAAAACAAAGTTTGAAAACAAATCCCTACCTTGTGATGAAGGTAAAAGCTTGGACTTGAAGATGGAAATGAGATGAGCAACACCTCCTAGGATGGTGGTGATGATTCGGCCAAGAGGAAGGAAAAGGAAGGAAATGTGTTTTGGGTGAAGTTGTGCTTGAGGTGTGGTGTTTGATGATGGTTCAAGGCTTTGGGGTGGTGTTTGATGGTTGAGAGGTGATGATGAGATGAAGAGATGAAGAAGATAAAGATGAGAAGAAAGGAAGAATACTCTTGAAATCTTGAGAGAAAAAGAAAGACTAGCAAGACAACTCTAAAACTCTAAACTTAGCAAATGCTTCAAGGTGCAACAAGGCTATCACAAGCATCCTATTTATAGAAAAACAAAACCATGGAGCTCATCAAAGGGAGGGTGCTGGCCGTGTGGTTTAAGGGAGGAAGGAAGAGAAAATATCTCTTACACAAGGTCATTCAAGCATGGTTTGAAGTATGGAAGCTATGCTACAAAGTATGGCTTGATGTGAGTTAATTTCCTATCAAATTTTTATGAAATTAGGCTTCTAGAAACTTGTCATGGCTGGAACTTTTCCAGCCACAAATAAATGGGAAAAATGGGTTGTTTTAATTATTTATTCATGTGGAAATTTGTAACATCCCCTGCTGCTTTATGGATTGATGACTGTCCCCACAAACCAACACGGGTCTTTTCAGCATGCTTTGTCCTCACTCACATGCTTCCTAGGAAAACTTCCCAGGAGGTCACCCATCCCAAAATGACCCCAGGTCAAGCACGCTTAACTGTGGAGTTCTTTAAGCTTAGGCTACCCAAAAGAAAATGCATCTTGTTGATATAGGTAGTACAAATCAATTCATATAAGCCCTCCTAACTGTATAGTCCCATACCTATACAGTCTCAGGATCCCTCTCATTCGGGTGTGTAATCGGTTCATTCATGTACCCCTCCGCTTAGAGGACCTTGCGAGGAGCCGCTCCTTGTCCGTGCCCTCTTTGCACCGGCGATCACTCCTCGTCCTCGTCCCCGGGCGTTACATGCCCACCCGACTTCACTGGTTCGTCCCCGAACCACACCGTACTGGGAGAGGTGCAGGCTCTGATACCATTTGTAACATCCCCTGCTGCTTTATGGATTGACGACTGTCCCCACAAACCAACACGGGTCTTTTCAGCATGCTTTGTCCTCACTCACATGCTTCCTAGGAAAACTTCCCAGGAGGTCACCCATCCCAAAATGACCCCAGGTCAAGCACGCTTAACTGTGGAGTTCTTTAAGCTTAGGCTACCCAAAAGAAAATGCATCTTGTTGATATAGGTAGTACAAATCAATTCATATAAGCCCTCCTAACTGTATAGTCCCATACCTATACAGTCTCAGGATCCCTCTCATTCGGGTGTGTAATCGGTTCATTCATGTACCCCTCCGCTTAGAGGACCTTGCGAGGAGCCGCTCCTTGTCCGTGCCCTCTTTGCACCGGCGATCACTCCTCGTCCTCGTCCCCGGGCGTTACATGCCCACCAGCTTCCGCCTGGTTCGTCCCCGAACCACACCGTACTAGGAGAGGTGTAGGCTCTGATACCATTTGTAACATCCCCTGCTGCTTTATGGATTGACGACTGTCCCCACAAACCAACACGGGTCTTTTCAGCATGCTTTGTCCTCACTCACATGCTTCCTAGGAAAACTTCCCAGGAGGTCACCCATCCCAAAATTACCCCAGGTCAAGCACGCTTAACTGTGGAGTTCTTTAAGCTTAGGCTACCCAAAAGAAAATGCATCTTGTTGATATAGGTAGTACAAATCAATTCATATAAGCCCTCCTAACTGTATAGTCCCATACCTATACAGTCTCAGGATCCCTCTCATTCGGGTGTGTAATCGGTTCATTCATGTACCCCTCCGCTTAGAGGACCTTGCAAGGAGCCGCTCCTCGTCCTCGTCCCCGGGCGTTACAAAATTCAAGCTTGATTGAAAGTTATGACAAGGTATAGTGTATGTGACTTGAGGTATGGCCTTGGAATGTTGAAAAATTGAACATGTGATGCATAATGGGGAGAAGGGTACACGGCCAGGTTCAAGACAGCAGAGAGGAGGTGAGTTTTGACCATTTAATTGTGTGTTAATGGTAGGTTTAGATGTGTATTAGCTTAGGTACAAGGTTAGGAATGATTAAGCTTAAGTTTAGGTAACTAAGAATGTGATTTAGGGAGTTTATGACAAGTTTAGGAGTGCTCATACATCATTAGAGAATTTTAAACTCATTTATGAATAAACAATGTGTAACACAATTCCATGATTTAAGGAATTGGAAAGAGAAAACACTATTCAAGATTCTATGACTAGGTATCTTGAAATTAAAATATGATTTTAGGTTGTAAATAAGTACTTTTTGGTTCTAATCAACTTTGATAAATTATTTTGACTCAAGATTAATTAAGGAAATTAATTAACCTTCAATTAGAGCCTAATATTGCTTAGGTTTGCTTAATCATGCGATTAAGAGTAAAAATACGAAACTAGGGGCAAAACCATAATTTTGCATTAATTTTGCCCGGGACTTCTAAAATTAAAACTGAGGTCATAAAATACATAAAAACGCCTTTTAAAACCATCTGGAGAAGTTTCGGGTTCATCCGGCACTTGCAAACGGGTAAAACACCGCGAGGGCGTTTTGGTCATTTTGACCTGAAAACTCGAAAAACGAGTTTTTCGATCCCGGGAAGGTACACAAGTTATCTAATCCCCTTCCAACATTGAGTTTACCCTTCGAGTACTACCGAACCGACTTTCCTCGAATTCCGGGCTAAAAATGACCTCAGGGGGATTTTGGTCATTTTCACTCTAACAGAAAAATCGGGGCGTTACACAATTGACTTGTTTTAAAAAAAAAAAATAAATAAAACTAAAGACCAATTGCATGTGTTTTAAAGACCAAATATAATAAATATTTGATGTTGGAAGCTCCTAGTTTAAGGGGAGATGCTGTCGAAATTTTGTTAACTTTAATTTTTAGGAATAATATATTAAGTAAAAGTAACTATATTAACAAAACTTAAAAGGCAATTGAATTTGTTTAAAAAAATAATTTAAATAAAACTTAAAGACCAATTAAAAGAAATATCTAGCAACGGAAGCTCCTAATTTAAGGGAAGATACCATCAAAAAATTTTCTAAATATTTGGTGAAGGAATAAGATTAAGGGAGCTGTACTAAAAATTGAAATAGCAATTGAATTTGTAACGCCCCGATTTTCTGTTAGAGTGAAAATGACCAAAATGCCCCTAGGGTCATTTTCGGCCCGAAATTCGAGGAAAGCCGGTTTGGCAGTACTCGAAGGGCAAACTCAATGTTGGAAGGGAATTGGATGACTTGAATACCCTCCCGGGATCGAAAATCTCATTTTTCGAGTTTTCGGGTCAAAATGACCAAAACGCCCCTGCGGTGTTTTACCCATTTGCAAGTGCCGGATGAACCCAAAACTTCTCCAGATGGTTTTAAAAGGCGTTTTTATGTAGACTGTGACTTTAGTTTTGGTCCCGGAGGTCCCGGACGAAATTAGTGCAAAATTATGGTTTTGCCCCTAGTTTCGTGTTTTTACGCTTAATCGCGTGATTAAGCAAACCTAAGCAATATTAGGCTCTAATTGAAGGTTAATTAATTTCCTTAATTAATCTTGAGTCAAAATAATTTATTAAAGTTGATTAGAACCTAAAAGTGCTTAATTACAACTTAAAATCATATTTTAATTTCAAGACTCCTAGTCATGGAATCTTGAATAGTGTTTTCTCTTTCCAATTCCTTAAATCATGGAATTGTGTTACACATTATTTATTCATAAATGAGTTTTTAATTCTCTAATGATGTATGAGCACTCCTAATCTTGTCATAAAATCCTTAAAACACCTTCTTAGTTACCTAAACTTAAGCTTAATTATTCCTAACCTTGTACCTAAGCTAATAAACATTTAAACCTACCATTAACACCCAATTAAATGATCAAAACTCACATCCTCTCTGCTGCCTAAGGCCTGGCCGAAGCTGTCCTCCTCCCATATGTATCACATGTTCAATTTTTCAACACTCCAAGGCCATACCTCAAGTCACATACACTATACCTTGTCATAACTTTCAATCAAGCTTGATTTTCCAAGTGAATAAGTAATTAAAACAATCCATTTTTCCCATTTATTTGTGGCTGGAAATGTTCCAGCCATGTCAAGTTTCTAGAAGCCTAATTTCATCAAAAATTAATAGGAAATTAACTCACATCAAGCCATACTTTGTAGCATAGCTTCCATACTTCAAACCATGCTTGAATGACCTTGTGTAAGAGATATTTTTCTCTCCCTTTTCCCCCTCAAAAGCCACGGCCACTTCTCCCCTTGGTGAGCCCCATGGTTTTGTTTTTCTATAAATAGGATGCTTGTGATAGCTTAGTTGCACTTTGAAGCATTTGCTAAGTTTAGAATTCTAGAGTTGTCTTGCTAGTTCTTTTCTTTTTCTCTCAAGTTTCAAGAGAGTTCTTCCTTTCTTTCCATCTTCATCTTCTTCATCTCTTCATCTCATCATCATCTCTCAACCTTGAAACACCACCCCATAGCCTTGAACCATCGTCAAACCTCTCAAACATCACACCTCAAACACAACCTCACTTGAAACACAACTCCAACCTTCTTGTTTCCTCTTGGCCGAAACCATCAAGCCCCAAGGAGGAGCTCATCATCTTGTTTTTCTTTTCAAAAGTTCAAGCTTTGTGTCTTCACTTTAGGTAGGGGTGTTTGCTAAACTTTGTTTTCTTGAAAATGAGTTCTTTCTAGCTTTCTCTTGGATTTTCTTTTGAAACTTTCTTGTTTTTCTTTCCTTGTGATTTCGGCCATGAGGCCTTGATGAGCATATGATAGCTCAATGATGAGGACTCCTAGAGAATGACTATGTGTTCATCTCAAAGGAACCTCTAGAGCTTGAGTTTTTCTTTTCCTTTAACTTCATCTATACTATACTTAGCTCACATGGTTTTTCAACTTAAGAAAACTAATCTAAGGATTTCTAAAAGCCCAAGCCTACCCTTGTCAACCTTAAAGTTGGCCGGTACGTTCTAGATATTTTTCTCTAGATAGGGGTTTTGGGTATTTAATAAAGAACGTGACTTAGTTTCACTTTCTTTTTCTTTAGTAAGGTTTTCGGTTTTGGTATTTTGATCCTTGAGGTTTTGTTTTGTTTGGTTTTGGAAGTTTATTTGCTTGAGCTTGATGATGTTGTTCAAGAACCTCATAGTTCCTTTGAGAACTTGGTTCAAGAACTCTAAAGCTCTCTTTGTAATGAGATATATGTTAGGTTGTTATTTTGTTAAAGTCTTGGATGAGCTCTAGCTAACCATAAAATGAACCTTGCATCCTGTTTACTTACTTGCTATCACTAAGTATCAAGATAATAAGTGAAGCTTGCATTATCATGTTTATATTTCAAGTCCTCACTTAATATCAAGATAATGATGAGTTGCATCTCATGTTTATTTTATGCTATCACTTTACTTTCTAATGCAAGCTAAAACAAGTGCATGAGCATGTTTATCTTTATGTCATCACTTTAATGAACCTAGAGCTCAAAGACTTGCTCATTGTTGTCTCAAACAAAGATTTAAAATATTTATTTCTTTTGGCTCACATTTCGGCCCTAAGGGGTTTTGGAGTTTCCAAGTGTTGAAAATTATGTTTTATAATTTTTCTAAGCTTATATGAGTACAAGGAATTTGTAGAACCAAGTTTTACGAATTTAGGGCCTCTTGAGGTATAAATGATTTAGCTACTGCCCCCTTACATAATTTTATGATTTTAGATGATAAAAATGTTTATAAATGAGTTTTGAAAGTTTTAAAAAGGTTCCAAGAGAAACTTGTATTTTATATGCTTTAGAAAATGTGTTTGATGCCTTTAAATGGAGATGTTTGTTTCGGTTCTGCCTTGCTATGTTTTACCACTGTATGAGCTGTTTTAACGGTGATAATATGCTTATGTTTGAGTATAATTAATGTTAAGACTCATATGTGAAAGATAAGAGAAGTTAGTAACTTGAAAAGAATTAATTTGAGAGTTCTAGATCCCTTAATGATTGAATTTTCTGGATTCTGTCCAGCAAGGTTTAGTAATGCTAATCATGGATTTAAATTAGTTTAAATGTGTAGGGATGACTCATAAATGATTTAGGACTTGATCTTGATGCCTTAGGAGCAAACTGGACTTAGAAAGGGTCATTGTTGTGACTCCTAGGTATCCGTAAAGTTAGGATTATGATTTATGCATTCTTGAGGTTTAGAGATATTCTTGATCATAGTGTGAAGTGAGGAATACTTAGTTATAACCTTATAGGTACCCGAGAGTCTAAGTTTGATGATTTATAACTTAGGATGAGAGTTAAGGACCTTAAGGGTCGATGCATAAGATATTAAGAAGTTGTTAATGCTATGGTGTTCATATGATGCAATGATGAGTTGAGATGTTTGTGATGCATGAAAAATTGATTGTTTGAGTTATGAGCTTTTCATAGCACGAGGTTTAAATGAGATATATGTATGTGTGTAATGTTTGTGCCATAAAAAGAATTTGAAGGAAATCCGATATACAGCTGTTATGCTGCCGAATTTCCGTCAAATCAAAAAGAGACTTGAGAATGTTTTTGAAAGAATTATATGAGTTTAAAACCCTGGATGACACCGATTCAGCCGAGAACCTCCAGGAGATTTTTTTTTTATGTGACAAAGCACTGAGACGCGCTTCCCCCGAGGAGGTACCGGTTCGACCGAGTACCCCCGGGAGGAGACAAATCTGTGAGGGTATGAGTAGATGCACCCTACCAAAGCGGACAAATTGCGAGGCCATGCGTGGCTAGCAAAGCGTTTCAAAGAGGGTATATCCTAAAGAGAGGTGATCCCTGCCCCCTACCCGTACTTGCGTAGTCGGGATTATATCGTGATTTATGTTTCGCTTATTCAGATAATAAGCAAGAGCTAGTGACGACTAGCTGAGGTATGAGCTCATAGCCTAGTTATATTTTAGGGTGGCCATATTATGCTAAAGCACCATGATTAATGTCACAAGTTGAGGAAAGATTCACTTGAAAGATTTACGTTCTTTTATGCCACTTGTATGATTTCTTAATGCTATGACCTATTGACTTATATGCTTGAGTATTGCCATGCATCCATACTTATTATGATGCATTCATAACATCAAGATGCATGCTAAAAGGAATGGACCTTGGATAATTAGTTTGGAAAACCCTAAATTGAAGCTTATATGCATGATCACTATTTTATAATTAAACCCAAGGTTCCTGAGGATGTGTACGATGTAACCCTAGGATAGGAGACTCCTACTGAGATTCTTTAGCAAGAATTCTCACTCCTCTCTATTCTTTTCTTCCGTCACATCTTAATAGACCGATGGCGATGTTCGTGCTCTTCATTGACACGCCTATTTGGGAGGTGTACTACGACCCGGACCACCGTTAGTATCATTTCGAGGGTCATTGTGCCGTCCGTGTTTTTGTGTACATGGGTCGACCTTTCGCTTATCCGGTTTCGAGCTACCAGTTCACTCCTACTGCACCTTTTGGTGGTGATGACATGATCTTCGAGCGCACTCGCCCGCGTGATGAGCAGCTACGCCATGCCTGTACCTTTGCCTCGGCTGTCCATGACTACCCAGAGTATGTGCCTCGCTCGAGGAGGTCCGAGACTGATTCATCCGAGGATTCGCCGACGCATATCCCTTCGGAAGGCTTGGTTCCCTTTCCCCAGTTCTGGCGTGAGGGGAGTGAGGAGACCGTGAGGCAGCCACGCTTGGCGAGGAGAGCCGAGAGGCGTCCGCATCGAGGAGCTTACGTTCAATTGCCGTGAGTTCCCTTCACGCTCCATTGGCCCACACAGGAGGAGATAGAGCGTTTCCCCGGTTACCTGCCTCCATCGCCCGAGGATCCCCGTCGTTACTAGTTCCCGATGGAGAGCTTTGCAAGTACCCGAGCTTTTATGGAGATCTTCCCTTCGGTAGTACCTTTTGGGAGGGGTTATGGTTTGTACTCATAGTCTAGTAAGAGGGTAGCATTTTGATTTTTTTCTATCTTCATGTTGAACCATATACTTTACATTTTCTATTGTATTTTCTTTTCCGTTGTATTACAAGCTGCCTGTCTCCATGAGGGTAGGACTACTTATGTACTTAAATTATGTTATTAATGGAATGCTTCTTTGGTTATATGCCTTACTCTGTGATTTCTGACAATTGTTACACGTGCTTTATGTTTCTGTCGTTTGACTAGTTAAGTTCACGGCTCTCACTTTGTTTATGTTTTCAAAAAGAAAAATTTACCCGTAATTTCTGCTAAGTATTTTATTAAAAAGTTGAGACTAAGAAGTAATAACCTAATGATTAGCCTAGTATGTTCTAGAGTATTGGGTTAAAAATTAAGGTGTTACAGAATTTGTATTTGAAAAGAATAACTTACCATCATTACAAAATTGTAGGGTCTAGGTTAAACACAAGCGCAATGTTACCTTCAAATCGATCATGGGTTTACGATAAATTGCATCCTAATAGAGGGGGGATTAAACCGAAATTTTATAGTGCTGTTGAAGAATATATGAGTGTGGCATGTAAGACACAATAGTTCATTAATGAAGCAAAAGTTAGGTGTCCATGCAAGAGGTGCAAATGTAGGAAGTATTTGGATGATGATACAATAAGGGTTTATCTATATAAGTGGGATTTCATGTTTGACTATTGGGTTTGGACTAAGCATGGGGAGGTAGTTAATACATGAAATCAAGTGGGTATGTTTCAAACTGGAAGTAGTTTTGGTGGGATCCATGCACCTCAGCACGAAATGGGTAATGTGCTATGGGAGGATAACCTAGTTAGGCATCAAGAGATGGTGTTTGATGCTGTTGATCCTGAATTTGCTACTCGTTATTCACAGCCTTCAGTCGATAAGCCAAACCAAGATGCTGCTTGGTTTTATAGTCTCTTAGAAGCTGCCAATCAACCCTTATAGAAGGATTATGTGCACTTTGAATTGTCATTAGTAGTTCGAATGTTGAGCATTAAGTTTGAAGGGGATCAAAGCCAAAGTTCTTTTGATTAGTGGGCTACACTAATAAGTGAGCTAAGTCTGGACCCAAATATAGTTCCAAATGATTTTTATCAAGCTAAAAAATTGGTTTCTAAACTTGGGTTGAAGAAAACAAAGATTGATTGCCGCTTGAAAGGTTGTATGCTTTATTATAAAGATGATATTTCATTGACTGAGTGTAAGTTTTGCCAAGAGCCTAGGTTTAAACCCAAGAGACGTGGATGTAGGAGGTATAAGGATGTCCTTTAGAAAAGAGTGCACTATCTGCCCTTAATCCCTACACTCACGAGACTCTATGCGTCAATGAGCTCGGCTTCTCACACTACAAAATTAGTGTGAATTATGGCAGAGAAATTATAGCAGTTCTTCAAACCGCCGCAATATATGGTAAATTACGGCGATTTTTCTGACCGCCATAATTTTAGTGAAAGAAATGGCGATTAAATAACAGTGATTCTTCAAAACCACCACAATATAGGTAAATTATGGCGGTTTTCTGACCACCATAATTTTAGTGAAAGAAATGGCCACTTTGGTTAAATTATGGTGGTTTATAACTGCCGATATTTACCATTCCTATTTTTTTTCCTTTTTTTACTATATTTTAATAAAATAAGGGAAAAATAGCATTCTCACTCTTTAAACTTTTAGCTAGTTATAAATAAGTACTTTAACTTCTAAATCTTCTAATTAGGTACTTACACTACACTAATACTCAAAATTAGTCATTTTATTCAATTTTGAATTTAGCTATTAGATAGGTGATGTGGTAAAAGATCTATTGATATATGTCAAAGTTTCTTTTTTTAAAATTTTTTATTTATTCATTTAATATTTGTGAAAATATTTATCAATAAAGTATTAAAAAATATTAACTAAAGTTTTTCTATTCAATGCTCATTAAATGAGGATGGAAAACTCAAATTAAACGTCAACTCTTTTAAGAGAATACATTATCTCTTGATTTTTTTAATATTATAATAAAAATAATGAACTAAGGTAAATAAAGTATATTTTGTGCCTTTTTTATTTCAATTGAATTTGGGACTTGTACAATTGTAGTTGTATTCCTTTAAAACTTTTAGATTCTAACTCAACTATTCAGGAGCTTTCGAAATTTTAAAAAGGACTAGTTTTAAAGACTGTTAGTCAAATGATTTAATTAAAAATTTAAATAGAAAGAAGAAAAGGATTTAATTTTAACATTTTAATTCTTCTCATATGATAAGTATCTCATTAATAGTGAGCTTATGTAGGACTCTTGTAGTCAACTTATGTGAGAATTCTTAGAGTAAGCAATCATCTCAAAAATTTAATTTAGAAAGAATCAGTAAGACTTGCTCCAAATTTGACATTCCCACTAATTTTTCAGTGGAGAAAAGTTTAGAGGGGACAAATTAAAATTGAAAAACAAACCAAAAAAATTAAAATTTAAAATTAAACAAAGAAAATCCTTAAAACTTATAGAACTTAAAAACAAAAGTGCTAGGTTCAATACCAAAAATACCATTTATATTAAAAAAAAATAGACAAAGAGAAGCAAAAGAAAAAGATGGTGCAAGGGGAAATAGTTTTGGCACTTAATAGAGTTAGGGATTTGGTATTGAAACATAAACAGAGATTGGGTTTGGGGTTTGCGAGAGAGAGTGATCTCGACGGTGAAGGAAAAGAATGGAGCTGCGATATTAGGGGCTCAACACCAGTGGTGTCCAGCCGGTAACATGAAAGTGTTGTGGTGGTGCACCCCGCAACCTTGTTGGAGGCATATGGTGATAGAGGTGACCAAGCTCGCAATGATGAAGGATGGTGACACGGTGGCTTCTCCTGTCGCTATCCTCGCGGCTTAAGGGTGGTTAGCGATGGCTTTGCGGTGGACGATGATGAAGTACAGCCATGGCCGCAGCTACATTGCGTGGTTCCTCGGTGGTGGTGGCTTGTGAACTAGAGCATGATGGTGAGGGAGGAACGTGAGGAAAGCATAGGCAACAAATGCCTTATCGCCGACGTCACTGTCATTGAGATCTTTATCCTTGCCGCCATCCCCTTCAACTGCCTTATCGTTAACTGCAACAAATGCCACAAAACAAACCTTATTTTTTATTATTTGGGGAAGAAAAATCGTAGATACCTTCGCATGCTTCCATCATCTGAATCTCCCTTCCACAATGAGCTATCTGTCATCTATATATCTCAAGCTATTGTCTAAGTGAGTTTCATTTTTTGTTTTCATTTTGCTTCTGATTTTCTGATTTCTGTTTAGTTTTTGAGCAAAAGAATGGAAGAAAAAAAAAAAACTCATACTCATGTTTTTTATGTTAAAGGGAGAGAGAGTTTAAATTGTTATTTTTACTTCTTTTGAACTTTATTATGTGAAGCTTTAATTTCTAAATATGGCTTCAATTTTTCATTTTAGAGGTTTAACCTTGAACCGTGGAAAAATTGCAAAAGAGAAGGGTAGCTTAACTTATTTGGCACTTGACTATCAAACAAGAAGAACGAGCTACCAAAAGATTAGGAACTCCAAGGACAAGCTGGGACGGTGATGAAGGTTTTGCCTTTGTTAAAGCCCATTATTATCTTTGCAACCACGCTAAGCAGCGCAACTCTGTTTGTGTTACTGTCCCCAGAAACCAAAAAGTACCCATCATCATTTGGAGGAGAAAAGTTTGTGTCTGTGTCCATGGCTCGAAGCTTTGTTCTGTGGCTTCATAGTTTGGGTGTCTCTGGCCCTACCAACAAACCCATTAAGACCTTGTTCACTTCCTCTGAGTTCAGGAACACCAAATGGTCCTTCCCCTCTGCACCTTCTGCCCCAATCACTTGCAACTGTAAGTCTTTCGTGTCACTATCTTTCTTTTCTCTCTAAATTCCAGTTGTGTGAATTGTGATGTATGTTGCCAACTCACTTGGTTCTCTTCCATATGATATGAATATCTTTGAGAATGAACATGTATTTGGTGGGCAAATGCAAGACTATGTGTATGTTTGTGCATTTTTTATGTATGTATGTTTAGAAAGTGTTACTATGAAGTAGTGTGAAACTTGATCTCTAGAATGTTCCCCCCATGGTTAACTATTCAAATGGCTGCATTTAGTTGGATCATCAATTCTGTAGATTGGTTGCCACCCCTATGTTTTAGGAACTAATCCTTCATCTTTAATTATTGAAGGAATCGATTAAGGGGTTGGGGGTTTGAATTAGTGGTACTTTGGGGGTTTGACAACAGAAAACCTATAAAAACAATAAAGTAATTTTGAAAACAAATTAAACACAAGTAATGTATAAACGTAAATGAGTTAAGAGAGATGCACAACCATTTATCCTGGTTCAATTACAAATTGCTGCATACATCCCATCCCTTATTACTTGGGGCTTTCTTTACTATAAGTCAAACTTTGGATTACAAGGATCATGACAAACTTT
Source organism: Dalbergia cultrata (assembly GCA_031216105.1). Lineage (NCBI taxonomy): Eukaryota > Viridiplantae > Streptophyta > Magnoliopsida > Fabales > Fabaceae > Dalbergia > Dalbergia cultrata. The sequence goes on along the minus strand of JAVHNL010000113.1, from coordinate 491,063 downwards.
TCTTTACCCAGTTCCCAAGTAAGGTGTTATGTGGTTCGTGTCTTACGAATATACCATGAAGACTACCTATATCTCACATTTAGACTTTAATTTCATAACACATTCATTGAATAGCACACATTTAGGGTGCCCGTTTTACTTTCTAGAACAGCTCTTCATAAAAAAGAAAAGGATCATTTTGTTGTTTGTTACTATTGACTTATTAAATCAAAGGTGACTCAAGTCAATCTACCATTTATAGTTTGACCCCATTTGAGTGCAGCATATCAGGATTGGTATGTTCAAGCACAAAAGTAGATATTACTTTATACTTTATAATATGTTTGGATTGGTATGCTTTCAGTTGGTTTTAAACAATCATCTTACAACAGAGATGACCAGTATTTTGTAATTATTGCCATAGAGAAAATTAGTGAATGAAAATTTCATTTGTTAACCATGTTTGTATTAAGAGAGGGTATGAGTTATAACTCAGCTTAGGATGAAGTTATTTTCACAGTTAGTGAGATTGTGGTTGTCAAATTTGGAATTAGATTCATACGAATTATGACTAGAATTTCGTGTGAATATTAAATCCTTTTCCCAATTTCCATTAAGCAGAATTTGAAGAGAGAAAAATGGGCTTTTATATTCCCCTAAAACAATTATGCTCAACTTTCTTGATTCATTAATTTCCGTGTTAAGATAATCTAAGAGGGCAGAATATGTTGTATGAAAAATTACTTAACCAGTATTACATATATAATATTATGATTATCATGGAACATTATTCTTTCCACAGGGAGCATGCTCTATCAATTATTTTCATGGATGAAATCGACAGCATTGGTTTTGCTCGTATCGAATCTGTAACTAGCAATGGTGATAGTGAGGTGTAGCGCACTATGCTGGAACTTCTCAACCAATTAGATGGGTTTGAAGCTTCAAATGAGATCAAGGTTATATACTTTGTTCATTGTAACGCCTCGATTTTTCTCTAAACGTATAAATAACCGAAATGACCCTGAGGTCATTTTTACCTGGAACACGAGGACGGCCGGCCTCAGCCATCCTCATAAGAGCTATGATTATGTGATAAGGGGATTTTATGTATATGAATGTTTAATAGAGTAGAAGAATCTCATTTTTGAGGTTTCTGTGCATAAATGACCAAAATACCCTTACAGTAATTTAAGGCAGTTTTGAGTTTTGTTTTGACCCGGACCTGTCCCGGAGGTCTAAAACAATTGTTTTAAGGGATGATTTATGTTTGCTTAAGTCCCGGTGGTCCCGGGCAGTTTTTGAGAAAAATTACGATTTTGCCCTTGCTTAAGTGCATTAGGGCTTAATGACGATTTTAAAACAAAATCTAAGCAATATTAAGCTCTAATTAAAGATTAATTAATTTTCATGATTAATCTAGAGCTAAAATAATTATTTGAGGTTGATTAAGACCTAAAATTGCTTAACGAAACTTAAAACCCAATTCTAGTCTTATTTCTTCAAGAAAGCATCTAAGAATAGTGTTTTCACTATTCAATCTCCCCAATTCAAGGAAATCTGTTGTTCTCTAAGCTCTAGCTAATGGAGTTCGACTCCACTAATCCAACAAGATCACTTCCAAATTAAGTTGTTCATAGCCCTAATTGCTTGATTAGTTCACCTAAACACTTGGTTACAAAATGTAACACCCTAAATCTTAACCCAAGACTACTAGTATATACTTAGGTTAATCTTTAGAATATTACCTCTTGGTCTCATTTTTTACTTAGAAAATACTTAGCGGAAATATGGGTAAAATTTTTCTTTTTGGAATTTAAATTCAAAGTGAGAGCCACGCACGAATCTTTAAGGGGAAGCATAGCGAAACATATAAGCAAAGCATAAGAAACACATCATGTCATGGAAACATCAACTGAATCATATATATATATATATATATATATATATATATATATATAACGTGCCCACCCCAAAAAGGTAGGACTATTTGATACATCATGAAACAGAATACAACTGAAATGCAATACAAGGAAATCATAAAAAGCAAATACAAGAGAAACTACACCCATACCCATGTGCACCTAAAGGAGACAACCTCATATACAAAAGAAGGTTTGTCCTCTACTATGTGGCGTGTGTGTGCACTAACTACTACCCCTCCTATGACTACTCTGTAGTGCGAATCTTGTGGGGTCGAGTCGATCCACTGACGAATCTCGGCGGGAGTGGTCGAGCGCATCATCGGGGTATGTCCACCGCGGCGAGGGCACATAGATGGCCGTCGAGCCAACCTCTGCTGGACCACCGTCTCCTCGCTCCCTGCCCTCATCGGTGGAGGAGCGCGACTGGAGCTCCAACTGTACATGTGGGATGGTGGGTCCTCGGATGGGTCCGTCTCCGAAATCCGGGACGCGACACATACTCGGGGTACTCGCGTACCGCTGATGTCTCGGGCTCCATGCGGAGGATCTGCTCATCGCGTGGTCTCGCTCGCTCAAAAATCTCATTATGACGATAAGGAGCAGTCGGGGTGAAGCGGTAGCTCGGGACGGGGTGCACGAAGGGTCGTCCCATGAACATGAATACTCTGACAGTGCAGCGACCCTCAAAATGGTATGACCCGGAAGTCTTTGGGTCATGGTGCAGCTCCCATACCGGGGTGTCGATGAAGAGTACAAACGTCGCCATCTGAAGATATGACGGAAGAAAAGAGAGAGGGAATGAGAATCTTTCTAAAAGAATTCTCAGTAGGGTCATCCCTACCTAGGTGTCATCGTCACATCCCCAGGAACCTTGGGTTTATTTCTAAAAAGGTGTGCATGCATATAAATTCCTTTTAAGTTAGTTTTCCAAAGAGGTATTTTATCCAAGGTCCGTCATATTTTACCATGCGTCTTGTGACTGAGCATAAAGATTCAAATAATATGAATGCATCATAAAGGTGAACCAAACAATAGAATCACCAAGAAACATTATAACATTGGCATAAGTATAATATATGTGACATTGTCAACTTTAACTTTCATCTCATGGGGCCACCCTAAAACATCTCTAGGTTATGAGCTCATACCTTAACTAGTCATCACTAGTTCTTACTTATCCTATGATAAGCGTAACATAATCCCGACTTAAAGTACGGGCTAGGGGGCAAATTAAGGATCTCCTTTCTAGGATCATTTCCTCTTTGAAGCGCTTTGCTAGTCACGTGGGCCTGTGATTTGTCCGCTTTGGCGGCTGCATCTACACATACCCTCACGGATTTGTCTCCTCCTGGGGGTGCTCGGCGAGCAGGTGTCACCCAGGAGAAGCGCGTCTCAGTGTTGTGTCACATTTATATTCTCATAAGTATTAAATCACAATTACCTCATCATTTATCATATTCATTTTTATCATGCATTCTCATATAGCTTTTTCATAACATATATATCATCACATGAAACTTTCTCATAACATTCGTCACATAAAACTTTCACACAAACATCATCACATAGTCATATCTAACAATCATCCCCATAAGCTCATAGACATGATATGTTATAACTCATAGTGTTTTAAACTTCGATTCTTATGAGTCTTAAACTTGCAAATTAATTGTTCTAACATTATCCTTAACTTCTTTATACACCTATAGTTTGACAATTAATGAGATACAAATTTTATGCTCAAGAACTAATCCAAATAGCACTAAGCAGAATTTGAACAGCTTTATGTTTATGTGATTACGGAGTTTTAGAAATTACGGTTTAGATCTTTATCTCACATTCTAAGTTATTGATCATCAACACCTAGTCTCTTGGGAACCTATAAGGTTATAACTAAATATTTCTCACCTCACCCTATGGTCAAGAACATCTCTAAACCTCAAGAGTGCAGAAATCAAAATACTAACTTTACGGGTACCTAGAAGTCACAATAATGACCCTTTCTAAGTTCGGTTTGCTCCTAAGGTTTCAAGATTAAGTCCTAAACCAATTATGAGTCATTCCTACACATATAAACTAATTTAAAACCATGATTATTGAATCTAAACCTTGCTGGACAGAATCCAGAAAAATAAATCTTTAAGGGATCTAGAACTCTCAAATTAATTCTTTTCTAGTTCCTAACTTATCCTATCTTTCACATATGAGTCTTAACATAATTATTACCCAAACATAAGCATATTAACATCATTAACACAGCTCATACAGTGGCCAAACATAGCAAAGGCAGAACAAAGCAGAAACTCCATTTAAAGGCATTGAATCATAGTTTCTAAAGCACATAAAATACTAGTTTCTCTTGGAACCTTATTAAAACCTTCAAAACTCTTTTATGAACACTTTTATCATCTAAACTCATGAAAATACTTAATAGGGCAGTGGCTATATTATTTTCATCTCAAGAGGTCCTAAATTCATAACACTTAGTTCTACACATTCCTTATACTCATATAAGTTTAGAAAAATTATTAAAACATAGTTTTCAATACTTGAAAACATTAAGGCCTCATAGGGCCGAAATATGAACCATAGGAAATAAATGTTTTAGACCTTTGTTTGAGATATCATTGGGCAAGTTTTTGAGCTCTAGAATCATTAAAGTGATGACATAAAAATAAACATGCTTATGCACTTATTTTAGTTATTGCTCGAAAGTAAAGTGAGAGCATAAAATAAATATGTGGTGCAATATATTATTATCTTTGATATTTAGGTGAGGACTTGAAATATAAATATGATAATGCAAAGCTTGAAACATAAACATGATAATGCAAGTTCATTCATTATCTTGGGATTTAGTGATAGCAAGGAAATAAACATGATATGCAAAGCTTAAAGTAAACATGATGCAAGTTTCATTTTTATGTTTAACTAGAGCTCATTTAAGACTTTAACAAGATAATAACCCCATACAATATCTCAAAGATCACAACACAAGAATCGAAAATCATATAAAAGAGAAAGAAAGTGAAGCTACATCAAGTTCTTTATTAAGTACCCAAAACCTTTATCTAGAGACAAATCTCTAGAACGTGCCGGCCAACTTTAAGGTTGACAAGGGTAGGCTTGGGCTTTTAGAAATCCTTAGATTAATTTTCTTAAGTTGGAAAACCATGTGAGCTAGATAACATATAGATGAAGTTTTAAGAAAAGGAAAACTCAAGCTTTAGAGGTTTCTTTGAGATGAACACAATGTCATCATCTAGAAACTCTCATCATCAAGCTATCATGCTCAAATCAAGGCCTCATGGCCGAAAATGAAAGGAAAGGAAAGACAAAGGAAAGTTCAAAAAGAATCCAAGAGAAAAGTAGAGAAAAACACTTTCTTGAGCAAAATAAAGTTTGAAAACAAATCCCTACCTAGTGATGAGGGTAAAAGCTTGTCTTGAAGATGGAAATGAGATGAGCAACACCCCCTAGAATGGTGGTGATGATTTCAGCTAAGGAAAGGAAAAGGAAAGGAGGTGTGTTTTGAGTGAAGTTGTGTTTGAGGTGTGGTGTTTGAGAGGTTTGATGATGGTTCAAGGTTTTGGGGTGGTGTTTGATGGTTGAGAGGTGATGATGAGATGAAGAGATGAAGAAGATAAAGATGAAAAGAAAGGAAGAACACTCTTGGAACTTTGAGAGAAAAAGGAAAGACTAGCAAGACAACTCTAAAACTCTAAACTTTGCAAATGCTTCCAAGTGCAACAAGGCTAACACAAGCATTCTATTTATAGAAAAACAAAACCATGGAGCTCACAATGGGAGGGTGCTGGCCGTAGCTTTGAAGGACAAAGGGAGAGAAAAATATCTCTTTGGTTGTGTCATAGAAGCATGGTTTGAAGTATGGAAGCTATGCTACAAAGTATGACTTGATGTGAGTTAATTTCCTATCAAATTTTTATGAAATTAGGCTTCTAGAAATAATGCATGGCTGGAACTTTTCCAGCCACAATTAAATGGGAGAAATGGGTTGTTTTAATTATTTATTCATGTGGAAATTCAAGCTTAATTGAAAGTTATGACAAGGTATAGTGTATGTGACTTGAGGTATGGCCTTGGAGTGTTGAAAAAATTGAACATGTGATGCATATGGAGGAGGTGAGGCTTCGGCCAGCTTGGGACAGCAGAATGGGAGGATGATTTGACCATTTAATTGTGTGTTAATGGTAGGTTTAGATGTGTATTAGCTTAGGTACAAGGTTAGGAATGATTAAACTTAAGTTTAGGTAACTAAGAATGTGATTTAGGGAGTTTATGACAAGTTTAGGAGTGCTCATACATCATTAAAGAATTTAAAACTCATTTATGAATAAACAATGTGTAACACAATTCCATGATTTAAGAAATTGGAAAGAGAAAACACTATTCAAGATTCTATGACTAGGTGTCTTAAAATTAAAATATGATTTTAGGTTGTAATTAAGTACTTTTTGGTTCTAATCAACTTTAATAAATTATTTTGACTCAAGATTAATTAAAGAAATTAATTAACCTTCGATTAGAGCCTAATATTGCTTAGGTTTGCTTAATCGCGTGATTAAGCGTAAAAATACGAAACTTGGGGCAAAACCATAATTTTGCACTAATTTTGCCCGGGACTTCAAAAATTAAAACTGAGGTCATAGAACACATACAAACGCCTTTTAAAACCATCTGGAGAAGTTTCGGGTTTATCAGAGACTTGTAAAGCGGGTAAAACACCCTTGAGCGTTTTGGTCATTTGACCAGAAAACTTCAGCGAGATTTTCGATCCGGGAAGGTACATAAGTTTTCTAATCCCCTTCCAACATTGAGTTTGCCCTTGAGTCTTGCCATGTGGCTTTCCTCGGTCATTGCAAATGACCTCGAGGGCATTTTGGTAATTTTCACTCTATGAGAAAAATTGAGCGTTACATTACTCCCCTCCTTAAAAGAATTTAGCCCTCGAAAGTCGTACCTTAGAAAAAGCTACGGATATTTGGACTTCTTCTCGACTCTAGTTCCCACGTGTATTCTTGAGCTTGCCTTGTCCCCACGCCACTTTTACCAAAGGAACAGGACTTGTTCCTTAAGCTGCTGACTCAAGTGATCCACTATTCTCATAGGCGGTACATTGAAAGTGAGGTCCTCCTCAGCTGTACATGCTCTGGTTCTAGGACATGACTAGGGTCGGACTCATATTTAAATGGCGGGAGGCGTGAAAGGCGTCATGAAGGTTTAATGATTGGGTGGTAAGGCTATTTTGTAAGCTACGGATCCGACTCTTTGAAGAATTTCAAAAGGACCGAGAAATCGAGGACTCAACTTTTTAACTTTCATGGCTCTCCCTATTCCTGTAGTGGGGGTGATTCTTAGAAATACGTGTTCTCCTTCTTGGAACTCCAAGGGCTTGCGCCTTTGTCCAGCGTAACTTTTATGGCCGACTTTGAGCGGTTAAGATTCTATCCTTGATCTTCTTGATTTGCTCCGTCGTTTCCCTCACTACCTCAGGTCCTAAGACACTTTGCTCTCCGGGCTCGTACCAACACAAGGGTGATTGGCACTTCCTTCCATATAACGCCTCAAATGCGGTTGCCATCACAGATACTCGTGATAAGCTGTTGTTATCACATGCAAACTCGATCAAAGGCATGTACTTATCCCAACTTCCTTTTTGGTCTAAGACATAGGCTCTTAACATGTCCTCTAGGGTTTGGATTGTCCTCTCAGATTGACCATTTGTTTGTGGGTGGTAAGCAGTGCTTAGGCACAACTTGGAACCAAACGCCTTTTGAAAGGCTCCCAAAAAACGTGACGTAAACCGCGGATCTCGATCCGAGATTATCGTCGATGGTACTCCATGCAACCTTACTATTTCTTGGATGTAAAGCTGGGCCAACTTATCTAACGAGTACGTGACTCGAATAGGTAGAAAGTGAGCCGACTTAGTCAATCGATCCACGATTACCCATACGGCATCGTGGCCAGCTTGGGTTTTTGGTAATCCCGTCACGAAATCCATTGATATACTCTCCCACTTCCACTCGGGGATTGACAAGGGTTGCAATATGCCAGAAGGTTTTTGGTGTTCGATCTTGACCTTTTGGCAGACCAAACACTTACTCACCCAGGTGACCACATCCTTCTTTAATCCGGGCCACCAAAACATCCTCTTCAAGTCTGATACATCTTGGTAGTACCGGGATGGATGGCAAAATAGCTCTTGTGAGCCTCCTCCAAGATCTTCTCTCGGAGGTCACCATCTTGTGGCACACAGTTAAGCCCCTCGAACCTCCATAACGATCGGGGGCCTCGTACAAAACCTTTCAACTTTCCGGCTTAATCGCCTCGATTGTCTCCATAAAGTCCTCATTTTCTCTTTGGGCAAGCATAATCCTTTGCTTAAACCCACTGGTCACCGTGAGATGACTCATCACGATGCCATTCTCCGTTATAGACATTCCAAGATTCATATCCCTAAATTGCTCTATTAACCCAACTTCATTAACCATCATACTTGACAGACGTAACGAGTTTCGGCTCAAGGCGTCGGCTACTACATTAGCCTTGCCGGGGTGGTAACTTAAACCAAAATCGTAGTCCTTGAGGAATTCCATCCATCTCCTTTGCCTCATATTCAACTCCTTTTGATCAAAGAGATGCTTGAGACTCTTATGATCGGAGAAAACTTCAAACCTCACACCATACAAATGGTGTCTCCACATCTTTAGAGCAAACACGATGGCTGCTAGTTCTAGGTCATGGGTGGGGTAGGTTACCTCATGAGGCTTGAGTTGCCTGGATGCATAGGCTTCCACTTGCCTGTTTTGCATCAACACACAACCTAAACCCTTGCCAGAAGCATCGCAATATACCTCGAAGGGTACATTGGGAATTGAGCTAAAACTAAAAGCGGGGTTGAGGTGAGTTTTTCTTAAGCTCTAGGAAACTCTTTTCACACTCGGGCTCCACTCAAACGGGCATTCTTCCTAGTGAGCTTGGTTAAGGGTAGGGCTAATCGGGAAAATCCTTTAATGAACCTACGGTAATATCCAGCTAAACCCAAAAAGCTTCTAATCTCGGTCACAGAGGTTGGTCTATCCCAATTCATCACAGCTTCTATCTTACTTGGGTCGACAGCTATGCCACCTTTTGACACAACATGTCCTAAGAACTTTACCTCCTCTAACCAAAATTCACACTTAGACAACTTAGCATATAACTTCTTCTCCTTTAATACCTCTAAAACCAGCCTTAAATGACGCTCATGCTCCTCGTGGGTCTTCGAATATATGAGAATATCATCTATGAACACAACCACGAATTGATCTAAATAGGGTCTAAAGATCCTATTCATATAATCCATAAAAACTGCGGGAGCATTCGTCAAACCAAGCGACATTACATTGAACTCAAAGTGTCCATACCGAGTTCGAAAGGCGGTTTTAGGAATATCCGAATCTCTCACCCTAATCGATGGTAACTTGGGACCTTAAATCAATCTTAGAAAACACTACTGCTCCTTTCAATTGGTCCATAAGATCGTCAATCCTAGGCAATGGGTATTTATTCTTTATGGTTACTTGGTTCAGCTGCCTATAGTCTATACACATCCTCATACTTAGTCCTTTTTCTTCACAAATAAGGCCAGGAGCGCCCCAAAGCGAAGCACTCGGCCTTATAAAACTCTTTTCTATGACTCTTCTAATTGGGTTTTCAACTCTGCACTTGACTCTGAGGGTGACATCCTATCACGGGGCTATAGAGATTGGTCTGTCCCAGGAACCAACTCTATGGAGAATTCCACTTCTCTTTCGGGAGGGAACTCGGGTATTTCATCTGGAAACACCTCGGGATAGTCTCTCACCACAGGTATCTCACCTAGGTTTTGCTCAAAGTCTACATCGCAGGCGGCTAGGAGAACATATCTCTTAGCTTTCTCCCCACTACAGAAGACCTCTACGGAATTTAGGTCTGACCTAATGGGTTGAGTGATGTTTTCGGGAGGAGAAGGGAAAACTACGGTTTGGGTTCCACAATCTAACATCACCCGATTGGGGTGAAGCCAGTTCATGCCTAAGATAATGCCTATGTCTTTCAAGGGTAAACAAATTAAATCTATGATAAAAGACCTATTTTCTACAACAAGATGACAGTTTAAACAACAACGGCAAGTATTAACAGGGCGATTTGTAGGAGTATAAACAATAAGATCGAAGGGAAGTTTAGAGACTTTTAGATTTAAGGACTCGACACTAGCAAGTGAAATGAAAGAATGAGTAGCACCAGAGTCATATAGTACAGTTAAGGGTTTACCGTTTACTTTGCACATACCTTCAATGAGATCTTTGGACTTCTTGGCATCTTCCGCATTAAGGGTAAAGACCCTTCCTCGATTGTGGTCGGGGTTTTGGTTCGATGTCCCTTGTCCGGTCACGATCCTTTGCATAGTGGCCAGGCTTGCCACACTTGAAACATACATTCGGCCGGCTAAGCATGGGCGATTCCGTGGTTCTTCTCGCATTGTGGGCGACGTCGTGCCAGATGTTGCTCCGGTAAGCAGAGGGGTTTGTGGTTCCTTGTTCTTGGCTCCACTTGGTCCTCCATTGTGGTTTCGGGGTCCATCCGGTCCACGGGGTTGATTATTGAAATTCCTTGGGCCTTGATGTTGAAATGGCGGCCTTTGGTGTTGGTTGGATTGTTGGTGAGTAGGAGCTCTTGGTGGTTGTTGTTGTTGTCGGGCCCGGTTGGACCGGGTAGGGGTTGTAGTGATTCCTCGGCCAGATCGCGGTTTGAACTGGGGCTTGAGGTCCGAGCCCTTAGCTTGCTCCGCCTTGTGATTTGAATCTTTCTCTGCCCTTCTTCAAGTATCCGGCACTTGTTGACCGTAGTCGGGAAGTCTCGATCTCCATATGGGCCACAGCGTAGTTCATCTCGCCTTGACCGCCTCATACTTCACACACTTCCAAACTTCATCGGGTTCCCTTGGAACACCCGAGAGAACTTGATTAGCTCCTCAAACTTCGCGGTGTATTGGGCTCTGATGAGCCCTCCTTGGGTCAATCGCATGAACTCAACGCCCGGCGTTCCTTACGGACTCCGGAAAGTACTTCTCATAGAAGTAAGTCTTGAGCGACTCGGTCCAATGGGAGTTCCAGAGGCTTCTAGCAGATGCCTGCGTGCCGTTCCACCGTAACTCGGCGTCGGACTTGACAGATGAAAGCGACAAATGTGACCTTACGCTCCTCCGAAAGGTGTAACGCAGCAGTAGATCTTCTCCATGTCTTTGATCCACTCATCAGCCTTGTCGGGGTCCATTACCCCTCGAACAACGGGCGGTTCGCCTTGCGGAACTTCGCCAAGCGGGCTTGTTCCACCATCTTAGCGGCAGGGGAGGAGGAGGGGGAACAGGAGCAGCGTTCGCTTGTTGATCCATTCGGTCGAACATCCGTTCCATGGCTTGCGCCATGCGACGGATAGCAGCAGCAGTTGTATCATCTTGTTCAACATCGGGTGTAGTCCTAGGCCGTCGTCGCGGTGCCATTGGTCCCTAAACACATGAAACAATGAACATCAACTTGATCAGGCTCAATATCCATGCAAAATGAGCTAGTTACCATGGCACTTGCAACCAACAGAAGTCATGCATCTCTAGTCCTACAACTTATCTCTATCAAGCACTATACATGACATAACTATCGTATTATGCTTATAAAGCATAGTCAGTCCAATCCTCAGGCTCCATGAAAATTGAGGCGCTCACGATACCATAATGTAACACCCTAAATCTTAACCCAAGACTACTAGTATATACTTAGGTTAATCTTTAGAATATTACCTCTTGGTCTCATCTTTTACTTAGAAAATACTTAGCGGAAATATGGGTAAAATTTTTCTTTTTGGAATTTAAATTCAAAGTGAGAGCCACGCACGAATCTTTAAGGGGAAGCATAGCGAAACATATAAGCAAAGCATAAGAAACACATCATGTCATGGAAACATCAACTGAATCATATATATATATATATATAACGTGCCCACCCCAAAAAGGTAGGACTATTTGATACATCATGAAACAGAATACAACTAAAATGCAATACAAGGAAATCATAAAAAGCAAATACAAGAGAAACTACACCCATACCCATGTGCACCTAAAGGAGACAACCTCATATACAAAAGAAGGTTTGTCCTCTACTATGTGGCGTGTGTGTGCACTAACTACTACCCCTCCTATGACTACTCCTGCTGGTCTGAATACTGTGGGGTCGAGTCGATCCACTGACGAATCTCGGCGGGAGTGGTCGAGCGCATCATCGGGGTATGTCCACCGTGGCGAGGGCACATAGATGGCCGTCGAGCCAACCTCTGCTGGACCACCGTCTCCTCGCTCTCAGCCCTCATTGGTGGAGGAGCGGGACTGGAGCTCCAACTGTACATGTGGGATGACGGGTCCTCGGATGGGTCCGATCTCAGTGCAGGGGCCGCGGCACATACTCGGGTACTCGCGTCAGCGGCTGATGTCTCGGGCTCCATGCGGAGGATCTGCTCATCGCGTAGTCTCGCTCGCTCAAAAATCCCATTATGACGGTAAGGAGCAGTCGGGGTGAAGCGGTAGCTTTCAGAGGCAGGGTGCTTGAAGGGTCGTCCCATGAACATGAATACTCTGACAGTGCAGCGACCCTCAAAATTGTATGACCCGAGTGCCGGGTCATGGTGCAGCTCCCATACCGGGGTGTCGATGAAGAGTACAAACGTCGCCATCTGAAGATATGACGGAAGAAAAGAGAGAGGGAATGAGAATCTTTCTAAAAGAATTCTCAGTAGGGTCATCCCTACCTAGGTGTCATCGTCATATCCCCAGGAACCTTGGGTTTATTTCTAAAAAGGTGTGCATGCATATAAATTCCTTTTAAGTTAGTTTTCCAAAGAGGTATTTTATCCAAGGTCCGTCATATTTTACCATGCGTCTTGTGACTGAGCATAAAGATTCAAATAATATGAATGCATCATAAAGGTGAACCAAACAATAGAATCACCAAGAAACATTATAACATTGGCATAAGTATAATATATGTGACATTGTCAACTTTAACTTTCATCTCATGGGGCCACCCTAAAACATCTCTAGGTTATGAGCTCATACCTTAACTAGTCATCACTAGTTCTTACTTATCCTATGATAAGCGTAACATAATCCCGACTTAAAGTACGGGCTAGGGGGCAAATTAAGGATCTCCTTTCTAGGATCATTTCCTCTTTGAAACGCTTTGCTAGTCACGTGGGCCTCGCAATTTGTCCGCTTTGGCAGGCTGCATCTACACATACCCTCACGGATTTGTCTCCTCCTGGGGGTGCTCACAACCGGTGTCACCCAGAGAAGCGCTGCCTCGTTGTTGTGTCACATTTATATTCTCATAAGTATTAAATCACAATTACCTCATCATTTATCATATTCATTTTTATCATGCATTCTCATATAGCTTTTTCATAACATATATATCATCACATGAAACTTTCTCATAACATTCGTCACATAAAACTTTCACACAAACATCATCACATAGTCATATCTAACAATCATCCCCATAAGCTCATAGACATGATATGTTATAACTCATAGTGTTTTAAACTTCGATTCTTATGAGTCTTAAACTTGCAAATTAATTGTTCTAACATTATCCTTAACTTCTTTATACACCTATAGTTTGACAATTAATGAGTTATACAAATTTTATGCTCAAGAACTAATCCAAATAGCACTAAGCAGAATTTGAACAGCTTTATGTTTATGTGATTACGGAGTTTTAGAAGTTACGGTTTAGATCTTTATCTCACATTCTAAGTTATTGATCATCAACACCTAGTCTCTTGGGAACCTATAAGGTTATAACTAAATATTTCTCACCTCACCCTATGGTCAAGAACATCTCTAAACCTCAAGAGTGCAGAAATCAAAATACTAACTTTACGGGTACCTAGAAGTCACAATAATGACCCTTTCTAAGTTCGGTTTGCTCCTAAGGTTTCAAGATTAAGTCCTAAACCAATTATGAGTCATTCCTACACATATAAACTAATTTAAAACCATGATTATTGAATCTAAACCTTGCTGGACAGAATCCAGAAAAATAAATCTTTAAGGGATCTAAAACTCTCAAATTAATTCTTTTCTAGTTCCTAACTTATCCTATCTTTCACATATGAGTCTTAACATAATTATTACCCAAACATAAGCATATTAACATCATTAACACAGCTCATACAGTGGCCAAATTAATTAAGGAAATTAATTAACCTTCGATTAGAGCCTAATATTGCTTAGGTTTGCTTAATCGCGTGATTAAGCGTAAAAATACGAAACTAGGGGCAAAACCGTAATTTTGCACTAATTTTGCCCGGGACTTCAAAAATTAAAACTGAGGTCATAGAACACATAAAAACGCCTTTTAAAACCATCTGGAGAAGTTTTGGGTTTATCCGGAACTTGCAAACGGGTAAAACACCGCAGGGGCGTTTTGGTCATTTTGACCCGAAAACTCGAAAAATGAGATTTTCGATCCCAGGAAGGTACATAAGTTTTCTAATCCCCTTCCAACATTGAGTTTGCCCTTCGAGTACTGCCGCATTGGCTTTCCTCGAATTCCGGGCTGCAAATGACCTCAGGGGCATTTTGGTCATTTTCACTCTAACAGAAAAATCGGGGCGTTACACAAAACCTTAATTAGTGGCCTAATCTTGTTTGCTCCTAAACACATCATTAACACACATTTGGATGAAACAATCTTCCTCCCCCATGGGCTGTCAAGGCTAGTCGAAACCTCTCCCCCATATTCTCTACATGTTTGAAATTCGAACACTCAAAGAACCATGTCTTAGACCATGCTTAACACCTTACCTTGCACTATGCTTGATCATATTTCCAACCATGCTTGATATGACTAAATGAAGGAGATATTTCCTCCCTTTTGGCTGTCCCAAAATCGTCAGCCCTCCCTTTCCCTTCTAGAAGATTTATTTCAATTCAAATCAATAAGAAATCACCTCATTTTGAGCCATGCTTAAGCCCATACCTATCTTACCTTCAACCATGCCTTGAATGACAACTTGTAAGAGATATTTTCTCTTCCCCAAGCCTTGAGAGGCCACACGGTTACCCCTCCCCATTCACTTCCTCATGATTCAAAATTCTATAAATACCTTGTCTTGGTGAACCTTGCTTCACTTTGAATCATTTGCCAAGTTTGATGTTCTAAGAGAAAGTGCTAGTTCTCTCAAAAGTTTCCTTTTCTCCTCCTTGTTCCAAGAGAAACTGCCACCCCTCCACCTCTCAATCTTCATCTAGTCCTCATCTAAACACATCCCCAAGCTCAAACACAAGCCAACACATCTCCTTCCTTCCTTTCTCTTCAAGGTCGAAGCCATACTCCAAGGCACAAGAAGATTTCTTCTTGTTTTCTCCTCAAAGATCAAACCTTTGTCTTCAAGAACCCATATACTAGGTAGGGAGCTTTTCTAAAAATGTTTCCTTGGTTCTTATGCTTTGATCTTGATGAAATATGATGAATGGATGAACCTCTCATGTTGTTTATTTCAGTTTCTTCCTTCCTTTCTCCTTTTGATTTCGGCATAAAGACCTTGAACATGATGGCTTGATGATGAGTGTTCTCTAGAGGTGACTATGTGTTCATCTCTCATGAAACCTCTAAAGCTTGATGCTTTTCTTTCTTTGAAGTTCTATCTATATTACTTAGCTCACTAAGGTTTTCAACTTAAGAAAATAACTCTAAGGATTTCAATAAGCCTAAGGCCTATCCTTGTCAACCTTAAAGTTGGCCGGCACGTTTTAGAGTTTTACTCTAGATAGGGGTCTTGGGTACATAATAAAGAATATGGTGTATTTTTCCTTCTCTTTATGGATTCTGTTCCTTACTCCTTTTTCCTTTTTGAAGTTTTGTTTTCTTGAGTCTATTTTGTTAAAGCTTGAGGATGATGCTCAAAGAACCATGAGATTTCTTTGAAGCCTTTGTTCTTAGAACTCTAGAGCTTGCTTTATGATGATGAGATTGGGATTGAGAATGTGATATTGATTCTTTAAAGTCTTGTATGAGCTCTAATGACATGTAATAATGGACTAGCATTCATGTTTAAATTTATGCCTTGCATAGCATATTTATTTTCATGCTATCACTAAACTCTCAAGAATAAATAAATGAACTTGTATTATCATGTTTAAATTCATGCTTTACATTTCATATTTACTTTTCATGTCCTCACCTAAACTTAAGATAAAAATGAGTTGCATCTTATATTTATTTTGAGCCTTCACTTTACTTTTTAAGAAAGATAAAATGAAGTGCATAGCATGTTTATATTCTTATTATCACTTAAAATATTAGAGCTCGAAGACTTGTCCCTTGGTATCTCAAGTAAAGTTTAGGAATAAAGGTGTTTTACTCTTTTTGATTTTCGGGCATGTGATGATGATGAACTTGGTGTGAGTTTCATCTAATCACAAGTGCCAAAACCTATGTTTTATAATTTTCTCAAGTTTAGTTGATCTCAAGAAATGTTTCAAGCATGATTCTATGATTTAAATCCCTCTCAAGCTTGTTTTGAAATAGCTACTGCCCTTATGTGTTTTATGAGGATTTCTAATGAAATAAATTGTTTTCAAATGAGTTTTAGAAGCTTTGAAAAGGTTCCAAGAAAAACTAGCAATTTATGTGTTTTAGAAATAAAGTTCTATGCATTACATGATGGCTTTGATTTCGGTTCTTCCTTATTTATTCCAGCACTTTAAATTCTGTTTTGGGTGGTCTATATGTGTTTAAATACCTTACCAATTGTATGAATATTGTTTTAGGCATCTTGGGCATGCTTAGTAACTCTAATAGTTTGAAAATGTGATTTCTAGAACTCCTTAGGAACCGAAATTGTATATTCTGTTCCAGCCCTGGTAGAGTTTGTAGAATCATATTATAACATGTTTAGATGGGTGAGAATGACTCATAATTGGTTTAGGTATTAATTATTGCATCATAGAAAAAGTCGGCAATGAGAAAGGACATAAAACGTAACTTCTACAACACCGTAATTTATCAAAATATGCTTACTGCCTATGCTGCCCAGCCATAATTAATTATGTCTTAGGACTTAATAAATTGTGGTAATGAGTTTAATCAATCCCTTTGAGGCATAATAAAATAATTTGGAAGTTTGAGTTTACCCGATTTAGGGGTTTTTACTTTTAAAGGAATGGTTTATGTGCTCTCTATGAATGATGAATTGATGTGTTGTCTCATGACTTATATGATGCTATATGATGATAGAATTATCAATTGCATGTTATTGTTCTTTTAGAACCTTAGAGATGCCTATGTTAAATTATATGAGATATGAGACATGCATGAATTATGTGGCATCTTACTATGAGAAAATGATCCTTGGAACCATCAAATTAGGGATGGGGATGAGGTGATTCTAGCCCCCTAGCCCGTACTTTAAGTCGGGACCTTAACTTATCAAAAGGGATAAGAACCATGTGCTAGTGACGACTAGTGAGGTATGAGCTCATAGCTTAGAGGTTTCTCAAAAGGGAAAACAATTAGGATGGCCCCATGTGCAAAGTAAATGTCTTAATGTCACCTAAGTAACCAAGATAAGATACCATGTACCATGTACCAAGTTCTATGGTTTATGCTCTATGTTCTATGATCTATGTACCATGTATCAAGTTTTATGTTTTATGTTCTATGTTCTATGATCTATTACTATGTATTATGTCTATATTTACCATGTATGCTAACAAGTTAGTTAGATCTTGCATATCATAACGAAGTATGATGCATCCATGTAAGTACAAGCTATGTGTTAAAAAGAATGGGCCTCGGTAATTAATGTTTTAGAACTTCATAATTGAACTATTACATGCCCACTATTTTTATAAGAACCCGAGGTTCCTGGAGACGTTGATAATGTCACCTAGATAGAAGGAAAACTCTACTGAGTTTCTTTAGTAAAGATTCTCACTCCCCTACCTTTTCTTTCCATCACGTCTTTAGATTCTGATGGCGACCTTCGTCCTGTTTGTTGACACACCCACATGGGAGTTCTACTATGATCTGGAGCATGGATCGTATCATTTTGAGGGACGTTACGCAGTTTGAGTTTTTTTATTTGTTGGACGCCCCTTCAGCCTTCTAGTACCAAGCTACAATTTCACCCCTACTTCCCCCTACGAAGATGAGATGATTTTTGAGCGAGCACGCCCATCTTTCGAGCGGAGGCTTCACACGCACCCTTCCGGATCGGCCGTTCGAGATTTCCCAGATTACGTCCCCCGTTCGAGGTTTTCTAAGATGGAACCCTCCGAGGAGGAGCCTACACATGTATTCTGAAAGTTTAGCCCCCACTCCCGTTCCTATGAGAAAAGGGAGTAAGGAGATAGTCATGCAGCCACAGTTGGCACGGAGGCCAGCCATGCGCCCTAGACGTGGAGGTCATGTGTGACCATCTGGTGTACCTGTCCCCGACGAGCTATGACCATAGATTGGATACGTTCCCCCATTCCCGGGCCATTAGCCGTAGATGTCTCTTGGAGTTTTAGTGCACACACGTTTCACTAGTCATGATGACCTTCTTTTGTTGTAAAGGTTACCTTCTTTTGTTGTAAAGGTTATCTACCTTAGGTGCACCATGTAGGTTTGTGTTTTGTGTATTTCGTTTCCTATGTATTTTATTTCCTATGTATTCGCATTTCATCTTCTTGTACCCAAACTTTACTCACCTCTAGGTGGGTAGTTTATATATATATGTTATGATGTATTATGTTCTTTGAGGAGCCTTCTTGATGCTAGATTTTCGCATTCTTTTATATCGCTTATATATGCTACATGTGGCTCTTACTTTATCAAGGTTTTAAAAAGAAAAATTTGGCTCGTATTTTCAGTAAGTATTTTTCAACGGTAAATGAACTGAAACCAGAAGTAATGACTAATATTTAGCCTCAGTACGTTCTAGGAGTATTGGGTTGAATATTAGGGTGTTACATTCATCATGGAACTATACAACTGTGGTGCTAAGTGTACTGATATTTGTTTGAGATTTAAGTAGTAAGCATGCTAAGTGTACTGATATTAGTTTCATCTTTCATGGTTGCATTTTATCATTAAATTCTAAGCCTCCTCTATGTGTTTTATCTTTGGCAGCTTGACACTTAAAAAATTTGGTTATCTACTTATGTATAATTCCTAATTTCTCTATAAGTTTATGGGCTTTCAAGTTTCAACTTATATCCCTTTTTATGCAGGCCTTGCCTCAATTTGGCATTTACTCAAATGTCCGAGTATGAGCTGATTGCTTCAACAATTACAATAAATTTCTTCCTCATAAGTTCCAATGCATGCTTTTTATTTTTTGGTAATTATCATGTGACTACAAAATCAAATATTTGCCATTGAAAATATTGGGTAGTTACCACTTAGAGAAGAAAAAGATGGTAAGGAGGTGCACTTGTGACTTGCGAATTGTTGAATTGTTTGGTGTGTTAAACTATTAGGGGATGTAGAATTGTTTTGTAGTAAACGAAAATTTATGTGGTAGATCTATGGAGGCAATTTGGTTACACTCTGTTTGAGCTCTCTTATTAGCAAAAATTATTATATCTTTCATGTAGTTGTCTGTTTTGTTCTTTATATTCTTTTGAGTTTTGTTGGAATCAATTCAGGTTGGTGTAGATATAGATGGAATTGATTCTATTTGGAAACAAAACATATACTGTATTTATTCTAGTTTAATCCACTTTGGTGAAAAAGTATACATACACTCCTATGTGAACCCTATCATCCTAATGATTCATTATTGGGCCATTTCACATTGTTGCATGTAAGGATGCTATATTTGGGTATCACAAAATCTACTTCCATGAATAGCTCTTTGCAAAATATTCCTTTGATGTATTTCTTACTATATTTTTGGTTGTTTTGTAGGTAATCTTAGTTGGACATGATTTTGGTAGGGCATGTATATCGTATGCAATGTAGTTGTTTCCTTACAAGATTTCCAGGTCTGTCTTTATAGAGTTTTATGATGTGTGAGCTGCAAAAACTGCAAACAGGAATGGCATTGCTGGGAAGCATATCAAGCTTGAACTTGCTCTTCATGCATTGTATTTTTGGATGTGCATATTTATTTTTACCACCTTTTAAGAGTTTGGGCTTTAGTTGTTAAAGCTTTTATGGAGTGGATAACTATTAAAGAGTTTTGATTATCTTGTCATAGTTAGTGCTATATGTAAGGAAAAGTTTGATATGTTTGTTATTTGCTAGTTTGTGGGATTATATTAAAATAACGGAATAATTTTTTTTTTATCAATTGGAATGCAAATTATGGCGGCTTCAAACAGCCATCATTAACTTTTTTTAAAAAACAAAATTTCACTACAAATTACAACTGTTCAAACCACCGTAATTAATAATTTTTCTTAATTTTGTTGAAGCTTGCGGCAGTTCTTAACCACCATAAATAACACTATGCTTTTTAATTTAACTAAACATTATGGTGGTTTCAAACCGCTGTAATTAGCATATGTGAATTGTGGCGATTTAAAATATGAATTGTGGCAGTTAAAAAGAAACCATCGTAATTAACTAAATAGTATTGGTAATTATGGCGGTTTTGATAATTACCCTTATTGCGAAAAATGGTGGTAAAAAACTGCCATAATTTGCAAAATTAAATGCCGTAATTTACCATTTTTTTGCAGTGTCATATGAGGTGGCACAGTGAAAATCAGAGGGATGATAGTGTGATGACGCATCTATCGCACGGTGAGGTGTGGAAAAAGTTCGATCAACAATATCCTGATTTTGCTTGTGACCCCCCAAAATGTAAGATTGGGACTATGTTCAGATGGATTTACTCTGAATAAACAATTTAGCAAACCCTATTCCTGTTGGCTCGTAGTTGTTATGCCCTGTCATCTCCCTCCTGAAATGTACATGAAAGATTCTTACCTGTTCTTAACATGTATAATCCCTAGCCCTGATAATCCAAAAGCTAAGATTGATGTGTATCTTCAACCCCTAGTTGATGAACTGAATGATTGTGGTGCCAGGATGTTCTTACTTATGACATTTCAACAAAGCATAATTTCATGATGAGAGATGTATTAATGTGGACCATTAATGATTTTCTAGCATATGGAATGCTGTTTAGATGGATGACCTAAGGAAAATTAGCATGCCCAATTTGTATAGAGGATACCAAAGCATTTACCTTGAAACATGGAAGAAAGAACTCTTGTTTTGATTGTCATAGAAGGTGTTTAGATTCTGATCATCTATACAGGCGAAGTAGATATGGCTTTAAAAGTAGTTGTGTTGAACATGATGAGCCTTCGGTTAGAGTAAGTGGTTGTAACATGATGGTCATTTCTATAAACCAAAGGCCAAATATGCTCTGAGTTCCAATTAGAAACAAGCTATTTGTCAGTGGCTGAAGTAGTTAAGAATGCTCGATGGTTATGCGTCTAACATAAGTAGGTACGTGAATGTTGCACAGAGTAAGCTTGTTGACGTGAAAAGCCACGATTGCCACGTCTTCATGGAGTGTTTGCTTCCAATTGCATTCAGAGAGCTACCTGATGTTGTTTGGAAGCCCCTAACCGAGTTGAGTTAGTATTTTAGGGATATATGCTCTTCTACTCTTAGGGTTGATGATTTGCTTATCATGGAAAAAAATATTCCCATAATTCTCTACAAAATAGAGAGAATTTTTTCTCCTGGGTTTTTTGACTCAATGGAACACCTGGCCATACATTTGGTATATGAAGCATGGGTGTGTGGACCAGTTCAATATAGGTGGATGTATCCTTTTGAAAAAAGGAATAGGAGAAATTAAAAGAACCATGAAGAATAGGTCTTAAGTGGAAAGATCAATATGTCAAGTTTAATTAGCGAAAGAGACTTCAAATTTCTGCTCATTTTACTTTCAGCCACATGTTCAATTTAGGAGAACTCGAGTTAGTCATAACGATGATGAAAGGGGTGTTCTATTCCACTAACTTTGTCTATATTCAATCAACCTAGTCGAGGAGCTGGAAAGAGCATGGCTCGATGGCTTACTTCCCAAGAGTAGAATTCTATACACTTACATATTTTCATAAATTGTGGTGAGGTGCAGCCATTCAGATTGTAAGTCAACAATCCCTTTTTATAAGTGAAAGTATGATGTTATGCATCTTTAAAATAACGTAAAATAGATTTTCAACAATAGATACTTTGAGCAACTACACGGGCAAGATTCTCTTCAACAATTTCCAGATTGGTTTAGATTACATGTAAATCCATTTGTTTTTAGATTATGTAACCCAATATATTCTTATCTGTTTATTTTGTTTGATACAATTATGTTTGACATTTCAAACTTCATGTATGTAGTTTCATAACAAAAATAATGGTGTAACATTTTCCCACTTGTTTAATTTAGCTTGGGGGCCAAAAAATAAAGTAGTAAGTTAGCCCATGTACTATGTTAATGGGTACAAGTTTCAAACACTAGATTGCGGTGCGGGGAAAAAAATCGACAATATAGGTTTTTGTGTTAAAGGAGATATTAGGGACAGAGAATGTGATTGGTATACCGTCATTAAGGAAATCCTTGAGTTTGAGTATGTAGGTAAGCTCGCAAATAAATGTGTCCTCTTCAAATTTGAATGGTATGATCCTACCCGACTTACTGAGACATGACAGCACAACAATTACAAAATCATTTAGATCAATCACACTAGAAGATATAGAAGTTATGATCCATTTATTATAGCCTAAAATGCTAGGTAAGTATATTATATGTCTTATCCTGGGAAGAGTAAGTCATAGTAGAGGGTTGTGAACAAGATAAAACTAAGAGGTAGGATTGAAATTGAGGAAGATATTGTTAAAGATCCACCCCCTTCAAGGGCAGTAGTCGATGCAGATAATCCTGAAAACCCTCTTTCGTTGACTACTAGGGAAGTTTACATAATTAATGCATAAGTAACCACCCAATCAGAAATCACAAAGATGAAATAAGTGCTAGTAGCGCTGATAATTCATTGAGTGATCAACAACAAAGTGATAATGAAAATAGCCCTGCATTTTTAGATTAACTGAGGTATTCAATATTTTATGCAATATTATTATTGAATTTCCTGATTTAATTAATGTATTTTTGTGGACTACATTTTAATTGTTTCAGTATGGTTGATAGAGGCAGAGGCCGACCTCAGAAGGTCGGTTTACCCACCTACACCTTAGCCACTGCCTCTCTCACTATCTCTGCCACTGCCCCTCTTGCCACCTCAGTCATTGATTCTCTTACTACCTTAGCTGCCGCCCCTCCCACTACCTCTACCATCGCCCCTCCCACCACCTCTGCTACTTCCACCTCACTCCCTACCATCAGCACCCCAGGCTTTAGGATGCTGCCCACTCCTGGGTATGCCGAGCCCTCACCTCCCTTGTATTCACACCGATAGCCCACTTGTAACACCCTAATATTTAACCCAATACTCCTAGAACGTACTTAGGCTAAATATTAGTCATTACTTCTTGTCCAGTTCATTTATTGTTGAAAATACTTACTGAAAATATGAGCCAAATTTATTTTTTTTTAAAAACCTTGATAAAGTAAGAGCCGCGTGTAGCATATACAAGCGATATATATAAAAATGCAGAAATCTAAACATCAAGAAGGCTCTTCAAAGAACATAACACACCATAACATATATATATAAACCACCCACCTAGAGGTGAGTTAATTTTGGGTACATGAAGATGAAATGCTAATACATAAGAAATAAAATACATAGGAAACGAAATACATAGGACGCAAACCTACATGGTGCACCTAAGATAGATAACCTTTACAACAAAAGAAGCTTATCATGACTAGTGAGATGTGTGTGCACTAAACTCCAAGAGTCGTCTATGGCTGATGGCCTGGGAACGGGGGGATGTATCCAATCCACTGTTGTAGCTCGGTGGGGACAGGCATACCAGCTGGTTGCACATGACTTCCACGTCTAAGGCACATGGCTGGCCTCCGTGCCAACTGTGGCTGCGTGATTGTCTCCTCACTTCCCTTTCTCATAGGAAGGGGAGTGGGGGCTGAACTCTCAGAACACACCTGTGTAGGCTCGTCCTCGAAGGGGTACGTCTCAGAAAACCTCGAACGTGGAACGTAATCGGTGAAGTCTCGAACGGCTAATTCGGAAGGGGCATGCGAAGCCTCTGCTCGAAAGACGGATGTGCTCGCTTAAAAATCATCTCGTCTCCATAGGGGGATGTAGGGGTGAAACGGTAGCTTGGTACTGGATGGCTAAAGGGACATCCAACAAACACAAAAACTCAGACCGTGCAACATCCTTCAAAATGATACGATCCGTGTTTCGGATCATAGTGGAGCTCCTACGTGGGCGTGTCAACGAACAGGACGAAGGTCACCATATGAATCTAAAGACATGACGGAAAGAAAAGGTAGGGGGAGTGAGCATCTTTGCTAAAGAAACTCAGTAGGATTTTCCTCCTATCTAGGTGACATCATCTACGTCTCCAGGAACCGCGAGTTCTTATAAAAATAGTGGGCATGTAACTGTTCAATTATGAAGTTCTAAAACATTGATTACCGAGGCCCATTCTTTTTAACACATAGCTTGTATTTACATGGATGCATCATACTTCATTGGGATATGCAAAACCTATTTAGCATACATGGTAAATATAGACATAGTACATGGTATATAGATCATAGAGCATAAAACATAGAACTTAGTACATGGTACATGGTATCTTATCTTGGTTACTTAGGTGACATTAAGACATTTACTTTGCACATGGGGCCACCCTAATTGTTCTCCCTTTTGAGAAACCTCTAGGTTATGAGCTCATACCTCACTAGTCGTCACCAGCACATATACTTATCCCTTTTGATAAGTTAAAGTCTCGACTTAAAGTATGGGCTAGGGGCCTAGAATCACCTCATCCCCATCCCTAGTTTGATGGTTTCAAAGGATCATTTTCTCATAGTTTATGTCACCTTAATCTTAGCATGTTATAACAAGATGCCACATAAATCATACATGTCACGTATCTCATATAGTTCTAACATAGGCATCTATAAGGTTCTGAAAGAACAATAACATGCAATTGATAATTCTATCATCATATAGTATCACATAAGTCATGAGACAACACATTAATTCATCATTCATAGAGGGCACACAAACCATTCCCTTGAAAGTAGAAACCCCTAAATCGGGTAACCTCAAACTTTCGAATTATTTTCTTATACCTCTAAGGAATTGATTAACCTTATTACCACAATTTATTAAGTTCTAGAACCTAATTAATTATGGCTGGGCAGCATAGGCAGTAAGCATATTTTGACGAGTTACGGTGTTCTAGAAGTTAAGTTTTAGGTCTTTTCTCATTACCGACTTTTTCTATGATGCAATAATT
Source organism: Dalbergia cultrata (assembly GCA_031216105.1). Lineage (NCBI taxonomy): Eukaryota > Viridiplantae > Streptophyta > Magnoliopsida > Fabales > Fabaceae > Dalbergia > Dalbergia cultrata. The sequence goes on along the minus strand of JAVHNL010000113.1, from coordinate 465,658 downwards.
AACTCCTAAACCAATTATGAGTCACTCTTACCCATCTAAATATGTTATAATATGATTCTACAAACTCTACCAATGCTGGAACATAATATACAATTTTGGTTCCTAAGGAGTTCTAGAAATCACATTTTCAAACTATTAGAGTTACTAAGCATGCCTAAGATGCCTAGAACAATTATCATACAATTGGTAAGGTATTTAAACACATATAGACAACTCAAAACAACATTTAAGGTGCTGAATAAATAAGGCATAATAAAAAACATACCCATCATATCAACCATAGAACTTCCATTTCAAATACACACAACTTACTAGTTTCTCTTGGAACCTTTTCAAAGTTTCTAAAACTCATTTGAAAACAATTTATTTCATTAGAATCCTCATAAAACATATAAGGGCAGTAGCTATTTCAAGACAATCTCAAGAGGGATTTAAATCATAAAACTATACTTGAAACATTTCTTGAGATCATCTAAACTTAAAAAAATTATAAAACATTGGTTTTGGCACTTGTGACTAGATGAAGCTTACACCAAGTTCATCATCATCACATGCCCAAAAATCAAAAAAGTAAAACACATACATTTCCAAACTTCACTTGAGATAGCAAGGGACAAGTCTTTGAGCTCTAATATTTTAAGTGATAAGAAGAATATAAACATGCTATGCATTTCATTTTATCTTTATTAGAAGTAGAGTGAGGGCTCAAAATAAATATGAGGTGCAACTCATTTTTATCTTAAGATTAGGTGATGACTTGAAAAGTAAACATGAAATGCAAAGCTTGAATTTAAACATGATAATGCAAGTTCATTTATTTATTCTTGAGAGTTTAGTGATAGCATAAAATAAATATGCTATGCAAGGCATAAATTTAAACATGAATGCTAGTTCATTATTATATGTCATTAGAGCTCATACAAGACTTTAAAGAATCAATATTACAATCTCAATACCAATCTCATCATCATAAAGCAAGCTCTAGAGTTCTAAGAACCAAGGCTTCAAAGAAATCTCATGGTTCTTTGAAAATCATCATCAAGCTTCAAGGAAATAAACTCAAGAGAATAAAACTTCAAAAAGGAAAAAGAATAAGAAACCAAAACCATGAAGAGAAGGAAAAATGCACCATGTTCTTTATTATGTACCCAAGACCCCTATCTAGAGTAAAACTCTAGAACGTGCCGGCTAACTTTAAGGTTGACAAGGGTAGGCCTTAGGCTTATTGAAATCCTTGATTAATTTTCTTGAGTTGAAAACATTAGTGGGCTAAGTAGTATAGATAGAACTTTAAAGAAAGGAAAACCTCAAGCTTTAGAGGTTTCATGAGAGATGAACACATAGTCACCTCTAGAAAACACTCATCATCAAGCCATCATGTTCAAGGCCTTGAGGCCGAAATCAAAAGGAGAAAGAAAGGAAGAAACCGAAAATGAACAACATGAAAGGATCGTTTGATCTTGAGGAGACAACAAGAAGAAATCTTCTTGTAACTTGGAGTATAGCTTCGGCCTTGAAGAGAAATGAAGGAAGGAGATGTGTTGGCTTGTGTTTGAGCTTGGTGATATGTGTAGATGAATACTAGATGAAGATTGAGAGGTGGAGGGGTGGTGGTTTCTCTTAGAACAAGGAGGAGAAAAGAAAGCTTTGAGAGAACTAGCACTTTCTTAAGACTTCAAACTTGGCAAATGATTCAAAGTGAAGCAAGGTTCACCAAGACAAGGTATTTATAGAGTTTTTAATCATGAAGAAGTGAATGGGTAGGGGGTAACCATGTGGGCTCTCATTGCTTGGGGAAGAGAAAATATCTTTTACAAGTTGTCATTCAAAGCATGGTTGAAGGTAAAATAGGTATGGGCTTAAGCATGGCTCAAGGTGAGGTGTTTTCTTGTTAACTTGAATTGAAATAAATCTTCTAGAAGTGAGAGGGAGGACTGATGATTTTAGGACAGCAAAGGTGAGGAAAATATCTCATTTATTTAGTCATTCAAAGCATGGTTGGAAGTATGATCAAGCATAGTGCAAGGTAAGGTGCTGAGCATGGTCTAAGGCATGGTTATTTGAATGTTTGAATTTCAAACATGTGGAGAATGTGGGGGAGGGGTTTCGGCCAGCCTTGATAGGCCATGGGGAGAGAAGATTGTTTCATCTAAATGTGTGTTAATGATGTGTTTAGGAGCAAACAAGATTAGGCCACTAATTAAGATTTTATAATCAAGTGTTTAGGTGAACTAATTAGACAATTAGGGCCATGAACAACTTAATTTGGAAGTAATCTTGTTAGATTAGTGGAGTCAAACTCTATTGACTAGAGATTAGGAAACAACACATTTCCTTGAATTAGGGAGATTGAATAGTAAAAACACTATTCTTAGATGCTTTCTTGAAGAAATAAGACTAGAAATGGGTTTTAAGTTTCCTTAAGCAATTTTAGGTCCTAATCAACCTCAAATAATTATTTTTGCTCTAGATTAATTATGGAAATTAATTAATCTTTAATTAGAGCCTAATATTGCTTAGGTTTTGTTTTAAAATCGTCATTAAGACCTAATGCACTTAAGTAGGGGCAAAATCGTAATTTTTCTCAAAAACTGCCCGGGACCACTGGGACTTAAACAAACATAAATCATGCTTTAAAAACATTGTTTTAGACCTCTGGGATAAGTCCGAGTCAAAACAAAACTCAAAACCGCCTTAAACCACTGTAAGGGTATTTTGGTCATTTACTTGCAGAAACATCAGAAATGAGATTCTTCTGCTCTATTAAATATTCATATACATAAAATCCCTTTACATAATCATGGCTCTTATGAGAATGGTCGAGGTTGGCCATCCTCGTGTTCTCGATAAAAATGACCTTAGGGGCATTTCGGTCATTTATACTTTTAGAGAAAATCAGGGCGTTACACCACTCATATCAGTGACCCCTCCCCTACCCTTGCCACTGCCCCTAGCCCTACCACTACCCAAAGAAAGAAAGCAAAACTCAAACTTTAAAGGTCTCATTGAGATGAACACAAAGTTATCATCTAGAGGCACTCATCATCAAGCCATCATGAGAATAGAACAAGGCCTTGATGCCGAAAATGAAAAGGAAATTCCAAGAGGAAACTGAAAAGAAAAACTCAAGAAAGCATCATGAAATCAACACTTCTCTTCAAGAACAAAACATATTTGAGTAAAATAAAAACTTTAGAACAACTCCCTACCAAATATGAAGATGAAAAGCTCCTCCCAAGATAGTGAAGATGATTCGGCCATGTCACGACTTGATTTAGACATGTGACCGGCACGTGAGAAATCTCATTCTCACACAAGCCTCATGACCTGTTTACTAATTTTGCATGCATACTCTACTCTATTATCCATGAATAATAGAGATTTTCTCTTTTTCTACATAACAATCATCTGTTTTCTGGGACAAAGTCATTATATTTAAAACCTTGTATTAACCTTTTGGATTTCAAAATCACAAATGAATTACACATATAATCAAAATACACTTTGTTAAATGTCCAGATCATTATATACAAATCAAAATATAATTGTATTATACCAAATGCAAAAATAAAACATGCTCTAGGTCTGGGACCCTGCCTGCAATGTACTGGAGCACTCTAACAAAATAGGAAGGCCTCACTCAAGTGAAGCTTACCGGCTATACTTTAGTGCTACTTCACGGATGGCCAAAATAACAACATCTATAATACCTATAATAGAGAGAAAGGCATAAGGGTGAGTTTTGTAACCAAAACTCAATGAGTGAATCCCCACCTGAAACCCCCTTTCATGGGACGTCAAGAAAACAATGCACAAAAATCATAATAACATTAATAATATAAGAAAAGATCTCACATAACCAAGTATACATATATCTCTAAAAGTCCTTTATAATCATCATGTTATAACTTAAAACAATTTCTTTGAATTTATTCTCATACCTGAAATCATACAAGCAATACAATATAGTAGTTCCTAGAGAAACAGTAATCTCTGCTCTGTAATTACGTATATCAATTATGATATCCATGTTTCTCTGCTCTGTGGTTCTTATAGAACCGAAGTTGGATACCTAACTAGATTCCATTCTCTGCTCTGCTCTATGAGATTGCCCTTAGGTAACTTAGTACCAAGGTTAACAATCATTCAGCCGTTAACTCGCTGTCTGTTTCTCTATAGCTACTGCCTAAACTAGATAAACAATTAAATGTAAGAACCTTTAAAACATTTAACTCTCTATGAGCTCTGAATCTATCTGATTCTAACAGTCTGACCTTAGCATAACTGTGGCTATGAAATCATGCCCAAGGGATCACCCTTTGTAGACATTTGTGATTTCATAAACTCAAAATATGTATCCGCCAACTGTTATGAATCTCACAAAGATTTCAAGCTCTAAAATCCTTTTTATGTCTGAGTTTCTAAACCAATTCTCAACATCATTCTTTCCTGAACTTGAAAACTCTAAAATCATAAAGTTCTCTAGTTATGAAACTATTTCATATATATATATATATACCAGTTTTAGAATCAATTGGAAACAATGATGAAAGTATCTAACAATTACATATACCATATCTAGAATCAATTTAACATTCATAAAAGCTTTCTATGATTACAATTATCATCAATCCTATATAAAATCATTACATCAAACATGGTCCCATGAGTTTTCTCAAAAATAGGTTTCATGCTCTAAAATCCACAGCTTTAAACATATAATCAATAGTAATCTCAATCCTTTTTGTACAAATCTCTAAAATCAAATGTATCTTTATGAAAATAACTCTAATGTAGAACATAGAGTTAACAAGTGCGAACCCACTCACCTGGAGGGGTAAGATGCACAGACACAGCACTAACAAGACTCTTAGAAGCAGAACTGACAGTAATATCTGACATAGAGACAACAAAACTCTAAATTAACCTCTAAATCCTCTAAATATCCAAGAATCCATCTCTAATATACTATAAGACTTCTTTCCTTGAGAAGCATAAAGAATCCCCCCAATAACAAAGAAGGAATGGGGAATAGAGAGAGAAATCAAGAGAATAACATACCTTAGATCCTTAGAAGGAAGAAAAATGGAGTTTAGATAATGAAATGATGAAGAAATGAGGTGTAGGGGAAAAATTGCGTCTCCTTGCAGAGGAGGAGGTGAAGGGTGTGTTTTGATGCTTTTGAAGGTTCTAGACCCTGAACAGGGGCTTTTAAGACATTTGTTTAGCACTGCAGCACTCTTAGCACTGCGGCACCCATCTGAGAGTATATCGCGCACCACCTTACTGTTCTGTTGCTCACCAGAGAGCATAAAAATGGTCTGTGCGCTTCAGTTGACCGCTGCAGCGCTCTTTAGCACTGCAGCACTCACCATTAAGGTTTGTCACTCTCCAGGATGATCTCTATAGTCTCCCACTCTCTAAAGCTCACTTATTACATTTCTTAATTAAAGTTAAATCGTTTATTTTCGATTTAACTCTTAAACATAAATGTAAATAAGGGAATACCCCCTATTTGGATTCAAATAAAATGTTTAAAAAATCAAAATCCAAACCAATCAATATCTAAATTTTGGGTTTTAGTTTAAATCCGGAAATTTTCACAGTTTTGTAAACTTAGACATTAGAAACGGGGCGTTTAAAGGTTTTGAAAAATTCTTTAAAAATCACTCTTTAACTCAGTTTTCTCTAAGGAACATTTACCAGGACTTTTGGTCACAAGAATATGACTTTATTATATGGCCCTCCAAGGGCATGTAGGGTCCAGACTTAGAAAAATTTCAGGACCCGGAGTGACAGATAACAGTGACTGACACCCTTTTAGACCAAAAAATATTCTAACTCTTTTATTTAAAATTTCGGATATTACATAGAATGGAGAGAAAAGGAAAGGAGATGTGTTTTGGGTGAGCTTGTGTTTGAGGGTGGAGGCTTAGGTGCTTAGATGATGATCCAAGGTGGTGGTGAGGTGGTTTGAGGTTGTGATATGGTGGCTCAAGGTGGAGGATGAGGAAGATGAAGAAGAAAAAGAAAAACTCTTAGAACTTTTTGAGAGAAAAAGGAAAGAACTCAAGTTGCTCTTAAAAACTCAAAGCTTAGCAAATGAACCAAAGTGATTCAAGTGCATCCAAGCAAGCAATTTGTAGAAAATCAAAACAATGAGGAGTGAATGGAGGAGGAGTGGCCGACGGTTCCTCATGCAACATGAGGTGAGATGTTTTGATTTTTGAGGCATGGTTTGAAGTATGGTGGGTGTGGCTCAAGGTAAGGCTTCAAGCATGGCTCAAAGTATGGTGAAGTATGACCATTGTGTGCAAACAAATTCAACATGTGGAAAATGGGGGAGGAGTGGCCGTGTGGTTCTTCAAGCCATGGGGGGAGATTTGTTCTTCTAATTGTGTGCTAATGATGTGTTTAGGTGTGTATTAGATTAGGTTTATGATTAAGAATTTCTAAGTGTTTAGGTAACTAAACAAGTAATAAGGAATTTCAAGACATGATTAGGGAGTGCTCATACATTATTAGAGGGATTTAAACTCATTTTATGCATAAACAATTGTGGACACAATTCCTTGATTTAAGGAATTGGAGAGAGAAAACACTTTCAAGATTCCATGACTAGGAATCTTGAATTTAAAAAGAGATTTAGGTTTAATCTAAGCAATTGTAGGTCCTAATTAACTTTAATAAGTTATTTTGACTCTAGATTAATTATGAAAATTAATTAATCTTCGATTAGAGCCTAATATTACTTAGGTTTGCTTAATTACATCATTAAGCTCAAAAACACTATGCTAGGGGCAAAATCATAATTTTATGCAAAAACTGTCCGAGACTTCCGGGACTTAAACAGATGTTATGAAATACATAAAAACATCATTTAAAACCATCTGGAGAAGTTTCGGGCTCAATCGACACTCATACCCGTGTGAAAACGCTGCAGGGGTATTTTGGTCATTTTGACCCGAAACCTTAGAAAACTAGGTTTTTGTACCCGAAACCATTCAAAAGCCATCTAATCCCCTTCAAACATTGAGTTGGCCCTTCGAGGACTGCCGGGTCGGCTATCCTCGAATTTCGGACAGAAAATGACCTTAGGGGCATTTTGGTCATTTTCACTCAGACAGAAAATTGGGGCCTTACAAATTGTGTCTACAATTGTTTATGAATAAAATGAGTTTAAATTCCTCTAAATATATATGAGCACTCCCTAATCATGTCTTGAGATTCCTAATTACTTTCTTAATTACCTAATCACTTGCTTAGCAATTCCTAATCTTAAGCTTAACCTAAACCACATCTAAACACATCATTAACACACAATTAGATGAAACAATTTCTCTTCCCCATGGGCTATCAAAGCTGGCCGAAAATCTCCGTCCCCCATATTCTTCACATGTTGAAATTCAAACACTCAAAGAACCATGCCTTAGGCCATGTCTTGCACCATACTTGCACATGCTTTGAACCATACTTCACCATACTCCAAGCCATGCTTTGAATGACTAAATGAATGAGATATTTTCCCTCCACTTGCTATCCAAAAACCACCAGCCCTCCACCTCCATGTATGGAAATTATTTCCTCGCAATTTAAAAAGAAAAATACTCAAAAGACTATGCTTGAAGCCTTACCTTGAACCATGCTCACCATACTTCCAACCATTCTTCACCATGCCTTCAAAGAACTCATCTCTCACCTCATATTCCATGAGGACCACACGGCCAGCCCTCCCCCTTCATGAGCCTTCATTGTTTTTATTTCTCTATAAATACACATACTTAGAAACTTGGAAGAACCTTTAGATCATTTGCTAAGTTCAAGTCTTAAGCATTCTTGTAAGTTGTTTCTTTTCTCTCAAAGTTCCAAGAGCTTTCCTTCATCTTCATCTTCCTCATCTTCCTCTTTGAATCACCACCTCACAACCTCAAACCACCACACCACTACCTTGAATCATCACCTAAACACCTAAGCCTCCACCCTCAAACACAAGCTCACGTAAAACACATCTCCTTTCCTTTTCTCTCCATTTAGCTGAATCATCATCATCATCTCCTAGAGAAGATTTTTGTGTTCTTATTTGCAAGCAAAGACCAAGTTTTCTTTCTTCCTTCAAGATTTCATTGGTAGGGAGTTGTTCTAAAATCTTCCTTTTTCTTAAAAATGCTTTGTTCTTGAAAGAAAGTGTTGTTTTCATGAGTTTTTATTGTCTTTCTTTTTCGATTTTCTCTTGGATATTTTCTTTTTATTTTCGGCCTCAAGGCCTTGTTTCATCCTCATGATAGCTTGATGATGAATGTCTCTAGATGGTGACCTTGTGTTCATTACAATGAGACCTCTAAAGCTTTAGTTTTTCTTTCTTTCTTTAAGTTTTACTTATGTTACTTAGCTCACTAATGATTTTACCTTACGAAAATAATTACAAGGATTTCAAAAAGCCCAAGGCCTACCCTTGTCAACCTTAAAGTTGGCCGGCACGTTCTAGAGTTTACTCTAGATGGGGTTTTGGGTACATAATAAAGAACATGGTGTATTTTTCTTCTCTTTGTAGTTTCGGTTTCTTCATTTCTTTTTCCTTTGAAATTTTGTGTTGAATCTATTTCCTTGAGCTTGATGATGATGTTCGAAGGACCATGAGGTTTCTTTGAAACCTTGGTACTTAGAACTCTAGAGCTTGCTTCATGTTGATGAGATTATGATTGGGATTATTGTAACGCCCCGATTTTTCTCTACTGCGCCAAATGACCAAAATACCCCTAGGTCATTTTGGATAAAAATTTAAGGCCGGATAGCTTGGGCCATCCTCGACATCATGTTTTAATTATAGGATCAGGATTATATGAGATTTGATGAGTGGTTTGAGCAAGAACCGCAAATCCCCGATTTTTCCGTGTACAAATGACCAAAATGCCCCTGAGGTCATTTTCACACGGAAATCGAAGACGGTCATTCTCGGCCATCCCAAGGGGGTTAGTTTGATGATTGAAGGGGATAAAATGTGTTATGAATTATGATAGAGGTGAAAATTTCAATTTCTGAACTTTCATGCGCTAAATGACCAAAATGCCCTCAAGGCGATTTGGCACTAATTTAGTGCCGATTGAACCCTACCATTACCCAAAAGTTAGAAATGTTAATATTGATGGATGTTTGATATTCGGAAAAGGTTCGGGTAGTCTCAGGTAAATTTTATGTGAAATTACCATTTTACCCCTAATTGGTGCTACTTAAGCGTAATTGGGTAAATAAGGATACATGGGCACTATTAGGCTTTAATTAAATATAATTAAATTTTATTTACTTATTATGGGTCAGATTATTTATTTTAAATTATTTAAGGTCTGAAATTTATTTTGAAATTAAATTTCCATTTCAAATTTTATGATTCACTAGATTACAAAAACCTAATAAACTAAGAGTTAGTGGATTTTCTCTACTTCCTTAATTTAGGAACTATGTTAGTGCTTGTTTTTCAAATGGGATTTTTGTCAAACAAAGTTGTATGACCACTCCAAAAAAAGTTGTCTTGAGTGCCTAAACCACTACAAACAACTTCCAACAAAAAGAATTCTTTTCCTAAATTAATTCCCTAATTTATGCTAACTAAAATTCTAATTCTTCCACTCAAAATAAAATAAAATTTTCCTCCCCATTGCTCAAGGAGGCTACGGTTGCCTCATGGTCATTGTCCCCATTATTTTCAAATTTAATACACCAATACACACACAAAACACTCATTCTTACTATCTATTGTTTTTGGTAAACCTAATTGTCCAAAAAAAGTAGTCATATTCTCTCTAACCTAAACACTTCATCTTCTTCCTCTCCTCCACCTCCAAGAGCCACCATCTTCAACCTCCACCCAAGCTCTCCACCTCTAATCAACATATCTCCACCATAGATCAACTCCTAAACACTTAATCTTTCCATCTCCAAAACACAAGAACACAAGAAAAATCCTCCTACTACCTTAACTCCTCTTGGCGAAATCATCTTGCCCATCAAGAGAAGATTTTTCTTCTCTTTGTTTCATACAAGATCAAGCTTTCACTCTTGCAAACAAGAAACAACCGTGGTAGGGATTTTGTTTTGATGTTTCATTCCTTTTCTTGGTTCATTTTCGGATTTATGGTTGGTTGAATGAATAAATTTTTACTCCTCTCTTCTTCATCTATTTTCGGTTTTGGAACCTTCATATGAGTTCCCTTCATTTTTGGGTTTAGGATGTCAATGGGAAGTTGAAACCGTGGCTTGATGATGAGGGTTTTGATGATGGTTTTGACACCATCAAGTATTTAACCTCTAGAGCTCAAGGTTTAGTATTTTTCGGTTTTACAAAGGCCATGAGAAATAAAATGTTTTGATGGTTTAGTTTTGGTTATCTATTCTTGGTTGTTCACAACCAAAGTTCAATGATGATGGTTCTTGATGGTAGTTGTGAAAACTACTATATTTTGAACCTCTAGAGCTTGAGTTTTGCTTTGACCCCAAGATAACATATTAGTGTATTTAGTATGCTTTTTCGGTCTCTTTATGATTTTACTTGAGCTTGATGGTGAGTCCAAAGAAATGAGGTTCTTGGAACTATGAACAATAGGACTCTAAAGCTCACCATGTTTAAGATTGGTTGAGGACAAGAATCTAATCTTGAAAAGTTTCGAGCTTTAATGATTAAGATGTAAAAATGGATTTGCATACATGTTTACTTTCAAGTTACCACTTTAATCTTAAGAGATAATAATGAAACCCTTGCATGGCATGTTTATTTTGAGCCATCACCATAAACCTTGAAGATAATAATGGGTTTGCATAGCATATTTATTTTTCAAGCTATCATTCTAACTCCTAAAGACAAAAGTGGACTTGCATAGCATATTTATTTTCAAGTCATCACCTAAGACACTAAAGCTCAAAACTTGTCCTTGGATCTTAAATGTAAATTTGAACATGGCCACACATTTGTGTATATATATATACATGGCTATGACACTATGAGGAATCCTTAATGGGTTTACTTGATTTTAAGTTGAGATAGTTATTGAAAATTATACAAGTTCTGTTTTTAAAGTTTTCTTTCGCAAGTTTTGGGACTCAAGTGTAGCAAGAATGGTGTTTTATGAACAAGGGAGCTACTAATGTGATTTGAGATGTTTAGTTTCTGTTTTAGCAAATTTATGTGAGTATTCAAGAGATAAAAATATTTTTTGGCATTTCCTATGACTCCAACAAAGCGAAGAGGAAAACTAGTAGCTAGAAGTTATCAAAAGTATAATTTTGGAATGATTTCGGAACTAAATTTTCGGTCACTATTTCTAACTCATAAATTCTGTATGATTCTGTTTGGAGGTGTTTTAATTGGTAGAAAATGTTGTTACTTGTTGTAAAAATTATTTTTAACATCCTAGGGTAAGCTAGTAATGGAAACGAGTAAATTATGCAACTCTCTAATGCTTTTATGAAATGAAAATATAGCTACTGCCTAGATGATACAAACACTGTTAAGAGATGTTTAGGATGAGATAAATGTGAGGAAATCATTAGTAGTTGATGCAGAAATTATTTTAGGTATTTTGGGAAAGACTAGAAAACTAGAAAGAACTAAAAATGTAGCTTTGAGACCCGTAGAGTTTGATAAAATATGGCTACTGCATTGAGATCAATTATTTGGCAAATATTCTGTTTGGAAGTGGAATTAGATGTGAAAAATCCTATAGGAGGCAGTGAGAATTAATGTTAGCACTATAGGAGAAATCGGAAACTAGAAAGGGCCAAAGACGTAAATTCTAGAACCCTAAAACGTATATTTTATGGTTCTTGCCCAAACTATCCAGCATCATTTAGAAATGTTTTTGAAGTTGAAAATAGATGGAAATCATTGAGTATGACCTTTGAGATGCCTAAGAGAATAGTTACGGTAATTAGGTTACGTCGAGCCTAAGTTTTAACCCTCGTAAGACAAAGGGGTAATTACCGAGAACTCGGAATTGAATTTCATAATTGGTGATTCATGATGATTGGTTGTTCACTTTGCCCATATACATGTCTATGCATATTTTATAATGAACATAGCATGTACATTAGCTGAGTCCGGGCCTTGATTCCGGCATATTGGGTAGGAGCATATTTATCATCCCAAAGTGTTGATGACATGTGTTATATGATTATATGAATGTGAAGCATGAATATGTGTTTATGAATGAGGTTGTGAACCCGACTTATACGACTCATTTGTGGTATGCTATGATCATAATGGATTGAGATGCATGATTTATATGACATTGGTGAGCATGAAATGTTAAGTGAAATATCATGATGATATCCAAATGGAATGCTCATATTGTATCTGGATGATATTTGAGGTTGTACATTCATGTCGCATTCTTGCATAGCATACCGAGACGCATTTCTCTGCTTGAAGAGGAGATAACAAAACCGTGAGGGTATGGTAGATGCAACTGCCAAAGCGGACAAATTTACTATGCACCGTGTAAGTAAATGCGTTTCGAAGAAGGAGATAATCCTAACCGTACTCTGGGAGTCGGAATATGATAGGTGATCCTTAAGCCCCCTAACCCACACTCTGGGAGTCGAAATTTATTTATACTTATCTCGGGATAAGTTGGAAACTAGTGACGACTAGTTAGGTATGAGCTCATAACCTAGAACTCTCACAGGAGAGAGTATTAGGTGGCCGCAGAGAAAAGTATATGAAAGAGGAAAGTTCATGCAAATCATCATGTGCATCAAGGAAATCATCACGTGCATCTTGCAAATTATCAAGCATACTTTATAATCATAATATGCATTTTACTGTGATTGACTTAGTATAATTCTCTATGATGTACTTGCATGTGGCATTGACATGCATTCCATGAATTGGTATGATGCATTCATGACATTCAGATTCATGCTAAAAGACACGGACCTTGGATAATGACTTTTCGAACTTAATAAGGAAACTTTACTTGTGCCCACTATTTTCATAATGAAAACCCAAGGTGCCTCGAGGACGTAGATGATGACATATTGTTAGGAGGTGAAAACCCTCGAGATTCTTTTATAAGTTTCTCACTCCCTCTTTCTTGCATTCTTTCCACTACGCCTTCAGAGGCCGATGGCGACGCTCGTGATCTTCGCTGATGCTCCCACTGGAAATGCACTTTGACGCCACTCACCCAGACTTATCATTTCGTGGGTCGTTGTGTCGCTCGATTGTTCGTGTTCTTAGCACATCCTTTTACACACCCGATTACTAGTTATAGATTTTCTCCGCCACTCCATTTACTGATGAGCTGATCTTCGTGCATGCCCGTCCGCGAGGAGAGCAGCTGGCTGCACACATCCCATCGCTCTGTCTGCTCATGGGTATCCCGAGCACGCTCCTCATTCTCCTAGTTCGCCTGAGCCTGAGATGCACCCCTCAGGAGTCACCATCCCAACACTCCTCTGGCGGTTCCGCCGCTTTTCCCATGGAGCTTGGAGATGACGGTGAAGGAGCAACCGGTCGAGGTCCATCGAGGGGAGCTACCTCGGTTTATCGTGGGCTGTTCGTCCTCGCCGAGGTGCCCATGTTCGCCCATCCTACGGTCTCGTAATGCCGAGGAGCTGACCTGCTTCATTGGCCGCACTTCCCCTTCTCCATAGAGACATTTGTTAGCCGAGGATGATTAGTGATCGCAGTGCTCTAGCACACTTAGTGGATAGCTTCCTTCGTTTTCCCTATCTTGAGGTTATCCCACCTATGTGCACCCCAGTAGACTTAGTAGTGAAGAGTGGTCCTTAGTCTATTTAAATTTCCGCACTACTTTATGCACTTTGTTTCTTTTCTGTTTTGTGGATTAATGTATCATCCTAATCATAAGGATGAAGATATCATTATTCATTACTACGTGTTTGGTGTGTAAGGATGTTGTTATTACATGAATTCATGACGATTATCTATGAATGTGATACTATGGGTTTAAATATCATATGCTTGCTCGCGATGTATAGGACGCTGTTCATTTTAAATTATCTGAGGCTCACTATTTTGTTTAAGATTCAAAAAAAAAAAAATTATACCCGTATTTTTGCTAAGTATTTTACAAATGCAAGGTTAAGAACTAGAACAAAAGAGTAATAACTAATAATTAACTCAAAATGCGACCTAGGCGTGTTGGGTTAAATATTAGGTGTTACATTTTGGTATCGTGAGCGATTCGATTCTCATGGAGCCCGAGGATTGGGTGACTATGCTTCTTAAGCATAATGCGTTAGTTTTGTCATGTGTAGTTGCTTTATTGATAGGATAAGCTATAGGGTAGAGAGACATGACAGCTGTTTGTGGAAATGTACCATGATAACTAGCTCACTTTACATAGAGTATTGAGCCTGATCAACTCAGTGTTTGTTGTTCTGTGTGTTCAGGGATCAATGGTACGACCACGACGTAATAGGACTCCAGCGGAGGCTAACAGGTAATGAGACTGGCCAAGCTCTTAGGGAAATGGCTAGGGCTATGCAGATGATGTTCGAACGGATGGATCAACGGGGAGATGCTGGACGCGGCCCCTGTACTGCTGAAGGTCTTGAGCATGCCCGCTTTGGGGAATTCCGCAAGGCTAATCCACCATCATTTCGAGGGACCATGAACCCAAACCATGCAGAAGAATGGATTAAAAGCATGGAGAAGATCTTTTCTGTGATCACTTGCACCGAGGAACAAAAGGTAACTTCTCGCCTACATGTTAGAGGCGGATGTCGAGTTACGTGGAATGGTACCGAAGATTGCTAGAAGCATCCGACATCTGCGATGAATTGGGAATTATTCAAGGCCTACTTTACGAGAAGTATTTTCCTGAACTGTGAGGAATGCCAAGGATATAGAATTCATGCAGCTAACCCAAGGAGGCATGAGTGTTGCCCAGTATACTGCAAAGTTCGAAGAGCTAATCAAGTTCTCAAGGGTTTTTCAAGGGAACCCATGAAGTTTGGAAATGTGTCAAATATGAAGCGTGATTAAAGGCGAGAGATCAATATCATTTGTTGCACACATGGAAATTAGGGAATTCCCTATACTGGTCAACAAATGTCGTATTATCGAGGAGGGGCATAAGAAGTTGAATGTATCAAGGGTTGAGAATTTCAAGAAGAAGATGGCACCACAAGCTCCGAGGTTCAAGCCTCAATCCAAACCATCGCCCAGGCCACACCCTAGGCCGCAGTTCAGGCCCCAAGGCCCTAGGAATGATTTTCATCATGGAGGGTCTAGTGGTTCCAAGGGCAAGGCGCCACAAAGAACTCCCACTGCACTCTAGGCCTGCACTGCTGCTCTATGCCCCAAGTGTGGGAAGCCGCACGAGATCGCCCTTGCTTGATGGGCCAAGGAGTTTGCTTCAAATGTGGGAAACCTGGTCATTTTGCTAGAGAATGCACCGAGAGGAACCCGAGGGCCCCTAACCCCAGGCCGCAACACCAAGGGAGGGTCTTTACCCTCAATGCAAAAGATTCGACAAAATCCAGAAGCCTCATAGAAGGTAAGTGTGAAATGAATGGTAGGACCTTAATTGTACTATTTGGTTCTGGCGCAACCCACTCCTTCATATCACATGATAGTGTCAACTCCTTGCATTTACATGTGTCAGAACTTCCCTTTGATCTTATCAAGCTTTCTACACCTCTGGTAAACTCGTTAGGACTTGTAGATGTTGCTTAAGTTGTCGTTTCATTGTAAAAGGTAGACCTTTTGTTCAAGATCTAGTTTGTTTACCTATGCATGATTTAGACATGATCCTCGGCATGGATTGGCTTTATGCTAACCGTGTATTGTTGAACTGCTATACCAGGTCTGTCATCTTCCTCCCTATCCCTAGTGTGTCTAATGCATCTTTAAAACTTTATTTGAATGCTGTAGAGGTTAATTGTTATGGGGATGAGAGTAAGGGGTACATTCTCCTAGCCGCGAACGATGTGGACTTTGAGCAAGATATTGATGATGTGCCCGTAGTAAGAGAATACCCTGAAGTATTTCCGGATGAGATACCTGAGTTCCCTCCAGTTAGGGAGGTAGAGTTTTCGATTGAGTTAGTGCCAGGAACAGGTACAATTAAGGGAAGACCTAACTTTCAATTTGCCGCCCACAAGGATCTTGGACAAGGGAGTCAAGCAATTGAGAAGTAAAACCGTACCCTTGGTCAAGGTAGCATGGGGACAGGGAAAAGAGGAGGAGTGCACATGGGAGCTAGAATCAGAGATGAGGTCGCAATATCCGGAATTATTCACAGTAACAAAATTCGAGGGCGAAAATTTTCTTAGGAGGGGGGAAATGTAACGCCCCGATTTTTCTCTATCAAGGCTAAATGACCAAAATACCCCTAGGTCATTTTGGATAAAATTTAAGGCCGGATAGCTTGGGCCATCCTCGACATCATGTTTTAATTATAGGATCAGGATTATATGAGATTTGATGAGTGGTTTGAGCAAGAACCGCAAATCCCCGATTTTTCCGTGTACAAATGACCAAAATGCCCCTGAGGTCATTTTCACACGGAAATCGAAGACGGTCATTCTCGGCCATCCCAAGGGGGTTAGTTTGATGATTGAAGGGGATAAAATGTGTTATGAATTATGATAGAGGTGAAAATTTCAATTTACGAACTTTCATGCGCTAAATGACCAAAATGCCCCTATGGCGATTTGTACGAATTTAGTGCCGATTGAACCCAGCCATTACCCAAAAGTTAGAAATGTTAATATTGATGGATGTTTGATATTCGAAAAGGTTCGGGTAGTCTCAGGTAAATTTTATGTGAAATTACCATTTTACCCCTAATTGGTGCTACTTAAGCGTAATTGGGTAAATAAGGATACATGGGCACTATTAGGCTTTAATTAGATATAATTAAATTTTATTTACTTATTATGGGTCAGATTATTTATTTTAAATTATTTAAGGTCTGAAATTTATTTTGAAATTAAATTTCCATTTCAAATTTTATGATTCACTAGATTACAAAAAAACCTAATAAACTAAGAGTTAGTGGATTTTCTCTACTTCCTTAATTTAGGGAACTATGTTAGTGCTTGTTTTTCAAATGGGATTTTTGTCAAACAAAGTTGTATGACCACTCCAAAAAGTTGTCTTGAGTGCCTAAACCACTACAAACAACTTCCAACAAAAAGAATTCTTTTCCTAAATTAATTCCCTAATTTATGCTAACTAAAATTCTAATTCTTCCACTCAAAATAAAATAAAATTTTCCTCCCCATTGCTCAAGGAGGCTACGGTTGCCTCATGGTCATTGTCCCCATTATTTTCAAATTTAATACACCAATACACACACAAAACACTCATTCTTACTATCTATTGTTTTGGTAAACCTAATTGTCCAAAAAGTAGTCATATTCTCTCTAACCTAAACACTTCATCTTCTTCCTCTCCTCCACCTCCAAGAGCCACCATCTTCAACCTCCACCCAAGCTCTCCACCTCTAATCAACATATCTCCACCATAGATCAACTCCTAAACACTTAATCTTTCCATCTCCAAAACACAAGAACACAAGAAAAATCCTCCTACTACCTTAACTCCTCTTGGCGAAATCATCTTGCCCATCAAGAGAAGATTTTTCTTCTCTTTGTTTCATACAAGATCAAGCTTTCACTCTTGCAAACAAGAAACAACCGTGGTAGGGATTTTGTTTTGATGTTTCATTCCTTTTCTTGGTTCATTTTCGGATTTATGGTTGGTTGAATGAATAAATTTTTACTCCTCTCTTCTTCATCTATTTTCGGTTTTGGAACCTTCATATGAGTTCCCTTCATTTTTGGTTTTTGGATGTCAATGGGAAGTTGAAACCGTGGCTTGATGATGAGGGTTTTGATGATGGTTTTGACACCATCAAGTATTTAACCTCTAGAGCTCAAGGTTTAGTATTTTTCGGTTTTACAAAGGCCATGAGAAATAAAATGTTTTGATGGTTTAGTTTTGGTTATCTATTCTTGGTTGTTCACAACCAAAGTTCAATGATGATGGTTCTTGATGGTAGTTGTGAAAACTACTATATTTTGAACCTCTAGAGCTTGAGTTTCGGTTTTGACCCCAAGATAACATATTAGTGTATTTAGTATGCTTTTTCGGTCTCTTTATGATTTTACTTGAGCTTGATGGTGAGTCCAAAGAAATGAGGTTCTTGGAACTATGAACAATAGGACTCTAAAGCTCACCATGTTTAAGATTGGTTGAGGACAAGAATCTAATTGCTTTAATGATTAAGATGTAAAAATGGATTTGCATACATGTTTACTTTCAAGTTACCACTTTAATCTTAAGAGATAATAATGAAACCCTTGCATGGCATGTTTATTTTGAGCCATCACCATAAACCTTGAAGATAATAATGGGTTTGCATAGCATATTTATTTTTCAAGCTATCATTCTAACTCCTAAAGACAAAAGTGGACTTGCATAGCATATTTATTTTCAAGTCATCACCTAAGACACTAAAGCTCAAAACTTGTCCTTGGATCTTAAATGTAAATTTGAACATGGCCACACATTTGTGTATATATATATACATGCGGCTATGACACTATGAGGAATCCTTAATGGGTTTACTTGATTTTAAGTTGAGATAGTTATTGAAAATTATACAAGTTGTGTAATTATAAAGTTTTCTTTTAAGCAAGTTTTGGGACTCAAGTGTAGCAAGAATGGTGTTTTATGAACAAGGGAGCTACTAATGTGATTTGAGATGTTTAGTTTCTGTTTTAGCAAATTTATGTGAGTATTCAAGAGATAAAAATATTTTTTGGCATTTCCTATGACTCCAACAAAGCGAAGAGGAAAACTAGTAGCTAGAAGTTATCAAAAGTATAATTTTGGAATGATTTCGGAACTAAATTTTCGGTCACTATTTCTAACTCATAAATTCTGTATGATTCTGTTTGGAGGTGTTTTAATTGGTAGAAAATGTTGTTACTTGTTGTAAAAATTATTTTTAACATCCTAGGGTAAGCTAGTAATGGAAACGAGTAAATTATGCAACTCTCTAATGCTTTTATGAAATGAAAATATAGCTACTGCCTAGATGATACAAACACTGTTAAGAGATGTTTAGGATGAGATAAATGTGAGGAAATCATTAGTAGTTGATGCAGAAATTATTTTAGGTATTTTGGGAAAGACTAGAAAACTAGAAAGAACCGAAAAATGTAGCTTTGAGACCCGTAGAGTTTGATAAAATATGGCTACTGCATTGAGATCAATTATTTGGCAAATATTCTGTTTGGAAGTGGAATTAGATGTGAAAAATCCTATAGGAGGCAGTGAGAATTAATGTTAGCACTATAGGAGAAATCGGAAACTAGAAAGGGCCAAAGACGTAAATTCTAGAACCCCGAAAACGTATATTTTATGGTTCTTGCCCAAACTATCCAGCATCATTTAGAAATGTTTTTGAAGTTGAAAATAGATGGAAATCATTGAGTATGACCTTTGAGATGCCTAAGAGAATAGTTACGGTAATTAGGTTACGTCGAGCCTAAGTTTTAACCCCCGTAAGACAAAGGGGTAATTACCGAGAACTCGGAATTGAATTTCATAATTGGTGATTCATGATGATTGGTTGTTCACTGCCCATATACATGTCTATGCATATTTTATAATGAACATAGCATGTACATTAGCTGAGTCCGGGCCTTGATTAGGCATATTGGGTAGGAGCATATTTATCATCCCGCAAAGTGTTGATGACATGTGTTATATGATTATATGAATGTGAAGCATGAATATGTGTTTATGAATGAGGTTGTGAACCCGACTTATACGACTCATTTGTGGTATGCTATGATCATAATGGATTGAGATGCATGATTTATATGACATTGGTGAGCATGAAATGCTAAGTGAAATATCATGATGATATCCAAAATGGAATGCTCATATTGTATCCGGATGATATTTGAGGTTGTACATTCATGTCGCATTCTTGCATAGCATACCGAGACGCATTTCTCTCGTCAAAGAGGGAGATAACAAAACCGTGAGGGTATGGTAGATGCAGCCTGCCAAAGCGGACAAATTTACTATGCACCGGGTGTAAGTAAATGCGTTTCGAAGAAGGAGATAATCCTAACCGCACTCTGGGAGTCAGAATATGATAGGTGATCCTTAAGCCCCCTAACCCACACTCTGGGAGTCGAAATTTATTTATACTTATCTGGGATAAGTTGGAAACTAGTGACGACTAGTTAGGTATGAGCTCATAACCTAGAACTCTCATAGGAGAGAGTATTAGGGTGGCCGCAGAGAAAAGTATATGAAAGAGGAAAGTTCATGCAAATCATCATGTGCATCAAGGAAATCATCACGTGCATCTTGCAAATTATCAAGCATACTTTATAATCATAATATGCATTTTACTGTGATTGACTTAGTATAATTCTCTATGATGTACTTGCATGTGGCATTGACATGCATTCCATGAATTGGTATGATGCATTCATGACATTGATTCATGCTAAAAGACACGGACCTTGGATAATGACTTTTCGAACTTAATAAGGAAACTTTACTTGTGCCCACTATTTTCATAATGAAAACCCAAGGTGCCTGAGGACGTAGATGATGACATATTGTTAGGAGGTGAAAACCCTACTGAGATTCTTTTATAAGTTTCTCACTCCCTCTTTCTTGCATTCTTTCCACTACGTCTTGAGGCCGATGGCGACGCTCGTGATCTTCGCTGATGCTCCCACTGAAATGCACTTTGACGCCACTCACGGACTTATCATTTCGTGGGTCGTTGTCGCTCGATTGTTCGTGTTCTTAGCACATCCTTTTACACACCCGATTACTAGTTATAGATTTTCTCCCGCCACTCCATTTCTCGATGAGCTGATCTTCGAGCATGCCCGTCCGCGAGGAGAGCAGTTTCGTCGTACACATCCTACTGCTTCGTCTGTTCATGGGTATCCTGAGTACGTTCCTCATTCTCCTAGTTCGTCTGAGCCTGAGACAGACCCCTCAGAGGAGTCACCATCCCAACACTCCTCTGGCGGTTCCGCCCCTGCTTTTCCCATGGAGCTTGGAGATGACGGTGAAGGAGCAACTTCGGTCAGAGGTCCATCGAGGGGAGCTACCTCAGTTTATCGTGGGGCTGTTCGTCCTCGTCGAGGTGCCCATGTTCGTCCATCCTACGGTCTCGGTAATGCTGAGGAGCTGACCCGTTTCATTGGCCGCACTTCCCCTTCTCCATAGAGACATTTGTTAGCCGAGGATGATTAGTGATCGCAGTGCTCTAGCACACTTAGTGGATAGCTTCCTTCGTTTTCCCCTATCTTGAGGTTATCCCACCTATGTGCACCCCAGTAGACTTAGTAGTGAAGAGTGGTCCTTAGTCTATTTAAATTTCCGCACTACTTTATGCACTTTGTTTCTTTTCTGCTTTTGTGGATTAATGTATCATCCTAATCAAGTTAAGGATGAAGATATCATTATTCATTACTACGTGTTTGGTGTGTAAGGATGTTGTTATTACATGAATTCATGACGATTATCTATGAATGTGATACTATGGGTTTAAATATCATATGCTTGCTCGCGATGTATAGGACGCTGTTCATTTTCGGTATACGAGGCTCACTATTTTGTTTAAGATTCAAAAAAAAAAATTAGCCGTATTTTTGCTAAGTATTTTACAAATGCAAGGTTAAGAACTAGAACAAAAGAGTAATAACTAATAATTAACTCAAAATGCGACCTAGGCGTGTTGGGTTAAATATTAGGGTGTTACAATTATGATCTTGATTCTTTTAAAGTCTTGTATGAGCTCTAATGACATATAATAATGGACTAGCATTCATATTTTAATTTGTGCCTTGTATAGCATATTTATTCATCACTAAACTCTGAAGAATAAATAAGTGGACTTACACTATCATGTTTAAATTCAAGCTTTGCATTTCATGTTTACTTTTCAAGTTATCACCTAATCTTAAAGATAAAAATGAGTTGCATTTCATATTTATTTTAAGCCCTCACTTTACTTTTCTAATAAAGATAAAATGAAGTGCATAGCATGTTTATATTCTTGTCATCACCTAAATATGAGCTCAAAGACTTGTCCCTTGTTATCTCAAGTAAAGATTGGAAATGGAAGAGTTTTGATGAACCTTAAATTCAGCCATGTGATGATGATGAGCTTGGTGTGAGTTTCATCTAGTCACAAGTGTCAAAACCTATGTTTTATAATTTTCCCAAGCTTAGATGATCTCAAGGAATATCTTAAGCATGGTTTTATGATTTTAATCCCTCTTGAGATTGTTTTGAAATAGCTACTGCCCTCATTGGTTTTATGATGATTTTAATGAAATAAAATGTTTTCTATTGAGTTTTAGAAGTTCTAAAAAGTTCCAAGAGAAACTAGCAAGTCTATGTGTGTTAGAAATGAAATTCTATGCATTATATGATGATGTTAGTCACGGTTCTATTTTAATGGTTTGCTCACTGTATGATGATGATTTTATGATATTAGAATGTGTATATTCATGTATATTTGATGTTAGAATTAAGTTGGGAAAGTTAAGACAAGTTAGTAATTAGAAAAGAATTTAAATGAGATTTTTACAACCCTTAGAAATGAGAATTTAGGATTCTGTTTCAGCATGGGTAAAATTAGTAATAATGGTTTATAATTAGTCTAAATGGTAGGAATCACTCATAATTGGTTTAGGAATTGATCTTGGTAATTTAGGAGAAGACCGAACTTAGAAGTGGTCAAAGTTGTGACTCCTAGGTACCCGTAATTGTAAAAACATAGATTCTGCCCAAATGAGGTTTAGAATAAGTTATGATCATGAAAATTAGTGAGAATAATGAGTTCTGAACCTATAGGTACATGAGAGATTAAGATCGGATGACTAGAGAACTTAGATTTCAAGTTTAAGACCCTAAGAGTCAAAGCATAAGACACTATAGGTTCTTTGATGCTATGAGTTTATTAATTCAAGTATGATGTGATGATGCATATGCTATGTGTAACACCCTAATTTTTAACCCAACTTTCTAGAATACATTAGGTTAATCGTTTGGTTATTACCTCTTAGTCTCATTCATTTAATAAAATACTTAGCGGAAATATGGGTAAAATTTTTCGTTTTGGAAATTGAAAACAAAACAAGAGCCGCGTGTTAGAACAAAACCTAACGATTGCCGCAATCATGACATGAGAAGGAAGAAAGCATATCATTAATAATCACCAAATACAAATATTACACATAACAACACAACATAATCATATCTTCATTAATACATTAATTACAACTAGCATAGCTTCATAGTCATATCAAAAGAAATACATGCCTATAAACAAAAATCTAAAGCGGCGTCTTCATTGTTCACACTGCATCCCTCTGACTTGACTCACAGTACATTCCATATACCCATCCCTCAGTAGAAGTCACGAACCTTGTTACTACCTTCGTTTGGAGACGACACGGAAGAAAAGAGAGAGAGAGGGATGAGAAACTTATTCAAGATTCTCAGTAAGGATTTCTGACTCTAACACACGTGTCATCGTCATCGTCCCCAGCCACTTCGGTTTTAATTATAAAAAGGTGGTCATGCATAAGGTTTAACTTTTAATCTTCTCAAATCTATTTATCTGAAATGGGTGTCTTTTAGTATGGGTCTTAATGATATGAATGCAACAGATATTGGATGCATGCATGACAATACATTATGCAAACAGTCAATAGAACATATCATCAAGGAAAAATATTAACATATAAGTGGCATATAAAACTCTTTCTTTTCTCATGACAGTGTGACTTTAAAAACATCATATCTCTTTCTCATGCTTGAACTCTTAAGTTCTTTTTCTCAAAGACCACCCTCTTAAACATGGTCACCTAAATCCAACCGACATACCGCCCCGGTGATTTTTATCATGGTCCCCAAACTCCGTCTCACCTAATCGCCTAGGAATGAGCTCAATCCTAACTAGTCGTCACTAGATTTAATATGGGGAATAATAAAGGGTGTAACACATTGCTAGTTTCCAACTCATTATCTGAATAAACGAACCATGAGATAGAATCCCGACTACTAGAGTACGGGTTAGGGGCGTAAGGGTCACCTAATACACCGACTCCTTGAGTGCGGGTTAGGGACTTAAGGATCACCTAAAACACTGACTCCCAGAGTGCGGGTTAGGGTTATTTCCTTCTTCGAAACGCATCTACAGCATCTAGTGTACAGTAAATTTGTTCGCTCTGGCAGGCTACATCTACCATGCCCACACGGTTTTGTTATCTCCTTACCGAGGTAGGAGAAATGCATCTCGGTGTGTTATGCAAGAATACATCATAAACACATGCCCTCAACTATCATCATGGAACCTCATGCAATATGTATATCATGCTCATAAATTTATGCATTTCATCATAGTATGCCACATCAACTCATAATGCATATACTTACACATTCAATTTCACATTTCATAATTAATTTCTAAAGTCATATAAACGGTTTCATCCTAGCACATGCATTCACACATCATCATAGCATCAACATAAAAAGATCACATCATCATAACTCATATATCATCACATCATGCATGTCAACATTTCATACTTGCATTATCAAACACAAAGCAATAAAAGATCTCTTGATGTATTATGCTTTGACCCTTAAGGTCTTTTATCTTGAAATCTAAGTTGTCTATCATCACAACCTAAGCTCTCGGGTACCTATAGGCTCATATCTAAGTATTCCTCACTCAATTCTCTGATCATAAACAATTCTAAACCTCAAGAGTGCAGAATCTAAAATTCTAACTTTATGGGTACCTAGGAGTCACAATAATGACCCTTTCTAAGTTCAGTTTGCTCCTAAGGCATCAAGATCAAATCCTAAACCAATTATGAGTCATTCCTACACATTCAGACTAATTTTAAACCATGATTATCAATTCTAAACCATGCTGGACAGAATCCAGAAAAATCAATTACTAAGGGATCTAAAACTCTCAAATTAATTCTTTTCTAGTTACTAACTTCTCTTAACTTTCACATATAAATTTTAGCTTCAAATATACTTGAACATACTCATATTATCATCATCAAAACAGCATAAAACAGTGAGCATGCCATCAAAACAGAACCGAAATCATCTCTATCAAACAAAGCATAAAACTTGATTTCTAAAGCATATAAATTGCTAGTTTCTCTTGGAACCTTTCTAAAACTTTCAAAACTCATTAGTAAACATTTTTATCATCTAAAATCACCAAGATACTTGTAAAGGCAGTGGCTATTTTAAACTAAACTCAAGAGGTTTTAAATTCATAAAACTTTGTTCTAAACATCCTTTGAACTCATATGAGTTTAGGAAAATTATGAAACATAGATTGTAGTACTGGTAACAAATCAAACCTTCTAAGGTCGAAATCAAGAGACTAAGAAACCTAAAACTTTCAAACCTTTGTTTGAGATAATAAAGGGTAAGTCTATGAGCTCTAAATCTCTTAAGTTGTAACATAAAAGTAAATATGCAATGCACTTTATTTTAGTCTTTATTGAGAGGTAAGGACATAAAATAAATATGCTATGTAATGCCCCAATTTTCTGTTAGAGTGAAAATAACCAAAATGCCCCTGAGATCATTTTCGGCCTGAAATTCGAGGAAAGCCGATCTGGCAATACTCGAAGGGCAAACTCAATGTTGGAAGGGGATTAGATGACTTGTGTACCTTCCCGGGATCGAAAATCTCGTTTTTCGAGTTTTTGGGTCAACATGACTAAAACGCCCCTGCGGTGTTTTACCCATTTGCAAGTGCCGGATGAACCCGAAACTTCTCTAGATGATTTTAAAAGGCATTGTTATGTAGACTATAATTTTAGTTTTGGTCCCAGAGGTCCCGGGCGAAATTAGTGCAAAATTACGATTTTGCCCTTAGTTTCATATTTTTACGCTTAATCACGTGATTAAGCAAACCTAAGCAATATTAGGCTCTAATCGAAGGTTAATTAATTTCCTTAATTAATCTTGAGTCAAAATAATTTATTAAAGTTGATTAGAACCTAAAAGTGCTTAATTACAACTTAAAATCATATTTTAATTTCAAGACTCCTAGTCATGGAATCTTGAATAGTGTTTTCTCTTTCCAATTCCTTAAATCATGGAATTGTGTTCTACATTGTTTATTCATAAATGAGTTTTTAATTCTCTAATGATGTATGAGCACTCCTAACCTTGTCATAAAATTCCTAATACTCATACTTAGTTACCTAAACTTAAGCTTAATTGTTCCTAACCTTGTACCTAAGCTAATACACATTTAAACCTACCATTAACACCCAATTAGATGATCAAACCTCACCTCCCCCTTGCTGTACCAGACCTGGCCATGCACTCCCTCCTCCCATATGCATCACATGTTCAATTTTTCAACACTCCAAGGCCATACCTCAAGTCACATATACCATACCTTGTCATAACTTTCAATCAAGCTTGAATTTCCACATGAATAAATAATTAAAACAATCCATTTTTCCCATTTATTTGTGGCTGGAAAAGTTCCAGCCATGTCAAGTTTCTAGAAGCCTAATTTCATCAAAAATTGATAGGAAATTCACTCACATCAAGCCATACTTTGCATCATAGCTTCCATACTTCAAACCATGCTTGAATGACCTTGTGTAAGAGATATTTTCTCTTCCTTTCCCTCCAATACCACACGGTTACCCTCCTCCCCTTTTGAGCCTTCATTTGCTTTCATTCTCTATAAATACCTTGCCTAGAAACACATGCAAACACTTTAGTTCATTTGGTAAGTTTCAAGTTTTCCTAAGCTTTCTTGAGTTCTTTCTTTTTCTCTCAAGTTTCAAGAGAGTTCTTCCTTTCTTTTCACCTTCATCTTTTTCATCTCTTCATCTCATCATCATCTCTTAACCATCAAACACCACCCCAAGGCCATGAATCATCTCCTAACCTCTCAAACACCTCACTTCAAACACAACCTCATCTCAAACACAACTCCAACCTCCTTATCCCCCCCTTGGCCGAAACCATCAAGCCCTTGGAGGAGCTCATCATCTTGTTTTCCTTTTTAAAAGTTCAAGCTTTGTGTCTTCACTCTAGGTAGGAGTGTTTTTCTAAACTTTGTTTCTTGAAAAATGAGTTTCTCTAGCTTTCTCTTGGATTTCTTTTGAAACTTTTCTTTGGTTCTTTTCTTTCTTCAGATTTCGGCCATGAGGCCTTGGTGAGCAGATGATAGCTCAATGATGAGGACTCCTAGGTGATGACTATGTGTTCATCTCAAAGGAACCTCTAGAGCTTGAGGTTTTACTTTCTTTGGGTTTCAACTTCACTTTCTAACTCAAACATGATTTTTACTCAAGAACACCTTTTCTTTTCTTGCTATTTTGATTTCGATTCTTTGTTTCCTTTTCTTTAATATTTCGATTTTCCATTTCCTTTTTGATCTTTGAGGTTTTATTTGTTTAAAAAGTTTGTTTTCTTTGAGCTTGATGATGATGTTCAAGAACCTCATAATTCCTTTGAGAACTTGGTTCAAGAACTCTAGAGCTCTTTTTGTAATGAGATATATGTTGGGTTGTTACTTTGTTAAAGTTTTGAATAAGCTCTAGCTAAACATAAAATGAACATTGCATCATGTTTATTTTATGCTTTGCACATCATGTTTACTTTCTTTGCTATCACTAAGCACCAAGATAATAAAGGAACTTGCATTATCATGTTTATATTTCAAGCTATGCATTATCATGTTTATATTCCAAGTTCTCACCTAAATATCAAGAATAATAATATGTTGCATCTCATATTTATTTTATGCTATCACTTTACTTTCTACGATAAGCTAAAACAAGTGCATAAGCATGTTTATTTTTATGTCATCACTTTAATGAACCTAGAGCTCAAAGACTTGCCCATTGTTGTCTCAAACAAAGGTTTAAAATATTTAATTCTTTTGGTTCACATTTCGGCCCTAAGGGGTTTTGGAGTTTCCAAGTGTTGAAAATTATGTTTTATAATTTTTCTAAGCTTATATGAGTACAAGGAATTTGTAGAACCAAGTTTTATAAATTTAGGGCCTCTTGAGGTATAAATGATTTAGCTACTGCCCTCTTACATAATTTTATGATTTTAGATGATAAAAATATTTAGAAATGAGTTTTGAAAGTTTTAAAAAGGTTCCAAGAGAAACTAGTATTTTATGTGCTTTAGAAATTATGTTTTATGCCTTTATGGATAATGTTTGTTTCGGTTCTGCCTTGCCATGATTTGCCACTGTATGAGCTGTGTTAATGATGATAATATGCTTGAGTTTAAGTATAATTAATGGTAAAGCTCATATGTGAAAGATAAGAGAAGTTAGAAACTAGAAAAAAATTAATTTGAGAGTTCTAGATCCTTTAATGTTTGAATTTTCTGGATTCTGTACAGCAAGGTTTAGTAATGCTAATCATGGATTTAAATTAGTTTAAATGTGTAGGAATGACTCATAAATGGTTTAGGACTTGATCTTGATGCCTTAGGAGCAAACCGGACTTAGAAAGGGTCATTGTTGTGACTCCTAGGTACCCGTAAAGTTAGGAATATGAATTCTGCATTCTTGAGGTTTAGAGATGTTCTTGACCATAGTGTGAGGTGAGAAATACTTAGTTAAGACCTTATAAGTTCCCGAGAGATTAGGTTTGATGATTTATAACTTATAATGTGAGTTGAGGACCTTAAGGGTCAATGCATAAGACACTAAGAAGTTGTTAATGCTATGATGTGTTGTTTGATGCAATGATATGATGAGATGTGCTTGATGCATGAGAAAATGATTGATGAAATGTTAAAGTTTATCATAGCATGAGATTTCATGAGAACATGACATGTGAATTAAGCTTGTGGCAGTTTGAAGGAAATTTGGTTTAACAGCTGTTATGCTACCGAATTTCCGTCAAACCTTAAAGGGTTGAAAGAAATGTTTATGAGTACCATATGAGTTAAAAAC
Source organism: Dalbergia cultrata (assembly GCA_031216105.1). Classification (NCBI taxonomy): domain Eukaryota; kingdom Viridiplantae; phylum Streptophyta; class Magnoliopsida; order Fabales; family Fabaceae; genus Dalbergia; species Dalbergia cultrata. The sequence continues at coordinate 436,652 of JAVHNL010000113.1, read as the reverse complement.
CCTGGGTGACACCGGTTCAGCCGAGCACCCCCAGGAGATTTTTATGTGACAAAGCACTGAGACGCGCTCGCTTGGGTGACATCGGTTCGGCCGAGCACCCCCAGGGGAGACAAATCCGTGAGGGTATGAGTAGATGCAGCCTACAAAAGCGGACAAATTGCTGTGGCTTAGTGCCCGCAAAGTGTTTCAAAGAGGGTAATCCCAGAGAGAGATGATCCCTGCCCCCTACCCGTACTTGAGAGTCGGGATTATTATTTATGTTTCGCTTATTCAGATAATAAGCAAGAGCTAGTGACGACTAGCTGAGGTATGAGCTCATAACCTAGTTATTTTTAGGTTGGCTTATATGCTAAAGTACCATGATTGATGTCACAAAGTTGAGGAATGATTCACTTGAAAGTTATATGCCCTTATGCCACATGATTTATGTTTATGTGCTTTGATGTGTTGTCTTATATGCTCAAGTATGGACATGTATCCATGATATAACCGTTTGCATTTATAACACCAAGACGTATGTTAAAAGGAATGGACCTTGGATAATTAGTTTGAGAAACCCTAAATTGAACCTTATATGCATGATCACTATTTTACAATTAAACCCAAGGTTCCTGAGGATGTGTACGATGTAACCCTAGGATAGGAGACTCTTACTGAGATTCTTTAGCAAGAATTCTCACTTCTCTCTCTTATCTCTTCCGTCACATCTTCAGAGACCGATGGTGACGTTCGTGCTTTTCATTGACACGCCTACTTGGGAGGTCCACTATGACCCGAACCACGGGTCATATCATTTTGAGGGACAGTGTACCGTGCGAGTCTTCATGTTCATTGGACACCCCTTTGCACATCCTGTACAGAGCTACCATTTCTCCCTGACGTCACCTTACGACGACGCGATGGTTTTTGAGCACGCCTGGACGCGAGACGAGAGGATTCTACGGACGTATACTGGTGGTTCAATGCCTCGAGTCTTCCAAGACTACGTGCCTCGATCCCCGAGTTCGGAGGATGACCCATCCGAGGACCCGCTGACCCACATGTATAGTGAGAGTTATGCTCCTACACCTCAGATTGTGCGATACGTGAGCGAGGAGACCGTTACGCAGCTGAGGCTAGCGAGGCGAGCTGAGAGGCGCCCCCACCGAGGAGCCCACGCTCAGTCTCCATGTGTTTCCACTCCTGCTACTCTGCGTCCATGGATCAGTTACACTCCACCGTTTCCCGGATTCCAGTAGCTGACATCGTAGGGGAGGCTTAGTGCACACACCACATGTAGAGTGGATAAACCTTCTTTTGTTTTTGAGGTTATTCACCATAGATGCACTCGGGTAGTTATGGTTTATTTATGTTTTCTTGTTTTCTGTTGTATTTCCTTTTCTGCTGTATTACAAGCTCTGCCCGTCCCTATGAGGGCATGACTACTTATGTACTTTAATTATGTTATTAATGGAATGCTTCCTTGGTTATATGCCTTACTTGGTGATCTCTGATAATTGTTACGTGTGCTTTATGTTTTTGTCGTTCGACTAGTTAAGTTCGCGGCTCTCACTTTGGTGTATGTTTTCAAAAAGAAAAATTTACCCGTAATTTCCGCTAAAGTATTTTAATAAAAAAAGATGAGACTAAGAAGTAATAACCTAATGATTAGCCTAATATGTTCTAGAGTATTGGGTTAAAAATTAGGGCATTACATGCTATGCAACTCATTATTATCTTAGAGATTTAGTGAAAGCATAAACATAAATATGGAGATGCAAGTTTATTCTTTAATCTTGAGCATTTAGTGATGACATAAAAGTAAACATGGATGCAAAGTCTTTTATCTTATCTTAGAGCTCACATGAGACTTTTAAAGAGAACTACAAACCTCAACCCAACACTTATTTCATCACAAAGAGAGCTTTAGAGTTCTTGAACCAAGTTCTCAAAGGAACTAGGTGGTTTGAACATCATCATCAAGCTCAAAAGAAACAAACTTCTAAAAGAAAACAAAACTTTAAAGAAGTAAGGACCAAAACAACATTCTTTCATGGGATAAAATAGAAATAGAAATACTTTAAAAATTTTAACAAAAACCTTTGAGGAAGAGCTATGGAGGCCGAAATGTATGGGAAAATGAAAAAGAAAGAAAAACCAAAACTTCACTAGATAAAGAACAAGACTCAAGCTTTAGAGGTTCCTTTGAGATGAACACAAGGTCATCATCTATGAACACTCATCATCAAGCCATCATAGTCATGAATAAGGCCTTGAGGCCGAAATAGAAGGAAAAGAAGAAACAAGAGAAAGCTTAAAAAGAAACCAAGAGAAACCTTGAGAGAATCATATTTTTGAGTAAAAACAAAACTTGAAAGCAACTCCCTACCAAATGTGAAGACAAAGGCTTGATCTTGAGGATGGAAAAAAGAAGGTCAACTCCTCCTAAAGAGGTGAGTTAGCTTTGGCCTTGAGAGAAAGAAAGGAAAGGAGATGTGTTCTTGGTGAGCTTGTGTTTGAGGTTGAGTGTTTGAGTGTTTAAAGGATGATTTGAGGTTGTGGTTTGAGGTTGTGAGGTGGTGATGTAAAGAGAAGATGAAGAAGATGAAGATGAAGATGAAGAACTCTTAGAACTTTTGAGAGAAAAAGGAAAGTACTCAAAGAAAAGCTTGAAAACTAAAACTTAGCAAATGATCTAAAGGTTCACACAAGTTCTTTAACACATATATTTATAGAAAACAAAAACAATGGAGGCTTATTGAGGGGGAAAGGTGCACGAAATTTTGGAGCTTTGACGGAGGAAAATATCTCCTCAAAGTGGTCTTTCAAAGCATGGTTTTGAGGTATGGAAGTCATGGTGCAAGATATGGCTCAAAGTATGGTAATTTCCCTTTGTTTGAAATTAAAATAATCCTTCTAGAAGCCAAATAGGGCTGGCTGATTTTGAGCCACAAAAATGAGAGAAAAAGTCTTCTAGAAGATGTCCTATGAAGCATGTATGAAAGCATGGAGGTTATGACTCAAAGCATGGTTCTTTGTGAGGTGGAAGCATGGTCTTTGGAGTGTCAAAAATTTGCACATGTGATGGATAACGGGGGGTATGGTTTTGGCCAGATTGGGGACAGCCAAGGGAGGAGGAAAATTGTTCATTTAATTGGGTGCTAATGATAGGTTTAGATGTGTATTAGTTTAGATAGAAGGTTAGGAATCATTAAGCACAAGTTTAGGTAACTAAGAATGAGGTTTAGGAAATTTTATGACAAGATTAGGAGTGCTCATACATCATTAGAAAATTTAAAATCCATTTGTGAATAAACAATTGAAAACACAATTCCATGATTTAAGGAATTGGAGAGAGGAAACACTATTCAAGATTCCATGACTAGGAATCTTGAATTTAAAAATAAGATTTCAAGTTGTAATTAAGCATTCTTAGATCCTAATCAACTTTAATAAATTATTTTGACTCTAGATTAATTATGGAAATTAATTAATCTTCGATTAGAGCCTAATATTGCTTAGGTTTGCTTAATCACACGATTAAGCTCAAAAACACAAAGCTAGGGGCAAAATCATAATTTTGCACTAATTTTGACCAGGACCTCCTGGACTAAAACTAATGTCACATAATACATAAAAACGCCTTTTCAAACCATCTGGAGAAGTTTTGGGTTCATTCGGCACTTGTAAACGGGTAAAACACCACAGGGCGTTTTGGTCATTTCGACCCGAAAACTCGAAAAATGATATTTTCGATCTCGGGAAGGTACACAAGCCAACTAATCCCCTTCCAACATTGAGTTTGCCCTTCGAGTACTGCCAGATCGGCTTTCCTCGAATTCCAGGCCGAAAATGACCTCAGGGGCATTTTGGTCATTTTCACTCTAACAGAAAATCAGGGTGTTACACTATGTTGAGTGTGATTATGTGAATTTAAGTTTACCATGATCAAGAGAAACTAAGTATGAAAGTATATGTATCATATGTTTTGTGGCATAAAGGATATTTGAAAGAAATTTGGTATACAGCTGTTATGCTGCCGAATTTCCGTCAAATTGAGGACTTCAGAATGTTTTTTAAAACTATATGAGATAAAACCCTGGGTGACACCGGTTCGGCCGAGCACCCCCAGGAGATAAGCTTTAATGTGACATAGCACTAAGACGTGCTTCTCCGGCTCCGGTGGGGAGGAGGCAAATCGTGAGGGTATGAGTGGATGCAGCCTACCAAAGCAAACAATTTGTTGTGCACTAGATGCCAGTAGAGCATTTCAAAGAAAGAAATATTCCTATGGACTCCCCAAATTAAAGGTTATGATAGGTGATCCTTAAGCCTCCTAACCCGTACTCTAGAAGTCGGGAATTTTATTTTTACGCTCATCATATGATAAGTAAGAGCTAGTGATGACTAGTTAAGGTATGAGCTCATAACCTATATGATGTTTTAGGGTGGCCCCAATGATGCTAGAATATGAGATTCTTAAGTCACAGAGTTGAGAAAAGAGATGAATTTTACTTGAAAAGTTTATATGCCACTTACATGTTTCTTGATGTTTTGTTTGATTGATCTCTTGCATAAAGTATTATCATGCATTCATGTTTAGTATGTTGTATTCATATCATTAAGATTCATTCTAAAATGAACGAACCTTGGATAATTATGTTTATAAGCCTAATAAAGAACTTTATATGCATGCTCACCTTTTTATTATAAACCCAAGGTTCCTGAGGATGTTGACCATGTGACTCTAGATAGGATGTTCCCTACTAAGATTCTTTCGTAAGATTCTCACTCTCTTTTCTTTCTCTCTTTCTCTCTTGTCACATCTTCAGATCATGGCGACGTTCGTGGTATTCATCGACACTCCCACATGGGAGGTGCACTTTGATCTGGAGCATGGATCGTATCATTTTGAGGGACAATGCGCTGTTTGAGTCTTCATGTATGTAAGACGTCCCTTCACACACCCTGTACATAGCTACCGCTTCTCTCCGACGTCTCCCTAGGGTGACGATGTGGTTTTCGAGCACGCCCGAACGCACAATGAGAGGATTCTTCGGACATACACGGCAGGTTCGGCCATCCGCAACCACCTGGACTATGTCCCCTGCTCTTAGCATTCGGAGGAGAACCTCTTGGAGGATCCACCAACCCATATGTGTAGCAAGAGCTCTGCCCCCACTCCCCGGTTTGTGTGAGAGGGGAGCGAGGAGACTATGACGCAGTCGAGGCTGGCTAGGAGAGTTGAGATGCGCCCTCGTCATGGAGCACATGTTCAGCCGCAGTGAGTGCCCCCTCTGGCCTAGCTTCGCCAGTGGATTGGTTTCATCCCTCTGTATCCCAGGTCACAGTAGTGGAGATCTTGGGGAGGACTAGTGCACAAAGACCACATATAGTTTAGGATAAACCTTCTTTTGCTATGAGATTATCCACTTTAGGTGCACTAGGGTATGGGTGTCATTTCTTATGCTTTCCTTGTACTTTTCTATTTTCGTTGTATATGCTTTCAGTTGTATTTGTACCCTTCTTGTATCAAATTAAGTCCCACCTTTAGGTGGGCATTATTATAATAGTAATGTGATGTTTCCTTTAGTTCTATTGATTGTTAAATGTGATGATATGCTTTTTCTAAATTTGTGCTTTATTCTTTACAAGTTGCAATGTACGTTAACGCATGTTTACATTATATGCAGCTCTCATTTTGCTTTTATATTTCAAAAAAAAAAAATTTACCCGTATTTTCCGCTAAGTATTTTAAGAAAGAATGAGACTAAGAAGTAATAATTAATTATTAACCTAAATACGTTCTAAGATGGGTTAAAAATTAGGATTTTACAATTACCAATTCCTAACCCTTTGCCTAATTAAATCTACCTCTAATTCATGTCCTAACACACATGAAAATGAAAAAATTTCCCCCCAAAATAGCCCTAAAGGCAGCAACTGTCCTTCCCCATTTCTCTCTCATATTTCAAATTTTTAACACTTATACACTCCCAAAAATCTAATTTTCTTACCATTTGCTTTTTGGTTTTGAGTCTTGTTCAAAAGTTGTAAAAAATGCTCTCTTTTCTCTCAAGAACCCAAGAGCTTTCATCTTCTTCTTCCTCCACCTTCAAGAGACCTCATTATTGGTCTCCATCCAAGCTACAAATGTAACACCCTAAAATTATATAAAAATTAATTTGAGCTTTACTAGTCAGAATTTCAAAAATTCGATAGACATGGTAATGATAAGGACGATCCAACAAATTTGTAATATATATATATATATATATAAATATGAATAGTAACCTGTGGGCTCCATGGGCTCACCGGGACAGCTAAAACTCCAGAATTACCGGAGATGCCCGAAATTGAAAAATTATAAGATTAAGGTTAGAAATGGGTAGGAATAAAGATTTTATAACTGGAATTAATTTTCGAGCAATGTTTGAAACCCGGGTATCCTATTTTACCGGTTCAGTAAAATTTCGAGCTCCTCGGATGTAAACAAGTAGAATGGGGAACGGATACAGGCCAACTGGATGTGTGTGTGATGGGGACGCATCTCGGCTCTCCTCGCTAACCTCGACTGCATCACTGTCTCCTCACTCCCCTCTCGCCTGAACGAGGGAGTGGGGTCAAAACTCTCCGAATAGATGTGCATCGGCGAGTCCTTGGATGGATCCATCTCTGACCTCCTCGATTGAGGCACATACTGTGGGTAGTCACGTACGGTTAAGGCTGACGGGCGAGCACGCCGGGTTTGCTCGTCACGGGGTGGGTACGCTGGAAGATCAAGTCGTCATCGAAGGGAGACATCGGGGAGAATCGGTAGATCTGTATAGGATATGCGAAGGGATGTCATATGCACATGAAGACTCAAACGGAGCATCGTCCCTGAAAATGACATGATCCGTGGTCCGGATCAAAATGCACCTCCCAGGTTGAGTGTCGATGAACACTACAAACATTGCCATCGTGATCTAAAGATATGATAGGAGAAGAAGAAAGAAAGAAAGGGAGTGAGAATCTTGCTAAAGAATCTCAGTAGGGGACCTCCTATCTAGAGTTACATCGTCAAATCCTCAGGAACCTTGAGTTTACCATAAAAAGGTGAGTCATGCATATGAAGTTCATTATTAAGTTTATAAGCATAATTATCCAAGGTTCGTTCATTTTAGAATGAATCTTAATGCATGAATGCAACATAGTAAGGCATGAATGCGTGTCAATACATTATGCAAGCAATCCAATAAATCATAACATCAAACAATATATAAGTGGCATAAAGTGGCATATTAACTTTCAAGTGACACTTGTAATGACTCATGTTTTTAATATTATTATGAAAAATAATTAATTGAGAATAATCTATAGGGATTTTGAAAAATTTGACAGACATAGATATAATTAGATTAACATAAGGATTCTGTAAAAAAAAATGAAAATTAATTTTTTATTATTAAAAATTTAATATAATAATATTTTAATCGGAGATATAGAATGAGACCTTGTAATTAGTATAAGGACATAGAAAAATAATGATAAGATTGAATGAATATTTTTAACCTGATAAAATAATTTAGGTAGCAATCGGGTGCCAAAAGGGTAATAATTGGTATACCGAAGTGGTAATAACCGGTACACCAAAACATCAAAATTGGTCCAAATAATGGATATTATTGGATCTCACATAATTATTACTTAGGATAATTAAATAAATATAGACATTTCTAATACAGATGCAACATAAATTGATCTGACAAAAGTAATACCCATTACTTTCTCTCCAAGTTTACATTTTCTATTTAAAGGAAAAATGGAAAAAGGGAGCATTTTCTTCCTCCTGGTAGCAACTTTCACGTTGCTTTCTTTCTCTCTTCACATCTTCATTTTCTTTGTTTGAAACTCCATGAAACCTTGATATTCTTGAAGGATTCTCTTAGATAAACGCCAAAACTACTTCAAGAACACCTCCTCTACATCAAACTCAAGCCAAAATAATGTTTTTCCTCTTTAAATCTATCCAACCAGCAGCATAAATAAAGGCTAGAAAATGGGTTCAAAGCCTTGATTTAGAGAAGAAAAAGCTAGAAAAAGTTTAGCAAAAGCTTGGAAGAAAGGTAGGAAAATTATTCTAGTCTTTTACTTCATGATGTTTAGCTATTTTGCTAAGTGCTTGATATTTGTTGATGTTATGTTGCTGAAATCTGAAACCAAAATTTAGGATTCATGATGGCTTGAGTTATGTTGAAATCATGTATATTGGAACCAGAATTTTTATTTCAGAAATTACATGTATTGGATTTGATAGATATGGAAGAATACATCAAGTACAAGTCTTGTGATCTTGCTAGTGGTATTAGAGGTGCTCTAAGTGGGTATGTGCTAGAAATTTTATGTTCTGGAAATTTTACAGCACTTGTCTATAGTTTGTATGATCTTGCTAGTGGTATTAGAGGTGCTCTAAGTGGGTATGTGCTAGAAATGTTATGTGCTGGAATTTTTACAGCATTAATCCTTAGTAATTCATAGTAGAAATAGCTTGAAAATCCATCACATGAACTTGGTGCAATTGCTGGAAAATTTACAAGAATTATTACTAACTAGGGATCGTAATAGAATTTTCGGATGGCATAAAAATCTATTAAAAACCTAGTGGACTTTGTGGAAAAACATTATACCAGTATGCCAGATGTTACGAAAATATCTCATAAAACTTCACGAGACTTCAGGAGATTTTTAACAGAATATCTCATAAAACTTTAAGAGATTTTTGAACAAAATATAAATATCTCATAAGAGTGAGTATAAGAAAACCAAACTCTAAGAAGAGAGGGAGCATAAGAAAATAAGTCTCACACAAAGAGAGGGAATTCAAGAAAATAAGCTTTACGTAATAATCAATCGCTTAGTGGTAACCTCATGGATTCATGGGTAGTAGTAGACGTGCTACGCCCTTAGAACTATATGAAGGTGTGAACGCGACGACATTACATCGTTTATAGAAAAGGGATGTATTGAGGATAGCAATGCTATCTAGAATAAGATGTAGTAGACGTACTCCGTCTAGTGAACTATATCAGAGTGTAGTCGCGACGGTGTTACACAAGTTGCCAGTACAATCCAAAGAGAAGTATATCAGAAAAATCCTATGGGTTTTACTATTAAGCCTAAACTTTCTAATAAATCTCGTAAAAGATTTCAAAGAGAAAATTCAGCAGAGAAATATCATGAGAAGTTACAATATTTCTGAAGAGAATATTTCATGAGAACTTCAGGAGACTAGACAGAGAAAATCTCAAAGAGTTTCAGGAGATTTTCAAGAGAAGAAGTCTCATAGAAATTCAGAAATCTTAACAAAGAAAATCTCAAAGAGTTCCAATAGATTTTCAAGAGAAGAGTCTCACAGAAATTCAGGAAACTTAGGAAAGAATATTTCATATAATTTGAAGAAATTTCAAGAAGAAATCTCAAAGCAAAAGTATGAGAAATAGAACTATTTGAAAGAGATTCTAATTATAAATTTTGAGATTACACAACTGATGAGACCCCTATATAAACATCTGAAGGCATATAGCTTATTTTGCATTAAGTTGAATATCATTGAGTAATAGACTAGTGTTTTTACTACTGGGAATCTTTGATTTTCATTCCTGCTATTATCATTTTTTCATAGATTGAGATGGTGGTGATTGGTTCAATGGAGAATCCTTAGCTAATCCTGGCAGCTTGGTCCAGATCTTTTGATGAACTGATGATAGAGCATTTAGTTAGTATTTTATTTCTTTTTAGTGAATTTTGAGTAGTACTCTACCTAGACTAGAAGGTTCTTGCGTGAACCAGGGTGAGGGTTTGATATAGTTATGGATAGTGTTGACTTGTTATTAGTTAATACAATTATGTATTTTTTTTATATAATTAATGTTCAAATTTAGAGACATTTTAGAAAGCGATTTTATGGTTGTTAGAATAGCAGGCTCATATGTAAACATTGTACATACACCTCCAAGATTAAGTAAAGTTAACAAGTAACAAGTACTTACTATAAGGTTATGGCTTAAGCATAGCTTTATGGTAGGAAAGGTGTTACAACACTTTTCTCTTTTCTCAACTTTATGACTTAAGAACTTTGTACTTAAGCATCACGGGGCCACCCTAAAACATCATCTAGGTTATGAGCTCATACCTTAACTAGTCGTCACTAGTTTTTACTTATCCTTTGATAAGCGAAATCATTAAAATAATCCCGACTACTAGAGTACGGGCTAAGGGGGCTTAAGAATCACCTCTCATAGTAATATTTCCTTCTTTGAAATGATCTACTGGCATCTAGTGCATAGTGAATTGTCCACTTTGGTAGGCTACATCCACTTATACCCTCAAGGGTTTTGCCTCCTCCCCATCGGAGCGGGAGAAGTACGTCACATTTGGACTTAGTTCCTGGGGGTGCTTGGTCAAACTGGTGTTACCCAGGACTTTATCCCATATGGTTTTCAAAAACATTCTCAAGTCCTCAATTTGATGGAAATTCGGTAGCGTAACAGCTGTATACCGAATTTCTTTCAAATTTGCTTTCTGCCACAATAGCTCATAATACATGTATTTTCTCATTCAACTTCTATAATCATAAAATTACATAGGCACACTCATCATAGCACATGTATCATTATCTCATACTTAGATTTAATAAACTCAAGCATCAAAGAATCTATAATGTTTCATGCTTTGATCCTTAGGGCCTTCAACTTGAAATCTAAGTTCTCTGTCATCACAATCTAACCTCTCGGGCACCTATGGGTTCATAACTAAGTAGTCCTCACTTATTTCTATGATCATAACTAATTCTAAACCTCAAGAGTGTAGAATCTATGCTTTGCTAATTACGAGTACCTAGGAGTCACAACTTTGATCCTTTTTAAGTTCGGTTTCCTCCTAAAGCACCAAGATCAATTCCTAAACCAATTATGAGAGATTCCTATACATTTATACTAATTATAAACCATTATTACTAAGGCCAACCTTGCTGGAACAGAATCCAGAATTTCCATTTCTAAGGGATCTAGAAATCACATTTTAATTCTTTTCTAGTTACTAGCTTATCTTAGCTTTTCTTAAATTAATTCTAACATTAAATATACATGAATATACACATTCTAACACAATAAAATCATCAACATACAGTGAGCATAATATCAAGGCAGAACTAGAAACATAAACCTCATATCATGCATAGAATTTTCATTTCTAACATGTAACGCCCCGATTTTCTATCTGAGTAAAAATGACCAAAATGCCCCTAAGGTCATCCTCTTCTCGGAATTCGAGGGTAGCTGACTCGGCAGCCCTCGAAGGGCTAACTCAATGTTTGAAGGGGATTAGATGACTCTTGAGTGGTTCCGAGATCAAAAATCTTGTTTTCTGAGGTTTCGGGTCAAAATGACCAAAATACCCCTATAGCATTTGACGTGGGTATAAGTACCGGATAAGCCCGAAACTTCTCCAGATGATTTTAAATGATGTTTTTATGTATTTTTCAACATCAGTTTAAGTCTCGGTGGTCCCGGGCAGTTTTTGTGCAAAATTATGATTTTGCCCCTAGTATAGTGTTTTTGAGATTAATCGTGTAATTAAGCAAACCTAAGCAATATTAGGCTCTAATAGAAGATTAATTTATTTCCATAATTAATATAGAGTCAAAATAATTTATTAAAGTAAATTAGAACCTAAAATTGCTTAGATTAAACTTAAATCTCTTTTTAAATTCAAGATTCCTAGTCATGGAATTTTGAATAGTGTTTTCTCTCTCCAATTCCTTAAATTAAGGAATTGTGTCTACATTGTTTATGCATAAAATGAGTTTTAATTCCTCTAGTGATGTATGAGCACTCCCTAATCATGTCATGAAACTCCTAATTACCTTCTTACTACCTAAACACTTTACTTTGTAATTCCTAATCATAAACCTAACCTAAGATACACTTAATTACATCCCTAAACCACAAATTAAACAAAAGAAATCCCTTCCCCATGGCTTAAGGACCGCCGGCCACTCCTCCCCTATTTTCCACATGTTGAAATTGTTTGCACACAATGGCCATACTTTGAGCTATGCTTGAAGCCTTATCTTGAACCATGCTTACCATACTTTCAACCATGCTTCACCATGCTTCAAAAATTCAATCTCTCACCTCATGGAACATGAGGCAAGGCTACGGCTACTCCGCCCCCCTCCATGAGCTCTCACTATTTTGCTTGTCTATAAATACACATGCTAAAGAACTTGAGTGAACCTTTAAATCATTTGCTAAGTTTTAGTTTCAAAGCTTTCTTGCAAGTTCTTTCTTTTCTCTCAAAGTTCCAAGAGCTTTCCTTCATCTTCATCTTCTTCATCCTCCACCTTAAACCACTACACCACCACCTTGAATAATCTTCTAAACACTCAAACTTTCATCCTCAAACACAAGCTTACACAAAACCCATCATTTCCTTTTCTTCAACTCAAGGTCGAATCATCATCACCACTTTGAGGAGAGCTTTTCTTCTCATTTCATTCCAAAGACCAAGCTTTCCATCTTCATACTTGGTAGGGAGTTGTTCTAAACTTTTTATTTTACTCAAATATGTTTTGTTCTTGAGAAAAAAGTGTTGATTTTATGATGCTTCTTTGAGTTTTTCTTTTCGATTTTCTCTTGGATTTCCTTTTTCCTTTTTCGGCCTTCAAGGCCTAGTATGTTCTTCATGATAGCTTGATGATGAGTGTCTCTAGATGACGACTTTGTGTTCATTTCAAAGAGACCTCTAAAGCTTGAGTTATTCCTTTCTTTAAATCCTTTATATACTACCTAGCTCACTAATGATTATTGTAACACCCGAATTTTTTAACCCAATACTCTAGAACACATTAGGTTAATCATTAGGTTATTACTTCTTAGTCTCATTCTTTTATTAAAATACTTAGCGAAAAATACGGGAAAATTTTTTTTTGAAACATAAAACAAAGTGAGAGCCGCATATGAACTAATCGTGAACTAATCATACATTGCACTTCATACAAAATAAATACAAGGTAACTAAACATATAACAAGTCAATGGCACACCAAAGGAATATTTTCATTAATATCATAATTAAAGATACATAAAGTCACACCCTTATAGAATAGGGCTGAGCTCGAAATACAAGGAAATAATAAGAAGGTACAAAAGTAGTAAAGTACATGGAACGACGAAAAATAAAAACCATCTACACTACCCTCCTACCAAAGCTATGAGTACTAAACTCGAATACCCCCTTCAAAAGATACTGCCAAAGGGGAAGATCTCATGACGGCTTAAGCACTCGAATAGCTCAACAACAAGGCCTACAGGTGGCGATAACCCTCAGGCGATAGAGGTATGTACCCAGTGAACTGCTCGAGCTCCTCCTGTGTGGGCCAGTGGAGAATAGCATGGATATACGACGGCTGAACGTGAGCACCATAGTGAGGGCACATCTCGGCTCTCCTTGCCAAGTATGGCTGCGTCACGGTAGCCTCACTCCTCTCTCATCCATATAGAGGAGTGGGGGTAGAACTGTCTAAGTAGATCTGCATAGGTGAGTCTTCGGATGGGTCCGTCTCTGACCTCCGTGATCGGGGTACATACTTCGGGTAGTCACGTACTGCTGAGGCGGATGGACGAGCATGATGAGTCTGCTCATCACGGGGGCAGGTGCACTCGAAGATCAGGTCATCATTGCTGAAAAGAGCAGTAGAAGTGAACTGGTAGCTGGACACTGGGTAGGCAAAAGGTCAGCCCATATACACAAAACACGAACAGCACATCGACCCTCGAAGTGATGGGAGCGGTGGTCCGGGTCATAGTGCACCTCCCAGACTGGCGTCTCAACGAACACCACGAACGTCGCCATCAAGCTCTGAAAATGTGACAGAAGAGAGAGAAAGAAGAGAGGGAGTGATAATCTTACTAAAGAATCTCAGTAAGGACCTCTTATCTAGGGTTACATCGTTCACATCCTCAGGAACCTTGGGTTTATTATTAAAAGGTGTACATACGTATAAGGTTCATTATTAGGTTTCATAAAACTAATTATCCAAGGTTCATTCCTTTTAGAATGCATCTTAATGTCATGAATGCAACATATCAAGCATGAATGCATGGCAATACTTTAAACAAATAACTCAACATATCACAATCATCAAGAAGCATTCAAGTGGCATAAAGGGGCATAAATCTTTCATGTGGGACTTTCCTCAACTTTGTAACATAAATCATCATACTATAGCATTATAAGGCCACCCTGAAAACATCTAGGTTATGAGCTCATACCTTAGCTAGTCGTCACTAGCTCTTGCTTATTATCTGAATAAGCGAAACATAATAAAAATAATCCCGACTCCTCGAGTACGACTAAAGGGGCTTAGGGATCACCTCTCTCAGGATACACTGTAACACCCTAATTTTTAACCCAATACTCTAGAACACATTAGGTTAATCATTAGGTCATTACTTCTTAGTCTCATTCTTTTATCAAAATACTTAGCAGAAAATATGAATAAAATTTTCTTTTTGAAACTTGAAAATGAAACATGAGCCGCACGCTAAAATAAAATCTAACGATTATCACAAACAAAACAGAAGAGTGAAGGAAAGCATATCATCATTATCCTATTACACATATCAATTCAACATAGTCAGATCTTCATAAGTACATTAATTACTACTAACATAGCTTCACTGTCACATAAAAAGGAATACACATAAGTAAATCTAAGTGACATCTATGTGCATCTGTTGCATCCCACTAATCCGACTCATAGCGTATGCCGCGTGCCCATGCCTTAGTAGAAGTTACGAACCATGTTACTATCTTCGTCTGGAGACAACACGGAAAGAAAGAGAGAGGGATGAGAAACTCATTCAAGATTCTCAGTAGGGATTTCCGACTCTAACACACGTGTCATTGTCATTGTCCCCAGCCACTTCGGTCTTATTTATGAAAGAGGTGTTCATGCATAAGGATTGGTTTTAAACTGTCCAAATCTATTTATCCGAAGTGGGTGTCTTTTAGTATGAGTCTTAATGACTTGAATACAATAGATATTGAATGGATGCATGCTAATATGTTATGCAAGTAATCGATAGAACACAATCATCAGAAAACCTCAACATATTAGTGGCATAAAGCGACATTAAAACATCATACTCATTCTCATACTTAAACTCTTAAGTTCTTTTCTCAAGACCACCTTCATATCATGTTCACCAAAATCCAACCAACATACCGGCACGGCGATATTATTCTTGGTCACCAAAAACTCCTTCTCACCTATCGCCTAGGAACGAGCTTAATCCTAACTAGTCGTCACTAGATTAAATATGGGCAAAAGAAGGGGTAACTTATCATTTCTAAGGATCACCTATCATAGGATTTTTCCTTCTTTGAAATGCTCTACTGGAAACTAGTACACAGTGATATTGTCCGCTTTGGCAAGCTCAATGTCAATACCCTCACGGTTTTGTCTTTCCTGGGGGTGCTCGGCCGAACTGGTGTCACCCAGGAAAGCGCGTCTTAGTGCCTTGTCACATAAAAATCTCCTAGGGGTACTCGGCCGAACCGGTGTCACCCAAGGTTTTAATCTCATATGATACTTCAAAAACATTCTCAAATCTTTTAGGTTTGACGGAAATTCAGCAGCATAACGGCTGTACACCGAATTTCCTTCAAACTAACTTTAATGCCACAAGTCTCATAACACATACATTTCTCATTCAACTTGCATACACATGATAGGCATAATAACTCAACACTTCATCATAGCTCATATATCATCGAAACATATGCATCCAGACATCATACTTGCATTATTAAACTCATAGCATCAAAGATCTCTTAATGTCTTATGCTTTGACCTTTAAGGTCTTTCAACTTGAAATCTAAGTTGCCTATCATCGTAACTTAAGCTCTCGGGTATCTTTAGGCTCATATCTAAGTATTCTTCACTCAACTCTATGATCATAAACAATTCTAAACCTCAAGAGTGCAGAATCTATAATTTACACTTTACGGGTACCTAGGAGTCACAACTTTGACCCTTTCTAAGTTCGGTTTGTTTCTAAAGCCTCAAGATCAATTCCTAAACCAATTATGAGTAGTTCCTACACATTTAAACTAATTATAAACCATGATTTCTAATTTTCAACCTTGCTGGACAAAATCCAGAAAATTACATTTCTAAGGAATCTAAAAGTCTCAAATTAATTCCTTTCTAGTTACTAACTTATCTTAACTTTCCCAAATGAATTTTAACATCAAATATACATTATCATACTCATATTATCATCATCAAAACAGCATAAAACAGTGAGTAACCAAGCATGGTAGAACCGAAAACATTTCCATCAAACAATGCATTAAACTTCATTTTTAAAACACATAAATTGCTAGTTTCTCTTGGAACCTTTTTAAAACTTTCAAAACTCACTTAGAAATAATTTATTTCATCAAAACCATTATAAAATATGAGAGGCTAGTAGCTATTTCAAATGAATCTCAAGAGGATTTAAAATCATAAAACCTTGCTCAAAACATTTCTTATAAACCATCTAAGCTTAGGAAAATCATGAAACACAAGTTTTAGCACTTGTAACTAGATGAATCTCATTCTAAAACTCAACATCATCACAAGGCCGAAATTCAAGAAGCAAGGACCTTATATTTTTAAACTTTATTTGAGATAATAATGGGTAAGTCCATGAGCTCTAAATCTCTTAAGTTATGACATAAACTTAAATATGCAATGCATTTTGTCTTAGTCTTTATTAAGAGGTGAGAGCATAAGATAAATATGCTATGCAATCCATTATTATCTTAGAGATTTAGTGAGAGCATAAACATAAATATGGAAATGCAAGTTCATTCTTTAATCTTGAGCACTTAGTGATGACATAAAAGTAAATATGGATGTAAGTTCTTTTTATCTTAACTTAGAGCACATATGAGACTTTTAAAGAGAACCAAAAATCTCAACCCATCATTTATCTCATCAACAAGGTGAGCTTTAGAGTTTTTGAACCAAGTTCTCAAAGGAACTACATGGTTCTTGAGCATCATCATCAAGCTCAAAGAAAGATGAACCAAGAAACCAAAATAAATAGCAACATTTCATCAAACTTGTAAAGGAAAGGAAATGAGAACTGAAATAAGAGAAGAAAAGGAAACTGAAAAAAACCAAAAGAAAGGAAAAGAAAAGAGAAGATAAAATGGTTTAAGATCAAAAACAATATTAAAGCTTTAGAAGTTTCTCAAATGAGAATCTCAAGATCATTATCTTGAAACCCCATCATCAAGCTCAAGGAAAAAGAATCAAAAGATCAAAACACATAACACCACTATTTTTAAAATCAAAATCAAGATGAGAAGAGGAAGGGAAGAACCGAAAATCTAAAAAATAAAAGGAAAGGAAATCCGAAACCTTGAGCAAGGAAAACAAAGGAAAAACTAAAATGTTTCAAGAGTCAAGAACAAATTTCAAGCTTTAGAGGTTTCTCAAATGAGAATCACAAGACCATTATCTTGAAACCTCATCATCAAGCTCAAGTTTTTCTTTTGAGAACTAAGTTCCAAAATAAAAATAAAACAAAGAAGAAAAGAATGTGTTCCAAGAGAAAAACCAACACTTTTTCATCTCAAGCATCAAAACAAAAGAAAAGCTTTTGGAAACAAGAACCCCTACCAAGAGTGAAGATGAAAGCATGGTTCTTTAAAGTGAGAATGAGATGAAAAGCTCCTCCAAAATGGTCTTGGTGATTCGACCAAGCACAAGGAAAAGGAAAGAAAGGTGTTTTATGTGAGCTTTGTTTTTGAGAAATGAAGCTTTGGTGTTTAGATGATGATCTATGGTGGTGGTGTAGTGGTTTGAGGTGGTTTATGGTGGTTTGTGGTGGTGGAAGGAGTTTCTAAGTGGTGGAGAAGAACTTGAGGTTGAGAAAAAGTAAGAAAGCTTTTTGGGTCACAAACTCAAACAAAAAGCAAATGGTAAAAGTGTGGGATTTCTTTACACTTTGCTATATATATATTGTCAGTTAAATTTTGAAATGTGAAGGTGAATTATGGGGGGGAAGATTCACGAAATTTTGGAGCCTTTGAGGGAGGAAAATATCTCCTCAAAATGGTCATTCAAAGCATGGTTGAAAGGATGGTAAGTATGGGTTCAAGCATGACTAAGTATGATGCAAGGTATGGCCATTGTGTGCAAGAAAATTCAACATGTGGGAAATGAGGGGGAATGCATTTCAGCCAGCACATGATAGCCAAGGGGAGAGAGATTTGTTCATCTAATTGTGTACTAATTGATATGCTTAGGTGTGTATTAGTTTAGGTACAAGGTTAGGAATTGTTAAGCATAAATTTAGGTAACTAATATTGTGATTAGGAACTTTATGACATGATTAAGGAGTGCTTGTAACATCCTAATTTTTAACCCAATACTCTAGAACACATTAGGTTAATCATTAGGTTATTACTTCTTAGTCTCATTCTTTTATGAAAATACTTAGCGGAAATACGGGTAAATTTTTTTTTGAAACATAAAATCAAAGTGAGAGCCGCGTATGATGTTACGAAGACTAACATACAGAAAAGAGATATCATATCATTCATGGTCACAAAACACAAACATTGTCCATTACATCACAACATAAACATATTATCATAGGTACATAATTTACGACTGTCATGGTCCTATTATCACATCCAAAGAAATACACATCCATATGCATATAAATCTAAAGCGGTATCTCCGCGCTTCCGTTGCATACCACTGATCTGACTCGTAGCGCATGCCCTACGCCCATGCCTTAGTAAAGGTCACGAGATACACCATCATCTTCGTCTGGAGACGACACGGAAGAAAAAAAAGAGAGGGATGAGAAACTTATTCAAGATTCTCAGTAGGGATTTCTGACTCTAACACACGTGTCATCGTCATCGTCCTCTGCCACTTCGATTTTAATTATAAAAAGGTTGTCATGCATAAGGTTTAACTTTTAAACTTCTCAAATCTATTTATCCGAAGTGGATGTCTTTTAGTATGGGTCTTAATGATATGAATGCAACAGATATTGGATGTATGCATGACATACTTTATGCAAACAGTCAATAGAACATAACATCAAGATAAACATTAACATAAGTGGCATATAAAACTCTTTCTTTTCTCATAACTGTGTGACTTTAAAAACATCATATCTCTTTCTCATGCTTGAACCCTTAAGTTCTTTTTCTCAAAGACCACCCTCTTAGTCATGTCCACCTATATCCAACCGACACTCCGCCCCGGCGATTTTTATCATAGCCTCCAATCTGCATCTCACCTAATCGCCTAGGAATGAGCTCAATTCTAACTAGTCGTCACTAGATTTAATATGGGGAAATTGAGGGGGTAACATATAAATATTTCATTCTCTGAAATGCTCTACTGGCCTCGAGTGCACAGCGAATTGTTCACTTTGGTAAGGCTCATATCAATACCCTCATGGATTTGCCTCCTCCTCATCATAGCAGGAGAAGTATGTCGCAGTGCTTTGTCACACAAAAATCTCCTGGGGGTGCTCGGCTGAACCGGTGTCATCCAGGGTTTTCAACTCATGTGGTACTTTAAAACATTTCTTCAACCGTTTTAGGTTTGATGGAAATTCGGCAGCATAACAGCTGTTAAACCGAATTTCCTTCAAACCGACATTTATGTCACAAGCTAAACACACAACATATTTCTTATGCAATTCTCATGTTCATAATAAACTTAACATCTTAAACAATCATTTCCTCATGCATCATATACATCTCAACATCTTATTACATCATCATAAAATTCAAGACTTCTTAGTGTCTTATGCATTGACCCTCAAGGTCCTTAACTCACAATCTAAGTTATAAATCATCACAACTTAATCTCTCGGGTACCTATAGGCTCATATGTAAGTATTCCTCACTCAATACTATGATCATAAACATCTCTAAACCTCAAGAGTGTAGAAACTAAAATTCCAACTTTACGGGTACCTAGGAGTCACAACAATGACCCTTTCTGAGTTTAGTTTGCTCCTAAGGCATCAAGATCAAGTGCTAAACCAATTATGAGTCATTCCTACACATTTCAACTAATTTAAAACCATGATTACCATTTCTAAACCATGCTAAAAACTCATTATTTACTAAGGGATCTAAAACTCTCACATTAATTCTTTTCTAGTTACTAACTTCTCTAATCTTTCAAATATGAGTTTCAACATTATTTATGTAACTCCTCAATTTTTCTGTTAGAGTGAAAATGACCAAAATGCCCCTGAGGTCATTTTCAGCCCGGAATTCGAGGAAAGCCGGTTCGGCAGTACTCAAAGGGCAAACTCAATGTTGGAAGGGGATTAGATGACTTGTGTACCTTCCCGAGATCAAAAATCTCGTTTTTCGAGTTTTCAGGTCAAAATGACCAAAATGGCCCTGCGGTGTTTTACCCGTTTGCAAGTGCCGAATCAACCCGAAACTTCTCTAGATGGTTTTAAAAGGCGTTTTTATGTAGACTATGACTTTAGTTTTGGTCCCGGAGGTCCCGGGCGAAATTAGTGTGAAATTACGGTTTTGTCCCTAGTTTCGTGTTTTTACGCTTAATCGCATGATTAAGCAAACCTAAGCAATATTAGGCTCTAATCGAAGGTTAATTAATTTCCTTAATTAATCTTGAGTCAAAATAATTTATTAAAGTTGATTAGAACCTAAAAATGCTTAATTACAACTTAAAATCATATTTTAATTTCAAGACTCCTAGTCATGGAATCTAGAATAATGTTTCCTCTCTTCAATTCCTTAAATCATGGAATTGTGTTACACATTGTTTATCCATAATTGAGTTTAAAATTCTTTAATGATGTATGAGCACTCCTAATCTTGTCATAAAATCCTTAAATCACATTCTTAGTCACCTAAACTTAAGCTTAATTATTCCTAACCTGTACCTAAGCTAATACACACTTAAACCTATCATTAACACACAATTAGATGATCAAAACCTCACTCCCCCATGCTGCCAGGTCTGGCCGAAGCTGTCCTCCTCCCATATGCATCACATGTTCAATTTTCTAATACTCCAAGGCCATACCTCAAGTCACATACACTATACCTTGTCATAACTTTCAATCAAGCTTGAATTTCCACATGAATAAATAATTAAAACAACCCATTTTCCCATTTATTTGTGGCTGGAAAAGTTCCAGCCATGTCAAGGTTCTAGAAGCCTAATTTCATCAAAAATTGATAGGAAATTAACTCACATCAAGCCATACTTTGTAGCATAGCTTCCATACTTCAAACCATGCTTGAATGACCTTGTGTAAGAGATATTTTCTCTTCCTTTCCCTCCAATACCACACGGTTACCCTCCTCCCCTTTTGATCCTTCATTTACTTTCATTCTCTATAAATACCTTGCTTAGAAACACATACAGACACTTTAGTTCATTTGGTAAGTTTCAAGTTTTCCTAAGCTTTCTTGAGTTCTTTCTTTTTCTCTCAAAGTTTCAAGAGAATTCTTCCTTTCTTTTCATCTTCATCTTCTTCATCTCTTCATCTCATCATCATCTCTTAACCATCAAACACCACCCCAAGGCCTTGAATCATCTCCTAACCTCTCAAACACCCCACCTCAAACACAATCTCACTCAAACACATTTTCCTCTCCCCTGTTCCTCACAAGGCCGAAGCTGTAACACCCTAAATCGTAACCCAAGACTACTAGTATGTACTTAGGTTAATCTTTAGAATATTACCTCGTAGTCTCATCTTTTACTTAGAAAATACTTAGCGGAAATATGGGTAAAATTTTTCTTTTTGGAATTATAATCAAAGTGAGAGCCACGCACGAATCTTTAAGAGGAAGCATAGCGAAACATATAAGCAAAGCATAAAGAAACACATCATATCACGGAGACATCAACTGAAACATAGATATGTATATATATACTGTGCTTACCCAAAAGGGCAGGACTATTCAATACATCGGGAAGCGGAATACAACTGAAATGCAATACAAGGAAATCATAAAAAGCAAATACAAGAGAAACAACACCCATACCCATGTGCACCTAGAGTAGACAACCTCATATACAAAAGAAGGTTTGTCGTCAACTATGTGGCGTGTGTGCACTAACTACTACCCCTCCTATGTCTACTCCTGCTGGTCCGAGTACTGTGGGGTCGAGTCAATCCACTGACGAATCTCGGCGGGAGTGGTCGAGCGCATCATCGGGGCATGTCCACCACGGCGAGGGTGCATAGATGGCCGATGAGCCAACCTCGGCTGGATCACCGTCTCCTCACTCCCAGCCCTCATCGGTGGGGGAGAGGGACTGGAGCTCCAACTGTACATGTGGGATGGCGGGTCCTCGGATGGGTCCGTCTCCGAGTGCTTTGGAGTGCAGCGGCACATACTCGGGGTAGTCGCGTACTGCTGATGTCTCGGGCTCCATACGGAGAATCTGCTCATCGCGTGGTCTAGCTCACTCAAAAATCCCGTTATGACGGTAAGGAGCAGTCGGGGTAAAACGGTAACTCGGGACTGGGTGTGCGAAGGGCCGTCCCATGAACATGAATACTCTGACAGTGCAGCGACCCTCAAAATGGTATGACCCGAGTGCCGGGTCATGGTGCAGCTCCCATACCGGGGTGTCGATGAAGAGTACGAATGTCGCCATCTGAAGATATGACGGAAGAAAAGAGAGAGGGAATGAGAATCTTTCTAAAAGAATTCTCAGTAGGGTTATCCCTACCTAGGTGACATCGTCACATCCTCAGGAACCTTGGGTTTATTTCTAAAAAGGTATGCATATATATAAATTCCTTTTAAGTTATTTTTCCAAAGTGTTATTTATCCAAGGTCCATCGTATTTTACAATGCGTCTTATAGCTAAGCATAAAATATACTAATGATATGAGTGCATCATAAATGTAAACCAAACAATAGAACAATTAAGAAACGTCATGACATTGGCATAAGTATAGTATATGTGACATTGTTAACTTTAACTTTCATCTCATGGGGCCGCCCTAAAACATCTCTAGGTTATGAGCTCATACCTTAACTAGTCGTTGTAACATCCCCTGCTACTTTATGGATTGATGACTGTCCCCACAAACCAACACGGGTCTTTTCAGCATGCTTTGTCCTCACTCGCACGCTTCCTAGGAAAACTTCCCAGGAGGTCACCCATCCCAATATTACCCCAGGTCAAGCACGCTTAACTGTGGAGTTCTTTCAGTTTAGGCTACCGAAAAGAAGATGCATCTTCCGTTGTCCTTCTTCAAGAATCCGACACTTGTTGACCAAAGTTGGGAAGTCTCTGATCTCCATATGGGCCACAGCGTAGTTCATCTCCGCCTTCAGACCGGCCTCATACTTCACACACTTCCAAACCTCATCGGGGTTCCCTTGGAACACCCGAGAGAACTTGATCAGCTCCTCGAACTTAGCAGTGTATTGGGCTACAGTAGACCCTCCCTGGGTCAACTGTATGAACTCAATGTCCTTCGTGTTCCTTACGGACTCGGGGAAGTACTTCTCATAGAAGTAAGTCTTGAACAACTCCCAGTCAATGGGAGTTCCAGAAGCTTCTAGCAGATGCTTCGTGCCGTTCCACCAGAACTCGGCGTCGGACTTCATCATGAAGGCAGCAAACGTAACTTTCTGTTCTTCCGAGCAGGTAACCACAGAGTAGATCTTCTCCATGTCCTTGATCCACTTATCAGCCTTGTCAGGGTCCATTACCCCTCAGAATACTGGCGGGTTCACCTCGCGGAACTCACCGAAACGGGCTTGTTCCACCATCTCAGCAGCAAGGGGAGGAGGGGGAACAGGAGCAGCATTCGCTTGTTGATCCATTCGGTCGAACATCCATTCCATGGCTTGTGCCATGCGACGGACAGTAGCAGCAGTCTCGTTCTCTTGATCAGCATCGGGCGTAGTCCTAGGCTGTCGTCGCGGTGCCATTGGTTCCTAGACATGTAACACCCTAAATCTTAACCCAAGACTACTAGTATGTCCTTAGGTTAATCTTTAGAATATTACCTCTTGGTCTCATCTTTTAGAAAATACTTAGCGGAAATACGGGTAAAATTTTTCTTTTTAAAATCAAAGTGAGAGCCACGCGCGAAACTTTAAGGGGCAACATAACGAAACATATAAGCAAAGCATAAGAAACACATCATGTCATGGAAACATCAACTGAAACATATATATATATATATAACGTGCCTACCCAAAGAGGCAGGACTATTTGATACATCATGAAGCAAAATACAACTGAAATGCAATACAAGGAAATCATAAAAAGCAACTACAAGAGAAACTACCCCCATACCCATGTGCACCTAAAGGAGACAACCTCATATACAAAAGAAGGTTTGTCCTCTACTATGTGGCGTGTGTGTGCACTAACTACTACCCCTCCTATGACTACTCCTGCGGTCCGAGTGCTTGTGGGGTCGAGTCGATCCTTGGCGAATCTCGGCGGGAGTGGTCGAGTGCATCATCGGGCATGTCCACCTTGGCGAGGCGCATAGATGGTCGTCGAGCCAACCTCGGTGGACCAGTCTCCTCACTCCCGACCCTCATCGGTGGAGGAGGCGGGCTGGAGCTCAGCTGTACATGTGGGATGGCGGGTCCTCGGATGGGTCCGTCTCAGAAATGCGGGGGCGGTACATACTCGGGGTACTCGCGTGCGGTGGCGTCTCGGGCTCCATGCGGAGGATCTGCTCATCGCGTGGCCTCGCTCGCTCAAAAATCCCGTTATGACGATAAGGAGCAGTCGGGGTGAAGCGGTAGCTCGGGACGGGGTACGCGAAGGGTCGTCCCATGAACATGAATACTCTGACAGTGCAGCGACCCTCAAAATGGTATGACCCGAGTCTTGGGTCATGGTGCAGCTCCCATACCGGGTGTCGATGAAGAGTACAAACGTCGCCATCTGAAGATATGGTGAAGAAAGAGAGAGGGAATGAGAATCTTTCTAAAAGAATTCTCGATGGGGTTATCCCTACCTAGGTGTCATCGTCACATCCTCAGGAACCTTGGGTTTATTTCTAAAAGGTGTGCATGCATATAAATTCCTTTTAAGTGGGTTTCCCAAAGAGGTATTTTATCCAAGGTCCATCATATTTTATAATGCGTCTTTATAACTTAAGCAGAAATATACTAATGATATGAATGCATCATAAGGTAAACCAAACAATAGAATAACTAGGAAACATTATAACATTGGCATAAGTAAAGTTTATGTGACATTGTCAACTTGAACTTTCATCTCATGGGGCCGCCCTAAAACTTCTCTAGGTTATGAGCTCATACCTTAACTAGTCGTCACTAGCTCTTACTTATCCTATGATAAGCGTAACATAATCCCGACTTAAAGTACGGGCTAGGGGGCAAATTAAGGATCTCCTTTCTAGGATCATTTCCTCTTTGAAACGCTTTGCTAGCCACGTGGGCCTCGCAATTTGTCCGCTTTGGCAGGCTGCATCTACACATACCCTCACGGATTTGTCTCCTCCTGGGGGTGCTCGGCCGAACCGGTGTCACCCAGGAGAAGCGCGTCTCAGTGTTGTGTCACATTTATATTTTCATAAGTATTAAATCACAATTACCTCATCATTTATCATATTCATTTTTATCATGCATTCTCATGTAGCTTTTTCATAACATATATATCATCACATGAAACTTTCTCATAACATTCGTCACATAAAACTTTCACACAAACATCATCACATAGTCATATTTAACAATCATCCCCATAGGCTCATAGACATGTTATGTTATATCTCATAGTGCTTTAAACTTCGATTATTATGAGTCTTAAACTTGCAAATTAATTATTCTTAACTTCTTTATACACCTATAGTTTGACAATTAATGAGTTATACAAATTTTATGCTCAAGAACTAATCCAAATAGCACTAAGCAGAATTTGGACAGCTTTATGTTTATGTGATTCTGAGTTCTAGAATTTACTGATTTAGATCTTTATCTCACTTTCTAAGTTATTGATCATCAACACCTAGTCTCTTGGGAACCTATAAGGTTATAACTAAGTATTTCTCACCTCACCCTATGGTCAAGAACATCTCTAAACCTCAAGAGTGCAGAAATCAAAATACTAACTTTACGGGTACCTAGAAGTCACAATAATGACCCTTTCTAAGTTCGGTTTGCCCCTAAGGTTTCAAGATTAAGTCCTAAACCAATTATGAGTCATTCCTACACATACAAACTAATTTAAAACCATGATTATTGAATCTAAACCTTGCTGGACAGAATCCAGAAAAATAAATCTTTAAGGGATCTAGAACTCTCAAATTAATTCTTTTCTAGTTCCTAACTTATCCTATCTTTCACATATGAGTCTTAACATAATTATTACCCAAACATAAGCATATTAACATCATTAACACAGCTCATGCAGTGGCCAAACATAGCAAGGCAGAACCGAAACAACAACTCCATTTAAAGGCATTGAATCATAGTTTCTAAAGCACATAAAATACTAGTTTCTCTTGGAACCTTATCAAAACCTTCAAAACTCTTTTATGAACACTTTTATCATCTAAACTCATGAAAATACTTAATAGGGCAGTGGCTATATTATTTTCATCTCAAGAGGTCCTAAATTCATAACACTTAGTTCTACACATTCCTTATACTCATATAAGTTTAGAAAAATTATAAAACATAGTTTTCGATACTTGAAAACATTAAGGCCTCATAGGGCCGAAATATGAACCATAGGAAATAAATGTTTTAGACCTTTGTTTGAGATATCCTTGGGCAAGTCTTTGAGCTCTAGAATCATTAAAGTGATGACATAAAAATAAACATGCTCATGCACTTATTTTAGTTATTGCTAGAAAGTAAAGTGAGAGCATAAAATAAATATGTGGTGCAATATATTATTATCTTTGATATTTAAGTGAGGACTTGAAATATAAATATGATAATGCAAAGCTTGAAACATAAACATGATAATGCAAGTTCATTCATTATCTTGGGATTTAGTGATAGCAAAGAAATAAACATGATATGCATAGCTTAAAGTAAACATGATGCAAGTTTCATTTTTATGTTTAACTAGAGCTCATTTAAGACTTTAACAAGATAATAACCCTATACAATATCTCAAGGATCACAACACAAGAATCGAAAATCATATAAAAGAGAAAGAAAGTGAAACTACATCAAGTTCTTTATTAAGTACCCAAAACCCGTATCTAGAGACAAATCTCTAGAACGTGCCGGCCAACTTTAAGGTTGACAAGGGTAGGCTTGGGCTTTTAGAAATCCTTAGATTAATTTTCTTAAGTTGGAAAACCATGTGAGCTAGATAACATATAGATGAAGTTGTAAGAAAAGGAAAACTCAAGCTTTAGAGGTTTCTTTGAGATGAACACAATGTCATCATCTAGAAACTCTCATCATCAAGCTATCATGCTCAAATCAAGGCCTCATGGCCGAAAAAGAAAAGGAAAGGAAAGACAAAGGAAAGTTCAAAAAGAATCCAAGAGAAAACTAGAGAAAAACACTTCCTTGAGCAAAATAAAGTTTGAAAACAAATCCCTACCTTTTGATGAAGATAAAAGCTTGAACTTGAAGATGGAAATGAGATGAGCAACACCTCCTAGGATGGTGATGATGATTCGGCCTTGATGAGAGAAAAAGAAAGAAAATGTGTTTCAAGTGGAGTTGTGTTTGAGGTGTGGTGTTTGAGAGGTTTGATGATGGTTCAAGGTTTTGGGGTGGTGTTTGATGGTTGAGAGGTGATGATGAGGTGAAGAGATGAAAAAGATAAAGATGAAAAGAAAGGAAGAACACTCTTGGAACTTTGAGAGAAAAAGGAAAGACTAGCAAGACAACTCTAAAACTCTAAACTTTGCAAATGCTTCAAAGTGTAACAAGGCTAACACAAGCATCCT
This sequence comes from Dalbergia cultrata, assembly GCA_031216105.1. Classification (NCBI taxonomy): domain Eukaryota; kingdom Viridiplantae; phylum Streptophyta; class Magnoliopsida; order Fabales; family Fabaceae; genus Dalbergia; species Dalbergia cultrata. Next base: position 408,676 of record JAVHNL010000113.1, on the reverse strand, counting down.
ATTTATAGAAAATCAAAACCATGGAGGAGTGAATGGGGAGGGCTTGGCCGTAGCCTTTGAGGGAGGAAGGAAGAGAAAATATCTCTTACACAAGGTCATTCAAGCATGGTTTGGAGTATGGAAGCTATGCTACAAAGTATGGCTTGATGTGAGTTAATTTCCTATCACATTTTTATGAAATTAGGCTTCTAGAAATAATGCATGGCTGGAACTTTTCCAGCCACAATTAAATGGGGAAAATGGGTTGTTTTAATTATTTATTCATGTGGAAATTCAAGCTTGATTGAAAGTTATGACAAGGTATAGTGTATGTGACTTGAGGTATGGCCTTGGAGTGTTGAAAAATTGAACATGTGATGCATAATGGAGGGAGTGAGGCTTCGGCCAGCTTGGGGCAGCAGAATGGGAGGATGATTTGACCATTTAATTGTGTGTTAATGGTAGGTTTAGATGTGTATTAGCTTAGGTACAAGGTTAGGAATGATTAAGCTTAAGTTTAGGTAACTAAGAATGTGATTTAGGGAGTTTATGACAAGTTTAGGAGTGCTCATACATCATTAAAGAATTTAAAACTCATTTATGAATAAACAATGTGTAACACAATTCCATGATTTAAGGAATTGGAAAGAGAAAACACTATTCAAGTTTCTATGACTAGGTGTCATAAAATTAAAATATGATTTTAGGTTGTAATTGAGTACTTTTTGGTTCTAATCAACTTTAATAAATTATTTTGACTCTAGATTAATTAAGGAAATTAATTAACCTTCGATTAGAGCCTAATATTGCTTAGGTTTGCTTAATCGTGTGATTAAGCGTAAAAATCTGAAACTAGGGGCAAAACCGTAATTTTGCACTAATTTTGCCCGGAACTTCAAAAATTAAAACTGAGGTCATAGAATACATAAAAACGCCTTTTAAAACCATCTGGAGAAGTTTCGGGTTCATCCGGCACTTGCAAGCGGGTAAAACACCACAGGGACGTGTTGGTCATTTTGACCTGAAAACTTCGAAAACGAGATTTTCGATCCCGGAAGGTACATAAGTTTTCTAATCCCCTTCCAACATCGAGTCTGCCCTTCGAGTCTTGCCAAGCGGCTTTCCTCGGTCCGGCCGAAAATGACCTCAGGGGCATTTTGGTCATTTTCACTCTAACGGAAAATCAGGGCGTTACATTCGCCCTCCTTAAAAGAATTTCGCCCTCGAAATTCGTACCTTAGAAAAGCTCTGGATATTTGGACTTCATCTCTGACTCTAGTTCCCACGTGTATTCTTCCGACTTGCCTTGTCCCCACGCCACTTTTACCAAAGGAACAGACTTGTTCCTTAATTGCTTGACTCCGTGATCCACTATTCCCGTAGGCGGTACATTGAAAGTGAGGTCCTCCCTTAACTGTACATGCTCTGGTTCTAGGACATGGCTAGGGTCGGACTCATATTTACGTAACTGGGAGACGTGAAAGACATCATGAAGGTTTGACAGATTGGGTGGTAAGGCTATTTTGTAAGCTACGGATCCGACTCTTTGAAGAATTTCAAAAGGACCCAGAAATCGGGGACTCAACTTTTAACTTTCATGGCTCTCCCTATTCTGTAGTGGGGGTGATTCTTAGAAATACATGTTCTCCCTCTTGGAACTCCAAGGGCTTGCGCCTTTGTCCGCTGTAGCTTTTCTGCCGACTTTGAGCGGTTAAGATTCTATCCTTGATCTTCTTGATTTGTTCCGTCGTTTCCCTCACTACCTCAGGTCCTAAGACACTTTGCTCTCCGGGCTCGTACCAACACAAGGGTGATTGGCACTTCCTTCCGTATAATGCCTCGTACGGTGCCATACCGATGCTTGCGTGATAACTGTTGTTATACGCAAACTCGATCAAAGGCATGTACTTATCCCAACTTCCTTTTTGGTCTAAGACACAGGCTCTCAAAGATATCTTCCAGGGTTTGGATTGTCCTCTCTGATCGACCATCCGCTTGTGGGTGGTAGCGGTGCTTAGGCACAACTTGGAACCAAACGCCTTTGGAAGGCTCTCAAAAACGTGACGTAAACCGCGGATCTCGATCCGAGATTATCGTCGATGGTACTCCATGCAACCTTACTATTTCTTGGATGTAAAGCTGGGCCAACTTATCCAACGAGTACGTGACTCGAATAGGTAGAAAGTGAGCCGACTTAGTCAGTCGATCCACGATTACCCATACGGCATCGTGGCCAGCTTGGGTCTTTGGCAATCCTGTCACGAAGTCCATTGATATACTCTCCCACTTCCACTCGGGGATCGACAGGGGTTGCAACATGCCAGAAGGTTTTGGTGTTCGATCTTGACCTTTTGGCAGACCAAACACTTACTCACCCAGGCGACCACATCCTTCTTTAATCCGGGCCACCAAAACATCCTCTTTAAGTCCTGATACATCTTTGTAGTACCAGGATGGATGGCAAATGGCTCTTGTGAGCCTCCTCCAAGATCTTCTCTCGGAGGTCACCATCTTGTGGCACACAGATTCGCTCGAACCTCCATAACCATCGGGCCTCGTACAAAACCTTTCAACTTTCCAGCCTTTACTGCCTCGATTGTCTCCATAAAGTCCTCATTTTCTCTTTGGGCAAGCATAATCCTTTGCTTAAACCCACTGTCACCGTGAGATGACTCATCACGATGCCATTCTCCGTTATAGACATTCCAAGATTCATATTCCTAAATTGCTCTATTAACCCAACTTCATTAACCATCATATTTGACAGACGTAACGAGTTTCGGCTCAAGGCGTCGGCTACTACATTAGCCTTGCCGGGGTGGTAACTTAAACCAAAATCGTAGTCCTTGAGGAATTCCATCCATCTCCTTTGCCTCATATTCAACTCCTTTTGATCAAAGAGATGCTTGAGACTCTTATGATCGGAGAAAACTTCAAACCTCACACCATACAAGTGGTGTCTCCACATCTTTAGAGCGAACACGATGGCTGCTAGTTCTAGGTCATGGGTGGGGTAGGTTACCTCATGAGGCTTGAGTTGCCTGGACGCATAGGCTACCACTTGCCTGTTTTGCATCAACACACAACCTAAACCTTTGCCAGAAGCATCGCAATATACCTCGAAGGGTACATTGGGGTCAGGTAAAACTAAAACTGGGGTTGAGGTGAGCTTTTCCTTAAGCTCTAGGAAACTCTTTTCACACTCGGGGCTCCACTCAAACGGGGCATTCTTCCTAGTGAGCTTGGTTAAGGGTAGGGCTAACTGGGAAAATCCTTTAATGAACCTACGATAATATCCAGCTAAACCCAAAAAGCTTCTAATCTCAGTTACAGAGGTTGGTCTATCCCAATTCATCACAGCCTCTATCTTACTTAGGTCGACAGCTATGCCACCTTTTGACACAACATGTCCTAAGAACTTTACCTCCTCTAACCAAAATTCACACTTAGACAACTTAGCGTATAACTTCTTCTCCTTTAATACCTCTAAAACCAACCTTAAATGACGCTCATGCTCCTCGTGGGTTTTCGAATAGATGAGAATATCATCTATGAACACAACCACGAACTGATCTAAATAGGGTCTAAAGATCCTATTCATGTAATCCATAAAAACTGCGGGAGCATTCGTCAAACCAAACGACATTACATTGAACTCAAAGTGTCCATACCGAGTTCGAAAGGCCGGTTTAGGAATATCCGAATCTCTCACCCTAATCTGATGGTAACCGGACCTTAAATCAATCTTAGAAAACACTACTGCTCCTTTCAATTGGTCCATAAGATCATCAATCCTAGGCAATGGGTATTTATTCTTTATGGTTACTTGGTTCAAGCGCCTATAGTCTATACACATCCTCATGCTTCCGTCCTTTTTCTTCACAAATAAGACCGGAGCGCCCCAAGGTGAAGCACTCGGCCTTATAAAACTCTTTTCTAACAACTCCTCTAACTGGGTTTTCAACTACGCTAACTCCGAGGGTGACATCCTATACGGGGCTATAGAGATTGGTCTGTCCCAGGAACCAACTCTATGGAGAACTCCACTTCTCTTTCGGGAGGGAACTCGGGTATTTCATCTGGAAACACCTCGGGATAGTCTCTCACCACAGGTATCTCACCTAGGTTCTGCTCCAAGTCTACATCACAAAGTGGCTAGGAGAACATATTCGTTAGTTTTCTTCCCACTAGAGAAGACCTCTACGGAATTTAGGTACAGCCTAATGGGTTGAGTGATGTTTTCGGGAGGAGAAGGGAAAACTACGGTTTGGGTTCCACAATCTAACATCACACGATTGGGGTGAAGCCAGTTCATGCCTAAGATAATGCCTATGTCTTTCAAGGGTAAACAAATTAAATCTATGATAAAAGACCTATTTTCTACAACAAGATGACAGTTTAAACAACAACGGCAAGTATTAACAGGGCGATTTGTAGGAGTAGAAACAATAAGATCGAAGGGAAGTTTAGAGACTTTTAGATTTAAGGACTCGACACTAGCAAGTGAAATGAAAGAATGAGTAGCACCAGAGTCATATAGTACGATTAAGGCTTTACCATTTACTTCGCACATACCTTGATGAGATCTTTGGACTTCTTGGCGTCTTAGCGTTAAGGGTAAAGACCCTTCCTCGGTATTGTGGTCGGGGGTTTTGGTTCGATGTCCCTTGTCCGATGCAGTCCTTTGCATAGTGGCCAGGCTTGCCACACTTGAAACATACATTCTGACCGGCTAAGCATGGGCGATTCCCGTGGTTCTTCCCGCATTGTGGCGGACATCCGCTTGATCGTTGCTCGGGAGTAGCGGCCAGGGGTTTGTGGTGCCTTGTTCTTGGCTCCACTTGGTCCTCCATTGTGGTTTCGGGGTCCACCCGGTCCACGGGGTTGATTATTGAAATTCCTCGGGCCTTGATGTTGAAATGGCGGCCTTTGGTGTTGTTTGGATTGTTGGTGAGCAGGAGCTCTTGGCGGTTGTTGTTGTTGTTATCGGGCTGGTTGGGTGGTAGGGGTTGTAGTGATTCCTCGGCGGTACTGCGGTTTGAACTTCGGGGCTTGAGGTCCGAGCCCCTTAGCTCGCTCCGCCCTTGTGATTTGAATCTTTCTCTGTCCTTCTTCAAGTATTCGGCACTTGTTGACCAGGGTCGGGAAGTCTCTGATCTCCATATGGGCCACAACAGTAGTTCATTTCTCGCCTTGACCGGCCTCATACTTCACACACTTCCAAACTTCATCGGGGTTCCCTTGGAATACCCGAGAGAACTTGATTAGCTCCTCAAACTTTGCAGTGTATTGGGCTACAGTAGACCCTCCTTGGGTCAACTGCATGAACTCAACGTCCTTCGCGTTCCTCACGGACTCCGGAAAGTACTTCTCATAGAAGTAAGTCTTGAAACGACTCGGTCAATGGGAGTTCCAGAGGCTTCTAGCAGATGCCTCGTGCCGCTCCACCGTAACTTCGGCGTCGGACTTCAGCATGAAAGCAGCAAATGTGACCTTCTGCTCCTCCGAGCAGGTAACAACAGAGTAGATCTTCTCCATGTCTTTGATCCACTCATCAGCCTTGTCGGGGTCCATTACCCCTCGGAACACTGGCGGGTTCGCCTTGCGGAACTCGCCGAAGCGGACTTGTTCCACCATCTCTACAGCAGGGGGAGGAGGGGGAACAGGAGCAGCATTCGCTTGTTGATCCATTCGGTCGAACATTCGTTCCATGGCTTGCGCCATGCGACGGACGGCAGCGTGATTGTATTATCTTGTTCAACATCGGGTGTAGTCCTAGGCCGTCGTCGCGGTGCCATTGGTCCCTATACACATGAAACAATGAACATTAAGTTGATCAGGCTCAATATCCATGCAAAATGAGCTAGTTACCATGGCACTTGCAACCAACAGAAGTCATGCATCTCTAGTCCTACAGCTTATCTCTATCAAGCACTATACATGACATAACTATCGTATTATGCTTATAAAGCATAGTCAGTCCAATCCTCAGGCTCCATGAGAATCGAACTGCTCTGATACCATAATGTAACACCCTAAATCTTAACCCAAGACTACTAGTATGTCCTTAGGTTAATCTTTAGAATATTACCTCTTGGTCTCATCTTTTAGAAAATACTTAGCGGAAATACGGGTAAAATTTTTCTTTTTAAAATCAAAGTGAGAGCCACGCACGAAACTTTAAGGGGCAACATAACGAAACATATAAGCAAAGCATAAGAAACACATCATGTCATGGAAACATCAACTGAAACATATATATATATATATAACGTGCCTACCCAAAGAGGCAGGACTATTTGATACATCATGAAGCAAAATACAACTGAAATGCAATACAAGGAAATCATAAAAAGCAACTACAAGAGAAACTACCCCCATACCCATGTGCACCTAAAGGAGACAACCTCATATACAAAAGAAGGTTTGTCGTCAACTATGTGGCGTGTGTGTGCACTAACTACTACCCCTCCTATGACTACTCCTGCGGGTCCGAGTACTGTGGGGTCGAGTCGATCCACTGGCGAATCTCGGCGGGAGTGGTCGAGTGCATCATCGGGGCATGTCCACCGCGGCGAGGGCGCATAGATGGTCGTCGAACCAACCTCGGCTGGACCACCGTCTCCTCACTCCCAGCCCTCATCGGTGGAGGAGCGGGACCGAGCTCCAAGCTGTACATGTGGGATGGCGGGTCCTCGGATGGGTCCGTCTCAGAAATCGGGACGCGGTACATACTCGGGGTACTCGCGTACAGCTGACGTCTCGGGCTCCATGCGGAGGATCTGCTCATCGCGTGGCCTCGCTCGCTCAAAAATCCCGTTATGACGATAAGGAGCAGTCGGGGTGAAGCGGTAGCTCGGGACGGGGTACGCGAAGGGTCGTCCCATGAACATGAATACTCGGCGGTCTGGCAGCGACCCTCAAAATGGTATGACCCGAGTGCCGGGTCATGGTGCAGCTCCCATACCAGGGTGTCGATGAAGAGTACAAACGTCGCCATCTGAAGATATGACGGAAGAAAAGAGAGAGGGAATGAGAATCTTTCTAAAAGAATTCTCAGTAGGGTTATCCCTACCTAGGTGTCATCGTCACATCCTCAGGAACCTTGGGTTTATTTCTAAAAGGTGTGCATGCATATAAATTCCTTTTAAGTGGGTTTCCCAAAGAGGTATTTTATCCAAGGTCCATCATATTTTATAATGCGTCTTTATAACTTAAGCAGAAATATACTAATGATATGAATGCATCATAAGGTAAACCAAACAATAGAATAACTAGGAAACATTATAACATTGGCATAAGTAAAGTTTATGTGACATTGTCAACTTGAACTTTCATCTCATGGGGCCGCCTAAAACTTCTCTAGGTTATGAGCTCATACCTTAACTAGTCGTCACTAGCTCTTACTTATCCTATGATAAGCGTAACATAATCCCGACTTAAAGTACGGCTAGGGGGCAAATTAAGGATCTCCTTTCTAGGATCATTTCCTCTTTGAAACGCTTTGCTAGCCACGTGGGCCTCGCAATTTGTCCGCTTTGGCAGGCTGCATCTACACATACCCTCACGGATTTGTCTCCTCCTGGGGTGCTCGGCCGAACCGGTGTCACCCAGGAGAAGCGCGTCTCAGTGTTGTGTCACATTTATATTTTCATAAGTATTAAATCACAATTACCTCATCATTTATCATATTCATTTTTATCATGCATTCTCATGTAGCTTTTTCATAACATATATATCATCACATGAAACTTTCTCATAACATTAGTGACATAAAACTTTCACACAAACATCATCACATAGTCATATTTAACAATCATCCCCATAGGCTCATAGACATGTTATGTTATATCTCATAGTGCTTTAAACTTCGATTATTATGAGTCTTAAACTTGCAAATTAATTATTCTTAACTTCTTTATACACCTATAGTTTGACAATTAATGAGTTATACAAATTTTATGCTCAAGAACTAATCCAAATAGCACTAAGCAGAATTTGGACAGCTTTATGTTTATGTGATTACGGAGTTCTAGAATTTACGGTTAGATCTTTATCTCACTTTCTAAGTTATTGATCATCAACACCTAGTCTCTTGGGAACCTATAAGGTTATAACTAAGTATTTCTCACCTCACCCTATGGTCAAGAACATCTCTAAACCTCAAGAGTGCAGAAATCAAAATACTAACTTTACGGGTACCTAGAAGTCACAATAATGACCCTTTCTAAGTTCGGTTTGCCCCTAAGGTTTCAAGATTAAGTCCTAAACCAATTATGAGTCATTCCTACACATACAAACTAATTTAAAACCATGATTATTGAATCTAAACCTTGCTGGACAGAATCCAGAAAAATAAATCTTTAAGGGATCTAGAACTCTCAAATTAATTCTTTTCTAGTTCCTAACTTATCCTATCTTTCACATATGAGTCTTAACATAATTATTACCCAAACATAAGCATATTAACATCATTAACACAGCTCATGCAGTGGCCAAACATAGCAAGGCAGAACCGAAACAACAACTCCATTTAAAGGCATTGAATCATAGTTTCTAAAGCACATAAAATACTAGTTTCTCTTGGAACCTTATCAAAACCTTCAAAACTCTTTTATGAACACTTTTATCATCTAAACTCATGAAAATACTTAATAGGGCAGTGGCTATATTATTTTCATCTCAAGAGGTCCTAAATTCATAACACTTAGTTCTACACATTCCTTATACTCATATAAGTTTAGAAAAATTATAAAACATAGTTTTCGATACTTGAAAACATTAAGGCCTCATAGGGCCGAAATATGAACCATAGGAAATAAATGTTTTAGACCTTTGTTTGAGATATCCTTGGGCAAGTCTTTGAGCTCTAGAATCATTAAAGTGATGACATAAAAATAAACATGCTCATGCACTTATTTTAGTTATTGCTAGAAAGTAAAGTGAGAGCATAAAATAAATATGTGGTGCAATATATTATTATCTTTGATATTTAAGTGAGGACTTGAAATATAAATATGATAATGCAAAGCTTGAAACATAAACATGATAATGCAAGTTCATTCATTATCTTGGGATTTAGTGATAGCAAAGAAATAAACATGATATGCATAGCTTAAAGTAAACATGATGCAAGTTTCATTTTTATGTTTAACTAGAGCTCATTTAAGACTTTAACAAGATAATAACCCTATACAATATCTCAAGGATCACAACACAAGAATCGAAAATCATATAAAAGAGAAAGAAAGTGAAACTACATCAAGTTCTTTATTAAGTACCCAAAACCCTTATCTAGAGACAAATCTCTAGAACGTGCCGCCAACTTTAAGGTTGACAAGGGTAGGCTTGGGCTTTTAGAAATCCTTAGATTAATTTTCTTAAGTTGGAAAACCATGTGAGCTAGATAACATATAGATGAAGTTGTAAGAAAAGGAAAACTCAAGCTTTAGAGGTTTCTTTGAGATGAACACAATGTCATCATCTAGAAACTCTCATCATCAAGCTATCATGCTCAAATCAAGGCCTCATGGCCGAAAAAGAAAAGGAAAGGAAAGACAAAGGAAAGTTCAAAAGAAATCCAAGAGAAAACTAGAGAAAAACACTTCCTTGAGCAAAATAAAGTTTGAAAACAAATCCCTACCTTTTGATGAAGATAAAAGCTTGAACTTGAAGATGGAAATGAGATGAGCAACACCTCCTAGGATGGTGATGATGATTCGGCCTTGATGAGAGAAAAAGAAAGAAAATGTGTTTCAAGTGGAGTTGTGTTTGAGGTGTGGTGTTTGAGAGGTTTGATGATGGTTCAAGGTTTTGGGGTGGTGTTTGATGGTTGAGAGGTGATGATGAGGTGAAGAGATGAAGAAGATAAAGATGAAAAGAAAGGAAGAACACTCTTGGAACTTTGAGAGAAAAAGGAAAGACTAGCAAGACAACTCTAAAACTCTAAACTTTGCAAATGCTTCAAAGTGTAACAAGGCTAACACAAGCATCCTATTTATAGAAAATCAAAACCATGGAGGAGTGAATGGGGAGGGCTTGGCCGTAGCCTTTGAGGGAGGAAGGAAGAGAAAATATCTCTTACACAAGGTCATTCAAGCATGGTTTGGAGTATGGAAGCTATGCTACAAAGTATGGCTTGATGTGAGTTAATTTCCTATCACATTTTTATGAAATTAGGCTTCTAGAAATAATGCATGGCTGGAACTTTTCCAGCCACAATTAAATGGGAAAAATGGGTTGTTTTAATTATTTATTCATGTGGAAATTCAAGCTTGATTGAAAGTTATGACAAGGTATAGTGTATGTGACTTGAGGTATGGCCTTGGAGTGTTGAAAAATTGAACATGTGATGCATAATGGAGGGAGTGAGGCTTCGCCAGCTTGGGGCAGCAGAATGGGAGGATGATTTGACCATTTAATTGTGTGTTAATGGTAGGTTTAGATGTGTATTAGCTTAGGTACAAGGTTAGGAATGATTAAGCTTAAGTTTAGGTAACTAAGAATGTGATTTAGGGAGTTTATGACAAGTTTAGGAGTGCTCATACATCATTAAAGAATTTAAAACTCATTTATGAATAAACAATGTGTAACACAATTCCATGATTTAAGGAATTGGAAAGAGAAAACACTATTCAAGTTTCTATGACTAGGTGTCATAAAATTAAAATATGATTTTAGGTTGTAATTGAGTACTTTTTGGTTCTAATCAACTTTAATAAATTATTTTGACTCTAGATTAATTAAGGAAATTAATTAACCTTCGATTAGAGCCTAATATTGCTTAGGTTTGCTTAATCGTGTGATTAAGCGTAAAAGTACGAAACTAGGGGCAAAACCGTAATTTTGCACTAATTTTGCCCGGAACTTCAAAAATTAAAACTGAGGTCATAGAATACATAAAAACGCCTTTTAAAACCATCTGGAGAAGTTTCGGGTTCATCCGGCACTTGCAAGCGGGTAAAACACCACAGGGGCGTTTTGGTCATTTTGACTAAAACTTCAAAACGAGATTTTCGATCCCGGAAGGTACATAAGTTTTCTAATCCCCTTCCAACATTGAGTTTGCCCTTCGAGTACTTGCCAAGACCGCTTTCCTCGGTCCGGCCGAAAATGACCTCAGGGGCATTTTGGTCATTTTCACTCTAACAGAAAATCGGGGCGTTACAAGACACGTGAAACAATGAACATCAAGTTGATCAGGCTCAATATTCATGCAAAATGGGCTAGTTACCATGGCACTTGCAAGCAACAGAGGTCATGCATCTCTAATCCTATAGCTTGTCTTTATCAAGCACTACACATGACGTAACTATCGCATCATGCTTACAAAGCATGGTCAGTCCAATCCTCAGGCTCCGTGAGAATCGAACTGCTCTGATACCATAATGTAACACCCTAATTTTTAACCCAACTTTCTAGAACACATTAGGTTAAACATTAGGCTATTACTTCATAGTCTCATTCTTTCATTGAAATACTTAGCGGAAATTACGGGTAAATTTTTCTTTTTTGAAAACATAAAACAAAGTGAGAGCCGCGAGCTTAACTAATCGAAGGACAGAAACGTAAAGTGCGCGTAATGATCATAAACAACCATGTAAATAAATCATACATCAGAAGAACATAGATCATGAAGATGATAGAAACATTTCATTAATAATAAAGTAGCTAAAGTACATAACTAGTCATACCCTTATAGAAACGGGCAGAGCTTGAAATACAACGAAAAGGAAATACAACAGATCGCAAAGTACATGGTTCAACCCGAAGGTAGAAAAAAACCCAAAACACTACCCTCCTACTAGGCTATGAGTGCAAACTACACACCCCTCCTAAAAGGTACGACCGAAGGGGAAGATCCTCATAAAAGCTCGAGTACTCGCAAGGCTCTCCATCGGGAACTAGTGACGCCAGGGGTCCTCGGGTGATGGAGGCAGGTAACCGGGGAAACGCTCTATCTCCTCCTGTGTGGGCCAATGCAACGTGAAAGGCACACGAGGTGGCTGAACGAGGGCTCCTTGATGCGGACGCATCTCGGCTCTCCTCGCCAGGCGCGGCTGCACCACAGTCTCCTCACTCCCCATACGTCGGGATCGGGGAAAAGGGGCTGAACCCTCCGAAGGAACATGCGTCAGCCAATCCTCGGATGGGTCGGTCTCGGATCTCCTCGAATGAGGTACGTACTCTGGGAAATCTCGGGCGGTAGAGGCAGAGGTACGGGCACGTCGCAACTGCTCCTCACGCGGGCGGGTGCGCTTGAAGATCGTGTCATCACTACCGAAGGGCGCAGTAGGAGTGAACTGGTAGCTCGAAACTGGATAAGCGAAAGGTCATCCTATGTACAAAAAAACACGAACGGCACATCGACCCTCAAAGTGATATGAACGGTGGTCCGGGTCGAAGTGTATCTCCCATACTGGCGTGTCAATGAAAAGAACGAACGTCGCCATCGCTCTCTGAAGATGTGACGGAAGGAAAGAAAGAGAGGAGTGAGAAATCTTGCTAAAGAAATCTCAGTAGGAGTCTCCTATCCTAGGGTTACATCGTACACATCCTCAGGAACCTTGGGTTTATTTATAAAATAATGATCATGCATATAAGGTTTAATTAAGGTTTTCCAAAACTAATTATCCAAGGTCCATTCCTTTTAGCATGCATCTTGATGTTATGAATGCAACATGTTATATCATGGATGCATGGCAATACTTGAGCATATAAGACAACATCAAAGCACATAAACATAAATCGTGTGGCATGAGGGCATATAACTTTGAAGTGAATCATTCCTCAACTTCGTGACATCAATCATGGTACTTTAGCATATAGGCCACCCTAAAAATAATAACTAGGTTATGAGCTCATACCTTAGCTAGTCGTCACTAGCTCTTGCTTATTATCTTGAATAAGCGAAACATAAATAATAATCCCGACTCGCAAGTACGGGTAGGGGGCAGGGATCACCTCTCTTTAGGATATACCCTCTTTGAAACGCTTTGCTAGCCATGCATGGCCTCGCAATTTGTCCGCTTTGGTAGGCTGCATCTACTCATACCCTCACGGATTTGTCTCCTCCCGGGGGTACTCGGCCGAACCGGCACCTCCTCGGGGGAAGCGCGTCTTAGTGCTTTGTCACATAAAAATCTCCTGGGGGTGCTCGGCCAAACCGGTGTCACCCAGGGTTTTCAACTCATATGGTACTCATAAACATTTCTTTTAACCTCTTAAGGTTTGACGGAAATTCGGCAGCATAACAGCTGTTAAACCGAATTTCCTTCAAACTGCCACAAGCTAATCCACACATCATGTTCTCATGAAATCTCATGCTATGATAAACTTTAACATTTCATCAATCATTTTCTCATGCATCAAGCACATCTCATCATATCATTGCATCAAACAACACATCATAGCATTAATAACTTTTTAGTGTCTTATGCATTGACCCTTAAGGTCCCTAGCTCACATTCTAACTTATAAATCGTCAAACCTAATCTCTCGGGAACTTATAAGGTCTTAACTAAGTATTTCTCACCTCACACTATGATCAAGAACATCTCCAAACCCCAAGAGTGCAGAATTCATATTCCTAACTTTACGGGTACCTAGGAGTCACAACAATGACCCTTTCTAAGTCCGGTTTACTCCTAAGGCATCAAGATCAAGTCCTAAACCATTTATGAGTCATTCCTACACATTTAAACTAATTTAAATCCATGATTAGCATTACTAAACCTTGCTGGACAGAATCCAGAAAATTCAAACATTAAAGGATCTAGAACTCTCAATTTAATTCTTTTCTAGTTTCTAACTTCTCTTATCTTTCACATATGAGTCTTAACATTAATTATACTTAAACATAAGCATATTATCATCATTAACACAGCTCATACAGTGGCTAAACATAGCAAGGCAGAACCGAAACAAACATCTCCATTTAAAGGCATCAAACACATTTTCTAAAGCACATAACATACTAGTTTCTCTTGGAACCTTTTTAAGACCTTTAAAACCCATTTATAAAAATTTTTAACATCTAAAATCATCAAAATATTTATGAGGGCAGTAGCTAGATCAAACTTGTCTCAAGAGGTTCTAAATTCATAAAACTTAGTTCTATGCATTCCTTAAACTCATAAAAGCTTGGAAAAATTATAAAACATAATTTTCAATACTTAGAAACACCAAGACCCCTTAGGGCCGAAATATGAACCAAAGGAAATAAATATTTTTAGACCTTTGTTTGAGACAACAATGGGTAAGTCTTTGAGCTCTAGGTTCATTTAGGTGATGACATAAAAATAAACATGCTCATGCACTTATTTTAGGTTCCATTAGAAAGTAAAGTGATGACACAAAATAAATATGAATGCAACTCATTATTATCTCGGTATTAAGTGAGAACTTGAAATATAAACATGATAATGCATAGCTTGAAATATAAACATGATAATGCAAGGTTCACTTATTATCTTGATATTTAGTGATAGCAAGGAAGTAAACATGATATGCAAAGCATAAAGTAAACATGATGCAAGGTTCATTTTATGGTTGACTAGAGCTCATTCAAGACTTTAACAAGATAACAACCCAATACAATATCTCAAAGATCAAAATACCAAAACCGAAAGTCTTACAAAAGAAAAAGAAAGTGAAACTAAGTCAAGTTCTTTATTAAATACCCAAAACCCTATCTAGAGAAAAATCTCTAGAACGTGCCGGCCAACTTTAAGGTTGACAAGGGTAGGCTTGGGCTTTTAGAAATCCTTAGATTAATTTTCTTAAGTTGAAAAACCATGTGAGCTAGATATCATATAGATAAAGTTATAAGAAAAGGAAAACTCAAGCTTTAGAGGTTTCTTTGAGATGAACACAAGGTCATCATCTAGAAACTCTCATCATCAAGCTATCATGCTCATAATCAAGGCCTCATGGCCGAAATGAAAGGAAAACAAAGAACCAAGGAAAAGTTTCAAAAGAAATCCAAGAGAAAGCTAGAGAAACTCATTTTTCAAGAAACAAAGTTTAGAAAAACACTCCTACCTAGAGTGAAGATGAAAACTTGAACTCTTTGAAAAGGAAAACAAGATGATGAGCTCCTCTAAGAGGCAAGATAGCTTCGGCCAAGAGAGGATGAGAAGGTTGGAGTTGTGTTTCAAGTAAGGTTGTGTTTGAGGTGTGGTGTTTGAGGTGTGGTGTTTGAGAGGTTTGATGATGGTTCAAGGCTTTGGGGTGGTGTTTCAAGGTTAAGAGATGATGATGAGATGAAGAGATGAAGAAGATGAAGATGAAAAGAAAAGAAGAACTCTCTTGAAACTTGAGAGAAAATGAGAGAACTAACAAGAATGCTTAGAAATCAAAACTTAGCAAATGAACAAAAGTGTAGCAAAGTCTATCTTGGCATGGTATTTATAGAGAAGGATAAGGGTGAGTGTGTGGAGGAGAATGAATCCTCATGGAACATGAGGTAATGCATGTGTGGAGGAGAATGAATCCTCATGGAACATGAGGTGAGAGAATTGCATTTTGATGACATGGTGAAGTATGGTGGTGAGTATGGCTTCAAGCATAGTCTTTGGAGTGTGGAATAAAATTAAATTGTGATAAAATGAAGGGTGAATTTCGGCCAGGTCTGATGCAGCAAGGGAGGAGGGAGTTTTGGTCATGTAATTGTGTGTTAGTGATGTGTTTAGGGGTGTATTAGCTTAGGTGCAAGGTTAGGAGTCATTAAGCATAAGTTTAGGTGACTAAGAATGTGATTAGGGACCTTTATGACATGATTAAGGAGTACTCATACATCATTAAAGAATTTTAAACTCATTTATGAATAAACAATGTGTAACACAATTCCATGATTTAAGGAATTGGAAAGAGAAAACACTATTCAAGATTCTATGACTAGGTGTCTTGAAATTAAAATATGATTTTAGGTTGTAATTAAGCACTTTTTGGTTCTAATCAACTTTAATAAATTATTTTGACTCAAGATTAATTAAGGAAATTAATTAACCTTCGATTAGAGCCTAATATTGCTTAGGTTTGCTTAATCACGCGATTAAGCGTAAAAACACGAAACTAGGGGCAAAACCGTAATTTTGCACTAATTTTGCCCGGGACTGCTAAAATTAAAACTGAGGTCATAGAATACATAAAAACGCCTTTTAAAACCATCTGGAGAAGTTTCGGGTTCATCCGGCACTTGCAAATGGGTAAAACACCGCAGGGGCGTTTTGGTCATTTTTACCCGAAAACTCGAAAAATGAGATTTTCGATCCCGGGAAGGTACACAAGTTATCTAATCCCCTTCCAACATTGAGTTTGCCCTTCAAGTACTGCCGAACCGGCTTTCCTCGAATTCCGGGCTGAAAATGACCTCAGGGGCATTTTGGTCATTTTCACTCTGACAGAAAAATCGGGGCGTTACATTACTCCCCTCCTTAAAAAGAATTTCGCCCTCGAAATTCGTACCTTAGAACAACTCGGGGTACTTCGATCTCATTTCGGACTCAAGCTCCCAGGTGAACTCCTCGGTGTTGCCACGTCCCCATGCGACCTTCATCAAAGGAACAAACTTGTTTCTTAACTGCTTGACGCCTTGGTCCACGATTCTCGTCGGCGGTAGATTAAATGTCAGGTCTTCCCTTAACTGTACGTGTTCTAGCTCTAAGATATGGCTAGGGTCGGACTCGTATTCATAGCGAGAGACGTGAAAGACGTCGTGAAGATTTGACAGATTGGGTGGCAGGGCTATTTTGTAGGCTACAGTTCCGATTCTTTGAAGAATTTTAAAAGGACCGAGAAAGGTTTGAATGGTGTGGCAGGGCTATTTTGTAGGCTACTCATGACCTAGAACTAGCAGCCATCGTGTTCGCCCTAAAGATGTGGGGACACCATTTGTATGGTGTAAGGTTTGAAGTTTTCTCCGATCATAAGAGTCTCAAGCATCTCTTTGATCAAAAGGAGTTGAATATGAGGCAAAGGAGATGGATGGAATTCCTCAAAGACTACGATTTTGGCTTAAGTTACCACCCCGGCAAGGCTAATGTAGTAGCCGACGCCTTGAGCCGAAACTCGTTACGTCTATCAAGTATGATGGTTAATGAGGTTGGGTTAATAGAGCAGTTTAGGGATATGAATCTTGGGATGTTACAGTCGTCACTAGTTCTTACTTATCCTATGATAAGCGTAACATATACATAATCCCGACTTAATAGTGCGGGCTAGGGGGCAATTAAGGATCACCTCTCTTAGGGTCATTTCCTCTTTGAAACGCTCTACTAGCAACTAGTGCATCGTAGTATTGTCCGCTTTGGCAAGCTCTATGTCAATACCCTCACGGATTTGTTTTCTTGGGGGTGCTCGGCTAAACCGGTGTCACCCAAGAAGGCGTCTCAGTGTTGTGTCACATTTAAGTTGTCATAAAGTGTCAATTCACAGATACATCATTATTCATTTCATAAATCTTTTTCATAGCATATATATCATCACAAGAAACTTCTTCATAGTGTATGCATAAAACCATAGCATATACATTATCACACAATCACACCTTAGACAATCATACATACAAACTCCCAAGCTTATTATGTTATAAACTTATAGTATGTTATGCTTTGGTTCCTTTGAGTCTTAAACTTGTAAACTAATCGTTCTAGTATTATTCTTAACCTCTTACACACCTATAGGTTCACAACTAATCAGTGTTACTAATTTTTATGCTCAAGGACTTATCCAAACAGTACTATGCAGATTTGGACAGCTTATATTTGTGTGATTAGGAGGTTCTAGAGATAACGGTTTAGACCCTTAAAGTCCTTAACTCACATTCTAAGTTATCGATCATCAAAACCTAGTCTCTTGGGAACCTATGAGGTTATAACTAAGTATTTCTTACCTCACACTATGGTCAAGAACATCTCTAAACCTCAAGGATGCAGAATTTGACATCCTAACTTTACGGGTACCTAGAAGTCACAACAATGACCCTTTCTAAGTTTAGTTTGCTCCTAAGGCTTCAAGATTAAGTCCTAAACCAATTATGAGTCATTCCTACACATTTAAACTAATTTAAAACTATGATTATTAAATCTAAACCTTGCTGGACAGAATCCAGAAAATTACATAATTAAAGGATCTAGAATTCCCAAATTAATTCTTTTCTAGTTCCTAACTTATCCTATCTTTCACATATGAGTCTTAACATTATTTTTACTTAACCATAGGCACATTATCATCATCAAAATAGCACATATAGTGGCAGCAAAGAGCAAGGAAGAACCGAAAATATACTTCTCCATAAAAGGCATAAAACATAATTTCTAAAGCACATAAAATACTAGTTTCTCTTGGAACAATTTTAGAACTTTCAAAACTCATTATAAAACATTTTTAACGCCTAAAATCATGAGAGTATTTAAGAGGGCAGTGACCAATTTATCCTTATCTCAAGAGGTCCTAAATTCATAAACTTAGTTCTATGCATTCTTAAACTTATGTAAGCTTGGAAAAATTATGAAACATAGTCTCAAATACTTAGAAACTTCAAGACCTCTTGGGGCCGAAATATGAACCAAGGAAAATACATATTGTTAGACCTTTGTTGAGACAACAATGGGCAAGTCTTTGAGCTCTAGATTCATTTAGGTGATGACATAAAAATAAACATGCTTATGCACTTATTTTAGGTTCCATTAGAAAGTAAAGTGATAGCACAAAGTAAATATGAATGCAACTCATTATTATCTTGGTATTGAGTGAGAACTTGAAATATAAACATGATAATGCATAGCTTGAAATATAAACATGATAATGCAAGTTCATTCATTATCTTGGTATTTAGTGATAGCAAGGAAGTAAACATGATATGCAAAGCATAAAGTAAACATGATGCAAGGTTTATTTTATGATTAACTAGAGCTCACTCAAGACTTTAATAAGATAACAACCCAATATAATGTCTCAAAGATCACAACACAAAAACCGAAAGTCATATAAAAGAGAAAGAAAGTGAAACTACATCAAGTTCTTTATTAAATACCCAAAACCCCTATCTAGAGAAAAATCTCTAGAACGTGCCGGCCAACTTTAAGGTTGACAAGGGTAGGCTTGGGCTTTTAGAAATCCTTAGATTAATTTTCTTAAGTTGAAAAACCAAGTGAGATAGATATCATATAGATGAAGTTACAAGAAAAGGAAAACTCAAGCTTTAGAGGTTTCTTTGAGATTAACACAATGTCATCATCTAGAAACTCTCATCATCAAGCTATCATGCTCAAAATCAAGGCCTCATGGCTGAAAATGAAAAGAAAGGAAAGACAAAGGAAAGGTAAAAAAGAATCCAAGAGGAAACTAGTGAAAAACACTTTTTTGAGCAAAACAAATCCCTACCTTGTGATGAAGGTAAAAGCTTGGACTTGAAGATGGAAATGAGATGAGCAACACCTCCTAGGATGGTGGTGATGATTCGGCCAAGAGGAAGGAAAAGGAAGGAAATGTGTTTTGGGTGAAGTTGTGCTTGAGGTATGGTGTTTGATGATGGTTCAAGACTTTGGGGTGGTGTTTGATGGTTGAGAGGTGATGATGAGATGAAGAGATGAAGAAGATAAAGATGAGAAGAAAGGAAGAATACTCTTGAAATCTTGAGAGACAAAGAAAGACTAGCAAGACAACTCTAAAACTCTAAACTTAGCAAATGCTTCAAGGTGCAACAAGGCTATCACAAGCATCCTATTTATAGAAAAACAAAACCATGGAGCTCATCAAAGGGAGGGTGCTGGCCATGTGGTTTGAGGGAGGAAGGAAGAGAAAATATCTCTTACACTATGGAAGCTATGCTACAAAGTATGGCTTGATGTGAGTTAATTTCCTATCAAATTTTTATGAAATTAGGCTTCTAGAAACTTGTCATGGCTGGAACTTTTCCAGCCACAAATAAATGGGAAAAATGGGTTGTTTTAATTATTTATTCATGTGGAAATTCAAGCTTGATTGAAAGTTATGACAATGTATAGTGTATGTGACTTGAGGTATGGCCTTGGAGTGTTGAAAAATTGAACATGTGATGCATAATGGGGAGAAGGGTACACGGCCAGGTTCAAGACAGCAGAGAGGAGGTGAGTTTTGACCATTTAATTGTGTGTTAATGGTAGGTTTAGATGTGTATTAGCTTAGGTACAAGGTTAGGAATGATTAAGCTTAAGTTTAGGTAACTAAGAATGTGATTTAGGGAGTTTATGACAAGTTTAGGAGTGCTCATACATCATTAGAGAATTTTAAACTCATTTATGAATAAACAATGTGTAACACAATTCCATGATTTAAGGAATTGGAAAGAGAAAACACTATTCAAGATTCTATGACTAGGTGTCTTGAAATTAAAATATGATTTTAGGTTGTAATTAAGTACTTTTTGGTTCTAATCAACTTTGATAAATTATTTTGACTCAAGATTAATTAAGGAAATTAATTAACCTTCGATTAGAGCCTAATATTGCTTAGGTTTATTTAATCACGCGATTAAGCGTAAAAATACGAAACTAGGGGCAAAACCATAATTTTGCACTAATTTTGCCCGGGACTTCTAAAATTAAAACTGAGGTCATAGAATACATAAAAATGCCTTTTAAAACCATCTAGAGAAGTTTCGGGTTCATCCGGCACTTGTAAACGGGTAAAACACCGCGGGGGCGTTTTGCTCATTTTGACCCGAAAACTCGAAAAATGAGTTTTTCGATCCCGGGAAGGTACACAAGTTATCTAATCCCCTTCCAACATTGAGTTTGCCCTTCGAGTACTGCCGAACCGGCTTTCCTCGAATTCCGGGCTGAAAATGACCTCAGGGGCATTTTGGTCATTTTCACTCTAACAGAAAAATCGGGGCGTTACAGAAGCCATATCCACCTCAAGGAGGAGCTCATCATCTTGTTTTCCTTTTTAAAGTTCAAGCTTTGTGTCCTCACTCTAGGTAGGAGTGTTTTCTAAACTTTGTTTTCTTGAAAATGAGTTTCTTTCTAGCTTTCTCTTGGATTTTGTTTTGAAACTTTCTTTGTTTTTCCTTCCTTGTGATTTCGGCCATGAGGCCTTGATGAGCATATGATAGCTCAATGATGAGGACTCCTAGAGGATGACTATGTGTTCATCTCAAAGGAACCTCTAGAGCTTGAGTTTTTCTTTTCCTTTAACTTCATCTATACTATACTTAGCTCACATGGTTTTTCAACTTAAGAAAACTAATCTAAGGATTTCTAAAAGCCTAAGCCTACCCTTGTCAACCTTAAAGTTGGCCGGCACGTTCTAGAGATTTTTCTCTAGATAGGGGTTTTGGGTATTTAATAAAGAACTTGACTTAGTTTCACTTTCTTTTCCTTTAGTAAGGTTTTCGATTTTGGTATTTTGATCCTTGAGATTTTGTTTTGTTTGGTTTTGGAAGTTTATTTGCTTGAGCTTGGTGATGTTGTTCAAGAACCTTATAGTTCCTTTGAGAACTTGGTTTAAGAACTCTAAAGCTCTCTTTGTAATGAGATATATGTTGGGTTGTTATTTTGTTAAAGTCTTGGATGAGCTCTAGCTAAACATAAAATGAACTTTGCATCATGTTTTTTTTATGCTTTGCATATCATGTTTACTTCCTTGCTATAATTAAATACCAAGATAATGAATGAACTTGCATTATCATGTTTATATTTCAAGCTATGCATTATCATGTTTATATTTCAAGTTCTCACTAAATATCAAAGATAATAATATGTTGCACCTCATATTTATTTTATGTTATCACTTTACTTTCTAATGGAACCTAAAATAAGTGCATGAGCATGTTTACTTTTATGACATCACTTAAATGAACCTAGAGCACAAAGACTTGCCCATTGATGCCTCAAACAAAGGTTTAAAATATTTATTTCTTTTGGTTCACATTTCGGCCCCAAGGGGTTTTGGGGTTTCCAAGTGTTGAAAACTATGTTTTATAATTTTTCTAAGCTTATATGAGTACAAGGAATTTGTAGAACCAAGTTTTATGAATTTAGGGCCTCTTGAGGGATAAATGATTTAGCCACTGCCCTCTTACATAATTTTATGATTTTAGATGATAAAAATATTTAGAAATGAGTTTTGAAAGTTTTAAAAGGGTTCCAAGAGAGACTAGTATTTTATGTGCTTTAGAAATTGTGTTTGATGCCTTTAAATGGAGACGTTTACTTCGGTTCTTCCTTGCCATGTTTAGCCACTATATTAGCTGTGTTAATGATGATAATATGCTTATGTTTAAGTATAATTAATGTTAAGACTCATATGTGAAAGATAAGAGAAGTTAGAAACTAGAAAAGAATTAATTTGAGAGTTCTAGATCCTTTAATGTTTGAATTTTCTGGATTCTGTCCAGCAAGGTTTAGTAATGCTAATCATGGATTTAAATTAGTTTAAATGTGTAGGAATGACTCATAAATAGTGTAGGACTTGATCTTGATGCCTTAGGAGCAAACCGGACTTAGAAAAGGTCATTGTTGTGACTCCTAGGTACCCGTAAAGTTAGGAATATGAATTCTGCACTCTTGAGGTTTAGAGATGTTCTTGATCATAGTGTGAGGTGAGAAATACTTAGTTAAGACCTTATAAGTTCCCGAGAGATTAGGTTTTGATGATTTATAACTTAGAATGTGAGTTAGGGACCTTAAAGGCCAATGCATAAGACACTAAAAGGTTGTTAATACTATGATGTGTTGTTTGATGCAATGATATGATAAGATGTGCTTGATGCATGAGAAAATGATTGATGAAAATGTTAAAGTTTATCATAGCATGAGCTTTCATGAGAACATGTTGTGTGAATTAAGTTGTGGCAGTTTGAAGGAAATTTGGTTTAACAGCTGCTATGCTGCCGAATTTCCGTCAAACCTTAAAGGGTTGAAAGAAATGTTTATGAGTACCCTATGAGTTGAAAACCCTGGGTGACACCGGTTCGGCCGAGCACCCCCAGGAGATTTTTATGTGACAAAGCACTGAGACGCGCTTCCCCCAAGGAGGTGCCGGTTCGGCCGAGTACCCCCGGGAGGAGACAAATCCGTGAGGGTATGAGTAGATGCAGCCTGCCAAAGCAGACAAATTGCAAGGCCATGCGTGGCTAGCAAAGCGTTTCAAATAGGGTAATCATAGAGAGAGATGATCCCTACCCCCTAGCCTGTACTTTAAGTCGGGATTATGTTACGCTTATCATAGGATAAGTAAGAGCTAGTGACGACTAGTTAAGATATGAGCTCATAACCTAGTTATTATTTTTTTAGGGTGGCTTATATGCTAAAGTACCATGATTGATGTCACGAAGTTGGGGAATGATTCACTTGGAAATTATATGCCCTTATGCCACATGGATTATGTTTATGTGCTTTGAGGTGTTGTCTTATATGCTCAAGTATTGCCATGCATCCATGATATAACATGTTACATTCATAACATCAAGATGCATGCTAAAAGGAATGGACCTTGGATAATTAGTTTTGGAAAAACCTTAATTAAACCTTATATGCATGATCATTATTTTATAAATAAGCCCAAGGTTCCTGAGGCTGTGTACGATGTAACCCTAGGATAGGAGACTCCTATTGAGATTTCTTTAGCAAGATTTCTCACTCCTCTCTCTCTTTCCTTCCGTCACATCTTCTGAGAGCAATGGCGACGTTCGTGCTTTTCATTGACATGCCAGTTTGGGAGGTGCACTACGACCCTGACCACCGTTCGTATCATTATGAGGGTCGTTGTACCGTCCACATTTTTGTGTACATAGGACGACCTTTCGCTTACCCGATTTCGAGCTACCAGTTCACCCCTACTGCACCTTTTGGAGGTGATGACATGATCTTCGAGCTCACTCGCCCGCGTGATAAGCAGCGACGCCGTGCCCGTACCTCTGCCTCAGCTATCCGTGACCACCCAGAGTACGTGCCTCACTCGAGGAGGTCCGAGACTGATCCATCCGAGTATTCGCCGACACATGTCCCTTCGGAGGGCTCCGCCCCATTTCCCCAGTTTTGGGACGAGGGGAGTGAGGATACCGTGAGGCAACCACGCTTGGCAAGGAAAGCTGAGATGCGCCCGCGTCGAGGAGCTCACATTCAGCCGCCACGAGCTCCCTTTACACTCCATTGGCCCACTCAGGAGGAGATAGAGCGGTTCCCCGGTTACCTGCCTCCATCGCCCGAGGATCCCCGTCGTCACTAGACTCCGATGGAGGGCGTCACGAGTACCCGAGCTTTTATGAAGATCTTCCCTTGGATAGCACCTTTTGGGAAGGGTTGTAGTTTGTACTCGTAGCCTAGAAGAAGGGTAGCGTTTAGGGTTTTTACCTTCATGTTGGACCATGTACTTTATATTCCCTTGTATTTTATTCCTGTTGTATTACAAGCTCTGCCCGTTCTTAGGGTATGACTAGCTATGTACCTCAACTACGTTATTATTAATGAAATGTTTCCTTGTTTACCTTGATCGTTGTTCTTGACTATATGCTTTACTCTATGAGTTAATATGGTTGTTGCACGTGCTTTACATTTCTGTTATTCGATTTGCTAAGCCCGCAACTCTCACTTTGCTTTATGTTTTCAAAAAGAAAAATTTACCTATAATTTCCACTAAGTATTTTAATAAAATGATGAAACTAAGAAGTAATAACCTAATGATTAGCCTAATATGTTCTAGAGTATTGGGTTAAAAATTAGGGTGTTACAATTTATGCTCAAACATACTCATATTATCATCATCAAAACAGCATAAACAGTGATCAATCATAGCAAGGCAGAATCGAAAATCCATCTCCATAAAAAGCGTAGAACTTGATTTCTAAAGCACATAAAATACTAGTTTCTCTTGGAACCTTTTTAAAACTATCAAAACTCATTTATAAACATTTTTATCATCTAAAATCATCAAAATACTTTCAAGGGCAGTAGCTAATTTAAATTAGTCTCAAGAGGTTTTAAAATCATAAAACTTTGTTCTAAACATCTCTTGAACTCATATAAGCTTAGAAAAATTATAGAACATAAATTTTAGTATTTGAAACATATCAAACCTCATAGGGCTGAATTTAAGAAGCTAAAGAACATATATTTTTCAAGCCTTTGTTTGAGATAATAATGGGCAAATCTTTGAGCTCTAGGTTCTCTTAAGTGATGTCATAAACTTAA
Organism: Dalbergia cultrata; assembly: GCA_031216105.1. Classification (NCBI taxonomy): domain Eukaryota; kingdom Viridiplantae; phylum Streptophyta; class Magnoliopsida; order Fabales; family Fabaceae; genus Dalbergia; species Dalbergia cultrata. The sequence goes on along the minus strand of JAVHNL010000113.1, from coordinate 383,522 downwards.
ACATGCTCATGCACATATTTTAGCTTTCATTAGAAAATAAAGTGAGAGCATAAAGTAAACATGATATGCAACTTGTTATTATCTTTGATATTTAGGTGAGGACTTGAAAATATGAACATGACAATGCAAACCTTGAAATATAAATATGATAATGCAAGTTCATTTATTATTCTTGATATTTAGTGATAGCAAAGAAAATAAACATGATGTGCAAGGCATAAACATAAACATGAATGCAAGGTTCATTTTAGAGATACAACCCAACACTTACCTCATCACAAAGAGAGCTTTAGAGTTCTTGAACCAAGTTCTCAAGGAACTACATGGTTCTTGAACATCATTATCAAGCTCAAAAGAAACAAACTTTTCAAAGAAAGCAAAACTTTAAGAAGATAGGAACCAAAACAACATTCTTTCATGACATAAAATAGAAATAGAGGTGCCTTAAAAATTTTAACAAAATCCTTTGAGGAAAAGCTATGAAGGTCGAATGTGTAGGAAAGGAAAAAGAAAGAAAAACCAAAACTTTACTAGATAAAGAACAATACTCAAGCTTCAGAGGTTCCTTTGAGATGAACACAAGGTCATCATCTATGAACACTCATCATCAAGCCATCATAGTCATAAACAAGGCCAAGAGGCCGAAATGATAAAAAAGAAAGGAAGACAAAGGAAAGCTTCAAAAAGAAACCAAGAGAAAACTAGAGAAAACTCATTTTTGAGCAAAATAAAGTTTTGAAAGCAACTCCCTACCAAATGTGAAGACAAAGGCTTGATCTTGAGGATGGAAATGAGAAGATCAACTCCTCCTAGAGAGGTGAGGTAGCTTCGGCCTTGAGAGAAAGAAAGGAAAGGAGATGTGTTCTTAGTGAGCTTGTGTTTGAGGTTGAGTGTTTTAGTGTTTAAAGGATGATTTGAGGTTGTGGTTTGAGGTTGTGAGGTGGTGATGTAAAGAGAAGATGAATAAGATGAAGATGAAGAGGAAGAACTCTTAGAACTTTTGAGAGAAAAAGGAAAGTACTCAAAGAAAAGCTTGAAAACTAAAACTTAGGAAATGATCTAAAGGTTCACACAAGTTCTTCAACACATGTATTTATAGTAAACAAACACAATGGAGGCTTATTGAGGGGGGAAAGGTGCACGAAATTTTGGAGCTTTGAGGGAGGAAAATATCTCCTCAAAGTGCTCATTCAAAGCATGGTACAAGGTATGGCTCAAAGTATGGTGATTTCTCTTTGTTTGAATTTGAAATAAATCATCTAGAAGGCAAGGAGGGCTGGCTGTTTTTGAGCCACAAAAATGAGAGAAAAAGTCTTCTAGAAGATGTCCTATGAAGCATGGATGAAAGCATGGAGGTTATGACTCAAAGCATGGTTCTTTGTGAGGTGGAAATATGGTCTTTGGAGTGTCAAAAATTTGCACATGTGATGGATAATAGGGGGTACGGTTTCGGCCAGATTGGGGACAGCCAAGGGAGGAGGAAAATTGTTCAAGTAATTGGGTGCTAATGATAGGTTTAGATGTGTATTAGTTTAGGTACAAGGTTAGGAATAATTAAGCACAAGTTTAGGTAACTAAGAATGAGGTTTAGGAAATTTTATGACAAGATTAGGAGTGCTCATACATCATTAGAGAATTTAAAATTCATTTGTGAATAAACAATTGAGAACACAATTCCATGATTTAAGGAATTGGAGAGCGAAAATACTATTCAAGATTCCATGACTAGGAATCTTGAATTTAAAAATAAGATTTCAAGTTGTAATTAAGCATTCTTAGGTTCTAATCAACTTTAATAAATTATTTTGACTCTAGATTAATTATGGAAATTAATTAATCTTCGATTAGAGCCTAATATTGCTTAGGTTTGCTTAATCACACGATTAAGCTCAAAAACACAAAGCTAGGGGCAAAATCGTAATTTTGCACTAATTTTGCCTGGAACCTCCGGGACTAAAACTAAAGTCACAGAACACATAAAAACATCTTTTAAAACCACATAGAGAAGTTTCGGGTTCATCTGGCATTTGCAAACGGGTAAAACACCACAGGGGTATTATGGTCATTTTGACTCGAAAACTCGAAAAATGAGATTTTTGATCCCGGCAAGTTACACAAGTCAACTAATCCCCTTCCAACATTGATTTTGCCCTTTGAGGACTACCGGATCGGCCTTCCTCGAATTCTGGGCTGAAAATGACCTTAGGGGCATTTTGGTCATTTTCACTCTAGCAAAAAAATCGGGGCGTTACAAGCTCATATACATTTAGAGAGTTTAAAATTCATTTTATGAGTAAACTATGTAGACACAATTCCATGATTTAAGGAATTGGAGAGAGAAAATACTATTCAAGATTCCATGACTAGGAATCTTGAATTTAAAATAAGATTTTAGTTTAAATTAAGCAATCTTAGGTTCTAATAAACTCTAATGAATTATTTTGACTCTAGATTAATTATGGAAATTAATTAATCTTTTATTAGAGCCTAATATTACTTAGGTTCGCTTAATCACGCGATTAAGCTCAAAAACACTAAACTAGGGGCAAAATTGTAATTTTGCACAAAAATTGCCCGGGACCACCGGGACTAAAAATAATGTCACAGAATACATAAATCACCTTTTAAAACTATCTAGAGAAGTTTCGGGTCCATCCGGCCCTCATACCTATGTCAAACACAACAGGGTATTTTGGTCATTTTGACCTGAAATCTCAGAAAATGAGATTTTTGATCTCGGAAAGGTACACAAGTAAACTAATCCCCTTCAAACATTGAGTTAGCCCCTCGAGGACCGCTGGGTCAGCTATCCTCGAGTTTAGGGCCGAAAATGACCTTAGGAGCATTTCGGTCATTTTTACTCTAACAGAAAATCGAGGCGTTACATATACCCTCTTTGAAATGCTTTGCGGGCATCTAGCCACAGCAATTTGTCCACTTTGGTAGGCTGCATCTACTCATACCCCCACGGATTTGTCTTTCCTGGGGGTGCTCGGCTGAGCCGGTGTCACCCAGGAAAGCGCGTCTCAATGCTTTGTCACATAAAAATCTCCTGGGGGTGCTCGGCTGAACCGGTGTCACCCAGGGTTTTAAATTTCATATCATACTTTAAAAACATTCTCAAGTCCTTTAGATTTGATGAAAATTCGGTAGCATAACAGCTGTGTACCGAATTTCCTTCAAATCAACTTTATGCCACAAGTTTATCACACATGTGCATTACTCATTCAACTTTCATAATCATGATAACTTAACATCTCACTAAAAGACTTCATCATAGCTTATATATCATCAAAGCATATGCATCAACACATCATACTTGCATTATCAAACTTAAAACATCAAAGTCTCTTAATGTCTTATACTTTGACCCTTAGGGTCCTTTAACTTGAAATCTAAGTTGTCTATCATCACAACTTAAGCTCTCGAGTACCTATAGGCTCATATCTAAGTATTCCTTACTCAATTCTATGATCATAAACAATTCTAAACCTTAAGAGTGCAGAATCCATAATTTACATTTTACGAGTACCTAGGAGTCACAACTTTGACCCTTTCTAAGTTCGGTTTGCTCCTAAAGCATCAAGATCAAGTCCTAAACCAATTATGAGTGGTTTCTACACATTTAAACCAATTATAAACCATGATTTCTAATTTTAATCCTTATTGGACAAAATCCAGGAAATTACATTTCTAAGGGATCTAAAAGTCTCAAATTAATTCCTTTCTAGTTACCAACTTATCTTAACTTTCTCAAATGAATTTTAACATCAAATATATGTGATCGTACTCATATTATCATCATCAAAACAGCACCATACAGTGAGAAACCAAGCATGGCAGAACCGAAAACATCTCCATCAAATAATGCATAGAACTTTGTTTCTAAAACACATAAATTGCTAGTTTCTCTTGGAATTTTTTTAAAACTTTCAAATCTCACATAGAAATAATTTATTTCATCAAAACCATTATAAAACATGAGGGGGCAGTAGCTATTTCAAATAAATCTCAAGAGGATTTAAAAAATTGTGCTCAAAACATTTCTTATAAACCATCTAAGCTTAAGAAAATCATGAAACACAAGTTTTAGCACTTGTAACTAGGTGAATCTTGTTCTAAGATCCACATCATTACAAGGCCAAAATCAAGAAGAAAAACATAGACATTTCCAACTTTGTTTGAGATAATCATGGGCAAGTCTTTGAGCTCTAAGTTGTTTAGGTGATGGCAAAAATATAAACATGATATGCACTTCTTTTTATCTTTCATTACAAAATAAAGTGAGGACATAAAATAAATATGTGATGCAACTCATTTTTATCTTCAAGTTTAAGTGATAACTTCAAAAGTAAACATGAAATGCAAAGCTTGAATTTAAATATGATAATGCAAGTCTCATTATTTATTCTTGAGAGATTAGTCATGACATAGAAAAATAAATATGCTATGCAAGGCATAAATTTAAACATGAATGCTAGTTCATCATTATATATCTTTAGAGTTCATACAAGACTTTAGAGGAAAAATAAACTCAACCCAACACCTATCTCTAACAAACAAAGTAAGCTTTAGAGCTCTTTAACCAGGTTTTAAAATAAACAACATGGTTCATGAACATCATCATCAAGCTTCAAGGAAATAAACTCAAAGAAAACAAAATCATAAAGAAAAGGAAACAACAACCGAAAATATAAAGGAAAGGAAACAAGAACCGAAATCAAACAAGGACAGGAAAAGAGAATGAAACTAAGCCATGTTCTTTATTAAGTACTCAAAACCCCTATTTGGAGAAAATTTCTAGAACGTGCCGGCTAACTTTAAGGTTGACAAGGGTAGGCTTAGGCTTTTTGAAAACCTTAGATTAGTTTTCTTAAGTTGAAAACCATGTGAGCTAAGTATCAGAGGTATAGTTCAAGAAAAAGGAAAGCTCAAGCTTTAGAGGTCTCTTGGAGATGAACACAAGGTCATTCTCTAGAGGCACTCATCATCAAGGCATCATGCTAATAACAAGGCCTTGTGGCCAAAATAAAAAAAAGAGGAGGAGCAAGGAAGAACTTAAAAAGAAACCAAGAGAAACCTTGAGAAAATCATATTTTTGAGTAAAAACAAAACTTTAAAGCAACTCCCTACCAAGTAATGAAGAGGAAAGCTTGAACTTGAGATGAAAATGAGAAGGAGAACTCGAGATGAAAATGAGATGGAGAACTCCTCCAAGGATGAGGATGAAGTTTTGACCTTAAGAGAAAGGAAAATAAATGATGTATCTTTGAGTAAGCTTGTGTTTAAGGTTGAGTGTTTAGGTGCTTAGGAGAAGATTCAAGGTTATGAGGTGGTGGTTTATGGTTATGAGATGATGATTCAAAGGGAAGATGAAGATGAAGATAAAGAGGAGGAACTCTTAGAACTCTTGAGAGAAAAGGAAAGAACTCAAAGGAAAGCTTGAGACTAAAATTTAACAAATGATCTAAAGGTTCACACAAGTTCTTAGGCTCATGTATTTATAGAAAACAAAAACAATGGAGGAGTGCAATAGGGGAGTGCTGGCTGTAGCTTTTGGGTCAATAGGGGAGAGAAAATATCTCTTACACAATGTCATTCAAGAAGAGAGGAGTGCAAAGCATGGGCTAAGTAAGGCTTGTTATGGACTTGAAATTGCATTTGAATTTCAAAAATTTGAGGTATGGAGGGGGGTGGCCATGAGGCTTCTAGAAGAGAGGAGGAGAGGTTTCTTTTATTTAATGATGGTTTAGAGATGTGTTTAGGTGTGTATTAGATTAGGTGCAAGATTAGGAATTGCTAAATATGTGTTTAGGTAACTAAGAATGTGATTAGGAATTTTATGACATGATTAAGGAGTGCTCATACACGTTTAGGAGGTTTAAAATTCATTTTATGAATAAACGATGTAGACAAATTTCCATGATTTAAGCAATTGGAGAGAGAAAGTACTATTCAAGATTCCATGACTAGGATCTTGAATTTAAAATAAGATTTAAGTTTAAATTAAGAAATCTTAGGTCCTAATTAGCTCTAATAAATTATTTTAACTCTAGATTAATTAAGGAAATTAATTAATCTTTGATTAGAGCCTAATATTACTTAGGTTTGCTTAATCACGCGATTATGCTCAAAAACACTGAACTAGGGGCAAAATCGTAATTTTGCATAAAAATTGCCCAGGACCACCGGCACTAAAACTAAGGTCACAGAAAACATAAAAACACCTTTTAAAACCATCTGGAGAAGTTTCAAGTCCATTCGGTGCTCGTACCCATGTCAAACACAACAGGGGTATTTTGGTCATTTTGTCCTAAAATCTCAGAAAACGAGATTTTCGATCCTGGAAAGGTACACAAGTAAACTAATCCCCTTCAAACATTGAGTTAGCCCCTCGAGGATTGTCGGTTTGGCTATCGTCAAGTTCCGGACTAAAAATGGCCTCAGGGGCATTTTGGTCATTTTTACTCTAGTAGAAAATCGGGGCGTTACAATACTCGCTTTCTTAAAAAGAATTTCACCCTCGAAATTCATACCTCATAACAGCTTGGGAGACTTTGTCCTCATCTCGGATTCAAGCTCCCACGTGAACTTTTCAATCTTGCCTCGTCCCCATGCAACCTTCACCAAAGGAACAAACTTGTTCCTTAACTGCTTGACACCATGATCCATGATCCTCATAGGCAGTAGATTAAACGTTAGGTCCTCCCTTAACTGTACATGCTCTGGCTCTAAAACATGGCTAGGGTCGGACTCATATTTTCTCAACTGAGAGACGTGAAAGACATCATGGAGATTGGAAAGATTAGGTGACAAGGCTATTTTGTAGGTTGTAGACCCAGCTCTTTGAAGAATTTCAAAAGGACCGAGAAATCAAGGATTCAACTTTTTGACTTTCATGGCTCGTCCTATTCCTATAGTGGGAGTGATCCTAAGGAATACATGTTCGCCTTCTTCGAACTCCAAGGGCTTACGTCTTTTATCCGCATAGCTCTTTTGCCGACTTTGAGCGGTTAAGATTCTATCCTTAATTCTCTTGATTTGCTCTATCATTTCCCTCACTACATTGGGTCCTAACACACCTTGTTCTCCAGGTTCGTACCAACACAAAGGTGATTGGAACTTCCTTCCATACAGTACCTCGTACGGTGCCATACCGATACTCGCGTGATAATTGTTGTTATACGCAAACTCGATTAGTGGCATGTACTTGTCCCAACTTCCTTTTTGGTCCAAAACACAGGCTCTTAACATGTCTTCTAGGGTTTGGATTGTTCTCTCTGACTGACCATCTATTTGAGGGTGGTAAGCAATGCTTAAACACAACTTTGAACCAAACGCCTTTTGAAAGGCTCCCAAAAAACGTGATGTAAACCGCGGATCTTGATCCGAGATTATCGCGATGGTACTCCATGCAACCTTACGATCTCTTAGATATATAACTGAGCCAATCTATCCAATGAGTACATGAATCTAATAGGCAGAAAGTGGGCTGATTTGGTCAGCCGATCCACGATTACCCATACGGCATCATGGCCAGCTTGGGTCCTTGGCAATCCTGTCACGAAATCCATCAATATACTCTCTCACTTCCACTTGGGGATTGATAGGGGTTGCAACATTCCTGAAGGCTTTTGGTGCTCGATCTTAACCTTTTGGCAAACCAAACACTTGCTCACCCAGACAACCACATCCTTCTTTAATCTGGGCCACCTAAACATCTTCTTCAAATCTTGGTAGTACCAGGATGAATGGCGAAATGGCTCTTATGAGCCTCCTCCAAAATCCTCTCTCGGAGGTCACCATCCCGTGGCACGCAGATTTGCCCCTTGAACTTCCATAGACCATCAGGGCCTTGCTCAAAACCTTTCAATTTTCCAGCCTTAACTGCTTCTATGGTTTCCAAAAACTCCTTGCTCTCTCATTGTACGAGCATAACACTCTGCTTAAGCCTACTGGTCACTCGAAGGTGACACATCTCTATCCCTTCTTTGGTCACAGACATCCCAAGATTCATATCTCTAAACTTCTTTATTAACCTAACTTTATTAACCATCATATGAGACAAGCACAATGACTTTCGACTCAAGGCATCGGCGACTACATTAGCCATGCCGAGGTGGTAACTTAAGCCGAAGTCATAGTCCTTTAAGAACTCTATCCATCTTCTCTGCCTCATATTTAACTCCTTTTTTATCAAAGAGATGCTTGAGACTCTTGTGATCGGAGAAAACTTCGAACTTAACACCATATAAATGGTGTCTCCACATTTTAAGGGCAAACACTATGGCTGCTAACTCTAGATCATGGGTGGGGTAGGTTACCTCATGAGCTTTGAGTTGTCTGGACGCAGAGGCTACCATTTGCTGATTTTGCAGTAACAGGCAACCTAAACCTTTGCCCGAAGCATCACAATATACCTCGAAAGGTACATTGGGGTCGGGTAACACTAGAATCGAGGTTGAGGTCAACTTCTCTTTCAGCTCTAGGAAACTCTTCACGCATTCGAGATTCCATACAAACGGGGCATTCTTCCTAGTGAGCTTGGTTAAGGGTAGGGCGATTTGGGAAAATCCTTTAATGAACTTATGGTAATAGCCAGCTAAACCCAAGAAGCTCCCTATCTCGGTTACAAAGGTTGGTCTCTCCCAATTCATTACAACCTCAATCTTACTGGGGTCGACGGCTATGCCACCTTTTGACACGATGTGTCCTAACAATTTCACCTCATCCAACCAAAATTCACACTTAGAAAGCTTCGCATACAACTTCTTCTCCTTCAAAATCTCTAAAACCAACCTTAAATGACACTCATGCTCCTCATAGGTTTTCAAATAGATGAATATATCATTTGTGAACACAACCACAAACGGGTCTAAATACGGTCTAAAGATCCTATTCATTTAATCCATAAAAACTGCAGGAGCATTCGTCAAACCAAATGACATCAAATTGAACTCAAAGTGTCCATACCGAGTTCTAAAGGCGGTCTTAGGAATGTCTTGATCTCTAACCCTAATCTGATGGTATCCTGACCTCAAATCAATCTTAGAAAACACTATAGCTCTTTTCAACTGGTCCATAAGATCATCAATCCTAGGCAATGAGTACTTGTTTTTCACGGTTACTCAGTTCAATTGCCTATAGTCTATGCACAACCTCATGCTTCTGTCCTTCTTCTTTACAAATACGACCGGAGCGCCCCAAGGAGAAGCACTTAGCCTTATAAAACTTTTCTCCAAAAGCTTTTCTAACTAGGTTTTCAACTCTGCTAACTCTAAGGGTGACATCCGATATGGGGCTATAGAGATAGGTCCCGTTCCAGGAACCAACTCTATGGAGAATTCTATTTCTCTTTTGGGAGGGAACTCGGGTATTTCATCCGGAAACACCTCGGGATAGTCTTTCACCACAGGTATATCACCTAGGTTTTGCTCAAAATCAACCTCGCAAGCCGCTAGGAGAATATATCCCTTAGTTTTCTCCCCACTACAAAAGACTTCTATGGAGTTTAGATACAATCTCAAAGGTTGACTAATGTTATTGGGAGGCGAAGGAAAAACAACTGTTTGGGTTCCATAATCTAATAACACACAGTTGGCGTGAAGCCAATCCATGCCTAGAATGATATCTATATCTTTAAGGGGTAAGCAAATTAAATCTATAATAAAAGATATATTTTCTACAACAAGATGACAGTTTAAATAACATTTGCAAGTATTAACAGGGTGATTTGTGGGAGTAGAAACAATAAGATCAAAAGGATGCTTAGAAACTTGTAAATTCAAAGACTCGACACTAGCATATAAGGCAAAAGAATGGGTAGCGCCAGAATCAAAAAATACAATTAAGGATCTATCGTTAAGTTCGCACTTACCTTGAATGAGGTCATTGGACTTCCATGCGTCCTCCGCATTGAGGGTAAAGACCCATCCTTGGTGTTGTGGTTGGGGGTTTTGACTCAACGGCCCTCTGTTGGTGCAGTTGTTGGCATAGTGGTCGGGCTTGCCACACTTGAAGCAAACCCTCTACCCTATAAGGCAGAGGCGGTTCCCATGATTCTTCCCGCACTAGGGATAGATATCAGTAGGTGCGGCTCCAGGGTAAGCAGCAAGGGCTCCTTGTGGTGCCTTGTTCTTGGCTCCACTGGATCCTCCTTGGTGGTTTCGGGGTCCACCCGGTCCCCATTGTTGGTTGTTGTTGAAGTTCCTTGGGCCGTTGTGTTGAAACGATGGCCTTTGTTATTGTTTAGATTTCTGGTACGTGGATGCCCTTGGTTGTTGTTGTTGAGGTCGGAACTGGTTGGCGTGGTACGGATTGTAGTGATTCCTCCATGGGTACTGCAGTTTGAACTTCAGGGCTTGAGGACCTAGCCCCTTGGCTCGTTCCGCCCTCGTGGCTTGGAGCTTCTGTTGTCCCTCTTCAAGAATTCGGCACTTGTTGACCAAAGTCGGGAAGTCTCTGATCTCCATATGGGCCACGGCATAGTTCAACTCCACCTTCAGACCATATTTGACACACTTCCAAGCCTCATCGGGGTTCACTTGGAACACCCGAGAGAACTTAATCAGCTCCTCGAACTAAGCAGTGTATTGTGCCACAATAGACCCTCCCTAGGTCAGCTGTATGAACTCAATGTCTTTGGCGTTCCTTACAGACTTGGGGAAGTACTTCTCATAGAAGTAGGTCTTGAACAGCTCCTACCAATGGGGTTCCTAAGCTTCCAACGCCGCTTGCTTGCTCCACCGTAACTCAAGGCCGACTTCATCATGAAAGTAGCAAACATAACCTTCTGCTCCTCCAAGTAGGTAATGACAGAGTAGATCTTCTCCATGTCTTTTATCTACTCATCAGTTTTGTCGGGGTCCATCACCCCTTGGAACAGGGGCGGGTTTGCCTTATGAAACTCGCTGAAATGAGCTTACTCAACCACCTCAGCAGTAGGGGGAGCAGAGGGCAGCATTCTCTTGTTGATTCATCCGTTCGAACATGCGCTCCATGGCTCGGGCCATGTCACGAACAGCAGCAGTAGTCACATTGTCTTGATCACCCTTAGGCGCATTCCTAGGTTGTCGTCGCGGTGCCATTGGTCCCTAAACACATGAGATAGTGAACATCAAGTTGATCAGGCTCAATATTCCATGTGAGATGAGCTAGTTACCATGGCATGTGTAAGCAACAGGGGTCATGCATTTCTAGTCCTATAGCTTATCTCTATCAAGCACTATACATGACATAACTATCGCATCATGCTTCTAAAGCATGGTTAGTCCAATCCTCAGGCTCCGTGAGAATCGAACTGCTCTGACACCAAAATGTAACACCCTAATTTTTAACCCAATACTCTAGAACACATTAGGTTAATCATTAGGTTATTACTTCTTAGCCTCATTCTTTTATTAAAATACTTAGCGAAAAATACGGGTAAATTTTTTTTTTGAAACATAAAAAAGTGAGAGCCGCGTATGAACTAATCATGAACTAATCATACATTGCACTTCATACAAAATAAATACAAGGTAACTAAACATATAACAAGTCAATGGCACACCAAAGGAATATTTTCATTAATATCATAATTAAAGATACATAAAGTCACGCCCTTATAGAATCGAGCTGAGCTTTCAATACAAGGAAAAAGAAATACAACATGAACGGAAATACATGAAAGGCGTAACTAAAAACTCCTACCCTAGTGCACCTAAGGTGGATAATCTCATCGCAAAAGAAGGTTTATCCTATCTATGAGTGAGTGTGTGCACTAGACCTCCCCTAAAATAGCTACTACTAGAACCCGGGGCATGGCGGGATGAAACCAGGAGTAGGTACGGGTAGTGGCTGATCAGGTGCTCCTCGGCGGGGGCACATCTCGGGCCACCTAGCCAGCCTCGGCTGTGTAATTGTCTCCTCGCTCTCGTCCCTCATGAACCGAGGAGTGGGGGCGGAGCTCTCGCTATACATGTGTGTCGGCGGATCCTCTGAGGGGTCGTCCTCTGAACCGGGAGATCGGGGCACGTAGTCCTGGATATCGCGGGCAGCCGAACCTCCAGTATATGTCTGAAGAATCCTCTCGTCACGCGTCCAACGTACTCAAAAATCATAATATCATCATAGGGAGACATAAGAGAGAAGTGGTAGCTCTGTACAGGACGTCCGGCAAACATGAAGACGTGAACAGCAAAACGTCCCTCAAAATGATATGACCCGTGCTCTGGATCAAAGTACACCTCCCAAGTTAGGGTGTTAATAAAAACCATGAACGTCGCCATCAAGCTCTGAAGATGTGACGGAAGAGAGAGAAAGAAGAGAGGGAGTGAGAATCTTACTAAAGAATCTCAGTAAGGACCTCTTATCTAGGGTTACATCGTTCACATCCTCAGGAACCTTGGCTTTATTATTAAAAGGTGTACATACGTATCAGGTTCATTATTAGGTTTCATAAAACTAATTATCCAAGGTTCATTAATTTTAGAATACATCTTAATGTCATGAATGCAACATATCAAGCATGAATGCATGGCAATACTTTAAACAAATAACTCAACAAATCACAATCATCAAGAAGCATTCAAGTGGCATAAAGGGGCATAAATCTTTCATGTGGGACTTTCCTAAACTTTGTGACATAAATTATCATACTATAGCATTATAGGGCCACCCTAAAAACATCTAGGTTATGAGCTCATACCTTAGCTAGTCGTCACTAGCTCTTGCTTATTATTTGAAGAAGCGAAACATAATAAAAATAATCCCGACTCCTCGAGTGTAACACCCTAAATCTTAACCTAATACTACTAGTATGTATTTAGGTTAATCCTTAGAATATTACCTCTTGGTCTCATCCTTTACTTTGAAAATACTTAGCGGAAATATGGGTAAAATTTTTCTTTTTTTAATTTAAACCAAAGTGAGAGCCACGCATGATTCTTTGAATGGGAATTCATACAAGTCATATGAGCAAATCACAATAAAACACATAAATAACATGGATACATCAACTGAATATATAAAGATAATGTGTCTACCAAAAGGCAGGACTATTCGGTAAATAGAAGAACGAAATACAACTGAAAAGCAAATACAAGGAAATCATAAAAGCAACACCCATACCCATGTGCACCTAGGGTAGATAACCTCATATACAAAAGAAAGTTTGTCCTCAACTGTGTGGCGTGTGTGCACTAGCTACTACCCATCCTATGGACCTACTCCTGCTGGTCCGAGTACTGAAGGGTGGAATCGATCCACTGGCGGATCTCGGCGGGAGTGGTCGTGCGGATCATCGGAGCGTGTCCACCACGGCGAGTGCGCATGGATGGCCTACGAGCCAATCTCAGCTGAACCACCGTCTCCTCACTCCCGGCTCTCATCGGTGGGGAAGCAGGGCTAGAGCTCCAACTGTACATGTGCAAGGGTGGGTCCTTTGATGGATCCGTCTCTGAATACTGAGTCCGGGGCACGTACTCTGGATAGTCTCATGCGGCTGACGTCTCGGGCTGAATGCGGAGGATCTGCTCGTCGCGTGGTCTAGCTTGCTCAAAAATCATGTTATGATGGTAGGGAGCAGTCGGGGTGAAGCGGTAGCTCCATATTGGGTGCGCGAAGGGTCGTCCCATAAACATGAATACTCTGACTGTGTAGCGACCCTCAAAATGGTATAACCCGAGTGCTGGGTCATGGTGCAGCTCCCACGTCGGGGTGTCGATGAAGAGTACAAAAGTCGCCATCTGAAGATATGACGGAAGAAAAAAGAGAGGGAATGAGAATCTTCTAAAAGAATTCTCAGTAGGGCAATCCCTAACTAAGTAACGTCATCACATCCTCAGGAACCTTGGGTTTTATTTCTAAAAAGGTGTGTATGCATATAAACTCCTTTTAAGTTAGTTTTCTAAAGCATTAATTATCCAAGGTCTGTCATATTTTACAATGCGTCTTATGACTAAGCATGGAATATACTAAGATATGAATGCGTCATAAGGATAAACTAATAATCAAAATCACAAAAACATTATAATCGTGGCATAAGTTGACAAGTATAAATCTCATAATAACTTTCTTGGTTTTTCATAGCATATGTGACATTTCAACTTTAACTTTATCTCATGGGGCCACCCTAAAACATCTCTAGGTTATGAGCTCATACCTTAACTAGTCGTCACTAGCTCTTACTTATCCTATGATAAGCGTAACATACATAATCCCGACTTAAAGTACGGGCTAGGGGGCAAAGGATCACCTCTTAGGGTCATTTCCTCTTTGAAACGCTCTACTAGCAACTAGTGCATAGTAGTATTGTTTGCTTTGGCAAGCTCTGTGTCAATACCCTCATGGATTTGTTTTCTTGGGGGTGCTCGGCTAAACCGGTGTCACCCAAGAAGGCGTCTCAGTGTTGTGTCACATTTAAGTTCTCATGATTTTCAAAAAGACCTTTTTCCAAGTTCCTCAAATTTGATGGAAATTGGCAAAGATGACGGTCAGACCGAATTTCCTCAAATTTGCTTATGCCATGAAAACATATAGGACATACACAAGCATTCTTCATAAGGTGTTGAAATTATATAAAACTTCTTCATAACATATGCATCACATAATCATATTTAAACAAAACATTCACACAACTCACAAAGCTTATTATGTTATAAACCTATAGTGTCTTATGCTTCGATCCTTACGAGTCTTTGGACTTGTAAACTAATTGTTCTAGTATTCATCCTTAACCTCTCACACACCTATAGGTTCACAACTAATAAGTTTTACTAATTTTATGCTTAAGAACCCATCCAAACAGCACTATGCAGATTTGGACAGTTTTATGTTCATGTGATTACGGGGTTCTAGAAATTACGTGTTAGGCCCTTAAAGTCCTTAACTCACAACCTAGGTTATAAATCATCATAACTTAAGCTCTCGGGTATCTATAGGTTCATATCTAAGTATTCCTCACCTCACACTATGGTCAAGAACATCTTTAAACCTCAAGGATGCAGAATTTATAATCCTAATTTTACGGGTACCTAGGAGTCACAACAATGACCCTTTCTAAGTCTAGTTTGCTCCTAAGGCATCAAGATCAAGTCCTAAACCAATTATGAGCCATTCCTACACCTTTAAACTAATTTAGAGCCATGATTATCAAGTCTAAACCTTGCTGGACAGAATACAGAAAATTCAATAATTAAAGGATCTAGAACTCTCAAATTAATTCCTTTCTAGTCTCTAACTTATCTTGTCTTTCACATATGAGTCTTAACATTATTTTTACTCAAACATAAGCATAATATCATCATTAAAACAGCACATACAGTGGCAATTAAATAGCAAGGCAGAACCGAAATGTGCATCTCCATAAAAGGCATAGAACACAATTTCTAAAGCACATAGAATACTAATTTTTCTTGTAACTTTTTTAAAACTTTCAAAACTCATTTATAAACACTGTTATCCTTTAAAATCATAAAAATACTTGAGAGGGCAGTGGCTAAATCATTTTCATCTCAAGAGGTCCTAAATTCATAAAACTTAGTTCTACATATTTCTTATATTCATATAAGCTTAGGAAAATTTATGAAACATATTTTTAACACTTGGAAAACTTAAAAACCCCTTAGGGCCGAAATCTTAACTATGGAAAATAATTATTTTAGACCTTTGTTTGAGACAACAATGGGCAAGTCTTTGAGCTCTAGGTTTATTAAAGTGATGGCATAAAGATAAACATGCTTATGCACTTGTTTTAGCTTTTATTAGAAAGTAAAGTGAGAGCATAAAATAAATATGAGATGCATCATATTGTTATCTTTGACATTTAGGTGAGAACTTGAAATATAAACATGATAATGCATAGCTTGAAATATAAACATGATAATGCAAGTTGCTTTATTATCTTGGTACTTAGTGATAGCAAGGAAAATAAACATGATGTGCAAGGCATGAAAGTAAACATGATGCAAGGTTCATTTTATGGTTAGCTAGAGCTCATTCAAGACTTTAACAAGATAACAACCCAACACATATCTCATTACAAAGAGAGCTTTAGAGTTCTTGAACCAAGTTCTCAAGGAACTATGAGGTTCTTGAACATCATCATCAGGCTCAAAAGTAAATAAATTTCCAAAACCAAACAAAACCTCAAAGATTAAGGAACCAAAACCGAAACTTGGTAAATAGAAAAAGAGAATGAAACTAAGTCAAGTTCTTTATTAAGTACCCAAAACCCCTATCTAGAGAAAAATCTCTAGAACATGCCGGCCAACTTTAAGGTTGACAAGGGTAGGCTTGGGCTTTTAGAAATCCTTAGATTAATTTTCTTAAGTTGAAAAAAACCATGTGAGCTAGATATCATATAGATGAAGTTTTAAGAAAAGGAATACTCAAGCTTTAGAGGCTTCTTTGAGATGAACACAAGGTCATCATCTAGAAACTCTCATCATCAAGCTATCATGTTCATAAACAAGGCCAAGAGGTCAAAATGAAAAAAGAAAAGGAAAACAAAGGAAATTTCCAAAAAGAATCCAAGAGGAAACTAGAGAAAAACACATTCTTGAGCAAAACAAGTTTGAAAAGCAAATCCCTACCAAGTGATGAAGATGAAGGCTTGAACTTGGAAAGGAAAATGAGAAGAGCAACTCCTCCTAAGGTGGTGTGATGGCTTCGGCCAAAGAGAAAGAAAAGGAAAGGAGATGTGTTTTGAGGAAGCTTGTGTTTGAGGTTTAGTGTATAAGAGATTTGATGATGATCTAAGGTTATGATATGGTGGATTGAAGTGGTGAGGTGATAATGTGAAGAGAGGATGAAGATGAAGAGAAAAAACTCTTGGAACTTTGAGAGAAAAGAAAAGAACTAGCAAGATAACTCTAGGATTCTAAACTTAGCAAATGCTTCAAGGTGCAACCAAGCTATCACAAGCATCCTATTTATAGAAAAACAAAACCATGAGCTCACCAAGGGGGGGAGTGGCCATAGCATTGGAGGAAAAAGGGAGAGGAAAATATCTCTTTGATTGTGTCATAGAAGCATGGTTTGAAGTATGGAGTTCATGACACAAAGTAAGGCTTGAAGCATGGGTTTTTGAGTAAGCTTTTATTTTAATTTTGCAAGAAATTAGTCTTCTAGAAACTCAACATGGCTGGAACATTTTCAGCCACAAATAAATATGGGAAATGATTTATTTCAATTGGTTATTTACTTGGAAAATCAAGTGTGATGGAAAATATGACAAGGTATGGTGTATGTGACTTGAGGTATGGCTTTGGAGTGTTAGAAAATTGAACATGTGATGCATATGGAGGGAGGAGGGTACACGGCCAGACCTGGGCAGCATGGAGGGAGGGAGATTTGATCATCTAATTGTGTGTTAATGATAGGTTTAAGTGTGTATTAGCTTAGGTACAAGGTTAGGAATAATTAAGCTTAAGTTTAGGTAACTAAGAATGTGTTTTAAGGATCTTATGACAAGATTATGAGTGCTCATACATCATTAGAGAATTAAAAACTCGTATATGAATAAACAATGTGTAACACAATTCTATGATTTAAGGAATTGGAGAGAGGAAACACTATTCAAGATTCCATGACTAGAAATCTTGAAATTAAAATATGATTTTAAGTTGTAATTAAGCACTTTTTGGTTCTAATCAACTTTAATAAATTATTTTGACTCAAGATTAATTAAGGAAATTAATTAACCTTTGATTAGAGCCTAATATTGCTTAGGTTTGCTTAATCACGCGATTAAGCGTAAAAACACGAAACTAGGGGCAAAACCGTAATTTTGCACTAATTTCGCCCGGGACCTCCGGGGACCAAAACTAAAGTCATAGTCTACATAAAAATGCCTTTTAAAACCATCTGGAGAAGTTTCGGGTTCATCCGGCACTTGCAAAATGGGTAAAGGTACACAGGTCATCTAATCCCCTTTTAACATTGAGTTTGCCCTTCGAGTACTATCGGATCGGCTTTCCTCGAATTCCGGGCCGAAAATGACCTCAGGGGCATTTTGGTCATTTTCACTCTTAACAGAAAAATTGGGGTGTTACATCGAGTACGGGTTAGGGGGCTTAGGGATCACCTCTCTCAGGATATACCCTCTTTGAAATGCTTTGCGGGCATCTAGACAGCAATTTGTCTGCTTTGGTAGGCTGCATCCACTCATACCCTCACAGATTTGTCTTTCCTAGGGGTGCTCGGCTGAACCGGTGTCACCTAGGGTTTTAAATCTCATATCATACTTCAAAAACATTCTCAAGTCCTTTAGATTTGATGAAAATTCGGTAGCATAACAGCTGTGTACCGAATTTCCTTCAAATTAACTTTATGCCACAAGCTCATCACACATGTGCAGTACTCATTCAACTTTCATAATCATTATAACTTAACATCTCACTAAAACACTTCATCATAGCCCATATATCATCAAAGCATATGCATCAACACATCATACTTGTATTATCAAACTTCAAACATCAAAGTCTCTTAATGTCTTATGCTTTGACCCTTAGGGTCCTTTAACTTGAAATCTAAGTTGTCTATCATCACAACTTAAGCTCTCGGGTACCTATAGGCTCATATCTAAGTATTCCTCACTCAATTCTATGATCATAAACACTTCTAAACCTCAAGAGTGCAGAATCCATAATTTACATTTTACGGGTATCTAGGAGTCACAACTTTCACCCTTTCTAAGTTTGGTTTGCTCCTAAAGCATCAAGATCAAGTCCTAAACCAATTATCAGTAGTTCCTACACATTTAAACCAATTATAAACCATGATTTCTAATTTTAATCCTTGCTGGACAGAATCCATAAAATTACATTTCTAAGGGATCTAAAAGTCTCAAATTAATTCATTTCTAGTTACCAACTTATCTTAACTTTCTCAAATGAATTTTAACATCAAATATATGTGATCATACTCATATTATCATCATCAAAACAGCATCATACATTGAGCAACCAAGCATGGCAAAACCGAAAACATCTCCATCAAATAATGCATAGAACTTTGTTTCTAAAACGCATAAATTGCTAGTTTCTCTTGGAACCTTTTTAAAACTTTCAAAACTCACTTAGAAATAATTTATTTCATCAAAACCATTATAAAACATGAGAGGGCTTCAAATAAATCTCAAGAGGATTTAAAATCATAAAATTGTGCTCAAAACATTTCTTATAAACCATCTAAGCTTAAGAAAATCATGAAACACAAGTTTTAGCACTTGTAACTATGTGAATCTTGTTCTAAGATCCACATCATTACAAGGCCGAAATCAAGAAGAAAAACATAGACATTTCCAACTTTGTTTGAGATAATCATGGGCAAGTCTTTGAGCTCTAAGTTGTTTAGGTGATGGCAAAAATATAAACATGCTATGCACTTCTTTTTATCTTTCATTGCAAAATAAAGTGAGGACATAAAATAAATATGTGATGCAACTCATTTTTATCTTCAAGTTTAAGTGATAACTTCAAAAGTAAACATGAAATGCAAAGCTTGAATTTAAATATGATAATGCAAGTCTCATTATTTATTCTTGAGAGATTAGTCATGACATAGAAAAATAAATATGCTATGCAAGGCATAAATTTAAACATGAATGCTAGTTCATCATTATATATCTTTAGAGTTCATACAAGACTTTAGAGGAAAAATAAACTCAACCCAACACCTATCTCTAACAAACAAAGTAATCTTTAGAGCTCTTGAACCAGGTTTTAAAAGAAACAACATGGTTCATGAACATCATCATCAAGCTTCAAGGAAATAAACTCAAAGAAAACAAAATCATAAAGAAAAGGAAACAACAACCGAAAATATAAAGGAAAGGAAACAAGAACCGAAATCAAACAAGGAAAGGAAAAGAGAATGAAACTAAGCTATGTTCTTTATTAAGTACCCAAAACCCCTATCTAGAGAAAATTTCTAGAACGTGCCGGCTAACTTTAAGGTTGACAAGGGTAGGCTTGGGCTTTTTGAAAACCTTAGATTAGTTTTCTTAAGTTGAAAACCATGTGAGCTAAGTATCATAGATATAGTTCAAGAAAAAGGAAAGCTCAAGCTCTAGAGGTCTCTTGGAGATGAACACAAGGTCATTCTCTAGTGGCACTCATCATCAAGCCATTATGCTAATAACAAGGCCTTGTGGCTGAAATTAAAAAAAGAGGAGGAGCAAGGAAGAACTTAAACAGAAACTAAGAGAAACCTTGAGAAAATCATATTTTTGAGTAAAAACAAAACTTTAAAGAAACTCTCTACCAAGTAATGAACAGTAAAGCTTGGACTTGAGATGAAAATGAGAAGGAGAACTCCTCCAAGGATGAGGATGAAGTTTAGGCCTTGAGAGAAAGGAAAAGAAAGGATCTATCTTTCAGTGAGCTTGTGTTTGAGGTTGAGTGTTTAGGTGCTTAGGAGATGATTCAAGATTGTGAGGTGGTGGTTTATGGTTATGAGATGATGATTCAAAGAGAGGATGAAGAAGATGAAGATGAAGAGGAAGAACTCTTAGAATTCTTAAGAGAAAAGGAAAGAACTCAAAGGAAAGCTTGAGACTAAAATTTAACAAATGATCTAAAGGTTCACACAAGTTCTTAGGCTCATGTATTTATAGAAAACAAAAACAATGGAGGATTGCAATGGGGGAGGGCTAGCAATAGCTTTTGGGTCAATAGGGCAGAGAAAATATTTCTTACACAATGTCATTCAAGCATGGTTTGAAGTATGGTAAGCATGATGCAAAGCATGGGCTAAGTAAGGCTTGTCATGGACTTGAAATTGCATTTGAATTTCAAAAATTTGAGGTATGGAGGGGGGAGTGGCCATGAGGCTTCTAGAAGAGAGGAGGAGAGGTTTCTTTTGTTTAATGATGGTTTAGAGATATGTTTAGATGTGTATTAGATTAGGTGCAATATTAGGAATTGCTAAATATGTGTTTAGGTAACTAAGAATGTGATTAGGAATTTTATGACATGATTAAGGAGTGCTCATACTCATTTAGGAGGTTTAAAAATTCATTTTATGAATAAACAATGTAGACAAAATTCCATGATTTAAGGAATTAGAGAGAGAAAATACTATTCAAGATTCCATGACTAGGAATCTTGAATTTAAAATAAGATTTAAGTTTATATTAAGAATCTTAGGTCCTAATTAGCTCTAATAAATTATTTTGACTCTAGATTAATTAAGGAAATTAATTAATATTCGATTAGAGCCTAATATTGCTTAGATTTGCTTAATCACGCGATTAAGCTCAAAAACAATAAACTAGGGGCAAAATCGTAATTTTGTACAAAAATTGCTCGGGACGACCGGGACTAAGATTGAGGTCACAAAAAACATAAAAACACCTTTTATAACTATCTGGAGAAGTTTCGGGTCCATTCGGTGCTCGTACCTATAACACCCTAATTTTTAACCTAATACTTTAGAACACATTTGGTTGATCATTAGGTTATTTCTTCTTAGTCTCATTCTTTTATTAAAATACTTAGCGGAAATTATGGATAAATTTTTTTTGTTTTTGAAATATAAAATCAAAGTGAGAGCCGCGTTCATCGAGATATGAAAAGATAAATCACAACATGATCAGATATATAAAGGCATAGAACAATCAACAATTCAACAAAGAAAAAAACATTTCACTAATAACATAATTAGAAATACATAGAGTCACACTCTTATAGAATCAGGCTGAGCTTGCAATACAAGGAAAATAAATACAACATGAACAGAGATACATGAAAGGCGTAAATAAAGACTCATACCCTAGTGCATCTAAGGTGGATAACCTCATGACAAAAGAAGGTTTATTCTATCTATGAGTGAGTGTGTGCATTAGACCTCCCCTAAAACGGCAACTACTGGAACCCGGGGTATAGCAAGATGAAACTGATCCACAGACATAGGGCAGCAGGAGTAGGTATGCATAGTGGCTAGACGTCTGCTCCTCGGTGGAGGCGCATCTCAGCTCGCCTAGCCAATCTCGGCTGCATAACCGTCTCCTCCTTCCCTCCTCTCACAAACTGAGGAGTGGGAGTAGAGCTCTTGCTATACATGTGTGTCGGTGGGTTCTCCAAAGGGTCGTCCTTCGAGCCAGGACATCGGGGTACATAGTCCTGGAAGTCACGAACTGCCAAACCTCCAGTATACATCTATAGAATCCTCTCATCACGCGTCCGGGCGCGCTAAAAAACCATAGCATTGTCGTAGGAAGACATCGGAGAGAAGCAATAACTCTGTACAGGGTGAGCAAAGGGACGTCCTATGAACATGAAATCACAAACTGTGCACTGTCCCTCAAAATGATAGGATCCGTGGTCCGGATCAAAATGCACCTCCCACGTTGAGCTACATCTACTCATACCCTCTTTGAAACACTTTGGGGGCATCTAGCCACAACAATTTGTCCGCTTTGGTAGGCTACATCTACTCATACCCTTATAGATTTGTCTTTCTTGGGGGTGGTCGGCCGAACCGATGTCACCCAGGAAAGCGCATCTCAGTGCTTTGTCACATAAAAATCTCCTGGGGGTGCTCGACTAAACCAGTGTCACCCAGGGTTTTAATCTCATATGGTACTTCAAAAAAATTCAGAAATCCTTTAGGTTTGATGAAAATTTGGCAGGATAACAGGTGTACACCGAATTTCCTTCAAACCAACTTTATGCCACAAGTCCATAACACATACACATTTCTCATTCATCTTTCATACTCAGGATAGACTTAACATCTCAATAAAACACTTCATCATAGCTCATACATCATCAAAGCATATGCATCAACACATCATACTTGCATTATCAAACTTAAAACAACAAACTCTCTTAATGTCTTATGTTTTGACCCTTAAGGTCTTTTAACTTGAAATCTAAGTTGTCTATCATCACAACTTAAGCTCTCCGGTACCTATAGGCTCATATCTAAGTATTCCTTACTCAATTCTATGATCATAAAGAATTCTAAACCCCAAGAGTGCAGAATCCATAATTTATACTTTACGGGTACCTAGGAGTCACAACTTTGACCCTTTCTAAGTTCAGTTTGTTTCTAAGGCATCAAGATCAATTCCTAAACCAATTATGAGTAGTTTCTACACATTTAAACTAATTATCAACCATGATTTCTAATTTTAAACCTTGCTGCACAGAATCCAGAAAATTACATTTCTACAGGATCTAAAAGTCTCAAATTAATTCCTTTCTAGTTACTAACTTGTCTTAACTTTTGCAAATGAATTTTAACATCAAATATACATGATCATTGTCATATTATCATCATCAAAATAGCATCATACAGTGAGCAACCAAGCATGGCAGAATTGAAAACATCTCCATCAAACAAAGCATAGAACTTCATTTTTAAAACTCATCAATTGCAAATTTCTCTTGGAACCTTTTTAAAACTTTCAAAACTCACTTGCAAACAATTTGTTTCATCAAAACCATTATAAAATTCATGAGCCCAGTAGTATTTCAAATAAATCTCAAGAGGATTTAAAATCATACAACTTTGTTCAAAACATCTCTTGAGCTTATCTAAACTTATAAAAATTATAAAACATAAGTTTTAGTACTTGTAACTAGATGGATCCTGTCCTAAGACCCAATATCATCACAAGGCCAAAATCAAAGAACAAAACATGGATGTTTCCAACTTTCTTTGAGATAACAATGGGCAAGTCTTTGAGCTCCAATTTAATTAGGTGATGACAAGAAAATAAACATGCTATGCATTTCATTTTATCTTTGTTAGAAACTAAAGTGAGGGTATAGAATAAATATGTGATGCATCTCATTTTTATCTTCAGGTTTAAGTGATGACTTGAAAAGTAAACATGAAATGCAAAGCTTGAATTTAAAAATGATAATGCAAGTTCCATTATTTATTCTTGAAAGTTTAGTGATGACATAGAAAAATAAATATGCTACACAAGGCATAATTTAAACATGAATGCTAGTTCATCATTATATATATCATTAGAGCTCATACAAGACTTTAGAGGAACATAAACCCAACCTAATATTTATCTCTAACAAACAAAGTAAGCTTTAGAGCTCTTGAACCAAGCTTTCAAAGAAAACTATGTGGTTCTTGAACTTCATCATCAAGCTTCAAAGAAATAAACTCAAAGATAACAAAATCATAAAGAAAAGGAAACAAAAACCGAAAGCATGAAATAAAAGGAACAAGAATCAAAATCAAACAATGGAAAGGGAAAGAGAATGAAACTTTGCCATGTTCTTTATTAAGTACCCAAAACCCCTATCTAGAGAAAATCTCTGAACATGCCAGCCAACTTTAAGGTTGACAAGGGTAGGCTTGGGCTTTTTGAAAACCTTAGATTAATTTTTCTTAAGTTGAAAAACCATGTGAGCTAAGTAATATAGATAAAGTTCAAAGATAGGAAAAACTCAAGCTTTAGAGGTTTCTTTGAGATGAACACAAGTCATCATTTTGAAACACTCATCATCAAGCTATCATGAACAAAATGAGGCCTTGAGGCCAAAATAAGAAGAAAGGAAAAGCAAGAAAAAGGTTAAAAAGAAACCAAGAGAAACCTTGAGAAATTCACATTTTTGAGTAAAAAAAAAACTTGAAAAGCAACTCCCTACCAAGTGTGAAGTCAAAGACTTGATCTTTGAGGTGAGAATAGAAGGAAAAACTCCTCCTAAAGGGATGATGAAGCTTCGGCCACCAAGAGGAAAAAGGAAAGGGGATGTGTTTTGGATGTGTTTGTGTTTGAGGATGAGAGTTTGAGTGTTTAAAGGATGATTCAAGGTTGTGGTTTGAGGTTGTGAGGTGATGATGCAAAGAGAAGATGAAAAAGATGAAGATAAAAGAAAGTTCCTAAGAACTTGAGAGGAAAAAGGAAAGAACTTGCAAAGAATGCTTGAAAGCTTAAACTTACCAAATGATCTAAAGGGTTTCCAAGTGCATCTAAGTAAGGTATTTATAGAAAAATGAAACAAATGAGAGCTCATGGACGGGGAGAGGAAGCCGTGTGGGTTGCCTCATGTTCCATGAGGTGAGAGGTTGAAATTTGAGTCATGGAGGAGTAAGGTTGAAAGCATAGTGAATATGGCTTGAGGTATGGCTTCTAGCATGGTGTGTCATGGACTTGAAATTGCATTTGAATTTCAAAAATTTGAGGTATGGAGGAGGGAGTGGCCGTGAGGCTTCTAGAAGAGAGGAGGAGAGGTTTCTTTTGTTTAATGATGGTTTAGAGATGTGTTTAGGTGTGTATTAGATTAGGTGCAAGATTAGGAATTCCTAAATATGTGTTTAGGTAACTAAGGATGTGATTAGGAATTTATGACATGATTAAGGAGTTTAGGAGGTTTAAAATTCATTTTATGAATAAACAATGTAGACAAAATTCCATGATTTAAGGAATTGGAGAGAGAAAACACTATTCAAGATTCCATGACTAGGAATCTTGAATTTAAAATGAGATTTGAGTTTAAATTAAGCAATCTTAGGTTCTAATCAACTCTAGTAAATTTTGACTCTAGATTAATTAAGGAAATTAATTAACCTTCAATTAGAGCCTAATATTGCTTAGGTTTGCTTAATCACACGATCAAGCTCGAAAACACTAAACTAGGGGCAAAATCATAATTTTACACAACAATTGCCCGGGACCACCGAGACTAAAAATGAGGTCACAGAATACATAAAAACACCTTCTAAAACCATATGGAGAAGTTTTGGGTCCATCCGGTGCTTGTACCCGTGTCAAACACAACAGAGGTATTTTGGTCATTTTGACCTGAAATCTCAGAAAATGAGATTTTCGATCCCGGAAAGGTACACAAGTCAACTAATCCCCTTCAAACATTGAGTTAGCCCCTTGAGGACTGCCAGATCGGCTATCCTCAAGTTCCGGTTTGAAAATGACCCCAGAGGCATTTTGGTCATTTTTACTCTAGCAGAAAATCGGGGCGTTACAGTACCCGTGTCAAACACAACATGGGTATTTTGGTCATTTTGACCTGAAATCTCAGAAAACTAGATTTTCGATCCCGGAAAGGTACACAAGTCAACCAATCCCCTTCAAACATTGAGTTATCCCCTTGAGGACTGCCGGGTCGGTTATCATCGAGTTCCAGGCTAAAAATGACCTCAAGGGCATTTCGGTCATTTTTACTGTAGCAAAAAATCGGGGTGTTACAGTACTTGTTCTAGCTCTAAGACATGACTAGGATCGGATTGGTATTTTCTTAACTGAGAGACATGGAAGACATCATAAAGGTTGGACAAATTAGGTGGTAAGTCTATTTGGTATGCTACTGACCCGACTCTTTTGAGAATTTCAAGGGACCAAGGAATCTGGGCCTTAATTTTTTGACTCTCATGGCTCATCTTGTGCCTGTTGTGGGGGTGATTATAAGAAATACATGTTCTCCCTCTTGGAATTCTAATGGTTTTCGTTGTTTGTCCACATAGCTTTTTTATTGACTTTTAGCAATAAGAATTTTATCCCTAATCTTCTTGATTTGTCCCATTGTCTCCCTCACAATATCAGGTCCTAACATGCTCTACTCACTAGGCTCATACTAACACAGAGGAGACTGACACTTTCTTCCATACAAAGCTTTATATGGTGCCATGCCGATACTTGAATGATAATTGTTGTTATATGCAAATTCGATCAATAGCGGGTATTTATCCTAACTTTCCCTTTGGTCCAAAATACATGCCCTCAACATGTCTTCTAAAGTTTGTATGGTCCTCTTGATTAGCCATCCGTTTGAGGGTGGTAAGCCGTGCTTAGGCACAACTTGGAACCAAACGACTTCTAAAAAGCTCCCCAAAAACACAACACAAATCGCGGATCTCAGATTGAGATTATCGTCGATGGCACTCCATGCAACCCCACAATCTCTTGGGTGTACAAATGGGTTAAACTATCTAAGGAGTATATGACCTTGATGGGTAAAAAGTGGGCCAACTTAGTCAGTCGATCTACAATCACCCATATGGTGTCATGGCCGGCTTAGGTCCTAGGTAATCCTGTCACAAAATCTATCGATACACTATCCCATTTCCATTCGGGAATTAACAGGGGTTGTAACATTCTAGAGGACTTTTGGTGCTTAATCTTCACCTTTTGACTAAAAAAGGCACTTAGTCACCCAAGTGACCACGTCCCTCCTCAAACCGGGCCACCAAAACATCTTATTCAAGTCTTGATACATCTTGGTAGTACTAGGGTGAATGGTGAAGTGGCTCTTGTGAAACCTTTCAAACCTCCTTTCGGAGGTCACCACTCACCGACACACAAATTTGACCCTCAAACCTACATAGCTTATTGGCTTCCTGGGTGAAACCTTTCACTTTTCCCATTCCTATTGCCTCCAAGGTTTCCTTAAATTCCTCATCCTCCTATTAGGTTCAAATGATTCTCTCTTTGAAGTCACTCATCACACTGAGGTGACACCTTTTCATGCCCTCAATGGTCAATGCCATCTCTAAGTTCATATCTCTAAACTTCTCAATCAACTCCATCTCTTTAACCATCATCTGAGATAGGTGCAATGACTTTCGACTCAAGGCATTGGCCACTACATTGGCTTTGCCGGGATGATTCTTCAGGTCAAAATCGTAATCTTTCAAGAACTCCATCCATCTCCTCTGCCTCATATTCAACTCCTTTTGATCAAAGAGGTACTTGAGACTATTGTGATTAGAGAACACCTCAAATTTTGCCCCGTAAAGATGGTGCATCCACACCTTCAAGGCGAAAACTACTACTGCTAATTCTAGCTCATAGGTGGGGTAATTCACTTCATGAGGCTTAAGTTGTTTGGACACATAGGCTACCATTTGCCTATTTTGCATCAACACACAGCCTAAACCTTTCCCCAAAGCATCGTAATACACCTCAAAAGGCACATTGGGGGTTGGCAAAACTAACACGGTGGTTGTGGTTAACTTTACTTTTAGCTCTTGGAAGCTCTTTTCACACTCTACGGTCCAAACAAAAGGGGCATTCTTCCTAGTAAGCTTGGTCAATGGTAAGGAAATCTGATAGAATCCCTTAATGAACCTATGGTAATAGCCAACTAGTCCTAAAAGCTTTGTATCTCGGTCACCGTGGTAGGTCTCTCCCAGCTCATCACAACCTCTATCTTACTAGGATCCACTGCAATTCCTCCTTTTGACACTACATGCCCTAAAAACTTTACTTCCTCTAGCCAAAATTCACACTTAGACAGCTTCGCATACATTTTTTTGTCCTTCAGAATCTTTAAAACTATCCTCAAGTGCTGTTCATGCTCCTCATGGGTCTTCTAATAGATGAGTATGTGATCTATGAAAATAACCATGAATTGGTCCAGATAAGGCCTAAAGATCCTATTCAAGTATTCCATAAACACAGTAGGGGCATTGGTCAAACCAAATGACATAACCATCAACTGCAAGTGGCCATACTAGGTCCTAAAGGCGGTCTTGGGTATGTCCTCATTTCTCACCCTAATTTGGTGGTATCCTGACCTCAAATTGATTTTCAAGAATACTACCGCCCCTTTTAATTAGTCCATCAGATCATCACTCTTAGGCAAGGGGTATTTGTTCTTCACTGTTACTCGATTTAATTGCCTATAGTCTATGCAAAGCCTTATACTCCCATATTTATTTTTGACAAATAGGACCGGGGCTCTCACAAACTTCTTCTCCAGAAGCTCCTCTAACTGGACTTTCAACTTGGCTAGTTCTAGAGGTGAGATCCTATAGAGTGCTATGGATATAGGTCTTGTCCCCAGGACTAATTCTATAGAAAACTTTATCTCTCTCTGGCGGGAACTTGGCTATTTCTTCCAAAAACATCTCAGGGTAATCTCTTACTACAGGCACATAATCAATGTTCTACTCAAAGTCTACTTCACTAGCAGCAAGGAGAACATATCCCTTACTTTCTTTCCCATAATAGTTGACCTCTACAGCATTCAAGTAAAGTTTTAAAGATGTACTAGACATACTAGGGGTAGAAAGGAAGATAATAGATTTTGTATAGCAGTTCTACACTACACGTCCATGCCAAGAATCATATCTAGACCAACCATGGGTAAAAAAACTAAATCTAGAATAAAAGATCTACCTTCAACAATGAAATGACAATTCAAGCAACATTTATAGGTTCTAACAAGTTTACCCGTAGGTGTAGAAACAGTAAGGTTAAAGGGAAGTTCTGTTACATGCAAATGCACTTGACATTATCATGTGATATGAATGAGTGGGTTGCACTAGAGTCATATAGTGCAATTAAGGTCCTACCATTCATTTCACACTTACCTTCTATGAGGCTTCTAGACTTTGCCGAGTCTTCTGCATTGAGGGTAAAGACCTTCCCTTGATACTGTGGCCATGGGTAAGGGACCGTTGGGTTCCTCTCTGTGCACTCCCTAGCGTAGTGACTAGGTTTCCCACACTTGTAGCAAACTCCTTGACCTGCCAAGCAAGGTCGGTCTCCATGCCGTTTCTCACATTTTAGGCATACTACTCCAGGTGCAGGCCTTGGGTGTAACATCCCCTACTACTTTATGGATTGATGACTGTCCCCACAAACCAACACGGGTCTTTTCAGCATGCTTTGTCCTCACTCGCACGCTTCCTAGGAAAACTTCCCAGGAGGTCACCCATCCCAATATTACCCCAGGTCAAGCACGCTTAACTGTGGAGTTCTTTCAGTTTAGGCTACCGAAAAGAAGATGCATCTTGTTGATATAGGTAGTACAAATCAATTCATATAAGCCATCCTCAATCAGATAGTCCCATACCTATACAAAGATCGTGATCCCTCTCATTCGGGTGTGTAATCGGTTCATTCATGTACCCCTCCGCTTAGAGGACCTTGCGAGGAGCCGCTCCTTGTCCGTGCCCTCTTTGCACCGGCGATCACTCCTCGTCCTCGTCCCCGGGCGTTACATGCCCACCAGCTTCCGCCTAGTTCGTCCCCGAACCACACCGTACTGGGAGAGGTGCAGGCTCTGATACAATTTGTAACATCCCCTGCTGCTTTATGGATTGACGACTGTCCCCACAAACCAACACGGGTCTTTTCAGCATGCTTTGTCCTCACTGACGCTTTCCTGGGAACACTTCCCAGGAGATCACCCATCCCAAAATTACCCCAGGTCAAGCACGCTTAACTATGGAGTTCTTTCAGTTTAGGCTACCAAAAAGAAGATGCATCTTGTTGGTATAGGTAGTGCAAATCAATTCATATATGCCCTCCTCAACTGTATAGTCCCATACCTATACAGTCTTAGGATCCCTCTCATTCGGGTGTGTAATCGGTTCATTCATGTACCCTCCACTTAGAGGACCTTGCGAGCCGCTCCTTGTCCGTGCCCTCTTTTGCACGGCGATCACTCCTCATCCTCGTCCCTGGCGTTACATGCCCACCCGGCTTCCGCCTGGTTCGTCCCAGAACCACATCGTCTTGGGAGAGGTGCAAGCTCGATACCATTTGTAACATCCTCGCTACTTTATGGATTGATGACGTCTCACAAACCAACACGGTCTTTTCAAAGATGCTTTGTCCTCACTGACGCTTCCTAGGAAAACTTCCCAGGAGGTCACCTATCCCAATATTACCCCAGGTCAAGCACGCAGCTGGAGTTCTTTCAGTTTAGGCACAAAAGAAGATGCATCTTGTTGATATAGGTACTACAAATCAAATCATATAAGCCCCCCTCAACTGTATAGTCCCCTACCTATACAAAGATCGTGGATCCTCTCATTCGGATGTGTAATCGGTTCATTCATGTACCCCTCCGCTTAGAGGACCTTGCGAGGAGCCGCTCCTTGTCCGTGCCCTCTTTGCACCGGCGATCACTCCTCGTCCTCGTCCCCGGGTGTTACATGAGAGGAGGGCTTATATGAATTGATTTGTACTACCTATATCAACAAGATGCATCTTCTTTTCGGTAGCCTAAACTGAAAGAACTCCATAGTTAAGCGTGCTTGACCTGGGGTAATTTTGGGATGGGTGACCTCCTGGGAAGTTTTCCCAGGAAGCGTATGTAAGTGAGGACAAAGCATGCTGAAAAGACCCGTGTTGGTTTGTGGGGACAGTCGTCAATCCATAAAGCAGTAGGGGATGTTACAAATGGTATCAGAGCCTGCACCTCTCCCAGTACGGTGTGGTTCGGGGATGAACCAGGCGGAAGCTGGTGGGCATGTAACGCCCGGGGACGAAGATGAGGAGTGATCGCCGGTGCAAAAGAGGGCACGGACAAGGAGCGGCTCCTCGCAAGGTCCTCTAAGCGGAGGGGTACATGAATGAACCGATTACACACCCGAATGAGAAGGATCCTAAGACTGTATAGGTATGGAACTATACAGTTGATGAGGACATATATGAATTGATTTGCACTACCTATACCAACAAGATGCATCTTCTTTTCGGTAGCCTAAACTGAAAGAACTCCATAGTTAAGCGTGCTTGACTTGGGGTAATTTTGGGATGGGTGACCTCCTGGGATGTTTTCCCAGGAAGCGTGCGAGTGAGGACAAAGCATGCTGAAAAGACCCGTGTTGGTTTGTGGGGACAGTCGTCAATCCATAAAGCAGCAGGGATGTTACATTGGGGGTGTTGCCGGGGCTCTTTTGGGTGCTTTGTCTTTGGGGCCACTTGATCCCCTATGATGAAAATCCCTCCTAGGGCCTTGGGGCCTAAATTGCGGCTTGAATTGTGGTTTGAAGTGCGGTTTAGGGTGTAGCTGGATGTAACGTCTCGATTTTCTGTTAGAGTGAAAATGACCAAAATGCCCCTGAGGTCATTTTCGGCCCGAAATTTGAGGAAAGCCGGTCTAGAAGTACTCAAAGGGCAAACTCAATGTTGGAAAGAGATTGGATGACTTGTGTACCTTCCCGGGATCGAAAATCTCGTTTTTCGAGTTTTCGGGTCAAAATGACCAAAACGCCCCTGCGGTGTTTTACCCATTTGCAAGTGCCGGATGAACCCGAAACTTCTCCAGATGGTTTTAAAAGGCGTTTTTATGTAGACTATGGCTTTAGTTTTAGTCCCGGGCAGTTTTATTACAAAATTATGGTTTTGCCCCTTAAGGGTACGGTTTTCAAGCTTAATTATGTAATTAAGCGAACCTAAGCAATATTAGGCTCTAATCGAAGATTAATTAATTTCCATAATTAATCTAGAGTAAAAAATAATTATTAAGGTTAATTAGAACCTAAAATTGCTTAAATTGAATTTAAATCTCATTTCAAATTCAAGGTTTCTAGAAAAGGGAATATTGAATAGTATTTTCTCACTCCAATTCCTTAATTTAAGGAATTGTGTCCACAAGTATTTTATGCATAAAGTGGTCTTAATTCTTTACTAATAATGCAAGAACACTCCATAATTATGTCTTAGGACCTCCTAATGACCTCCTTAGTCACCTAAAACACTTTCTTAAATTCCTAACTTTGAGCCTAAACCAATTAGCACCTAAACACATCACTAACACACAATAACATGAAACAACTTTCCCTCCCCAATTCTGCCCAGTTCTGGCCGAAGCCATGCCTCCCTCAAATCCCACATGTTTTAATTTATTTACACTCCAAAAACCATGCTTGAGACCATACTTTTTCCTTACATACACCATACTTGATTATTCCTTCAACTATGCTTGATTTACCAATTAAATAATTAGATGAAATTATCATTTTTCCTCCCCATTTTTCTACTGGAAAACCGCCAGCTTTCCCTTCACCTTCTAGAAGAATTATCTCTTCACAAATCAAGCAAAGAACACCATACTTTGAGCGATGCTTTTGTACACAAAGACCATGCCTCCAACGATGCTTTGAATGACAAGTTGTAAGAGATATTTTTCTCTCTTCCTTGCCATTTCAACTTCGGCCAGCATGCTCAAGGAGACAGCCCCATTGGGTTGTTCTTCTATAAATACCTTGCTTGGTTGCACTTGGTGATACTTTAGATCATTTGCCAAGTTTAAGTTTCCAAGCATTCTTTCTAGTTCTTCCTTTTTCTCTCTAGTATCAAGAGTTCTTCCTCTTCTTCATCTTCTTTATTTTCTTCTCTAAACATCAGTCCATCACTTTGATCCATCATCTAAACACTTGTTCTTTCATCTAAACACAAAAGCTTACACAAAAACTCAACCTTTCCTTGTTTCCTTGTGTTGGCCGAAACCATCAAGCCTTTTGGAGGAGCTCATCATCTTGTTTTCTTTCCTCAAAGCTCAAGCTTTTTATCTTCACTCTAGGTAGGAGTGTTTTCTAAACTTTATTTTCTTGAAAATGAGTTCCTTTCTAGCTTTCTCTTGGATTTTCTTTTGAAACTTTCTTTGTTTTTCCTTCCTTGTGATTTCGGCCATGAGGCCTTGAGGAGCATATGATAGCTCAATGATGAGGACTCCTAGAGGATGACTATGTGTTCATCTCAAAGGAACCTCTAGAGCTTGAGTTTTTCTTTTTCTTTAACTTCAACTATACTATACTTATCTCACATGGTTTTTTTCAACTTAAAAAAACTAATCTAAGGATTTCTAAAAGCCCAAACCTACCCTTGTCAACCTTAAAGTTGGCCGGCATGTTTTAGAGATCTTTCTCTAGATAGGGTATTTAATAAAGAACTTGACTTAGTTTCATTTTCTCTTCCTTTTGTAAGGTTTTCGGTTTTGGTACTTTGATCCTTGAGACTTTGTTTTGTTTTGTTTTGGAAGTTTGTTTATCTTGAGCTTGATGATGATGTTCAAGAACCTCATAGTTCCTTTGAGAACTTGGTTCAAGAACTTTAGAGCTCTCTTTGTAATGAGATATAAGTTGGGTTGTTACTTTGTTAAAGTCTTGAATGAGCTCTAGCTAACTATAAAATGAACCTTGCATCATGTTTATTTTATGCTTTGCACATCATGTTTACTTCCTTGCTATCACTAAGTACCAAGATAATGAATGAACTTGTATTATCATATTTATATTTCAAGCTATGCATTATCATGTTTATATTTTAAGTTCTCACTAAATATCAAAGATAATAATAGGTTGCACCTCATATTTATTTTATGCTATCACTTTACTTTCTAATGGAACCTAAAATGAGTGCATGAGCATGGTTACTTTTATGTCATCACTTAAGTGAACCTAGAGCTCAAAGACTTGCCCATGGTTGTCTCAAACAAAGGTTTAAAAATATTTATTTCTTTTGGTTCACATTTCGGCCTTAAGGGGTTTTGGAGTTTCCAAGTGTTGAAAATTATGTTTTATAATTTTTCTAAGCTTATATGAATACAAGGAATTTGTAGAACCAAGTTTTATGAATATAGGGCCTCTTGAGGGATAAATGATTTAGCCACTGCCCTCTTACATAATTTTATGATTTTAGATGATAAAAATGTTTAGAAATGAGTTTTGAAAGTTTTAAGTGCTTTAGAAATGGTGTTTGATGCCTTTAAATGGAGATGTTTGTTTCGGTTCTGCCTTGCCATGTTTGCCATGCTTTAGAAAATAGTATTTTATGTGTTAATGATGATAATATGCTTATGTTTAAGTATAATTAATGTTAAGACTCATATATGAAAGATAAGAGAAGTTAGAAACTAGAAAAGAATTAATTTGAGAGTTCTAGATCCTTTAATGTTTGAATTTTCTGGATTCTGTCTAGCAAGGTTTAGTAATGCTAATCATGGATTTAAATTAGTTTAAATGTGTAGGAATGACTCATAAATGGTTTAGAACTTGATCTTGATGTCTTAGGAGCAAACCGGACTTAGAAAGGGTCATTGTTATGACTCTTAGGTACCCGTAAAGTTAGGATTATGAATTCTGCATCCTTGAGGTTCATAGATGTTCTTGACCATAGTGTGAAGTGAGAAAGACTTAGTTATAACCTTATAAGTTCCCGAGAGATTAGGCTTGATGATTTATAACTTAGAATGTGAGTTGAGGACCGTAAGGGTCAATGCATAAGACATTAAAAAGTTGTTAATGCTATGATGTGTTGTATGATGCAATGATATGATAAGTTGTGCTTGATGCATGAGAAAATGATTGATGAAAATGTTAAAGTTTATCATAGCATGAGTTTCATGAGCACATGTTGTGTGAATTAGCTTGTGGCAGTTTGAAGGAAATTCAGTTTAACAGCTATTATGCTGCTGAATTTCCGTCAAACCTTAAAGGGTTGAAAGAAATGTTTATGAGTACCCTATGAGTTGAAAACCCAGGGTGACACCGGTTTGGCCGAGCACCCGCAGGAGATTTTTATGTGACAAAGCACTGAGACGCCCTTCCCCCGAGGAGGTGCCGGTTCGGCCGAGTACCCCCGGGAGGAGACAAATCCGTGAGGGTATAAGTAGATGCAGCCTACCAAAGCGGACAAATTGCGAGGCCATGCGTGGCTAGCAAAGCGTTTCAAAGAGGCTAATCCCAGAGAGAGATGATCCCTGCCCCCTACCCGCATTTAAGTAGTCGATTATTATTTATGTTTCGCTTATTCAGATAATAAGCAAGAGCTAGTGACGACTAGTTGAGGTATGAGCTCATAACCTAGTTATTATTTTTAGGGTGGCTTATATGCTAAAGTACCATGATTGATGTCATGAAGTTGAGGAATGATTCACTTGAAAGTTATATGCCCTTTTGCCACATGGATTATGTTTATGTGCTTTGCTGTGTTGTCTTATATGCTCAAGTATTGACGTGCATCCATGATATAACATGTTGCATTCATAACATCAAGATGCATGCTAAAAGGAATGGACCTTGGATAATTATTTTGAGAAACCCTAAATCGAATCTTATATGCATGATCACTATTTTATAATTAAACCCAAGGTTCCAGAGGATGTGTACGATGTAACCCTAGGATAGGAGACTCCTACTGAGATTCTTTAGCAAGAATTCTCACTCCTCTCTCTTCTTTCTTCCGTCACATCTTTAGAGACCGATGGCGACGTTCGTGCTTTTCATTGACACGCCTACTTGGGAGGTCCACTATGACCCGGACCACGGGTCATATCATTTTCAGGGGCAATGTACCGTGCGAGTCTTCATGTTCATTGGACGCCCCTTTGCACACCCTGTACAGAGCTACCGTTTCTCCCTGACGTCACCTTACGACGACGCGATGGTTTTTGAGCATGCCCGGACGCGAGATGAGAGGATTCTACGGACGCATACTGGTAGTTCGATGCCTCGAGACTTCCAGGACTACGTGCCTCGATCCCCGAGTTCGGAGGACGACCCATCCGAGGACCCGCCGACGCACATGTATAGTGAGAGTTCTGCTCCTACACCTCAGTTCGTGCGAGACGTGAACGAAGAGACCGTTACGCAGCCGAGGCTAGCGAGGCGAGCCGAGAGGCGCCCCACCGAGGAGCCCACGCTCAGTCTTCATGTATTCCCACTCCTGCTGCTCTGCGTCTATGGATCGGTTACACTCCACCGTTTCCCAGATTCCAGTAGTTGACATCGTAGGGGAGGCTTAGTGTACACACCACATGTAGAGTGGATAAGCCTTCTTTTGTTTTTGAGGTTATTCACCA
This sequence comes from Dalbergia cultrata, assembly GCA_031216105.1. Classification (NCBI taxonomy): domain Eukaryota; kingdom Viridiplantae; phylum Streptophyta; class Magnoliopsida; order Fabales; family Fabaceae; genus Dalbergia; species Dalbergia cultrata. The sequence goes on along the minus strand of JAVHNL010000113.1, from coordinate 347,007 downwards.
TAGGTGCACTCGGGTAGTTATGGTTTATTCCTGCTTTCTTGTTTTCTGTTGTATTTCCTTTTCCGCTGTATTACAAGCTCTGCCCGTCCCTATGAGGGCATGACTACTTATGTACCTTAATTATGTTATTAATGGAATGTTTCTTTTATTATCATGATTTTTCTTTGGTCATATGCTCTACTTTATGACTTTTGATAATTGTTATGCGTGCTTTATGTTTCTGTCGTTCGACTAGTTAAGTCTGTGGCTCTCACTTTGCTTTATGTTTTCAAAAAGAAAAATTTACCCGTAATTTCCGCTAAGTATTTTAATAAAATAATGAGACTAAGAAGTAATAACCTAATGATTAGCCTAATATGTTCTAGGACATTGGGTTAAAAATTAGGGTGTTACACTGGAAATGTTGCTTGAACCTTGGGGCTTGTGATGCCAGCTTCCAGGTAAAATTCTTGGCCTTAGACATGCTTAGCTTCTTATGGTCCTTCTCAATGATGCGACACTTGTTGACTAGGGTAGGTAAGTCCCTAATCTCCATGTGTTCAACAGCAACGTTGATCTCCACCTTTATCCTGGCCTCATACTTCGTCCACTTCCAGATCTCATCGGTATTCCCTTGAAAAACCCTTGAAAATTTAATCAACTCCTCAAACTTTGTAGTATACTGGGTGATATTCATTCCTCCTTGGGTTGGCTGCATGAACTCTATATCCTTGGCATTCTTCACAGACTCTGGGAAATACTTATCGTATAAATAATCCTTGAACACTTCCCAGTGAATCGATGTACCAGGCGCTTGTCGCAGCCGTCAGGTGCCAGTCCACCAGTATTATGCATCCGCCTTTATCATATAAGTAGTAAAGGTCACCTTCTGTTCCTCGGTGCAAGCAATCACCGTGAAGATCTTCTCTATACTCTTAATCCATTAATCAGCTTGATTCGGGTTCAGAGCTCCCCTAAACGATGATGGGTTAGCTTTGTAGAATTCCCCAAACTGGGCATACTCGAGGCCTTCAACAGCATTGGGGCCACAGCCAGAATCGCCCTGGCGATCCATTCTCTCAAACATCATTTGCATGGCCCTACACATGACATAACTATCGCGTCATGGTTAAGAAGCATTGTTAGTCCAATCCTCAGGCTCCATTAGAACCGAACTGCTTTGATACCAAAATATAACACCCTAATAATTCAACCTAACACGCCTAGGATGTATTCAAGTTAATTATTAGTTATTACTCTTTTTTTCCAGTTCTTGTATTTACAGTTGAAAAATAATTTGTGAAAATATGGGTAAATTTTTTTCTTTTTAACTTAAAAACAAAACGTGAGCCTCAGATACAAAAATAAAAGTTATCGTCATCCTCCTCCTCATGCAAGTTAATAATAAAACATGTCATATACAAACACTAGGTCTAAGGATCATAATATCACATATATGGATAATCATCATGGAGTCATATAATATCCAAGTCATCACACCACATAGACAGACATAATAAATAGTATCATTCCCACCAATAATGGTTAGGGTAGTACAGTAATCCAGAATGAAATACATAAAAGTAAACAAAAAGCAAACTAACTAGAGACCTCTCCCACTCGTTAAGTCTACTAAGGCGCACCTAGATAAGAGAACCTCAATCAAAAGGGCCAAGAAACAAAAGGAGGCTATCCAACATATATGCTCATTGTAACGCCCTGATTTTCTGTTAGGGTGAAAATGACCAAAATGCCCCTGAGGTCATTTTCGGCCCGGAATTCGAGGAAAGCCGGTCCGGCAATACTCTAAGGGTAAACTCAATGTTGGAAGGGTATTAGATGACTTGTGTATCTTTCCGAGATCAAAAATCTCGTTTTTCGAGTTTTCGGGTCAAAATGACCAAAACGCCCCTGCGGTGTTTTACCCGTTTGCAAGAGCCGGATGAACCCGAAACTTATCCAGATGGTTTTAAAAGGCGTTTTTATGTAGATTGTAACTTTAGTTTTGGTCCTGGAGGTCCTGGGCGAAATTAGTACAAAATTACGGTTTTGCCCCTAGTTTCATGTTTTTACGCTTAATCGCGTGATTAAGCAAACCTAAGCAATATTCGGCTCTAATCGAAGGTTAATTAATTTGCATAATTAATTTTGAGTCAAAATAATTTATTAAAGTTGATTAGAACCTAAAAGTGCTTAGTTACAACTTAAAATCCTATTTTAAATTCAAGACTCCTAGTCATGGAATATTAAATAGTGTTTTCTCTTTCCAATTCCTTAAATCATGGAATTGTGTTACACATTGTTTATTCACAAATGAGTTTTTAATTCTTTAATGATGTATGAGCACTCCAAATCTTGTCATAAAATCCTTAAATCACATTCTTAATCACCTAACCTTAAGCTTAATTATTCCTAACCTTGTACCTAAACTAATACACACTTAAACCTATCATTAACACACAATTAGATGATCAAATCTCCCTCCTCCCATGCTGCCCAGTCTAGCCAAAGCCTTCCCTCTCTCCATATGCATCACATGTTCAATTTTTCAACACTCCAAGACCATACCTCAAGTCACATACACCATACCTTGTCATACTTTCAATCAAGCTTGATTTTCCAAATGAATAACTAATTGAAATAAACCATTTTTCCTCAATTATGTGTGGCTGAAAAACTTCTAGCCATGTCTTACTTCTAGAAGGATTATTTCTTGCAAAATTAAAAGAAAAGCTCACTCAAATCACCATACTTGAAGCCATACCTCTCATACTTTCAACCATGCTTGAATGACACCATGTAAGAGATATTTTTCTCTTCCTTCCTCCCTCTCATTGCTACGGCTTCTTCCCCCTTGGATGAGCCTTCATTGCTTCCTTTTCTATAAATAGGTGCCTTAGATGAACTTGTGTCACTTTTAGTCTTTTGGTAAGTTTCAAGTTTCTAAGCTTTCTTAAGTTTCCTTTCTTTTTCTCTCTAAGTTCCAAGAGAGTTCTTTCTTGTTCTTCATCTTCATCTTCATCCTCTCTTCATCCTATCATCATCTCTCAACCTTCAAACACCTCTTCAAAGCCTTGAATCATCTCCTAACCTCTCAAACACCTCACCTTAAACACAACCTCATCCAAACACATTTTTCTCTTCCTTCCTCCTCACAAGGCCGAAGCCATCTAGCCCCAAAGAGGAGCTCATCATCTTGTTTTCCTTTTCAAAAGTTCAAGCTCTTTGTCTCCACTTTAGGTAGGAGTGTTTTTCTAAACTTGTTTTTCTTGTAAAAGAGTTTTTCTCTATCTTTCTCTTGGATTTCTTTTGAAAATTTTCTTTGGTTCTTTTCTTCCTTCTCATTTCGGCCATGAGGCCATGTTTATGAGCATGATAGCTTGATGATGAGAGTTTCTAGATGATGACTTTGTGTTCATCTCAAAGAAACCTCTAGAGCTTGAGTTTTTCTTTTCCTTTAACTTTATCTATATGTACTTAGCTCACATGGTTTTTCAACTTAAGAAAATTAATATAAGGATTTCTAAAAGCCCAAGCCTTCCCTTGTCAACCTTAAAGTTAGCCGGCACATTCTAGAGATTTTTCTCTAGATAGGGGTTTTGGGTACCTAATAAAGAACTTGACTTAGTTTCATCCTCCTTTCCTTTTTCTATGAGGTTTCGGTTCTATTTCCTTTTCTTTGAGGTTTTGTTTTGTTTTAAAAGTTTATTTATTTTGAGCTTGATGATGATGTTCAAGAACCTCATAGTTCCTTTGAGAACTTAGTTCAAGAACTCTAAAGCTCTCTTTGTGATGAGATGTGTTGGGTTGTAATCTCTAACGTCTTGTAAAAGCTCTAGATGAGACTAAAATAAATATTGCATCCATGTTTACTTTTATGCTTTGCACATCATATTTATTTTCCTTGCTATCACTAAGTATCAAGATAATGAATGAACTTGCATTATCGTATTTATATTTCAAGCTATGCATTATTATGTTTATATTTCAAGTTCTCACTTAATATCAAGATAATAATGAGTTGCATCTCATGTTTATTTTATGCTATCACTTTACTTTCTAATGGAACCAAAAATAAGTGCATGAGCATGTTTATTTTTATGTCATCACTTAAATGAACCTAGAGCTCAAAGACTCGCCCATTGTTGTCCCAAGCAAAGGCTTGAAAATCTATGTTTTTGGTCTTCATGTTTTCGGCCTCAATGAGGTTTATTGTTTACAAGTATTGAAAACTATGTTTGATAATTTTTCTAAGCTCTTATGAGTTCAAGGAATGCATAGAACTAAGTTTTATGAATTTAGGACCTCTTGAGACAAAGTTGATTTAGTCGCTGCCCTCTTAAATATTTTTATGATTTTAGATGATAAAAATGTTTATAAATGAGTTTTGAAAGTTTGAGAAAGGTTCCAAGAGAAACTAGTATTTTATGTGCTTTAGAAATTGTGTTTGATGCCTTTAAATGGAGATGTTGTTTCGGTTCTGCCTAGCTATGTTTGGCCACTATATGAGCTGTGTTAATGATGATAATATGCTTATGTTTGAGTATAATTAATGTTAAAACTCATATGTGAAAGATAAGAGAAGTTAGTAACTAGAAAGGAATTAATTTGAGAGTTTTAGATCCCTTAATGTTTGAATTTTTTGGATTCTGTCCAGAAAGGTTTAGTAATGCTAAACATGGTTTTAAATTAGTTTAAATGTGTAGGAATGACTCATAAATGGTTTAGGACTTGATCTTGATGCCTTAGGGGCAAACCGGACTTAGAAAGGGTCATTGTTGTGACTCCTAGGTACCCGTAAAGTTAGGATTATGAATTTTGCATCTTTGAGGTTTAGAGATGTTATTGACCATAGTGTGAGGTGAGAAATACTTAGTTATAACCTTTTAAGTTCACAAGAGATTAGGTTTGATGATTTATAACTTAGAATGTGAGTTAAGGACCTTAAGGGTCAATGCATAAGACACTAAGAAAGTTGTTAATGCGATGATGTGTTATATGATGCAATGAAATGATGAGATGTGCTTGATGCATGAGAAAATGATTGATGAAAATGTTAAAGTTTATCATAGCATGAGATTTCATGAGAACATGTTGTGTGAATTAGCTTGTGGCAGTTTGAAGGAAATTCGGTTTAACAGCTGTTATGCTGCTGAATTTCCGTCAAACCTAAAAGGGTTAAAAGAAATATTTATGAGTACCATATGAGTTGAAAAACCCTGGGTGACACTGGTTCGGCCGAGCACCCCCAGGGGAGACAAATCCGTGAGGGTATGATTAGATGCAGCCCCCCAAAGAGGACAAATTGCTGTGGCTTAATGCCTGCAAAGAGTTTCAAAGAGGGTATATCCTAAGAGAGGTGATCCCTGCCCCCTACCTGTACTTGCGAGTCGGGATTATTATTATTTATGTTTCGCTTATTCAGATAATAAGCAAGAGCTAGTGACGACTAGCTGGGGTATGAGCTCATAACCTAGTTATTTTTAGGGTGGCTTATTATGCTAAAGTACCATGATTGATGTCACGAAGTTGAGGAATGATTCACTTAAGAATTATATGCCCTTATGCCACATGGTTTATGCTTATATGCTTTGATGTGTTGTATATGTGCTCAAGTATTGACATGCATCCATGATATAATATGCTGCATTCGTAATGTCAAGATGCATGCTAAAAGGAATGGACCTTGGATAATTAGTTTGGAAAACCCTAAATTGAATCTTATATGCATGATCATTGTTTTATAATTAAACCCAAGGTTCCTGAGGATGTGAACGATGTAACCCTAGGGTAGGAGACTCCTACTGAGATTCTTTAGCAAGAATTCTCACTCCTCTCTATTTCTTCTTTCGTCACATCTTTAGAGAGCGATGGCGACGTTCGTGGTCTTCATTGACACACCTACTTGGGAAGTTCTCTATGACCCGGACCACGGGTCATATCATTTTGAGGGTGCAGTGCACCGTGCGAGTCTTCATGTTCATTGGACACCCCTTTGGACATCCTATACAGAGCTACCGTTTCTCCCCGATGTCACCTTATGACGATGCGATGGTTTTTAAGTGCGCCCGGATGCAAGATGAGAGGATTCTGTGGACGTACACTGTGGTTCGATGCCTCGAGACTTCCAAGACTACGTGCCTCGATCCCTGAGTTCGGAGGATGACCCATCCGAGGACCCACCGATGCACATGTATGTGAGAGTTCTGCTCCTACACCCTAGTTCGTGCGAGACGTGAGCGAGGAGACTGTTACACAGCCGAGGCTGGCTAGGCGAGCCAAGAGGCGTCCCTATCGAGGAGCTCACGCTTAGTCTTCACGTGTTCCTACTCCTGCTGTCCTGCGTCCATGGATTGGTTACGCTCTACCATTTCTAGGATTCTAGTAGATGACGTCATAGGGGAGGCTTAGTGCACACACCACATGTAGAGAAGATAAACCTTCTTTTGTTTTTGAGGTTATTCACCATAGGTGCACTCGGGTAGTTATGGCTTATTCCTGCTTTCTTATTTTATGTTGTATTTCATTTCCGCTGTATTACAAGCTCTGCCCGTCTCCATGAGGGTATGACTATTTATGTACTCTAATTAAGTTATTAATGAAATGTTCCTTTGATTATCATGATTGTTGCTCCTTGGTTATATGCCTTACTTCATAATTTTAATGATTGACACACATGCTTTACATTTCGGTTGTTCGATTAGCTAAAGTTTGTGGCTCTCACTTTGCTTTATGTTTTCAAAAAAAAATTTACCCGTAATTTCCGCTAAGTATTTTATTAAAATGAGGAGAGTAAGAAGTAATAGCCTAATGTTTAACCTAATGTATTCTAGAGAGTTGGGTTAAAACTTAGGGTGTTACACTCATGGTGCTTCGATGAGGTCCATTGTCAACTCCCAGGGGTGTCCCTACTAATAGGGAGCGATGTAGCCAATGAAGCGGGCCAACTTATTGAGTGTGCTGAGGAGTATGCCAAGGTGAGCGTGTGCTCCTCGAGGAGAATGGGTAGCTCCTCAATGTACAGACTCAGCTATTGTTAGTGGTCCTCTAACGGTGGCCTCCCTGTCGCTATCTCCTCTTAGCTTTGTGAATGCTATTTTGTAGGCTTTGATGATGGTTTTGATGGTGACAATGAACAAGCAAATGACAACAAGAAGAGACGTAAAAATGACATAGCAATTCTTGAAGATGAACACTCAAGTGATCAACATTAAATGGTTAGAATTAGGATTTAGATCACTTTGTTAAAAGGTTTCTTTTGATAAGTTTAATTGGCCATCTTTCAAGTTAATCAAGTTTTAATTTAAGAAATAAGTTTGATTTTGAGAAAAACTTGATTTAGAATAATTCAATTGTTTTTTAGTGAAAAACTTAGTTTTGGTTTATGAAAATATAATTATGGTTACAAAGGAAATGATTGAATAATGTTTAAAATGTTTTAGAATGAACAAGAGTTTGAAAAAGTGTGTTAAAATTTATGTTTTGCATATTATGACACCAGTGTAATCGATTACAACACAGTGTAATCAATTACCAGGATGCAAAATGTATCAGTTTTCAAAAATTCAAACTATGTAATCGATTACATGACCATTGTAATCGATTACCAGAAGGTGACCGTTGCTTGTTTTCAAAAATTTGAACTATGTAATCGATTATTGGTCCTTGTAATCGATTACCAAACTCAGAAATGCACCAACAGGTGTGTTTTGAAGAAATACATCTCTTGGGAGTGATCCCCAACGGTCTACATAAGTTTTGCCTATAAATATCCATCTTTTAACACCCTTTAAAAGAATAGAAAACATACTTAAAAGATCATTTTGAACAATCATTCTCACTTTTCAATCTTTTGATCAATACTTGGCCAGATTGTCTTATTCTTGAGAAACCTTATAGAGCTTCAAGTTGTAACATCTACTCTATTCAGAGAGTGAATTGTTGTACAGTTTCCTTTTACTCAAGGTTGTGAACAAGAGTGGGGTATCCCTTGGATGAACAAGAGTGTGGTATCTTTTGGTTCTTGAGAGACTCAAACACAAGGGTGAGGAATCCCAAGGTGTTGGAGTGCTCTTTTGATTGTAAAGAAATTGAAGTTAGTGGAACTCTCAAGCGGGTTGTTTGAGAGAACTAGATGTAGGACACAAGACGTGACCGAACCAGTATAAACCAAGTTTGCAATCTCTTTTCCTTTATCTCTTTACTTTTATTGCAAGTTTAATCTTCGTTATCTCATCAACTATAGAATTTCAATTCCTAATCACTTGCATTTTCATTTTTACAATCAAGTCTTTACAACACTTCTCTACATTTTGTTGGATAAAGTTTTAGAGTGGGATAAACTTTAAAAAGTAAGAGAACTCAATTCACCCCCCCTCTTGAGTTCATTGAGGCCGCTTGAATAACAAGTGGTACCAGAGCTAGATTCTTGTATAAGGCTTAAAAGCTTCAAGAATAGTTATGGCCTCATCAAACTCTTTCTTTCCCGAAGGAAACTCTATAAATAGGCCTTCTATTTTGAATAGTGATGGTTACCATTATTGGAAAACTCGCATGCAAATTTTTATAGAAGCTATAGATTTAGATATATGGGATGCAATAGAAAATGGTCCTTTCATTCCTACAAACATTGCAGGAGATAAGAAAGTTGAAAAACTCAGAAATGAGTGGAGTGATGAGGATAAAAGAAAAGTTCAATATAACTTGAAAGCCAAGAACATAATCACTTCGGCTTTAGGAATTGATGAGTACTTTAGAGTGTCAAATTGTAAAAATGCAAAAGAAATATGGGACACCTTACAAGTTACTCATGAAGGTACTAGTGATGTCAAGAGATCTAGAATAAACACTCTCACACACGAGTATGAACTCTTTAGAATGAATCAAAATGAAAGCATTCAAGACATGCAAAAGAGATTTACTCATATTGTTAATCATCTCGCCTCTTTGGGAAAGACATTTCCAAATGAGGATCTTATTAACAAACTGTTGAGATGTTTAAGTAGGCAATGGCAACCGAAAGTGATGGCTATTGCAGAATCAAAGGATTTGGCTACTATGTTTCTTGCCACTCTCTTTGGAAAACTTCAAGAACATGAGTTGGAACTTACGAGACTCAATCAACATGAAGAGAATGACAAAAAGAAGAAAGGAATTGCACTCAAAGCTTCATCTTCCGCATATGAAGAAAGCGATGATGATGACTTTGATGAACAAGAAGGTATAGATGAAAATGATGAAAGTCTTAGTTTATTTGTGAAAAAGTTTGGCAGGTTTTCTAAAGAAGAATGGAAATCAAAGAAAACCAAATTTCAACCCTAAGAAAAATTTCAAGAAGGGTGAAGAATCCTCTCAAATCCCAAGATGCTATGAATGTGATCAACCGGGACACATGAAAATGGAATGTCCTATCTACAAAAAGAAAATGGAGAAACTTAGGAAGAGATCTTTCAAAGAAAAGAAAGGAAAGAAAGCATACATAACATGGGAGGAAAATGATATGAATTCATCAAGTGATTCTGAAAATGAAGTTGCAAATCTAAGTCTTATGGCTAGAGATTGTGAAAGCGATGAAGAGGAACATTTGAAGCAAAGTTGGTACATTGATAGTGGATGTTCTAAGCACATAACGGGAGATGTTTCAAAGTTTGCACACATTATTCCCAAGAATAGTGGACATATAACATATGGAGATAACAACAAAGGAAAAATTCTTGGAGTTGGTAAAGTTGGAAAAGATCCCTCAACCTCCATAGAAAATGTTTTACTTGTTGATGGTCTCAAACATAGTCTATTGAGTGTTAGTCAATTATGTGATAAAGGATATTGGGTACTTTTTGACTCACTTCATTGCTTTATTGAAAACAAAAAGGATAGACAAGTAAAGTTCATAGGACATAGAATAAATAATGTGTACATGATAAATCTAGAAAATATTCCTTCAAACCATGCACAATGTCTTATGAGTAAAGAGGATGATTCATGGCTATGGCATAGAAGAATTGTACACATTCACATGGATCATTTAAATAAATTAGTTTCCAAAGATCTAGTAATTGGTCTACCAAAACTCAAATTTGAAAAAGATAAACTTTGTGATGCATGTCAAAAGGGAAAACAAGTAAGGGTCTCTTTTAAATCTAAAAACATTATCTCAACAACTAGACCTTTACAACTTTTGCACATGGATCTTTTTGGTCCATCGAGAACTATGAGTTTTGGAGGAAATTACTATGCTCTAGTGATTGTGGATGATTATTCTAGATATACATGGACTTTGTTTCTTGCGTATAAAAGTGATGCATTTCATGCATTTAGAAAACTTGCAAAAGTTATTCAAAATGAGAAAAATCTTAACATTGCATCCATTAGAAGTGATCATGGTGGAGAATTTGAAAATGCTTCCTTTGAAAATTTTGTGATGACCATGGAATTAAGCATAATTTTTCTGCCCCAAGAACTCCACAACAAAATGGAGTTGTTGAAAGGAAAAATCGATCTTTAGAAGAAATGGTAAGAAATATGCTCAATGACTCAAATCTCCCTAAATATTTCTGGGCGGATGCAGTAAATACTACTTGTTATGTTATGAATAGAGCCTTAATAAGGCCTATTTTAAAGAAAACCCCCTATGAAATATACAAAGGGAGAAAACCTAATATCTCTCACCTTTATATCTTTGGATGTAAATATTTTGTTTTAAACAATGGAAAGGATAACTTGGGCAAATTTGATGCTAAATCTGATGAAGGAATATTTCTTGGTTATTCTTTACATAGTAAGGCTTTTAGAATTTATAACAAAAGAACTATGACCATAGAAGAGTTTATTCATGTTACTTTTGATGAAACTAACCCCCTTAAGCCGACAAAGGAAATTATTGATGATCTTGTAGATGTCTTGGAAAACACTCACATTCATGGAAAAGAGTTAGAGACCAAGGAAGAGGAAATTAAGAAGGAAAATCATCTTCAAGAGGAACCAAGCACAAGTGATCTTCCAAAGGAGTGGAGAACTTCAAAGAATCATCCACTTGACAACATCATAGGTGACATATCAAAAGGAGTAACAACTCGAAACTCTCTTACAGATGCATGTAATCATATGGCATTTGTTTCTCAAATTGAACCTAAGAACATTAATGAAGCCATTATTGATGAACATTGGATCATTGCTATGCAAGATGAATTAAATCAATTTGAAAGAAACCAAGTTTGGGAATTAGTTCCTAAACCTAATGATCATCAAATAATAGGCACTAAATGGGTCCTTAGGAACAAATTAGATGAGAATGGTATCATAGTGAGAAATAAAGCAAGATTAGTGGCTAAAGGATATAACCAAGAAGAAGGAATAGATTATGAAGAAACATATGCTGCTATAGCAAGATTAGAAGCAATTAGAATGTTACTTGCTTTTGCATCTATCATGGATTTAAACTTTATCAAATGGATGTTAAAAGTGCTTTTCTAAATGGTCTCATTCAAGAAGAAGTGTATGTTGACCAACCTCCTGGTTTTGAAAGCTTTGATTTACCCAACCATGTTTTTAAATTGAAAAAGGCTTTATATGGTTTAAAGCAAGCCCCTAGGGCTTGGTATGAAAGGTTGAGTAAATTTCTTTTATAAAAAGGTTTTTCAAGAGGAAAAGTTGACATTACTCTCTTTATTAAAAGAAAGGAGCATGACATTTTCTTGGTACAAATATATGTGGATGATATTATTTTTGGTGCCACTAATAAGTCTTTGTGCAAGGATTTTTCTAAAATCATGCAAAGTGAATTCAAGATGCCTATGATGGGAGAATTAAATTTCTTTCTTGGACTCCAAATCAAGCAAACCAAGGATGGCATATTTATCAATCAATCAAAATATTGCAAGGAGTTTCTCAAAAGATTTGGAATGGACAATGCAAAGGAGATTGCTACTCCTATGAGCACTGCTTGTTACTTGGACAAGGATGAAGGAGGCAAGTCAGTAGATATCAAAAAATTTAGAGGTATGATCGAATCCCTCCTTTATTTATCTGCAAGTAGATCTGATATAATGTTTAGTGTTTGTCTATGTGCGAGATATCAGGCTAATCCTAAAGAATCACATCTCAGTGCTGTTCAAAGAATTATGAGATATTTAATTGGCACTATGAATATAGGATTATGGTACCCTAAAGGGAACTCATGCAATTTAATTGGATATTCAGATTCTGATTTTGCCGAGTGCAAATCTGATAGAAAAAGTACTAGTGGAACATGTCACTTAATTGGATCTGCATTAGTTTCTTGGAACAGTAAGAAACAAAACAGTGTGGCACTATCCATAGCCGAAGCAGAATATATTGCTGCTGGAAGTTGTTGTGCTCAAATCCTTTAGATGAAACAACAACTTTCAGATTATGGTTTAGTACTTAACCATATTCCTATAAAATGTGATACTACAAGTGCAATCAACTTGTCTAAGAATCCTATTTTGCACTCTAGAACTAAGCATATTGAAATAAGACATCATTTCTTAAGAGATCATGTGCAAAAAGGAGATTGTGTTATAGAATTTGTGGAAACAAATAAGCAACTAGCAGATATATTCACAAAACCCTTATCTAAAGAAAATTTCTTTTATATAAGAAGGGAACTAGGAATTATTGACTTTTCAAGCATTTAAATTAATCTTTGTTCCTAGTATTTATATGATTGTCTATTTATTTGTTTGTATTATATGTTTTTAATTCTTTGATTAAATGTAAGCTTTCATTGTTTTATTACATAATAGCATGCATTGAATTTTTACTTGTGGTTTATATAATCTTATTTGCATCTTTAAGTTTGTCAATTTGATTTGGTGATGTGTTTACTTTATATGATATATATATATATAGTCATCACATTGTTATCTGACATTATTTGCTAAATAATAACTTTGTTTCAAAAATATAAGCTTATATTATTTTAATTATTTTTATACAATATTGCACTTAAAATTTTAAATTGATTTTACTTATGTCATATTTCTATGATGTTTGAATATTATTATTAGTTAAAAAAAAAAATTGGTGTAATCGATTACAGTGGTTAAGTAATCGATTACCAGTGTGCATTAGTATCACTGAGAACAAATTCTGGGCGCATGTAATCGATTACATATTTACGTAATCGATTACCAGTGGTCTTTGTATGTGAACAGCCCCCCTCTTTCCTCTATTTTTTTGTTGAACTCTCTCTCTTTCCTCCATGCGCGCCTCTTTCTCTCTCTAACTTCTCTTTTCCATATCTCTCTCATTTCTCATGCAAATCACTCCAAACAACTTGCAAATTACTCATCTTCTCTCCCTCTACAAAACCCACCGATTATTTTTCACTAAAATCACACAATGGCAGAATCTTCATGAGCAGGCTCGAAGAGAAAGAACACCGCCCCTGCCTCGCGCCGTTCCGCCCCCAGCCGTTGTCGCCCAGCCTCCGCCGCCACCAACCCCATTCCAGCCGTGGCCCAAAACCCCTCTTTCTCGTCTTCAAGGATTTCAACATTCTTCTCAAATGTGACTCAACAAGAAAGGATTTTTCAATCCTTCCAATCTAGAGATATTATAGATCCTAAATATTTGGATGAAAGATTCTTTGAGCTTGAAGATTTTGACTGTTACCAAGTTTTTACTTTTGATTTATGGAGTTTATAACTATCAAAAAGCGTCATTTTCCAGATTTAGTTCGTTTGTTCTATTGCAATTTGGAAATTCGTGATGGGTGCATTTACTCTGAGGTCAAGAAAGTTCCAATTGTTATTGATCAGGGTCTATTTTATAATATAACAAAATTGAGCTCTGATGGTGAACAGTTTGAGGGTCGCATTGTTGATGATTGGAAGGAGGATTACTCCAATCATGATGCCCATAGAATGATTTGTAATGAAGGGGCTGATATCTCTGGTCGTTTACTTGCTGGTTCTCTTAACTTTAACTGTTGCATCATGCACTATATTATTGCTCGAATTCTACATCCTAGGCACACAAATCTTGCGCAATTAACTGAGGAAGATATTATTCTGATATGGGCTCTATTGACTGGTCACCAAATTGATTGGGCACACCTTGTACGATATCGGATGCAAAAGGCCCTTAGGGCAAACGCACCACTTCCGTATGCTCACCTGATCACCATGTTCTTAGAGTATTTTGATGTCCCATTAGATGATGAGCACTTCGTTACTGTTCAGCGTTCCTATGCTATTGGTGCTGGTGCCATCTCTTCATTTGGATATGTGAAGACTCTTGATAACCAATGGGTTCGAAAAAGGGACATTCAGCATGACGATCAAGCCGAGCGCACTCCTTCTCTCCGCGTACTGTAGTTTCAGACACTTCATCTTCATCCATGTCTAAACTTCTCTCTGAATTGCGTGGTCTTCGTGTCTATGTTGGAGAGCGGTTTGATGTGCTTGATTCTCGCATGGCTTGTATCGAGGGTGATTTGCGCTCCATCCATCGTCAGCTTGACATTCCGGATGACTCTGCTGCTGCTGATGCACCATGACTTTAGTTCTTTGTTGTTTCCAGTCTTTGTCATCTTTTATCTTGGACTTTAGTTTGCTTTATCATTCTGACTTTAGTTTATGCTTATCTCATGACTTATGCCTTATAGGTGGCCTTATAGTTTGACTTCCGTATTTCTATATATTTATATCCTGGTTTATATCTGTGTGGTTTTGATGCTTCCTATCGTTGTTGGTTTTGCTATGTGATGAGCTATATGCTTTTGTGGTTTTGTGTCTATCTCTTTTTGATCATGCCTAAGGGGGAGAGATGCTGTGGTGAGGATATGAATATAAGCAATGATTAAGGGGGAGCATATAGTTTCTATTTTGTTATTTGTCTCTGAGTAATCTATGTATATACTTAGGGGGAGTGAACAATGCATGTCATATGTCATATCCATTATTGCTTCTCACCTAAGATGCTTGTCATCATCAAAAAGGGGGAGAATGTGAATGCTATTTTGTAGGCTTTGATGATGGTTTTGATTATGACAATGAACAAGCAAATGACAACAAGAAGAGACGCAAAAATGACATAGCAATTCTTGAAGATGAACACTCAAGTGATCAAGGTTAAATGGTTAGAATTGGGATTTAGATCACTTTGTTAAAAGGTTTCTTTTGATAAGTTTAATTGGCTATCTTTCAAGTTAATCAAGTTTTAATTTAAGAAATAAGTTTGATTTTGAGAAAAACTTGATTTAGAATAATTCAATTATTTTTTAATGAAAAACTTAGTTTTGGTTTATGAAAATATAATTATGGTTACAAAGGAAATGATTGAATAATGTTTAAAATGTTTAAGAATGAACAAGAGTTTGAAAAAGTGTGTTAAAATTTATGTTTTGCATATTATGAAACCAGTGTCGATTACCAGGATGCAAAATGTATCAGTTTTCAAAAATTCAAACTATGTAATCGATTACATGACCATTGTAATCGATTACCAGAAGGTGACCGTTGCTTGTTTTCAAAAATTTGAACTATGTAATCGATTATTGGTCCTTGTAATCGATTACCAGACTCAGAAATGCACCAACAGGTGTGTTTTGAAGAGATACATCTCTTGGGAGTGATCCCCAATAGTCTACATAAGTTTTGCCTATAAATATCCATCTTTTAACACTCTTTAAAAGAATAGAAAACATACTTAAAAGATCATTTTGAACAATCATTCTCACTTTTCAATCTTTTGATCAATACTTGGCCGGATTGTCTTATTCTTGAGAAACCTTATAGAACTTCAAGTTGTAACATCTACTCTATTCAGAGAGTGAATTGTTGTACACTTTTCTTTTACTCAAGGTTGTGAACAAGGGTGGGGTATCCCTTGGATGAACAAGAGTGTGGTATCTCTTGGTTCTTGAGAGACTCAAACACAAAGGTGAGGAATCCCAAGGTGTTGGAGTGCTCTTTTGATTGTAAAGAAATTGAAGTTAGTGGAACTCTCAAGCGGATTGTTTGAGAGAACTGGATGTAGGACACAAGACGTGACTGAACCAGTATAAACCAAGTTTGCAATCTCTTTACCTTTATCTCTTTACTTTTATTGCAAGTTTAATCTTCGTTATCTTCATCAACTATAGAATTCAATTCCTAATCACTTGCATTTTCATTTTACAATCAAGTCTTTACAACACTTCTCTACATTTTGTTGGACAAAGTTTTAGAGTGGGATAAACTTTAAAAAGTAAGAGAACTCAATTCACCCCCCTCTTGAGTTCATTGAGGCCGCTTGAATAACAAGCTCCATAGGAAAGGCTGGGGCAGAACCTCCCGAGGAGTGCTGGGATGGTGACTCCTTAGAGAGGTCCATCATGGGCTCTGTCGAGTGGGGGGGAGAATGGGAACATACTTGGGATAGTCTCGAACAGCTGAGGTGGTAGTGCAAGTGCGTCGCATCTTCTCTCCTCGTGGGTAAGCATACTCAAAAATCATATAGTTGGCAAACGGAGTGGTGGGAGAAAATCGGAAGCTAGTGATAGGCTATACAAACGAGCACTCCATGAATACAAAAAGACGAACTGAACATCGACCCACAAAATCACAAACGTCACCATTTGCCTCTGAAAATGAGATGGAAGAAAGAAAGAAAGAGGGGATGAGAAACTTAAACAAGAATCTTAGTAGGGTACTCTCCTTCTAATTCATGTCATCATCTACGTCGTTAGGAACTTTGGGTTTCGTTATGAAAATGGTAAACATACATATCATGTTCATTTATTAAGTTATAAAATATCATTATCCAAGGTTCATTTCTTTTAATCATGAATATTAATGTCATGAATGCATCATACTAAATCATAAACGCATGTCAATGGCATATGCAATATAGTACGAAAGTAATACCAAATGAATATAGCAGGAAGTACTTAATCAATTCACATGAAATCTTTCTCTTTTGTTTTCTTAAGTGACTTAAATTCATTATTTTTTCCTCTATGGGGCCACCCTAATATCTCCTCTTTTTGAGAGTTCTAGGTTATGAGCTCATACCAAAAGTAGTCATCACTAGTCTACACTTATCCTATGATAAGCAGTTTCTCGACTCCAAGAGTACGGGATACGGGGCATAGGAACATCTTTCATAACCATTAATTCTTGGAGTCCAAAGGGTTCTTTTTTTATCACCTATCTTAACCATTAATTCCTAGAGTCTAGAGGATCATTTTCATGTGTTTTATGTCACCTTTAATATTCATGTGCTAATTAAAGACACTTGCATGCACACTCAACTTCAAATATCATAAAAATTTATCACATAACAATTCATTCTCATAAATTCCACAAATTTTCTTAAGTTCACAAATTTGGCGGAAATCCGACAGCATAACGGCTAGGAACGGAGTTTCCCAAATTTGCTACATGTCAACAAACCCATCAAACATGCATCTCAATATCTCAATCATGATCGTAGCATGTCACAATTTATCATATAATCATGTCTCATTTTCATATATCCATAAGCACACATCACCATCATTTTGCTAAAAGGTAAACATACTCCTACCCAGTATGCTGGAATCAAGGACCAGACTCAGTTAATGCACATGCTATGCTCATTAATACACATACATATACATAGAATGTAATATCCTAATATTTAACTCAACACACCTAGGACGTATGACAGTTAATTATTAGTTATTACTCTTTTGTTTCATCTTTCAGTTAAAATACTTAGCGAAAAATAGGGTAAATTTTTTTTGAAACATAAAACAAAACATAAGCCATGCGCGCTAACATAAATCGAGCATTTAAACACAATTAGTGTAAACAAAATAAGCAAGTCATACACATATCTAGCATCACACCTTTCTTTAAACATGAAACACAACTTCATTATATAACATAGTTAAAATACAACAGGAACGAAGTCACACCCTTATATAATGGGCTTAACTTTCAATACATGGAATAAAAGAAAGAAAGTATAGGAAAACAGTAAAATGCATGGAAAACAGGAAAAAACATGAAATATCTAGGACGTATGGCAGTTAATTATTAGTTATTACTCTTTTGTTTCATCTTTCAGTCAAAATACTTTGCGGAAAATAGGGTAAATTTTTTTGAAACATAAAACTAAACGTGAGCTGCGCACGCTAGCATAAATCGAGCATTTAAACACAATTAGCATAAATAGAATAAGTCATACACAAATCTAGCATCACACCTTTCTTTAAACATGAAACACAACTTCATTATATAACATAGTTAAAATACAACAGGAACAAAGTCACACCCTTATATAATGGGTTGAGCTTTCAATACATGGAATAAAAGAAAGAAAGTACATGAAAGCAGTAAAATGCATGGAAAGCAGGAAAATACATAAAACATCGTAATCACAACTAGCTACATCTCCCTCACACTAGCCCCACGAGTGCTAAATTAAAGATACCCTAGCAAAAGATACTACATGAAAAAGGATCCTCGTGACAACTCAGGCACTCGAACAGGTCCTCCGTTGGAATCTACTGGTGGTGCTGTTCCTCCAGCAATGGGGGTATGTACCTAATGAACTGCGCGAGCTCCTCGGTTGTGTGTAGGCGGAACAGGGGATGGACATGGCCTCCATGGGGTGGACGTATCTCCGGAAAATGAGCTAGGTGGGGCTGGGTCACTGTGTCCTCACTGCCTCTAACAACATCCATGGGTACCGTCGAGGCAAAACCTTCTGAGTAGATGTGAGTAGGGGAGTCCTTGGACGGATCGGTCTTCGATCGCCTTGAGTGGGGAACATACTCGAGGTAGTCGCGTATGGCCGAGGCAAGCGGCCGAGCACGACGAGTCTGCTCATCACGGGGCAGGTGCGCTCAAAGATTAGATCATCGCCATAGGGAGAAGTGGGAGTGAATCTGAAGCTGGACACTGGGCATACAAAAGGACGTCCCATGTACGCAAAAATATGCACGGCGCATCAACCCTTGAAGTGGTAGGAATGGTGGTCCGGGTCGTAATGCACCTCCCAAACTGGTGTATCAACAAAAATCATGAACGACGCCATCGGCCTCTAAAGACATAACGGAAAGAAAGAGAAAGAGGGAGTGAGAATCGTTACTAAAGAATCTCAGTAAGGTAACCTCCTATCTAAGTGACATCATCAACATCCTCAGGAACCTTGGGTTTATTGTAAAAAGGTGATCATGCATAAAGTTCATTATTAGGTTTTAAACATAATTATCAAAGGTACGTTCATTTTAGAATGAATCTTAATGTTGTGTATGCAACATAGCCAAACGTGAATGCATGATAATACATTATGCAAGTAATCAATAGAACGCAACATCAAGAAACATCAACATATAAGTGGCATAAAGTGGCATATAAGTTCTCATGTGAAAATTTTTCTTTTTACTTAACTGTGTGACATTAAAACATCATACTTTGCATCATGGGGCCACCGTAAAACATCTCTAGGTTATGAGCTCATACCTAACTAGTCGTCACTAGTTCTTAATTATCCTATGATAAGCGTAAACATAATAATCTCGACTTCTAGAGTACAGGCTAGGGGGCATAAGGATCACCTATCATAACCTTTAATTCAAGGAGTTCATAGGATTATTTCCTTCTTTGAAATGCTCTACTGGCATTTAGTGCACAGCGAATTGTCCGCTTTGGCAAGCTCAATGTCAATACCCTTACGAATTTGCCTTCTCCCCATCGGAGCGAGAGAAATGCGTCTCAGTACTATGTCACATTTAAAATCTCATGAAGTTTCAAAAACTTTATTAAGTCTTCAAATTTGATGGAAATTCGGCAGCATATCGGCTGTACACCGAATTTCCTCAAATTTACTTTATTTCACATAAACTTATACAGCATGTACTTTCTCATTTAATTCCATAATCAGAGTCAATCACTAAAGTCATATAAATATATCCATCATAGCACATGTATCAACACACCATAGCTTGAATTAATAAAATCACTAAGTCATTTATTCTATGGCTTCACACACCTTTAAACCTTACGGGTCTTAAGCTTATAATCTGATTAATCTAATATCCGTTTTTAACCTTTTGTACACCTATAGGCTCTCAACTAACAATTCTCACTAATTCTTATGCTTAGGAACAAAACCAAACATCATTAGGTAGTTTGATTTTATAACATTATGGGGTTCTAGAAACTATGTCTTTGACCCTTTTTAGGTTTTGTCTTTGCCTAAGGTGCTATAGTCAAATCCTAAACCAATTATGATGGATTCCTACACATATATCCTAATTATTAACCATTTTTACCATGTCTAATCATGCTGTAATAGAATCTAAAATTTTAGTTCCTAAGGGTTCTAAAACTTACATTTTACATCCGTTTTACTTACTAGTTGTTCCTAACACTTGCCAAATAATTTTTGCTTTACTCAAACATAATTTTTACACATTCTAACTCACTAAAACAGCATCATATAGAGGCCATAAATCCAGGGCAGTGGCCGAAACATATAAATCACTTAATCTCATAAAATCACATTTCAAGTGCATATAAGTTACTAGTTTTCTCTTGGAATCAATTTAGAACCTCAAAACTCTTTTAGAAACTAATTTATTTCATTAAAGTAATAAAAATATAGGTAAGGGTACTAGCTATTTTAATTTGTTCATGGTTGAGATTTAAAACATAAAAATATATTCATAACATTCTTTAAGTTCATCTATGCTTAAGAAAATCACAAGACATAGGTTATTGACACTTGTGACTAGATGAAACTTATACTAAGTCCATCACCATCACATGGCCAAAAATAGCATTCATAAAATGCTTCCATTTTCCAAACTTTATTTGAGATAAAAGGGCAGGTCTTTGAGCTCTAGGATCTTTAGGTGATGACATAAACTTAAACATGCTATGCACTTTGTTTTACTCTTTATTATAAAACAAAGTGAGAGCATAAAAATAAATATGAGATACAAGCTTATTATTATCTTTAAAATTTAAGTGATGACTTGAAATATAAACATGAGAATGCAAGTTCATTTCTTTATTCTTGAGGTTTTAGTGATGACATGAAAATAAACATGAGTGCAAGTTCATTTTAGCTTAACTAGAGCTCATGCAAGACTTTAAAAGGAACAATAATAACCTCAACCCAACATTTATCTAGCAAAACAAAGTGAACTTTAGAGTTCTTTGTACCAAGGCTTCAAAGAAACCTCATGGTTTAAACATCATCATCAAGCTCAAGGAAATGGACTAAGAAACCAAAATAGATAACAACATTCCTTGAGACAAAGTATAAAGAGAATCACACCATATTTTTTTATTTTATGCCCAAGAGCTCCTATCTAGAGTGAACTCTAGAATGTGCCGACCAATTTTAAGGTCGACAAGGGTAAGCTTTGGGCTCTTTGAAAACCATGTGATATATTTTCTTTAAGAATCAAAGTCATAATCAAGGAATAAAGGGAAAAAGGAAACCGAAACCTTGAAGAAGAAGAAAAAAAGGAAGGAAAATTGAAACCATTACAAGGAAAAAAGGAAAGGAAAGAAAAGGAAAAAACCAAAATGCTTCAAGATCAAAAACAAGTTTCAAGCTTTAGAGGTTTCTCAAATGATAATCACTAGATCATTATTTTGAAACCTCATCATCAAGCTAAAGATTTCAAACAAGCCTCATAGCAAAAATCAAAATAGAGGAAAAAAAGTTTGATCCAAGAGAAACTAGAACTCTTCATACAAAAACATGAATATATAAGAAAAAGATTTTGAAAACAAACCCTACCAAGTAGTATTTTTCTTAGGAAGAAAAAAGGAGCTTGCTCTTGAAAAGGAAATGAGAAGAAAACTCCTTTCCAAGTGATGATGATGATTCGGCCAAGTGAAGGAAAAACGAAAGAAAGGTGTTTTGTATGAGCTTTGTGTTTAGGGATGGAAGCTTTGGTGTGTAGATGATGATCTATGGTGGTGGTGTGGTGGCTTGAGGTTGCAAGAGGATGACTTTATGAGGAAGATGAAAAAGATGAGAGAAAAAGAGCTCAAGAGTTCTTTGAGAGAAAAAGAAGAAAATAAGATGAACTTTCAAGACAGCAACTATCAATTGTGTAAAATGGAACCAAGTTCTCTTGAGATTGGAATTTATAGAAAAATGAAATGTGAAGGAGTGAATTGGAAGGGCTGGCCGTAGCTTCATGCAGCCATCGGGAGGAAAAATATCTCTTTAATTGGTCATTCAAAGGTAAGGTATGGTCTCAAGCATGGTCCAAGTGTAACACCCTCTTAACTACCATGTATTATTCGAGCATACAATTTCTTAGGAAGTTCTTACTTTTGCCTCCCTCTTCACTTCACATAAGCCTTGTTTTTATTTTCCCCATATGTTAAATCATGCATCATTAAACCTCATATATTCTCCTTTGTCATATAAATGCATCATATACTTTTATTTTCAAAAGGCATGCTCGCATCACACATAGGCATTCACTTACAAGAAATTCTTATTTTTGCCCCATAAATCAATCTTTAAATTGTCTAGCATGCATACATACTCATCATACTCAAATCAAGAATCATTATATCTCCATATTAATACTTGAGTTCATTTCAGCACAATTACAACATGTTGGCAGAATTCATGCTTAAAGAGAAAAATTTATTATACATCTCAAACATCCAAGACAGCTCAATCTGTGCATAAGACCCTGTAAAAATTTCATAGCAAGAAGAGTTCTTTAACTCTGTCAACAAATTCTACAAATTTGGTGGTCATAGACCACTTAACCTCAGCTCAATACCATAATTCACTAATTTTTAACCTTATCAAATGAACTCATAAATTCATACAAAAATTTAGGGTTAAGCTCAAGATGTTCTCAACATCTTGTAAAAATTTTAGCTCAAAATTATATCATTTACTAGGGTAACAAAATTAGACAATTTTCTAGATTCAAATTCAACATTTCAGGTAGCATAGTTACAACTTCAGTTCTTGAATTTTTTAAATAATTAGGAGTCAAAAAAAGAACTCAAGAAAATTATTGGAACTAGCCTAGGATGTTAGCTTCAACATATAATTTTTATAGCTCATGAAAATATCCATAATTCCCTCAGAAAATTCGTGAACAATCACTGCCAGTAGGAAAACTGAAAATCCAGCAGCCTAGCCAAAACTTCTTTTGACAAAAATCATTTTTTAACCTCATCCAAACACTCCACCAAAATTAACACATCAATATCAACATATTATCATCAAATATAATGAAACATTTTGGAATAAAACACATCAAAATTCTCAGAAAAATTTTGAAAGAGAAAGGCCAAAGAAAACCCTACTGTTGGAAGCTAATGTCTCTTTGTCTCTTGTATACTCCAAGATAGATGTACTCTATCCCAAAGCTCTTGAAGCCCACTCAAATCCTCCTCTAAACAGAGATGAACGATGTAATAAGCTGAGGTTTTTGGAGAATCTAATCGGTTATATTTGTAGAGTTTGAAGTGTAGAACAAGTTTACTTAAGGAGGTTTTTGATTTTGGTAAGGTTTGGTCTAGGATTTTTTAGGTTGAAATCAAGTTTTTAGAGGAAGAAAATGGAGTTTCTATGCTACCTCCTTTGTTAGCCGAGGATGATGATGAAAATTATAGGGTTATATGGTTTATAATTATCTAATAAGGTGAATTCTAATTGGTTGGCTCATAAAGTATCATTTTTTTCATTAAAAGAATTTCATATCAATGGCTAGGATTTGATCTTTCATTCCAAGATGAAATCCTAGCCATTCATTGGTATTCAAATGGATAAACTTCATTATTAGTAGATATTAACTGGTTTTCGGTGTTAAAAATCGCACACCGAAATTTCATCAAACGGGTGAAATAGTGTACTCGGGTAATCAACTATTGCCCAAAAATTAATTCTAAGCATAAATTTTTATTCCTACCCATTTCTAACCTTAATCCTATAATTTCTCAATTTTGGACATCTTCGGGGCCTAGTTCTAGGGTTTAGGTTGTCCCGGCGGGCCTACGGGGCCCGTAAAACACTATTCACTTTTTTTTTTTTTTACATTCATTACATTGTTCTCATCATTTTTGTATACATCAGAATTTTGATATTCTTATTACTAAAGCCTCAATTATTTTCTGAATAAAAAAATGTTAGGATGTTATATTACTCCCCACCTAAAAAGGAAATTTTGTCCTCAAAATTTCATACCTGGAAATAATTTTGGATGATCTTTCTTCATACTTCATCTAGTTCCCATGTATACTCTTCATTTCCAGGTGCACCCGAAGCCACTTTTACAAGTTGCACAGATTTATTTCTAAGTTGCCTGACTTCTCTATCAACGATCTGAATAGGAGGGGCTTGAAACGTCAAGTCATCCCTTAACTGTAAAGACTCGGGCTCAATAATATGGTTTGGATCTGGGTGGTACATTCGGAGTTGAGATACATGGAAGACATTATGCAGGTTGGATAAATGTGGGGATAAGGCTATCTAGTAAGCAGCTTACCCAATTCGTCGAAGAATTTGAAAAGGACCTATAAACCTAGGTGACAACTTTTTAACTCTAAGGGCCCTACGTACTCCAGTAGTGGGCGTGACCTTTAGAATACATGTTCTCCCTCTTGAAATTCTAAAGGTTTCCTTCAAGTATTAGCATAGCTCTTTTGATGACTTTGTGCAGTGAGAATCTTACTCCTGATCTTCTGGATCTGCTCCGTTGTTTGATTAACAAGATCGGGTCCCAACAGTTTTGCTTCTTCGGAATCATACCAACACAATGGGGTTTGACATTTTCTTCCATATAGAGCTTCATATGGGGCCATGCCAATACTAGCGTGATGACTGTTATTATAAGCAAACTCAACCAGCGGAAGCAACTTGTCCTAACTTCCCTTCTGCTTAATCACGCATGCCCTTAGCATATCTTCCAGGGTTTGTATAGTTTGTTATGTTTGCCCGTCAATTTGGGGGTGATAGGCAGTGCTCAAGCAAAGTTTGGTACCAAAGGCTTTTTGGAACGCTCCCCAAAATCTCAAAGTAAACCTTGGGTCTCTATCAAAAACTATCGAGGAAGGAACAGCCTGTAGTCTTACTATTTCTTGGATGTACAAGAAAGCTAACTTATCCAAAGGAAAATTAGCCTTAATGGGTAAGAAATGAGCAGACTTGATCAATCTATCTACTATAACCCATATAGCATCATGACCTGACGATGTCCTTGGAAAACCCATTACAAAGTCCATAGAAATACTTTCCCACTTCCATTCCGGGATTTCTAAGGGTTGCAGGGTCCCAGCTAGTTTTTGATGTTCTATTTTGACTTTTTGGTAAGTTAAACACTTCCTGACATACTCTTCTATGTCTCTTTTCATTCCTGACCACCAGAACATTTTCTTAAGATCTGCATACATTTTACTAGCACCTGGGTGTATAGTAAGTTCACCCTTATGAGCTTCCTCTAAGATCTTCTTTCTAAGATCACTACTTGTAGGTACGCACACCCTATCCTTGTATCTCCATATACCATGTTGGTCTTGAGTGAATCCTGGCAACTTCTTTACATGAATTGATCTTAATATCTCTTGAAACTTTGGGTTCTAGCATTGTGCAGCCAAAATTTGTCCTTTGAACTCACTTGTTACTTTTATTTGGCCTAACGCAACACCTTGAGAGGTCATAGACACGTCTAAACTAAGTTTTTTGAAGATTTCCACTAGCTCCATCTCTTTAATCATCAGACATGCTACATTTAGGGATTTCCTACTCACTGCATCTGCAACAACATTTGCCTTACCCGGATGGTAATTCAGACTAAACTGATAATCCTTGAGGAACTCCATCCATCTCCTTTGCCTCATATTCAACTCTTTCTAATCAAAAAGATACTTTAAACTTTTATGATTAGAGAAAACATTGAACTGCACACCATACAAATGATGTTGCCAGATCTTTAGGGCAAAAACCACAGCCGTAAGTTCAAGGTCATGGGTTAGATAGTTTACTTCATGGGGTTTCAACTGTCGAGAAGCATAGGCAACCACGTTACGATTTTGCATCAACACATATCCTAAACCCTTACTAGAAGCATCACAATAAACTTCATAGGGTTCATGAGGATCGGGTAATGCTAGTACTGGAGCCATGGTCAACTTTTGCTTCAACTCCTGGAAACTATTTTCACACTCTGGTGTCCAATTGAATGGGGCATTCTTTCAAGTTAGTTTCGTCAAAGGTAAGGCTATCTGAGAAAAACTCATGATAAAGCGCCTATAGTATCCAGCTAACCCTAGGAAACTCCGAATCTTAATCACTGTTGTTAGTCATTCCCAATGAAGTACTGATTCTACCTTACTGGGATCTATAGAGATTCCCCCTCGTGATACTACATGACCTAGGAACTTAACCTCTTCCATCCAGAATTCACATTTCGACAACTTAGCATACAACTTTCTCTCTCTTAGGATTTGTAACACAACCCTAAGATGCTCCATATGTTCTTCCTTAGTCCTTGAATATATAAGTATGTCATCTATGAAGACAATGACAAATTTGTCCAAGTAAGGGCGGAAGATTCGATTCATATAATCCATGAATACAACCAGAGCATTAGTCAATCCAAAGGACATCACCTTATACTCGTAATACCCATATCGAGTTCTAAAAGCAGTCTTAGGTATATCCTCATTCCGAACTCGAATTTGATGGTACCCTGATCTAAGATCAGTCTTTGAGAATACAGTTGCACCTCGTAATTGATCCATGAGATCGTCAATTCTTGGCAAAGGGTACTTATTTTTTGTTGTCACTTTGTTCAATTGCCTATAGTCTACACAAAGCCTCATACCCCCATCCTTTTTCTTCACTAGAAGAATAGGGGCTCCTCATGGAGAGCACTCGGTCTAATAAAATGCTTCCCTAATAGTTCTTCAATTTGGGACTTTAATTCTTTCAACTCCAAAGGGGACATCCTATAAGGAGCAATTGAAATAGGACCCATTCCTAGAACCAACTCAATGGAAATTCTGGAATATCCTCTGGAAAAACATCTGGATATTCCCATACCACTGGAATCTTGCTCAACTCATAGTCACATTCAGTTTCACTAGTAGAAAGGAGAACATATTCCTGACGATCTGTCTTACTAGGGTTGGATGTTACAGGGATCAAGTAAAAAGAAAAAGGAACCACAGGAATAAAGGGTAGAGTGGAAAGAAATTTGGCAGCTCGATCTGGACAGTGTAAGAGGACATAGTTTGGTACCAACCAATCCATACCCAAAATTACATCTAGACCATATAAAGGGAGACAAACTAAATTTGCAATAAAGTCTCTATTACCTATTTGAAGAGGAATATTTATACATGTATAATAAGTCCTAATAGGACCAGCAGTAGGAGTCAATACAAGGAGATCATAAGGTAGTTCAGACACAGTTAATTGTAATTTTTGTACACGGTCATGGGATATGAAAGAATGAGTGGCACCCGTATCATACAGTATATCTAGGACATTACCATTTATCTCACACTTACCTCGGATCATATCAGTAGATTGAGAAGCTTCTTTGGCACTTATAATAAAAATACGAAAGTGGGCTGTTGACTTTTCTTGTTGGGGCACTTAAATATTTTGTGTCCTGGTTTCCCAAAGCCAAAGCAAACAATTTGAGTGACCCAACAAGGCCTGTTTTCATGTTGTTTCCCACATTTAGGGCACTCTCGTCCTAGTTTTGGTCTTGGAGGTTGAAGTTTTTTCCCTTTGTTATTGTTGTTGTTGTTGTTGCTGTTATTGTTATTAGGTGGAAATCTCCTTTGAGGTTAGTTAACAGGCTTGAATCGGGGGCCTTGAGGTGCTAATCCCCTTCTAGCATTGTTTTGGGCATACTTGAAACTTGTTAGCTTCTTGTTGGACTCCTCTGCACATTGACATTTATTTACCAAAGTAGGATAGTCCCTGATCTCCAAGAGACTTACAGCTGCTTCTATATCTTCTCGTAGACCTCCTTCATATTTCATGCATTTCCAGGCTTCATCCGGGTCACGCTGATAAATTGTATAAAACTTGCAAAGCTCTTCAAATTTGGAAGTATACTCTGCTACACTCATAGGTCCTTGTTTGAGAGCCATGGACTCTAGCTTTTTTGTATTTCTTATAGAAGTAGGGAAGTACTTATGGTAAAAAGCTTCCTTAAAAATATTCTAGGTAATCACAGTTTAGGAAGCTTCAAATAATCTTCTGTTGCCAACCCACCAGAATTTCACGTCTGTCTGTAGCATATAGGTAGCGAAAGCCACCTGCTAGACCTCTGTGCATGGGAGGACTGAGAAGATTTTCTCCATGGCTTTAACCCATTCCTCTGCTTTGTTGGGGTTGAAAACTCCTCGAAATGGAAGGGGATTTGCCTTCTTGACTTCAGCAAATTTCAGATACTTCACATCAACTTCATTCACTGCAGGATTATTAGGTGGGTTTTGCCTTTAATTGCGGTTCAGCTGCTCTATCATTCGAGTAGCAGCTGTAGCTTGTTCCCTCATGGCAACCGCCATCTCACAAAAAACATTCATCATGTCGGCATCGTTTCCAGCTCTACTTCTAGTTTGCCGATTCGAAGTCATTGATTCCTATTACACCAAACAAAATATTGAGTTGATCAGGCTCAATACCAAAGTAAGTGTAGCAACAACCCACAACATTCCTAATCAGCAGTCATACACATATGTATAAAATCATAATGCATGACAATTTCTAAGCAAACATAGCCAGTCCAACCCTCAAGCTTATAGGATATTCTGGCTCTGATACCATAATGTAACACCCTCGTAACTACCATGTATTACTCGAGCATTAACATTGTAATTAGAAGAGTATCACTTCCTTTCTATAATATCCACTAGTCGAATGAAATGAAAATAAGGTGAATCAAACTCTTGAGTTGTAAAGAAAACTACTACAAAATATACATATGTTATTACTTCACATACAACTTTCCTTAATACATACCATTCTTGAAGTTAAGTCACTCCACTTATAATACAACTCAGGGACTCCTATCAAAAAACCTACCAAGCCTGCTCAAATATCAAGGTCCAACAAAAATCATATATACACAGAAATGGACCTAAGATATCTAACAACAATCAGTTTGCAAGCTAGTAAGTTCTTGGAACTATACTACACTATATACAAGTCAAAAGTCCCCGTAGGTCTCATGTCCTCTTAGGCGAAACCATTGGCCATCAGTATGATGGCCTCTCCTTTGCCAGGGGCATCAGGACCCTCTGGTGGGTTCGAATCAGAGGACGAGGATGAGGAAGGAGCATCCGTTGGGGGAGGTACTGGTGGTGCTACAGGAATATCAAATATAATTGGGTGCACCATATGGAGAGGCACACCGTCATAGGGAAAAGTTGGATCGAAATCAGCGGTGAAGACAGATGCACTAAAGGAACGGCCAAAGAACACATATGCACGAATCTGGGAATAAGTTGCTGCATAAAGAGAGTTGAGTACCAGATCATAATGCCACACCCACTGTGGTGAATCAAGGAAGAATACTAGTGATGGCATCTGTGGAGTCCGAGCACAATACAACATATATACAAATAGAGGTGAGAATATTATAAAATTCTCAGTAGGGTAATCCCTTACATGTGGACAGAATATAATTAGTAAATACATTCATATAATAAAAAAATATCATGCTAGATCACATATATAAATATTAGTGTACATGAGTCAAGGAAAATTAAATGCAAACTGGTAGTAATCGTATGAGTTTCTCTTATATCACATGGAATTCAACTTAGTGCAGTTGTTCTTTTTGTTAACATAGGGAAGGCTTAGATTCATATCAACCAATATCTGTAGTGGGTAACTCCATACAGGACAATAGACTGCTAGGACATAAGCTCATTCCTATTCGTGATCATCGGACTTCATTTTTTTCCATTTCCGAATAACACACAGATCTATTCCTAGCCAATACGTCTACCGACTCATACAATTTCCTAGGAAGTTCTTATTTTTGCCTTCCCTCTTCATTTCACATAAGCCTTGTTTCTATTTTCCCCATATGTTAAATCATGCATCATTAAATTTCATATATTCTCCTTTGTCATATAAATGCATCATATACTTTTATTTTCCAAAGGCATGCTCGCATCACACATAGGCATTCACTCACAAGAAATTCTTATTTGTGCCTCATAAATTAATCTTTAAATTGTCTATCATGCATACATACTCATCATACTCAAATCAAGAATCATTATATCTTCAAATTAATTCTTGAGTTCATTTCAGCACAATTACAGCATGTTGGCAGAATTCATGCTTAAAGAGTAAATTTTATTATACATCTCAAACATCCATTTCTAGGGATATAAAAATTCTCCAAGACACCTCAATGTGTGCATAAGGCCCTGTAAAAATTTCATAGCAGGAAGAGATCTCTAACGCTGTCAACAAATTCTACAAATTTGGTGGTCATAGACCACTTAACCTCAGCTCAATACTAGAATTCACTATTTTTTAAACCTATCAGAATAATTTTGAAAAAGAAAGGCCAAAGAAAACCCTGCTCTTGGAACCAAATGTCTCTTTGTCTCTTGTATACTCCAAGATAGATGTACTCTACCCCAAAGCTATTGAAACCCACTCAAATCCTCCTCTAAACAGAGATGAGTGATGTAATAAGGTGAGGTTTTGGGAGAATCTAATCGGTTATATTTGTGCAGTTTGAAGTGTAGAACAAGTTTACTTAAGGAGGTTTTTGATTTTGGTATGGTTTGGTCTAGGATTTTTGAGGTTGAAATCAAGTTTTGAGAGGAAGAAAATGGAGTTTCTGTGCTGCCTCCTTTGTTAGCCGAGGATGATGATGAAAATTATAGGGTTAGATGGTTTATAATTATCTAATAAGGTGAATTCTAATTGGTTGACTCATAAAGTATCATTTTTTTCATTAAAAGAATTTCATATCAATGGCGATATCAATGGATAAACTTCATTATTAGTAGATATTAACTAGTTTGTCAGAAATTACACTTATAGTTCTACCCAACGAAAACTACAACCCGGCTTAACCTAATTGCCGAAATCATTCTTTTATGCATCTAAGGGACCTACCATGTTAATTTCCACTAACTTTTAACCTCATGAGCAATATTAAATAGCACTGGACAGGTTAGGACATCATCTTAAAATAAAACAGTTTCGAGCTTCTAGAATTTGCATTTTGACCCTTTCTAGTTACCAGATTTTGCTAAGATGCTAGAATTAATTCCTACCACCACTATTAGAAATTTTTACACTTACATTGTATTCTAAACAAAGTTTTTACCAAAATAATGTTTCTAAAACAGTGGCCTTAAATTTTAAACTTCTAGGGGTCTTAAAACCACGTTTTTGGTTTTTTTTTTTTTTCTAGTTTCTAGTCTTTCTCAAAAATACTTGGAACAACCTTTGCATCAACTATTAGTAATTTATACCCTTTTTTTTTTTTTTGAATTTGAAATGCCAAGGCACTAGCAAAATTTTCATTTCCTAGGAGTACTCGAAAATTGTATTTTGGATCCATTCTAGTTACTAGCTTTTTCTAGAATGCCAAAAATAATTTTTGCAACAAGTAATATCAATTTTTACATATTAAAACCCCTCCAAACATAATTTCACCGAAATGAGAAGGCCAAAACAGTGGCCGAAAACTTGATTCCAAAATCATTAGAAAATCATATTTCTTGATAGTTTCAAGACACTAGTTTTCCTCTTTACTTGATCTAAGACTTGGAAAACTCATGGAACTATTTTTACCTCTTTGAATGCTCAAATATCACTACCAAAAAGAGAGCAAAAATTAAGTTTCAATAATAAACCTCTTTTCTCATGAAAATGCTCCATTACTACTCTTTGAGTTTCCAAGACTTGCAAAACTTCCAAGGCATAATTGACAAAAGTTCTAAAACACAAGATTTGAGTCATAAAGTCAAATAAAACTCATCTCAACCCCATTTTTCATTTCATGGCCGAATGCATATCTATAGGTGTAGCCATGATTTAAAATTTTTATTTCAGATCCAAGGACAAGTCTTCAGCTTCAAGGTCTTAGGTGATTACTTGAAAGTAAACATGCTATGCACTTTAGTTTTTATGTTCAAGATTTAAGGTGAGGGCTCAAAGATAAATATACTATGCAAATCCATTTTTGTCTTAGAGATTTAGGTGATAGCATAAAAGTAAACATGCTATGCAAATCCATTTCTTATCTTTAAGGATAAGGTGATGACACTGAAAGTAAACATGTTATGCACTCTATTTTTATCTTCAAGATTTAAGGTGAGGGCTCAAAGATAAACATGCTATGCAAACTAATTTTTATCTTTGAGATTTAGGTGATAGCACAAAAGCAAACATGAGTGCAAGTCCATTTTACATCTTGTTTACTTAAAGCTCAAAATTTACAAGATTAGGTTCTTGTCCCTCATATATCTTAAACATTAGTGCTTTAAAGTCCATTAACACCATGGTTCCGAGAACCTTATCTCTTGAACTCATCATCAAGCTTATCATAATCAAAATGACCTAGAGACAAAAGGTCTCAAAACAGAAAACCTAATGAAAGGAAACAAAGACCAAACCAAAAATGAAAGATGGAAAAGAACTAAACTTTAGGTTCTAGAGGTCATAAATATGGTAGCGTTAAAACTACCATCACGAGCTCTCATCATTGAGCCACATTTCCAACAATTTTTTCAACAACCAAAACAAATGTAACACCCTAATTTTTAACCCAACTTTCTAGAACACATTAGGTTAAACATTAGGCTATTACTTCATAGTCTCATTCTTTCATTAAAATACTTAGCGGAAATTACGGGAAAATTTTTTTTTTTTAAAACATAAAACAAAGTGAGAGCCGCGAGCTTAACTAATCGAATGACAGAAATGTAAAGCACGCGTAATGATCATAAACAACCATGCAAAATAAATCATACATCAGAAGAACATAGATCATGAAGATGACAGAAACATTTCATTAATAATAAAGTAGCTAAAGTACATAACTAGTCATACCCTTATAGAAATGGGCAGAGCTTGGAATACAATGGAAAAAGGAAATACAACAGATAGCAAAGTACATGGTACAACGTAAGGATAAAAACCCAAAATACTACCCTCCTACTATGCTACGAGCACTAAACTACATCCCCTCCCAAAAGGTATGGCCGAAGAAAAGATCCCTGCGAAGCTCGGGTACTCAAAAGCTCTCCAATGGAGTCTAGTGGCGACGGGAATCCATGGGTGATGGAGGCAGGTAGCCGGGGAAATGCTCTAACTCCTCCTGAGTGGGCCAATGTGACGTGAAAGGCACACGAGGTGGCTGAACGTGGGCTCCTTGCTGTGGACGCATCTCGGCTCTCCTTGCCAGGCACGGCCGCACTACAGTCTCCTCACTCCCCATACGTCGGGATCAGGGAAAAGGGGCTGAACCCTCCGAAGGAACATGCGTCGGCCAATCCTCAGATGGGTCAGTCTCGGATCTCCTCGAACGAGTACGTACTCCGGGAAATCTCAGACGGTGGAGGCAGAGGTAAGGGCATGTCGCAACTACTCCTCACGCGGGCGGGTGCTCTCGAAGATCATGGCGTCACTACCAAAAGGCGCATTAGGAGTGAACTAGTAGCTCGAAACTGGATAAGCGAAAGGTCGTCCCATGTACACAAAAACACGAACGGCACATCGACCCTCAAAGTGATATGAACGGTGGTTCGGGTCGAAGTGTATCTCCCATACCGGCATGTCAATGAAAAGCACGAACGTCGCCATCGCTCTCTGAAGATGTGACGGAAGGAAAGAGAGAGAGGAGTGAGAAATCTTGCTAAAGAAATCTCAGTAGGAGTCTCCTATCCTAGGGTTACATCGTACACATCCTCAGGAACCTTGGGCTTATTTATAAAATAATGATCATGCATATAAGGTTTAATTAAGGTTTTCCAAAACTAATTATCCAAGGTCCATTCCTTTTAGCATGCATCTTGATGTTATGAATGCAACATGTTATATCATGGATGCATGGCAATACTTGAGCATATAAGACAACACCTCAAAGCACATAAACATAATCCATGTGGCATAAGGGCATATAACTTCCAAGTGAATCATTCCTCAACTTCGTGACATCAATCATGGTACTTTACAATATAAGCCACCCTAAAAATAATAACTAGGTTATGAGCTCATACCTTAGCTAGTCGTCACTAGCTCTTGCTTATTATCTTGAATAAGCAAAACATAAATAATAATCCCGACTCGCAAGTACGGGTAGGGGGCAGGGATCATCTCTCTCTGGGATTACCCTCTTTGAAACGCTTTCTTAGCCACGCATGGCCTCGCAATTTGTCCGCTTTGGTAGGCTGCATCTACTCATACCCTCATGGATTTGTCTCCTCTCGGGGGTACTCGGACCGGCACCTCCTCAGGGGAAGCGCGTCTCAGTGCTTTGTCACATAAAAATCTCCTGGGGGTGCTCGGCTGGACCGGTGTCACCCAGGGTTTTCAACTCATATGGTACTCATAAATCATTTCTTTCAACCCTTTAAGGTTTGACGAAAATTCGGCAGCATAACAGCTGTTAAACCGAATTTCCTTCAAACTGCCACAAGCTAATCCACACATCATGTTCTCATGAAATCTCATGCTATGATAAACTTTAACATTTCATCAATCATTTTCTCATGCATCAAGCACATCTCATCATATCATTGCATCAAACAACACATCATAGCATTAACAACTTTTTAGTGTCTTATGCGTTGACCCTTAAGGTCCCTAACTCACATTCTAAGTTATAAATCATCAAACCTAATCTCTCGGGAACTTATAAGGTCTTAACTAAGTATTTCTCACCTCACACTATGATCAATAACATCTCTAAACCTCAAGAGTGCAGAATTCATATTCCTAACTTTACGGGTACCTAGGAGTCACAACAATGACCCTTTCTAAGTCCGGTTTGCTCCTAAGGCATCAAGATCAAGTCCAAAACCATTTATGAGTCATTCCTACACATTTAAACTAATTTAAATCCATGATTAGCATTACTAAACCTTGCTGGACAGAATCCAGAAAATTCAAACATTAAAGGATCTAGAACTCTCAAATTAATTATTTTCTAGTTTCTAACTTCTCTTATCTTTCACATATGAGTCTTAACATTAATTATACTTAACCATAAGCATATTATCATCATTAACACAGCTTATACAGTGGCTAAACATGGCAAGGCAGAACCAAAACAAACATCTCCATTTAAAGGCATCAAACACATTTTCTAAAGCACATAACATACTAGTTTCTCTTGGAACCTTTTTAAAACTTTCAAAACTCATTTATAAATATTTTTAACATCTAAAATCATCAAAATGTTTATGAGGGCAATAGCTAAATCAAACTTGTCTCAAGAGGTTCTAAATTCATAAAAACTTAGTTCTATGCATTCCATAAACTCATAAAATCTTGGAAAAATTATAAAACATAGTCTTCAATACTTAGAAACATCAAGACCCCCTTAGGGCCGAAATATGAACCAAAAGAAATAAATATTTTTAGGCCTTTGTTTGAGACAACAATGGGCAAGTCTTTGAGCTCTAGGTTCATTTAGGTGATGACATAAAAATAAATATGCTCATGCACTTATTTTAGGTTCCATTAGAAAGTAAAGTGATAGCACAAAGTAAATATGAATGCAACTCATTATTATCTTGGTATTAAGTGAGAACTTGAAGTATAAACATGATAATGCATAGCTTGAAATATAAACATGATAATGCAAGGTTCACTTATTATCTTGATATTTAGTGATAGCAAGGAAGTAAACATGATATGCAAAGCATAAAGTAAACATGATGCAAGGTTCATTTTATGGTTGACTAAAGCTCATTCAAGACTTTAATAAGATAACAACCCAATACAATATCTCAAAGATCAAAACACCAAAACCGAAAGTCTTACAAAAGAAAAAGAAAGTGACTAAGTCAAGTTCTTTATTAAATACCCAAAACCCCTATCTAGAGAAAATCTCTAGAACGTGCCGGCCAACTTTAAGGTTGACAAGGGTAGGCTTGGGCTTTTAGAAATCCTTAGATTAATTTTCTTAAGTTGAAAAACCATGTGAGCTAGATATCATATAGATGAAGTCATAAGGAAAGGAAAACTCAAGCTTTAGAGGTTTTTTGAGATGAACACAAGGTCATCATCTAGAAACTCTCATCATCAAGCTATCATGTTTGGGAAGAAAAGGCCAAGAGGCCGAAATGGAAAAAGAAAAGGAATATAAAGGAAAGCTCAAAAAGAAACCAAGAGAAAACTAGAGGAAACACATCTTTTGAGTAAAACAAAGTTTGAAAAGAAACTCCCTACCTAGAGTGAAGATGAAATCTTTGAAATTTTGAAAATGAAAACAAGATGATGAGCTCCTCCAAGAGGCAAGATAGCTTCGGCCAAGGGAGGATGAGAAGGTTGGAGTTGTGTTTCAAGTGAGGTTGTGTTTGAGGTGTGGTGTTTGAGAGGTTTGACGATGTTTCAAGGCTATGGGGTGGTGTTTCAAGGTTGAGAGATGATGATGAGATGAAGAGAGGATGAAGATGAAGATGAAAAGAAAGGAAGAACTCTTGGAATTTTGAGAGAAAAGAAAAGAACTAGCAAGACAACTCTAGAATTCTAAACTTAGCAAATGCTTCAAAGTGCAACTAAGCTATCACAAGCATCCTATTTATAGAAAAACAAAACCATGGGGCTCACCAAGGGGAGGAGTGGCCGTGTGGTATTGGAGGGAAAAGGGAGAGGAAAATATCTCTTACACAAGGTCATTCAAGCATGGTTTGAAGTATGAAAGCTATGCTACAAAGTATGGCTTGATGTGAGTTAATTTCCTATCAATTTTAGATAAAATAAGGCTTCTAGAAACAATGCATGGCTGGAACTTTTCCAGCCACAAATAAATGGAGAAAATGGGCTATTTTAATTAGTTATTTACTTGGAAAATCAAGCTTGATTGAAAGTCATGACAAGGTATAGTGTATGTGACTTGAGGTATGGCCTTGGAGTGTTGAAAAATTGAACATGTGATGCATAATGGGGAGGGACAGCTTCGGCCAGGCCTTGGGCAGCAGAGAGGGGGTGAGTTTTGACCATTTAATTGGGCGTTAATGGTAGGTTTAAATGTGTATTAGCTTAGGTACAAGGTTAGGAATAATTAAGCTTAAGTTTAGGTAACTAAGAATGTGTTTTAAGGACTTCATGACAAGATTAGGAGTGCTCATACATCATTAAAGAATTTTAAACTCATTTATGAATAAGCAATGTGTAACACAATTCCATGATTTAAGGAATTCGAAAGAGAAAATACTATTCAAGATTCCATGACTAGGAGTCTTGAAATTAAAATATGATTTTAAGTTGTAATTAAGCACTTTTAGGTTGTAATCAACTTTAATAAATTATTTTGACTCAAGATTAATTAAGGAAATTAATTAACCTTCGATTAGAGCCTAATATTGCTAAGGTTTGCTTAATCACGCGATTAAGTGTAAAAACACGAAACTAGGGGCAAAACCGTAATTTTGCACTAATTTCGCCCCGGACCTCCGGGACCAAAACTAAAGTCACAGTCTAGATAAAAATGCCTTTGAAAATCATCTGGAGAAGTTTCGGGTTCATCTGGCACTTGCAAACGGGTAAAACACCGCAGGGGTGTTTTGGTCATTTTGACACGAAAACTCGAAAAACGAGATTTTCGATCCCGGGAAGGTACACAAGTCATCTAATCCCTTTCCAACATTGAGTTTGCTCTTTGAGTACTGCCGAACTGGCTTTCCTTGAATTCCGGGCTGAAAATGACCTCAGGGGCAATTTGGTTATTTCCACTATTAACAGAAAATCGGGGCGTTACAACAAATATGAGAAAAACAAAGGGGTATAAAACTGAAAACATGAAGCAAAAGGAAACATGAAAATTGAAAAGAATCACAACTAAGGAGTCAAGACTTTGGCTTTAAAGGTCCAACTCATGGTGGTTTTATAACCTCCAACAAGATCCATCATCATCAAGCCTTGATCTCAAACTTTCATCAACAACAAAAGCTCAAGGATGCCAAACCAAAGTGGAGAAAGGAAACAAAATAAAAGCTCTAACTAAAAAGTGGAGAAGAAGAACACAACACAAAGAAAACATAATCTTGTTCATACTTCCATCATGAAAATTGAAATGAAACAAGGAAAAGAAACAAAGAACTCAAAACGAAACCCTATCAAAGATATCTTCTTGAAGGAAAAGGAGGAAACTTGGTCTCTTGTAAGGAAAAAGAGAAGAAAAGTCTTCTCTTTGGAGCAATATAGCTTCAGCCACAAAGAAAGAAAAGAGAGGAATAATTTTTCTTGTGTTTTTTAGCTTAGGAATAGAAATGTTGTATGCTTAGGAGGTGATTTATGGTGGTCGTGTAGTGGTATAAGGTGGAGAGGTGGTGGAGGAAGAAGATTTCTTGGTGGTGGAGGATGAAAAGGAAAGTTGAGCTTAAGAGAAAATATGAGCACTTTTTTGTCACAAGAGTTTAGCTAAAAAAGCAAGTGGTAAAGAATGAGATTTTTGGGTTATAAAAGAAATAAATATGATAGCATTTTGGAGGAAAGTAGCTACAACCATGGGCTGTATTGGGAGGGGAAAATTCATTTTTCATGTGTATTAGGATGTGGATTAGAGACAGGTTTAGTTAGACAAAGGGTTAGACATTGGTAATTAAGTGTTTGGAGTTGCAAGCATGTGTTTAAGGCTTTCAAGACATGATTAGAAATTGTCTTGATTATTTAGTTTGAATTAAACATGATTAATTTGAATTTCAAATGGGAACACATTTCCTAAATTTAAGGAAATGGACAGAGAAAATACTATTCACTTTTTGACTTTCTTTATGTCTTAAGATTCCTTTAATTGAGAATGAGATTTTGAATTTCCCTGACCATTCTTAGTCTCTAATTAATCCCAATTAATTATTTTGACTCGAGATTAATAATTAGAATCAAATTATCTTTAATTTGAGTATAATTTTGTATTTATTTCCCTAATTACTTAATTAAGCTTGTTTTGCACTAATCAAGGGCAAAATGGTAATTTTGTGTGAAAACTCCTCGGGACACTGGGACTTTCCCAGACATTATTCACCCCTTATAATTGGCATTCCTAACCTTTGAGAAGAGACCAGGTCCCATCGGCACTTAATTCGTGTTAAAATGCCGGAGGGGCATTTTGGTCATTTCACACGTGGGACAGACCAAAATTGAGATTTTCACTCCTATCGCTATCTCCAACACATATAATCTCCTTCAAATATTAAACTAACCCCTTGAGGATAGCCCGGGTTGGCTGTCCTCAAATTCCGGGTAAAAATCACCTTAGAGGCATTTTGATCATTTTCACACAGGAAAATCGTGGGTTGCGATTTTTCACACAAATTGTTACCTAATCCTTATGTAACCTACTCGTAATATAAAAATATCCTTTTGGGGGTGGCCAGGGTTGGCCGGCCTTGGTTTTGACACAGAAATGACCTAGGGGTATTTTGGTTATTTTTGCTAAGTAGAAAGATTGGGGCATTACAATATCCTCACGTAACTCTCTTTCATACTTCATGCACTTCTAAGCTTCATCAGGATTACGCTGATAAATAATAGAAAACTTGCAAAGCTCCTTAAACTTAGTCATGTGTTCTACTATACTCATGGATCCTTGCTTAAGTGCCATAAACTCTAACTCATTTGCATTCCTCACAAAAGCAGAAAAATATTTGTGAAAAAAAGCCTCCTTAAAAACTTCCCAGGTAACTTTAGTGTGAGAGGCTTGAAACAATCCATTGGTAATAACCCACCAGAATTCTGCATTAGCTTCCAGCATATAAGTAGCAAAAACCACTTTTTGGGTCTCGATGCAAGGAATAACTGAGAAAAGGCGAAAGGTTTACTATCCTGAACTCTGCGAACTTCTGATATTCTATATCTACTTCTACTTCTCTAGGATTCCCTATTTGATTTCCTTTGGCATTTTGATCTAACCTTTCCATCATCTTGTTGGCTGCTACAGCTTGTTCTCTCATGGTAGCCACCTTCTCATGGAAGGTGTCTACCATACCCGCTTCATCTCCAGCATCGTGGCTAGTATGCCAATTTGATGTCATTGATTTGTATCACACCAAACAAGAAATATTAAGTTAATTAAGCTCAATACCAAGCTAAGTGTGGCAACAACCATAACATTCCCAATTAGTAGTCACACACATATATAAAAACATAATGCATGACAATTACTAAGGAAGCATAGCCAGTCCATTCCTATATGTGATCATCAAACTTCATTTTTTCCTTTTCCCGAATCTCACACAGTTCTATTCCTAGCCGATACGTCTACCGACTGATGATATCTCTAGGGAAGTCCCTATTTTTGCCTTCCCTTTTCCCAACATAAGTTTTGTCTCTGTTTAACCCATATGTTAGACATGCACAATTGAAAGTTCCTAAATACTCTTTTGTCATATAGATGCATCAGATACTTTTTTTTTTCTCAAATGTATGCTTAGACCACATGTAGGCATTCAATCACAAGTAAGCCTCATTCATGTCTCATAAACCAATATTCAAAGTCTATAGCATACATTCATATTTGTCATAGTTGAATCAAAGTCATTATATCATTAGTTTAAGGCATTCTCACAATTTCAACACATTCGCAGATTTTTCATTTGAGAAGGAAAAATTATTTCTCATATCAAATAACTGATTCCAATTCCACAAAACTTCTCCATGACACCTTGATTTTTCTCCAAGGTCCTCTGAAAATTTTAGATCACGAATCACTCTCCAACTATGTTAACAAAATTGTACAAATTTGGTGTTCAGAGACCGCTTAATCTCATCTCAGAACTGGAATTTCATAATTTTTAACCCTAGAAAATGACTGAATAAATTCAGTATAAAAATCATGGTTAAACTTCAAGATGTTTCAAAACAATCTGTAAAAATGTCAGGGGAAATATCAATCATTTGATATGGTAACAAAATTAGACAAATTTGCAGCTTCAGTTCCAACAATTCAGGTAGCATAGCCACAATCTCGATTCTTGATTTTTTTTAAAATAGTATAATTTAAAAACAAAGCTCAAGAAATTCATGGAACTATCTTAGGATGTTAGCTTCAACATATAATTTTTAAAGCTCATAAAAATACCTACAAATATATCTAAAACTTCATGAGAAATCCCTATTTGTAGTAAAACTGAAAATCCAACAAGCTAGTTCAACACCTCTTTAGCAAAAATGATTTTTCCACAACACCAAACTACCCTACCTATGCAAATACATCAATATATAGGTGTAACCTCACATTAGAACTATAATTTGCCAATTTAAAACAACCCAAAATCTGCAAGAACAGAAATACACAAAACAAGGCACAAAACCTTACTTTGAGAACTTTAGAGCTCTATACTCCAAAGGATATTCCAAGTGATTTCTCTTCACTTAAAGGCCACCAATTTCAACCTCAAACCTTCCTTAGGCAATGAGGAAGTAAGGTATCAAAGTGAGATGTTGATGTGTGGAATAAGTTTAGTGAAAGAAGATTATGTAAACTCCAGAACCTTTCAGAAAGCATAAGCTTAAATGTTTTGATTGACAACAAAGTCAGTTTAAAGAAAATACTTTGACGAATGACTAATGGCTACCTTAATATTTCACTTTGCATGTGTAAACATGTTTTATCCCATTGAAAAAGATTAAGCTAAATAGAAAGTGAATATTATGTCAAGCAAAGAATAGGTATACAGATTAAAGCATAATACGAACTTAAAGCAAAAGTAATGTTTCATTTTGCATGCGCAAGCATGATTTATCTCATAGGAAGAGATTAAGTTAAAAAAAAAGTGAACGTTATTTCAAGCAAAGAATGTATTCATGTTTACAGACCAAAGGCATAGAAGCAGACTTGAATCAGGAATTGTAACACCCTAAATCTTAACCTAATACTACTAGTATGTAATTAGGTTAATCTTTAGAATATTACCTCTTGGTCTCATTCTTTAGTTGAAAATACTTAGCGGAAATATGGGTAAAATTTTTCTTTTTGGAATTAAAACCAAAGTGAGAGCCACGCATGATTCTTTGAACGGGAATTCATACAAGTCATATGAGCAAATCATAATAAAACACATAAATAAAATGAGCACATCAACTGATTATATATATAGATAATGTGCCTACCAAAAGGTAGGACTATTCGGTACATAGGAAAACGAAATACAACTGAAATGCAAATACAAGGAAATCATAAAAGCAAGTACAAGGAAACCATGAAAGCAACACCCATGCAGTGTGCACCTAGAGTAGACAACCTCATATACAAAAGAAGGTTTGTCCTCAACTATGTGGCGTGTGTGCACTAGCTACTACCCATCCTATGCTTCTACTCCTGCTGGTCCGAGTACTGAGGGGTGGAATCGATCCACTGGCGAATCTCGGTGGGAGTGGTCATGCGGATCATCGGAGCATGTCCACCGTGACGAGGGCGCATGGATGGCCTACGAGCCAACCTCGGCTGAACCACTGTCTCCTCACTCCCGGCTCTCATCAGTGGGGGAGCGGGGCTAGAACTCCAGCTGTACATATGTGAAGGCGGATCCTCTGATGGATCCGTCTCCGAATACTGAGTCCGGGACACGTACTCTGGGTAGTCACGTACGGCTGACGCCTCAGGTTGCATGCGGAGGATCTGCTCGTCGCATGGTCTAGCTCGCTCAAAAATCGTGTTATGATGGTAGGGAGCAGTCGGGGTGAAGCAGTAGCTCCGTACTAGGTGTGCGAAGGGTCGTCCCATAAACATGAACACTCTAACTGTGCAATGACCCTCAAAATGGTATGACCCGAGTGCTGGGTCATGGTGCAGCTCCTACGTCGGGGTGTCTATGAAGAGTATGAAAGTTGCCATCTGAAGATATGATGGAAGAAAAGAGAGAGGGAATGAGAATCTTCTAAAAGAATTCTTAGTA
Source organism: Dalbergia cultrata (assembly GCA_031216105.1). Taxonomy (NCBI): domain Eukaryota; kingdom Viridiplantae; phylum Streptophyta; class Magnoliopsida; order Fabales; family Fabaceae; genus Dalbergia; species Dalbergia cultrata. Next base: position 303,976 of record JAVHNL010000113.1, on the reverse strand, counting down.
GGGCAACCCCTAACTAAGTGACGTCATCATATCCCCAGGAACCTTGGGTTTCATTTCTAAAAAGGTGTGCATGCATGTAAACTTCTTTTAAATTAGTTTTCTAAAGTATTAATTATCCAAGGTCCGTCATATTTTACAATGCGTCTTATGACTAAGCATGGAATACACTAATGATATGAATGCATCATAAAGATAAGCTAATCATCAAAGTCACAAAAACATTATAATAGTGGCATAAGTTGACAAGTATAAATCTCATAATAACTTCCTTGGTTTTTCATAGCATATGTGACATTCCAACTTTAACTTTATCTCATGGGGCCACCCTAAAACATCTCTAGGTTATGAGCTCATACCTTAACTAGTCGCCACTAGTTCTTACTTATCCTATGATAAGCGTAACATACATAATCCCGACTTAAAGTACGGGCTAGGGGGAAAATTAAGGATCACCTCTTAGGGTCATTTCCTCTTTGAAACGCTCTACTAGCAACTAGTGCATAGTAGTATTGTCCGCTTTGGCAAGCTCTATGTCAATACCCTCACAGATTTGTTTTCTTGGGGGTGCTTGGTTAAACCGGTGTCACCTAAGAAGGCGTCTCAGTGTTGTGTCACATTTAAGTTCTCATGATTTTCAAAAAGATCTTTTTCTAAGTTCCTCAAATTTGATGAAAATTCGGCAGCATGACGACTGTAGACCGAATTTCCTCAAATTTGCTTATGCCATGAAAACATATAGGTCATGCAAACATATCTTATGAGGTATAGCATATCATCATATAAAACTTCTTCATAGCACATATCAAACTTATCATAGACAAAGCTCATGTATCATATATCATATTTGCATAAGTTAAGCATCATAAAAACTCAAGACTTTTTAATGTCTTATGCATTGGCCCTTAAGGTCCTTAACTCACGTTCTAAGTTATCGATCATCAAACCTAATCTCTTGGGTATCTAGGAGGTTATAACTTAGTATTTCTCACCTCACACTATGATCAAGAACATCTCTAAACTTCAGGGATGCAGAATTTATAATCCTAACTACGGTACCTAAGAGTCTACTTGATGACCCTTTCTAAGTCCGGTTTGTTCCTAAGGCTTCAAGATCAAGTCCTAAACCATTTATGAGGCATTCCTACACATTTAAACTAATTTAAATCCATGATTAGTATTACTAAACCTTGCTGGACAGAATCCAAAAAATTCAAACATTAAAGGATCTAGAACTCTCAAATTAATTCTTTTCTAGTTTCTAACTTATCTTATCTTTCACATGAGTCTTAATATTATTTTTACTCAAACATAAACATATTATCATCATTAAAACAACACATACAGTGGCAAATAAATAGTAAGCCAAACCGAAATGTGCATCTCCATAAAAGGCATAGAACATAGTTTTTCAAGCACATAGAATACTAGTTTCTCTTGGAACCTTTTTAGAACTTTCAAAACTCATTTATAAATAATTTTATCTTTCAAAATCATAAGAATACTTAAGAGGGCAGTGGTTAAATCATTCTCATCTCAAGAGGTCCTAAATTCATAAAACTTAGTTTTACATATTTCTTATACTCATATAAGCTTAGAAAAATCATAAAACATAATTTTCAATACTTCGAAACTCCAAAACCCCTTAGGGCCGAAATGTGAACCAAAAGAAATAAATATTTTAAACCTTTGTTTGAGACAACAATGGGCAAGTCTTTGAGCTCTAGGTTCATTTAAGTGATGACATAAAAGTAAACATGCTCATGCACTCATTTTAGGTTCCATTAGAAAGTAAAGTGATAGCATAAAATAAATATAAGGTGCAACATATTATTATCTTTGATATTTAGTGAGAACTTGAAATATAAACATGGTAATGCATAGCTTTAAATATAAACATGATAATGCAAGTCCTTTTATTATCTTGGTACTTAATGATAGCAAGGAAAATAAACATGATGTGCAAGGCATAAAAGTAAACATGATGCAAGGTTCATTTTATGGTTAGCTAGAGCTCATTCAAGACTTTAACAAGATAACAACCCAACACATATCTCATTACAAAGAGAGCTTTAGAGTTCTTGAACCAAGTTCTCAAAGGAACTATGAGGTTCTTGAACAACATCATCAAGCTCAAGTAAACAAACTTCCAAAACAAACCAAATAAAGTCTCAAGGATCAAGATACCAAAACCGAAAACCTTACAAAAGAAAAAGAAAGTGAAACTAAGTCAAGTTCTTTATTAAATACCCAAAACCCTTATCTAGAGAAAAATTCTCTAGAACGTGCCGACCAACTTTAAGGTTGACAAAGGTAGGCTTGGGCTTTTAGAAATCCTTAGATTAATTTTCTTAAGTTGAAAAACCATGTGAGCTAAGTATAGTATAGATGAAGTTAAAGAAAAAGAAAAACTCAAGCTGTAGAGGTTCCTTTGAGATGAACACATAGTCATTCTCTAGGAGTCCTCACCATTGAGCTATCATGTGCTCCTCAAGGCCTCGTGCCCGAAATCACAAGGAAAGAAAAGCAAGAAATTTTCAAAAGAAAATCCAAGAGAAAGCTAGAAAGAACTCATTTTCCAGAAAATAAAGTTTAGCAAACACCCCTACCTAGAGTGAAGAAACAAAGCTTGAACTTTTGAAAAGAAAAACAAGATGATGAGCACCTCCTTGGTGCTTGAGGGTTTCAGCCAAGAGGAAGCAAGAAGGTTGGAGTTGTGTTTCAAGTGAGGTTGTGTTTGAGGTGTGGTGTTTGAGAGGTTTAATGATGGTTCAAGGCTATGGGGTAGTGTTTCAAGGTTGAGAGATGATGATGAGATGAAGAGAGGATGAAAATGAAGATGAAAAGAAAGGAAGAACTCTCTTAAAACTTGAGAGAAAAAGAAAGAACTAGCAAGACAACTCTAGAATTCCAAACTTAGCAAATGCTTCAAAGTGCAACTAAGCTATCACAAGCATCCTATTTATAGAAAAACAAAACCATGGGGCTTACCAAAGGAAGCCTTGGCCGTAGCATTGAAAGGGAAAAAGGGAGAGAAAAATATCTCTTACACAAGGTTATTCAAGCATGGTTTGAAGTATGGAAGCTATGCTACAAAGTATGGTTTGATGTGAGTTAATTTCCTATCAATTTTTGATGAAATTAAGCTTCTAGAAACAATGCATGGCTGGAACTTTTCCAGCCACAAATAAATGGAGAAAATGGGCTATTTTAATTAGTTATTTACTTGGAAAATCAAGCTTGATTTAAAGTTATGACAAGGTATAGTGTATGTGACTTGAGGTATGGTCTTGGAGTGTTGAAACATTGAACATGTGATGCATATGGAGGGAGGAGTGCTTCGGCCATGTTCAGACAGCATGGGGGGAGGTGAGGTTTGATCATCTAATTGTGTGTTAATGATAGGTTTGAGTGTGTATTACCTTAGGTACAAGGTTAGGAATAATTAAGCTTAAGTTTAGGTAACTAATGTAACGCCCCGATTTTTCTGTTAAGAGTGGAAACGACCAAAATGCCCATGAGGTCATTTTCAACCTGGAATTCAAGGAAAGCCGGTTCGGCAGTACTCGAAGGGCAAACTCAATGTTGGAAGGGGATTAGATGACTCGTGTACCTTCCCGGGATCGAAAATCTCGTTTTTCGAGTTTTCGGGTCAAAATGACCAAAACGCCCCTGCGGTGTTTTACCCGTTTTCAAGTGCTAGATGAATCCGAAACTTCTCCAGATGATTTTAAAAGGTGTTTTTATGTAGACTATGACTTTAGTTTTGGTTCCGGAGGTCCCGGGCGAAATTAGTGCAAAATTACGGTTTTGCCCCTAGTTTCGTGTTTTTACGCTTAATCGCGTGATTAAGCAAACCTAAGTAATATTAGGCTCTAATCGAAGGTTAATTAATTTCCTTAATTAATCTTGAGTCAAAATAATTTATTAAAGTTGATTAGAACCTAAAAGTGCTTAATTACAACTTAAAATTATATTTTAATTTCAAGTCTCCTAGTCATGGAATCTTGAATAGTATTTTCTCTTTCCAATTCCTTAAATCATGGAATTGTGTTACACATTGTTTATTCATAAATGAGTTTAAAATTCTTTAATGATGTATGAGCACTCCTAATCTTGTCATAAAATCCTTAAATCACATTCTTAGTCACCTAAACTTAAGCTTAATTATTCCTAACCTTGTACCTAAGCTAATACACATTTAAACCTACCATTAACACCCAATTAAATGATCAAAACTCACCTCCCCCATGCTGCCCCTGGTCTGGCCGTGTACCCTCCCTCCCCATATGCATCACATGTTCAATTTTTCAACACTCCAAGGCCATAGCTCAAGTCACATACACTATACCTTGTCATAACTTTCAATCAAGCTTGATTTTCCAAGTAAATAACTAATTAAAATATCCCATTTTCTCCATTTATTTGTGGCTGGAAAAGTTCCAGCCATGCATTGTTTCTAGAAGCCTAATTTCATCAAAAATTGATAGGAAATTAACTCACATCAAGCCATACTTTGTAGCATAGTTTCCATACTTCAAACCATGCTTCTATGACACAATCAAAGAGATATTTTCCTCTACCTTTGTCCTCCAATGCTATAGCCACTCCTCCCCCTTGGTGAGCCTCATTGTTTTGTTTTTCTATAAATAGGATGCTTGTGATAGCTTAGTTGCACTTTGAAGCATTTGCTAAGTTTAGAATTCTAGAGTTGTCTTGCTAGTTCTTTCTTTTTCTCTCAAGTTTCAAGAGAGTTCTTCCTTTCTTTTCATCTTCATCTTCATCCTCTCTTCACCTCATCATCATCTCTCAACCTTGAAACACCACCCCATAGCCTTGAACCATCATCAAACCTCTCAAACATCACACCTCAAACACAACTCCAACCTTCTTGCTTCCTCTTGGCTGAAACCATCAAGCACCAAGGAGGAGCTCATCATCTTGTTTTTCTTTTCAAAAGTTCAAGCTTTGTGTCTTCACTCTAGGTAGGGGTGTTTGCTAAACTTTGTTTTCTTGAAAATGAGTTCTTTCTAGCTTTCTATTGGATTTTCTTTTGAAACTTTCTTGTTTTTCTTTCCTTGTGATTTCGGCCATGAAGGCCTTGAAGAGCACATGATAGCTCAATGATGAGGACTCCTAGAGAATGACTATGTGTTCATCTCAAAGGAACCCCTAGAGCTTGAGTTTTTCTTTTTCTTTAACTTCATCTATACTATACTTAGCTCACATAGTTTTTCAACTTAAGAAAATTAATCTAAGGATTTCTAAAAGCCCAAGCCTACCCTTGTCAACCTTAAAGTTGGCCGGCACGTTCTAGAGATTTTTCTCTAGATAGGGGTTTTGGGTATTTAATAAAGAACTTGGCTTAGTTTCACTTTCTTGTCCTTTTGTAAGGTTTTCGGTTTTGGCATTTTGGATCCTTGAGATTTTGTTTGGTTTTGTTTAGAAAGTTTGTTTTCTTTGAGCTTGATGATAATGTTCAAGAACCTCATAGTTCCTATGAGAACTTGGTTCAAGAACTCTAGAGCTCTCTTTGTAATGAGATATATGTTGGGTTGTTACTTTGTTAAAGTCTTGAATGAGCTCTAGCTAACCATAAAATGAACCTTGCATCATGTTTACTTTTATGCTATGCACATCATGTCTACTTTCCTTGCTATCACTAAGTATCAAGATAATAAGTGAACCTTGCATTATCATGTTTATATTTCAAGCTATGCATTATCATGTTTATATTTCAAGTTCTCACTTAATACCAAGATAATAATGAGTTGCATTCATATTTACTTTGTGCTATCACTTTACTTTCTAATGGAACCTCAAATAAGTGCATGAGCATGTTTATTTTTATGTCATCACCTAAATGAACCTAGAGCTCAAAGACTTGCCCATTGTTGTCTCAAACAAAGGTCTAAAAATATTTATTTCCTTTGGTTCATATTTCGACCCTAAGGGGTCTTGATGTTTCTAAGTATTGAAGACTATGTTTTTTAATTTTTCCAAACTTTTATGAGTTTAAGGAATGCATAGAACTAAGTTTTAAGAATTTAGGACCTCTTGAGACAAAGATGAATTGGTCACTGCCCCCTTAAATATTCTTATGATTTTAGATGTTAAAATTGTTTATAAATGAGTTTTGAAAGTTTTAAAAAGGTTCCAAGAGAAACTAGTATTTTATGTGCTTTAGAAATTGTGTTTTATGCCTTTAGGGAGAGTGTTTGTTTCGGTTCTGCCTTGCTACTTGTTTGCCACTGTATGTGCTGTTTTAATGATGATAATATGCTTATGTTTGAGTAAAAATAATGTTAAGACTCATATGTGAAAGATAAGATAAGTTAGAAACTAGAAAAGAATTAATTTGAGAGTTCTAGATCCCTTAATTATTGAATTTTCTGGATTCTGTCCAGCAAGGTTTAGATTTGATAATCATGGATTTAAATTAGTTTAAATGTGTAGGAATGACTCATAAAAGGTTTAGGACTTGATCTTGAAGCCTTAGGAACAAACCGGACTTAGAAAGGGTCACTGTTGTGACTCCTAGGCACCCGTAAAGTTAGGATTATAAATTATGCATCCTTGAGGTTTAGAGATGTTCTTGGTCATAGTGTGAGGAGAGAAATACTTAGTTATAACCGTATAGGTATCCAAGAGATTAGGGTTGATGATTAATAACTTAGAACGTGAGTTAAGGACCTTAAGGGTTAATGCATAAGATATTAAAACGTCTTGAGTTTTTATGATGCTTAATTTATGATATATGATGCATGAGTTTTGTCTATGATAAGTTGATATGTGCTATAAAGAAGTTTTACATGATGATATGCTATACCCCATAAGAAATTTTTGTGTATGTGCTATATGTTTTCATGGCATAAGCAAATTTGAGGAAATTCGGTCTACAGCCGCCATGTTGCCGAATTTCCATCAAATTTGAGGAACTTAGAAAATGGTCTTTTTTTAAAAAAAAATCATGAGAACTTAAATGTGACACAACACTGAGACGCCTTCTTAGGTGACACCGGTTTAGCCGAGCACCCCCAAGAAAACAAATCCGTGAGGCTATTGACATAGAGCTTGCCAAAGCGGACAATACTACGATGCACTAGTTGCTAGTAGAGCGTTTCAAAGAGGAAATAACCCTAAGAGGTGATCCTTAATTTGCCCCCTAGCCCGTACTTTAAGTCGGGATTATGTTACGCTTATCATAAGATAAGTAAGAGCTAGTGACGACTAGTTAAGGTATGAGCTCATAACCTAGAGATGTTTTAGGGTGGCCCCATGAGATAAAAGTTAAAGTTTAAAATGTCACATATACTATGAAAAAAGTTATACCTGTCACCTTATGCCAATGTTATAATGTTTCTTAGTTATTCCATTGATTGGCTTACCTTTATGATGCATTCATGTCATTAGTATATTCCATGCTTAGTCATAAGACGCATTATAAAATATGACGAACCTTGGATAATTAATACTTTAGAAAACTAACTTAAAAGGAGTTTATATGCATGCACACCTTTTCAGTAAAAAAAAACCCAAGGTTCCTAAGGATGTGATGATGTCACTTAGGTAGGGATTACCCTACTGAGAATTCTTTAAGAAGATTCTCATTCCCTCTCTCTTTTCTTCCATCATATCTTCAGATGGCAACCTTCGTACTCTTCATCGACATCCCGACATGGGAGCTGCACCATGACCCAGCACTCGGATCATACCATTTTGAGGGTCGCTGCACTGTCAGAGTATTTATGTTTATGGAACGACCCTTCGCGCACCTAGTACGGAGCTACCGCTTCACCCCGACTGCTCCCTACCATCATAACACGATTTTTGAGCGAGCCAGACCACGTGACGAGCAGATCCTCCGCATGCAGCCCGAGGCGTCAGCCGTACATGACTACCCAGAGAAAGTGTCCCGGACTCAGTATTTAGAGACGGATCCATCAGAGGACTCGCCCTCGTACATGTACAGTTGGAGCTCCAGCCTCGCTCCTCCACCGATGAGAGCCGGGAGTGAGGAGACAGTGGTTCAGCCGAGGTTGGCTCGTACGCCATCCATGCGCCCTCGCCGCGGTGGACACGCTTCGATGATCTGCATGACCATTCCCACCGAGATTCGCCAGTGGATCGATTCCACCCCTCAGTACTCGGACCAGCAGGAGTAGGTGCATAGGATGGGTAGTAGCTAGTGCACACACGCCACATAGTTGAGGACAAACCTTCTTTTGTATATGAGGTTGTCTACTCTAGGTGCACACGGGTGTGGGTGTTGCTTTCATGGTTTCCTTGTACTTGCTTTTATGATTTCCTTGTATTTGCATTTCAGTTGTATTTCGTTTTCCTTGTACCAAATAGTCCTGCCTTTTGGTAGGCACACTATCTATATATAATTAGTTGATGTGTCCATGTTATTTACGTGTTTTACTATGATTTGTTATTTATGCGTTTTATTGTGATTTGCTCATATGACTTGTATGAATTCCCATTCAAAAATCATGCGTGGCTCTCACTTTGGTTTTAATTCCAAAAAGAAAAAATTTTACCCATATTTCCGCTAAGTATTTTCAAGTAAACAATGAGACCAAGAGGTAATATTCTAAAGATTAACCTAATTACATACTAGTAGTATTAAATTAAGATTTAGGGTGTTACAACTAAGAATGTGTTTTAAGGATTCTATAACAAGATTAGGAGTGCTCATACATCATTAGAGAATTAAAAACTCATTTATGAATAAACAATGTGTAACACAATTCCATGATTTAAGGAATTGGAAAGAGAAAACACTATTCAAGATTCCATGACTAGGAGTCTTGAAATTAAAATATGATTTTAAGTTGTAATTAAGCACTTTTAGGTTCTAATAAACTTTAATAAATTATTTTGACTCAAGATTAACTAAGGAAATTAATTAACCTTTGTACTAATTTCGCCTGGTACCTCCGGGACCAAAACTAAAGTCACAGTCTACATAAAAATGCCTTTTAAAATCATCTGGAGAAGTTTCGGGTTCATCCGGCACTTGCAAACGGGTAAAACACTGCAGGGGCATTTTGGTCATTTTGACCTGAAAACTCGAAAAACTAGATTTTCGATCCCGGGAAGGTACACAAGTCATCTAATCCCCTTCCAACATTGAGTTTGGCCTTCGAGTAATGCCGAACCGGCTTTCCTCGAATTCCGGGCTGAAAATGACCTCAGGGGCATTTTGGTCATTTTCACTCTAACAGAAAAATCGGGGCGTTACAGGAATAATTTCACCACATATGAGAAATCATGTTTATCTCAAGAGAGGAGATAAAGCTTAAAAAGGTGAATATTATCTCGTGGAAAGAAAGTGTAAGTGCTTGAGGACTGAAGCAATTCAAGCCAGAAATCAAGAAACCAAGGAGAGGATCTTCAGAAAGTAGCACGGGACATCAGAAAGCACACTTAAGATGAAGAAATCAATTCATGTCCAAGGGTAAAGTGTTACTCAGTCATTAATCAATACAATCGCAAAGAACCATCATCAAATAATCAAGATTGAAGACTACAAGATCTAAGAAAAATTAAAGGGGTTGGTTACGCTTTCAAAAAGCTCACTTTACTGTGGAGCATAGAACATTGAGGGAAATGGAGGGAGAAAATTCAAATCTCGATTCAGACCCACTGTTATAATTGGTACGTCATCTCTCCTGCCTAATTAATTCATGATCATATCTTCTAGAAGTAGGAGTTCAGAAACCATGGTCAAAAAGTAAAACGAAAAATGAAGACATCAGAAACCTCTATAATATGATGGCTTCTGCAACCGATGTGATAAGTTTGTCAGCTTACCTCTCTAGAGTAATATTCCAAGACACAATTGATAATTTACATGTGTCACTTAGAGATCTGATTAAAGGTAATGGTCATGAAGATGGACATGTATAAATAGAGATGTCATACATGAATGCAGATGAGAGAGTTGATGACATAAAAGCATAAATGCTAGAAAAATCTCTCTATAGCTGTTCATCACATCGTGTAATCAATCATCTTGAAGTGAAAAATCTTATTTCTTTATTCTGTAACAATTTGTATGTTTTTCTCATGAAGAGATATGAGGAAGGAGTCACTCATGTTTCCCAGGTCTGTATTAGTAAATATTCTTAAAGAAACATGGGTATAGGTTAGTTTGAGTGGCAACCCAAACACATAACCTTTGTAACCTTGATCCAGTAGTGATCAGTGTGAGACATAGCTTGGAGAGGCTAAGGTAAAACTACTTGCAATGGTATAGCAAAAGTATTTGCTTATCACAATTCAGCTTGGAGAGGCTGGTTCAAGACTACTTACAACGTGACAGTAGAAGTTGTCTACAGGTCGTAGTTCAGCTTGGAGAGGTTGGTTCAGAACTACTCGATTCAACTTGGAGAGGCTGATTTAGAACTACTCAATGAAGTCGTAGTTGGGGTTGGCCATTATGCAAGTTAGAGCTTGGGAAGACTATTGTAAATACTATTCAGTTTACTTTCTCAGGTTGAGAAAGTTGTTGATTAATGGAATCTCAACATGTGTTAAGTACTGGATGTAGGCAGGTTGGCCGAACCAATATAAAAATACTTGTGTTCATCTTTCTCTTCCTTAACCTTTTATTTTCATGTTATGCACCTTAAGTCAATTATTAATCAAGTATCGTTAAAATGCATAATTATTATCGTGCATCAGAAACTTCCTTTCTGAAACATCTAACCACTATTTTGCTGCACCTCAAGCTTCATGATTGATAGTATGTTTTATGGTGAATGTTTCAGATTTAAAATGAAGAATTAAGAAAGCATGATTCATTCCTCCCTTTTTGTGCACTCTTTTACTAACAATTGGTATCAGAGCCAGGCCTCTAGGGGTTGAGCAGTCTGACGATTGCAAAGGTCAAAGATCAAAGGGAAAAAATGAAGGTCAAAAAGGCATCTTCTAAAAGTTCCTAACATGAGGAATATCTTATAGAAGCAGACAAGGTATGAACACTCAAACTCATTTCCTTATCTTCATTAATGTCATATGATGGGCTGCCACATAATAAGCTTACTCCCTTTTCAATCAATTCTGGAGGAATAAGCCTAAGTTTGAATAGAGAAACTTAAAAGGAAAATATAAATTATGTTTTCAAACTTTAGGCGCTTAGAAGCTAAAGTCTTATAATTAAAATTAGGTAGATCTCATAAAGTCATTTATGAATTTGAGAACCTGTCTTTGTAGCTTCTAAATATCTGCTTTGGTCAAATGACAAAAGACTCATTATCCTCAAACTTGTGTTTTGAGAATAAAGACCATTGCTTTAGAAAATAAATCAGAGAAATGAAGAGAAAACTAGAAGTAACAAGAAAATGCAATCTCATTAAATATCGTTTTCTCAACTGTTTTTATTATCTTTCACAAGAAGAGATATCCATATGCTAAATGTCTCTTAAGTGAGAAATTCATTTAAAGAGTTTGGGAATATCACTCCTGTAACATCCTAATTTTTAACCCAATACTCTAGAACACATTAGATTAATCATTAGGTTATTCCTTCTTAGTCTCATTCTTTTATTAAAATACTTAGCGGAAAAATACGGGTAAAATTTTTTTTTTGAAATATAAAACAAAGTGAGAGCTGCGTTCAACATGATCATGGACTAAACATTCATTGCAAACCATACAGAATAGGCACCAAGTAAAAGAACATATAGCAAATGAAACAATCAATGATACACCAAAGGAAATACTTTCATTAATATCATAATTAAAGGTACATAAACTCACACCCATATAGAATCGGGATGAGCTTTCAATACAAGGAAGCAATAGGAAAGTACAAAAGCAGTAAAATACATGGTGCGATGAAGAGCAAAAGCCAACTACACTATCTTCCTACTGAAGATGTTAGTGCTAGACTAGAATACCCCTATCAAAAGATGCTATAAAAGGGGTAAAACCTCGTGACAGCTCGAGCTCTCGAACAGCCATCCAATAAGGTCTACAAGCGGCGAGAACCCTCGGGTGATGAAGGTATGTACCTAGGAAACTGTGCGAGCTCCTCAGAGGTAAACAAACGGAATGGAGGTCGGGTATGGCCTCCACAGCATGGACTCATCTCCGGTCGCTAAACTCGACGGGGCTGAGTCACCGTATCCTCGCTACAGCCACCAATGTCCATTAGGACGGCAAGAGCAGAGTCCTCCAAAAAGATATGCGTTGGGGAGTTCTTGGATGGATCAGTCTCTGATCGCTACGAGCGGGGAACATACTCGAGGTAATCATATACAACCGAGGCGGATGAATGAGCATGGCGAGTCTGCTCGTCGCGGGGTTGAGTGCGCTCGAAGATTAGGTCATCATCGCCATAAGGAGCAGTAGGAGTGAAGCTGCAGCTGGACACTAGGTAGGCAAAAGGTCATCCCTTGTACACAAAAACACGTACGGCGCATCGACCCTCGAAGTGGTAGGAGCGGTGATCTGGGTTGTAATGCACCTCCCAGACCGGCGTGTCAACGAATAGGATGAAGGTCGCCATCGAGCTCTAAAGATGTGACAGGAAGGAATAGAGAAAGAAAAGGGAGTGAGAATCTTGCTAAAGAAACTTAGTAGGGACCTCCTATCTAGGGTTACATCGTTCACATCCTCAGGAACCTTGCGTTTATTATTAAAAGGTGATCATGCATATAGATTCCTTCTTTAGGTTTATTAAACTAAGTTATCCAAGGTTCATTCCTTTTAGAATGCATCTTAATGTCATGAATACAATATATCAAGCATGAATGCATGGTAATACTTTAAACAACAACTCAACAAATCATAATATCAAGAAGCATACAAGTGGCATAAAGTGGCATGTAACTTTCAAGTGGAACTTTCCTCAACATTGTGACTTAGAATATCATGCCTTAGCATTATAGGGCCACCCTAAACACCATCTAGGTTATGAGCTCATACCTTAACTAGTCGTCACTAGTTCTTACTTATCATCTGGATAAGCAAAAAATAAATATAATCCCGACTATTGAAGTACGGGCTAGGGGGCTTAAGGATCACCTCTCTTAGGATTATTTCCTTCTTTGAAACGCTCTACTAGCATCTAGTGCACAGTGAATTGTCTGCTTTGGTAGGCTGCATCCACTCATACCCTCATGGATTTGCCTCTTCCCCACCGGAGCGGGAGAAGTATGTCTCAGTGCTACATCACATAAAAATCTCCTGGGGGTTGCTCGGCCGAACCAGTGTCACCTAGGGCTTTGATCTCATTTGTTTCTTCAAAAACATTCTCAAGTCCTTTTAGTTTTGATGGAAATTCGGCAGCATAATAGTTGTACACCGAATTTCCTTCAAACTAACTTTATGCCACGAATCTCATAACACATATGCGTTTCTCATTCAATTTTCATGAACATGATAGTCATAACATCTCAATAAAACACTCATCATATCATATATCATCACATCATACTTGCATAAATAAACTCATTTTATTAAGGAACCTAAGGTGTCTTATGCTTGACACTTGAGGTCTTAAACTTGAAACTTAAGTTCTCTAATAATCCAATCTCAATATCTTATGCACCTATAGGCTCAAAACTAATTATTCTTGCTAATTATTATGATCATAGCTTATTTCAAAGTCCTTTAGTGCAGAATCCATAATTTATACTTTACAGGTACTTAGGAGTTACAACTTTGACCTTTTCTAACTTTGGTTTGCTCCTAAAGCACGAAGATCAATTCCTAAACCAATTATGAGTAGTTCCTACACATTTAAACTAATTATAAACCATCATTTACTAATTTTACCCTTGTTGGACAGAATCCAGAAAATTCATTTTCTAAGGGATCTAAAAATCTCATTTTAATTCCTTTCTAGTTATTAACTTATGTTAACTTTCTCAAATTAATTCTAACATCAAATATATATGAACATACTCATTTTATCATCATAGAAATAGTATCATACAGTGAGCAACCAAGCATGGCAGAACCGAAAACATCTCCATCAAATAATGCATAGAACTTCATTTCTAAAATACTTAAATTGCTAGTTTTTCTTGGAACCTTTTTAAAATTTATAGAACTCCTTAGGAAACATTTTATTTCATTAAAACCATAATAAAACACCTAAGGGCAGTACCTACATCAAATTAATCTCAAGAGGAATTTAAATCATAAAACTTTGCTCAAAATCATTAAATATAGATTTTTGCACTTGTGACTAAATGAATCGTACTCTAAGTTCATCATCATTACATGGCCGAATTCATGTGAATAAAACACACACATTTCCAAACTTTATTTAAGATAATAATGGGCAAGTCCATGAGCTCTAAATCTCTTAAGTGATTGACATAAACATAAATATGCAATGCACTTTGTTTTAGTCTTTATTAGGAGGTGAGAGCATAAAATAAATATGCTATGCAAGTCCTTTATTATCTTAGAAATTTAGTGAGAACATAATCATAAATATGAAGATGCAAGTTCATTCTTTTATCTTGAGAGATTAGTGATGACATAAAGGTAAATATGAATGCAAGTTCTTTTTATCTTAACTTAGAGCTCATGCAAGACTTTTAGAGAAATATAAACTCAACCCAACATTTATCTCAACCAACAAAGTAAGCTTTAGAGTTCTTGAACCAAGACTTCAAAGAAACTATACGGTTCTTGAACAACATCATCAAGCTTCAACGAAATGAACTTAAAAGACAATAAAACCACAAGGAAATAAGAACCAACAATCGAAATCATAAAGGAAAGGAAAGTAAGGGACCGAAATCACAAGAGAAGGAAATATACACCAAGTTCTTTATTATGTACTCAAGACCCCTATCTAGAGCATAACTCTAGAACGTACCGGCCAACTTTAAGGTTGACAAGGGTAGGCCTTGAGTTTATTGAAATCCTTATGATTAATTTTTCTTAAGTTGAAAATTATGTGAGCTAAGTAACATAGATAAAGTTCAAGGAAAAGAAAAACTCAAGCTTTAGAGGTTTCTTTGAGATGAGCACAAAGTCATCATTTAGAAACACTCATCATCAAGCTATCATGATCAAAATGAGGCCTTAAGGCTGAAAAGGAAAGAAAAGAAAAGCAAGGAAAAACTCAAAAAGAATTCAAGAGAAACTTCAAGAAAATATCATTTTTGAGTAAAACAAAGACTTAAGAGCAACTCCCTATTAAGATGAAGGCATAGGGTTGATCTTGAAGATGAAAATGAGAATATCAACTCCTCCTAGAGTGGTGAGGTGGCTTCGGCCTTGAAGGAAAGAAAGGAAAGGAAATGTGTTCTTGGTGAGCTTATGTTTGAGTTGAGAGTTTAGGTGTTTAGAGGATGATTCAAGGTGGTGAGGTGGTGTTTTGTGGTGGTGATATGGTGGCTCAAGGTGAGGGAAGAGTAAGATGAAGAAGAAGAAGAAGAGAACTCCTTGAAACTTGAGAGAAAAAGAAAGAACTCACAAAATGCTAAAATGCTCAAACTTGCCAAATGAACCAAAGTGACACAAGTTCATCCAAGGCACCTATTTATAGGAAACAAAACAATGAGGGGTGAAGTGAAGGGGGGCTGGCCATAGCTTTTGGGGACATGGGGGAAGAGAAAATATCTCTTACAACTTGTCATTCAAAGCATGGTTGAAGGTATGACAAGCATGGTGCAAAGTATGGTCTAAGCATGGCTTGGTGTGGACTTGAAAATGCATTTGAATTTCAAATTTTTGAGGAATGGAGGGGGAGTGTGGCCGTGGGCTTCTAAAAGGGAGGGGAGAGGTTTCTTTTTGTTTAATTGTGTGCTAATCATGTGTTTAGGTGTGTATTAGTTTAGGTGCAAGATTAGGAATTGCTAAGCATGTGTTTAGGTAACTAAGAATGAAATTAGGAATTTTATAACATGATTAAGGAGTGCTCATACATCATTAGAGGATTTTAAATTCATTTTATGAATAAACAATTGTAAACACAATTCCATGATTTAAGGAATTGGAGAGAGAAAACACTATTCAAGATTCCATGACTATGAATCTTGAATTTAAAATAAGATTTGAGTTTAAATTAAGCAATCTTAGGTTCTAATTAACTCTAATAAATTATTTTGACTCCAGATTAATTAAGGAAATTAATTTATCTTTGATTAGAGCCTAATATTGCTTAGGTTTGCTTAATCATGCGATTAAGCTTAAAAACACTAAACTAGGGGCAAAATCGTAATTTTGCGCAAAAACTGTCCGGGACCACCGGGACCTAAACTGAGATCACAGAATACATAAAAACACATTTTAAAACCATCTAGAGAAGTTTCAGACCCATCCAACACTCGTACCCATGTCAAACACAACAGTGGTATTTTGGTCATTTTGACCTGAAATCTCAAAAAACGAGCTTTTCGCTCTCGGAAGGATTTACAAGTCAACTAATCCCCTTCAAACATTGAGTTAACCCCTCGAGGACTGCCGGGTCGGCTATCCTCTAGTTTCGGGCCGAAAATGACCTCAGGGGCATTTCGGTCATTTTTACTCTAACAGAAAATCGGGGCGTTACAACTCCTGAACATCTGAACAAGATGGACTCAACAAAATTAAGGACCAAGATAAAATCTTCTTTCAGGTGCTATATCAGACTTTTCTGTCAACTCAAGAAAAAAAATCAGAAGCAGGGTTCTCTAGGTTCCCAAATAATCAAAACTTGATGATGAAAAGTATTCAAGAACTACTTCGCTAACTATCTTTAGGAAAAAGGTCTCAAAAAAACTCTTGATCAGTGAAAAGATGGAAGGTGTATCATCAGAAAGTAAACTCCAGAAATCAGACACTTCAGAAAGCTTGCTAAGGAACTTCAACGAAGATAAAAAAAAAATATTTCTGAATAATAAATTAAAGCAATCTGAAAATTTTGGAGATATATGCTTCCATCTTCACCTGTGAGGCTAAATTATGAAAAAGGCTCTGATAAGTCAAGATTAGGTGAAGACTTCATTCAAAAAGCTTATCCGAACTGGAAAATACAAAGCTAGAATATTTGAAAATTAAATAAGGTTATTGGGAACTTAGAATCTCCGAAGTGCTTCCATTCTTAAGAGATTTAGAGACTTATGATCATACAAAGAAAAGAGAAAATTTTGGAGAATTGGAGCAATCAAGCAAGCCTAGATGCTACGGATAAGGAACCAGACAAAAACATCAGGCAGTAAGGTATTCCTAAGAACTCTATAATAATAGTGGTGATTAATTCTGATTAAAAGAAGTCTATTAAGCACTGTAGATTCATGTTTTCATTTGTCCTCTGATAAGCTTTTGTTTACAAATGAAAAAGTTTTTTTTTTTAACTCCTTCTTGCATAAGCATTCATTCATAAATGGTTTTGGGCACTCTCCTCTCCATGAAAGACCTGAAGGTTGCACAATTTCATCAGTATGAAGGACAAAGCACTTGTTGTGGGTCTAAAGTAGCTTATGTCACAATCTCAATGGGAAGTTAAGGCTCAAGAAGTCTAGGATGAAAAGCTTCATAACGATGCCTAGTTAAAGGAAAACATTTTCAGTACTCCTTGAAAACGGAAAAGCTAGAAGGAGATGAAAAGTGAACCCTTTAGAAAGAATGATTTAAGGAGCTAAAACTACTCATCAAATATCAAGTCAAAAGAGAGGGAAAAATTTTCTCTTTTCTCTCTCATCTACGACACTACCTTATCAGCCACTCACATTGCATCACTTAAATATACCTCTCTCTCTCCCCCCCCCCCCCATTTTCTCTAACTAAGTGATTGACTTCACTCATAAGCTTTAACAATTGTTTTATATACTCTCTCTTTCAAACCATTTATGAAAATAGCTCTTTCACTCACAAAATCCTCATATCACTCCACCTCAAAATCCTCATCTTTCTCCTTCATAAACCCTCTCAAACTCAAACCTCTCTTTTTCAGCTGTAACCATCACTGATATAAGGAAAATAGGAAAAGGAAAGGAAGTTAGTCTGTCTACAAAAGGGGTCCTCTCATCATGTTCAATGAAGAACACATGCAGGCAATCTATGAAGAAAGCTTTTGTCAAAGAACAATAGCTTCTAGAAAGAGGCTAAATAACTCTATGCTAACTCAAGTACAAATACTCAGAGAGTCTTCCAATGGTGGGAATATTTTCTGGATATTTCTGATAAGTTTTTTCCTAGAATGGGAATCACTTTCTATGCCTTTTTTGGGAAGAAACCGGAGTACTATCAAAGCCACCATTAGAGACACCTACATGGAAATCGAACTATCTGATTTATCTGTAGTGGTGAGGGTGCCATCCGCTGGGATGGATTGTGTGGCTCATGATGGATGGTATAAATTACTCGGAGTAAGCAAAGAAGATGTTTCAAAATGCTTCACTGTCTCAATAAAGTATCGGCTGAAAGACATCACAACCTCCATGCTCAAATCAAAGGCAAGAAAAGTTTTTGCCGTTATATAATTTACTATCATTCCTAGACAAGGAAGTACTTATGTGCTCTTAGGAATGGACAATATGTTACTTTTTCATCTTCTAACCAAAAGAAAAGTAAACTTGCCTATACTAGTAATGGACTTCATGCTTAATGCCATTTCAAAAGAAAAAGAAAATAGAAAATTGCAGGAGTGCCCTATGGGATGTTGCTGACCAGAATCTTTCAACATGTCAAGTATCTTTTTCCTTAAGAGGTATTTGAATATGCCATGAGTGTAGACTTCACTATAAACTCCTTCAGAACCATAAAAAGGGCACACCCCATACCTATAAAAAAAGCTCCAGAAAACTAGTTCCTTGATCAAGAAAACTAAAGATTCTCTTGCAAAAGAAGAAAAAAAGAACTATGCAAATGAAAAAGAGAACAAAAAGAAGAAGTGCTCCCTCAGAAAGGTGTCCTGAGTTAGAAGAACTAATATATGAGAAAATCACCTCCTAAGAATCCTCTCCAAGTTCAAAGGAAAAGAAGAACAAAAGGAAAAATCCTCACAGTTCGTACAAGTCTCTGAAACAAAGGCTAAAAGTTTAGAAGATAATCAACCTCAAGGTAGACTTGACAAACTGCCCATTCGAAGGATGATCACAAAATCAAAGCCCAAAAGTCTACTGAAGAGAAGAAGCCAAGCAACACTTATTCTGAAGGATATGAGTGAGGAGCCACACTCTGAAATCAAAGACAAAGACAATGAATCCTCATAAGATAAAGAAGAGGAAGAAAGGATTATCAAGGAGCAAAGAATTCTTTAAGAAAAGAGAATGTGGAAGCGAAGAAATTGCAACAAACTAGAAGTATTCAAGGGTCAAGCTCTTGAAGAAGACCCTCATCACCAAATCCTTTTGTGGTGATTGGGGAATATGCAACTAGGCCCGTGAGTATGCAGTTTGGTTACACCTCTTTTCCGATCTCAGCTGCACTTCTCGGAGACATAAAAGCAATTTTCACTTCAGAACCTACAGTTGCTTCTACAAGAGTAGAAAACCCTAAGCCTAAGACAACTCCCTCAGATGCAAATGATGATTTCATGACAATTAATCAGCTGATGGAATCAATGACAAAATCCATTGCGTCTGAATCAAAACATGAAGAAGATGGGATGGATGGACTAAACTTCTTTGTGAATGAGCTCTTTTTTAACATGGGGCAAATTCATAAAGTGCCAATCATTGAGGAACCAATTGAATAAGCTCATGAAAAAGAATTTGCTATGATTCTCGTAGCACCTCAACCTTCCTCCTCTATTCGTATCATATTAGTTGAAGAAGAAGAAGAAGACAGATTATTAGAAATTGCTAAGAGGCTGGAGTATCCGTCACTAATAAAGCATATGAAGATGTTATCATCCCTCCTATTGCACAAAATGTCAACATTGTTAACAATCCATTTTCTACACCTTCAGCTATTGCTCAGAAGGAAATGGAGGTAGACTTGCCAAAATCTGGGGACACTGTACCTTTTAATATCCCTGAGCCATCTCTAGAAGCTGGTCCAACCTCGGCACTTATCAACTTGCCTCCTCTAACCTTAGACGAGTCCTTGCCAAGCTATCAATTTAATCAGATCATCTTAAGGCATTTAAGGGAAATTGCCTCTAGACAGGATAGACTTGAGGCTACAATCATAGAGCAAGGGGCACGGCTAAGGCACAATGAAGAACTACTACTTCAGATCCTTCAGACAAATCAAGAAATCTTAGAAAAGCTAAGATGAAGAGGCTAAAGATGTCACTTCGGTTCCTCCCCTGTGAGTTTCCTTTTGACGATGACAAAAGGGGGAGAAGAGGAAAGTTGAAGAAAATTTGTGCAGAAGTTCAACGGGAGTCATGTTGAGGAGGAACCCTAAAACATCTTTTGCATACTGCATAATTTTATGTTTTTTTTTTTACATGGTTACAATATTTTGAACATTATCTTAAATGCAATACTTATTATCTTTTATGTCTATGATTGGTTTAGTTTCTTTTTATCTATACTCTTGTACATAGATGCTTATCCTCTACTCTGCACTGGTACTTATCAATGCTTTATCCATCATGCTTATACGTATGCTTATGCCTATGCTTGCTTGTTTACACATCCATCCTTAACACTGAATGATTCTTTTTAAGCCATAGTACATAATCAGTGCCTATATCATTGTGCTTAGCTAATCATATAGAATGACTAAAAATGTGTGGCTTAATTGCGTCTCTATCCTGCCAAATCATCAACACGCAAATAAAGTTAGTTCACACACATATCCATGATTAGTTATAGCTTGACTTCATCTAAGTGTCGTTGATATGTATGATAAGCATAATATGGTATCAACACATCATTATCTACTACTCACTTGAGATGTGCTTAAAATGCTTTGCTTAATCTGTTCAAAATTGTTTATGTATATCATGTTTCTAACGGTCTTCTCCATGCCTTAACATAACCAAGATCAGTTAGGGAGAATTAAAATTTTTCTCAAGTGTGTTACGCTTACACTGCAAATGATGTGTTACAGTGTAATCATAATTGAATCAGTAAGTGAGCTGACATAAAAAAATATGAGCAATATATTCTGAGTAGATATGTATCAGTTGATAAAATCTTTTTTAAAAAGAATTTCAAAAGTCATTTCACTCTCTGATACTCATAAAGTTTCTCTAGCTCACAAAAGTAAGCTCACAAGAATATAATGTTTTTTAATAATACTGGGATGATTCCCTATTTGAGCTTCAAAAACCTCATATCCAATATCTTTCATAACAAGGTTTCTCTGGGCTTTGAAAACTTCATTCATATCTCTTTTCTCTCATCATGTTCAAAAAGCTTTTGTTTTTGTTTTTTTTTATCATTCATGCATATATGTGTATCATTGAGCATCACTTTCCTTGTTGAAAAGAGAACATGGAAAATATAGTGCTGAATAAGTTTTTCGATTAGCAAATGATATCACAAGTATTACTTGTTTACTAATTCAAGCATGCTTAAATGTTAGAAATTCTTTTTAAGACTAAAATCAAGCTGATTGGAAAATTGGATTAAAACGATAACATCTACTTAAGTATCTTTGTGATATGAATTAAAGGAGTTCTCTGATTAAATTAGAAGCAAATCATCATGAACGAAACAACTTTGATTTGAGTCAACTTAAGGCCTCAAAATTTTCTTGAATGTATCTAGTCATGCCTTAAGAAAAAGACTTACTAAGATTTAAGAATCATGATGTGTTGAAAGAAATTACAATTCATTATATTTATATTCTGTCTTATTTCTTTCAACTTCTCTTCAAAAGATTTTCTTCAAACTGGTTAGTCACCATAAAAAATGGGAGATTATAAACTCCAGAACCTTTCAGAAAGTATAAGCTTAAATGTTTTGATTGACAACAAAGTCAGTTTAAAGAAAATACTTTGAAGAATGACAAACGGCTACCTTGAGTTTCTTGACAAAGCATAACAGGTTAATCCGATTTGTATCTCACGGACTTAAAGCAAGATTAATATTTCACTTTGCATGTGTAAACATGTGTTTACCTCATGGAAAGAGATTAAGCTAAATAGAAAGTGAATATTATGTCAAGCAAAGAACGTGTATACAGATTAAAACATAATATGGACTTAAAGCAAGAATAATGTTTCACTTTGCATGCGCAAGCATGATTTATCTCATGGGAAGAGATTAAGTTGAAAAGAAAGTAAATGTTATTTCAAACAAAGAACACATTCATGTTTACGGACCAAAGGCATAGAAACAGACTTGAGTCGGGAATAATTTCATTACAGATGAGAAATCATGTTTATCTCAAGAGAGGAGATCAAGCTTAAAAAGGTGAATAATCTCATGGAAAGAAAGTGTAAGTGCTTGAGGACTGAAGTAGTTTAAGCTAGAGATCAAGAAACTAAGGAGAGGATCTTCAGAAAGTAGCACGGGACATCAGAAAGTACACTCAAGATGAAGAAATCAATTCATTTCCAAGAGCAAAATGTTACTCAATCATCATTCAATACAATCACAAAGAAATCATCATAAAAAAATCAAGATTGAAGACTAGAAGATTGAAGAAAAATTAAAGGGGTTGATTATGCCATCAGAAAGCTCACTTTACTATGGAGCATAGAACGCTGAGGAAAATAGAGAGAGAATTCAAATTTCAAAATTCAATTCTCAAATTAGAGCCAGTGTTATAACTGGTACGTCATCTCTTCTTCCTAATTTATTCATGATCATATTTTCTAGAAGGAGGAACTCAGAAACCATGGTCAGAAAGTAAAAGGAAAAATGAGGACATCAGAAACCTCTATAACACAACGGCTTTTGCAATCGATATGACGAGCCTGTTAGCCTACCTCTCTAGAGTAACACTCTAAGACAAAACTGATGATCTACATGTGTCACTTGGAGATCTGATCAAAGACAACGGTTATGAAGACAAACTTGTATAAATAGAGATTCCATACATGAATGCAGGTGAGAGAGTTAAAGGCATAAAAAATCTCTCTCCACTTCCTGTACTGTTCATCATATTGTGTAATTAATCATCTTGAAGTGTAAAAATCTTCTTTCTTTATTCTGTAAAGATTTGTATGCTCTTCTCATAAAGAGATATGAGAAAGGAGTTGCTCATGTTTCCCATGTCTGTGTTAGCAAATATTCTTAAAAAAATGGGTGTTGATTAGTTTGAGTGGCAACCTAAACACATAACCTTTGTAACCTTGATTTGGTAGTGACAGTGTGAGACATAGCTTGGAGAGGCTAAGGCAAAACTACTTGCAGCGGGATAGCAAACATATTTGCTTATCACGGTTCAGCTTGGAGAGGCTGGTTCAAGACTACTTACAACATGGCAGTAGAAGTCATCTACGGGTCACAGTTCAGCTTGGAAAGGTTGGTTCAGACATACTCAGTTAAGCTTGGAGAGGCTAGTTCAAAACTATTCAGTTTAGAGTGGAGAGGCTAGTACAGAACTACTCAATTAAGTTGCAGTTGGGGTTGGCCACTGTGCAAGTTAAAGCTTAGGAAGGCTATTGTCAAGACTATGCAGTTTACTTTCTCAGGTTGAGAACGTTGTTAATTAATGAAATCTCAACATGTGTTGAGTACCGGATGTAGGCAAGTTAGCCAAACCAATATAAAAATACTTTTGTTCATCTTTCTCTTCCCTAACTTTTTATTTTCATGTTATGCACCTTAAGTCCATTATTAATCAAGTATCGTTAAAATGAATAACTATTATTATGCATCAAAAACCTCCTTTCTGAAACATCTAACCATTATTCCGCTACACTTCAAGCTTTATGCTTGATAGTGTGCTTTATGTTGAATGTTTCAAATTTAAAATGAAGAATTAAGAAAGCACAATTCAATTCCCCTTTTTGGTGCACTCTTTTACCAACAGGTTATGGTTTTAACAAGTTTAGGCTTAGGATTTTGAGGTTGGAAATCAAGTTTTCAAGTTTTTCTTAAGAAGACAATGGAGGTTCTGCACTTCTCCTTGTTGACTAAGTTCATGAAGAAGAAATTAATGAGGTTAGGTGACTTAAGTTTATCTTATAAGGTGTTGAAATCATTATTTTAATGTAAAGTCTAATTCCTTTATAAAAAGAAACAAATATGGATGGCTAGGATTTGATTTTGCCATTCAAGATTGAATGTTATTCATTTGATTTAAATGGATATCCATTACTCATTTGTAGTGATTAAATCATCTATTGGTTTAGAAATTGCATACTGAAATTTTATCAAATGGGTAAAACAACGTACCTAAGTAACCAGATATTCCTGAAATTTAATTCTAAATATAAAATTTTCATTTCTAGCTATGTTTAACCTTATCGTTATGTTTTCTCAGTTTTGGGCATCTTCTGATCCTAAATCTAGGGTTTTGGCTGTCCTAACAGACCCGCAAGACCCATAAAATACTATTCATATTTTTTTTTTCTACTCGTTTGTTGAGTCGTTCTCGTCATTACTTGGTTTGTCGGAATATTGAGATTCTCATTAGTAAAGCTCCAATTAATTTATGAATAAATATTGGGTGTATAACCCTCCTGTGAGAAAAGTTATCGGCAAAATGCTTTTACTGGAGAGGATCTTGGTACATAATGAGTGTTACCATATGAGCAACGCTCCTATGAAGTGCTTGCCTTCAGCCATGGTAGGTGTGGTTGTGTATGAGAGGGTTGTGAGGAAACTGTGAGGGTTTGAAGAAATGGCAAAGGTTGCAAGGATGATGAAACAATTTTGGCTTTGAGTGAGAGTATTTGAGGTTGAAGACGAAGGCGTACTGTATGACATGTGAGGAATAGGGAGTTATTTAGGTGATAGGATATAAAGATTGAAAGTGAGGCAACATGGGAAAGAGAAGCTTAACAAGAGTGGGATTCTCTCTCCTTTTCAATCTTTCCAGGATAAGTAGTTTATGAAATATGGAAACACTTTTTGAACCTTGTCAACTTTCTAGCCTATCGAGATACTACTTCTTCCTCACACCTTATCCATCTTCAGATTCCAAAATTTCATGAGACCATATAGCCCATTTTTTGAACATCTGTTCTTCTTTTTGGCCTTGCATACTGACTTTCTAATCTTGCAAAATGATGCCTTCTACAACGCCCCAACTTTTCCTACTTAGCAAAAATGACCAAAATACCCCTAGGTCATTTTTGTGTAAAAATCAAAGCCGACTAACCCTGGCCATCCCCAAAAGGATATTTTAATATTAGGAATACATTACATAAGGATTAGATAGCAATTTGTGCAAAAATCGCAATCCGCGATTTTTCCTGTGTAAAATGACCAAAATACTCCTAAGGTCATTTTTGCCCATAAATTGAGGATGGCAGAGCCAGGCTATTCTCGAGGGGTAGATTTAATGTTTGAAGGGGATTGGGTGTGTTATAAATAATGATAGAGGTGAAAATCACAATTTCTAGACTTGTTGTGCAAAATGACCAAAATACCCCTGCAGTGTTTTAATGCGGGATTAAGTGCCGACTGGACTCGGTCTTTTCTCGAAGGTTAGAAATGTCAATTATAAGGGGTAGACAATGTCTAGAAAGGTCCCGGGGAGTTTTAGTGCAAAATGAGCTTAACTAAGTAATTAAGGAAACAAATACAATATTAGACTCTAATTAAAGATAATTTAATTCTAATTATTATTCTTGAGTCAAAATAATTAATTGAGGTTAATTAGGGCCTAATAATGCTTAGGGAAAGTCAAAATCTCATTCTTAATCAAAGAACTCTTAAGACATAAAAAAAGCCAAAAAGAGAATAGTGTTTTCTCTCTCCATTTTTTTAAATTTAGGAATTGAGTTCCCATTTGAAATTGAAATTAATCATGCTTAATTCAAACTAAATGAACAAGACAACTCTCTAATCATGTCTTGAAATTCCTAAACACATGATTACTAACTCAAACGCTTAATTACCAATTCCTAAACATTTGCCTAGTCAAACTTACCTCTAATACACATCCTAATCTACATGAAAGTGAAAAAAATTCCCCCCGAAGGCTGCCCTAAGGCTGCAACCTCCTTGGCCCCAATACACTGTCATATTCTAATTTTTTACAATAAATATATATACTCATATACAAAGAAAGCTCACACTTTTACCATTTGTTTTTTTGTTGAAAACTTTCTTACTTAAAAAAAGCTCTCTTTTTCTCTCAACCCAAGCTCTCATTGTCCTCTCCTCCACCTTCAAGAAAACTTCTTCCTCCACCACCCTACCACCCCAAACCACCTCCCTACCACCACAAACCACGTCCTAGACACAAGACCTTTCCTTTCCTAAGCTCAACAACATAAGAAAAATCAATTCTCCCATATTTTCCTTCTTGGCTAAACCTATACCTCACCTCAAAAGAAGATTTCTCTTCTTACTTCCTTTATAAGAGACCAAGCTTTCTCCTTTTCTTCAAGAAGACAACTTTGGTAAGGTTTGTTCTTTGAAATCTTTGTTTTTCTCTTTGATTATTTTTCAATTTTGGCAAGGAATGGTTGGATGTGTTCTTGCTCTATTTTTCTTGTCCATTTAGGTATTAGAACCACCATGTTTATGACCTCTAAAGCCTAAGATCTAGCTCAATTTTTGGTTTTCAAGGAAGCATGTGAATAGAATGTTGTTGGTTTCTTTTTGTGCTATCACCTTAATCCTAAAGATAAAAATGGATTGTCATAGCATGTTTATTTTTGAGCCATAACCTTAAATCTTGAAGATAAAAATGGAGTTGCATAGCATGTTTACTTTTGTGCTATCACCTTAATTTTAAAGATGAAAATGGATTTGCATAACATGTTTATTTTTTAGCCATCACCTTAACTCTTGAAGAATAAAATGGGCTTTCATAGCATATTTAATTTCAAGTTATCATATAAGACTTTAAAGCTCAAGACTTGTCCTTGGATCTTAAATAAAAAATTTTAACCATGGCCACTCTCTTGTATATGCATTTGGCCATGATATGATGGTGGGGTTGAGACAACTTTTATTTGATTTTATGGGTCAAATCTTGTGTCTTAGAACTTTTGTAAGTTATGCCTTAGAAGTTTTACAAGTCTTGAAAACTCAAAGAATAGTAAAAGAGTATTTTTATAAGAAAAATATTTAGTATTGAAACTTGATTTTTGCTCTCTATTTGGTGTTGATATTTGAACATTCAAAGAGGTAAAAATAGTTTCAAGTGTTTCCTATGTATTAAATCAAGTGATAAGAAAAACTAGTATCTAGGAAGTATCAAAAAATATGATTTTCAAATGATTTTGAAACCAACTTTTGGCCACTATTTTGATCTCCTCATTTCTGTGAGGTGCTGTTTGGAGGGGATTTAAAGTGTGAAAATTGGTATTACTTGTTGCAAAAATTATTTTGGCATTCTAGGAAAAGCTAGTAACTAAAATGGATCAAAGTTACAATTCTCTAATGCTTCTAGGAAATAAAATTTTTGCCACTGCCTTGACATTTTAAATTCTACAAAGAGATTTTTGGGATGAGTTAAATCTGTATAAATCACTAAAATTTGATGCAGAAATTGTTTCCAAGCACCGTGAGAAAGACTAGAAACTATAAAGAACCGAAAATGTGGTTTTAAGACTTCTAGAAATTTGAGATTTATGGCTACTGTTTTGACAACTTTATTTTAGCTAATATTCTGTTTGGAACTGAATGTAAGTTTAAAAATTTCTGTTAGTGGTGGTAGGAATTAATTCTAGCATATTAAGAAAAGCCAATAACTAGAAAGGGTCAAAACCGCAACTTCTAGAACCCTGAAGATGTTTATTTTAAAATACTGCCAAAACTGTCCAGTATTGTTTGAAAATGTTTGAGGTCAAAAGTTAGTGGAAATCATTGTGGTGGGTCCCTTAGATGTCTAAAAGAATAATTATGGTAATTAGGTTAAGTTGGGTTGTAGTTTTAAGGCGTGTGGGATTATACCATAATTTCTGACAACTTGGGAATAATTGCATGATGAATGTCTTATGATGTTCTCTAATACACTGCCTATGTACATATATATGTATTGATGAGCATAGCATGTGCATTAGCTGAGCCCGATCCTTGATTTCGGCATATTGGATAGGAGCTTGTTTACTTTTCAGTAAAATGATGATGACTTGTGCTTATAAGTATATGAAATTGAAGCATGATCATGTGATTAATTATGGTATGCTATGATTATGATTGAGATATTTGAGATGCATGATTGGTGTGTTTGTTGGCATGTAGCAAATTTGGGGAAACTCCGTTCCCAACCGTTATGCTATCTGGTTTCCATCAAATTTGTGAACTTAGGGAAAATTATGAAATTTATGAGCATAAAATGTTGTGTGATAAGTCATGATGATGTTTAAAATTATATGCTCATGCATGCATATCTAATTAATATGTTAAACTTAAAAGGTGACATAAGACACATGGCAATAATCCTCTATACTCCAGAAATTAATGGTTATGAGAGGTGATCCAATAAGGACCCTTTAGACTCTAGGAATTAATGGTTACGAAAGGTGATCCTATGCCCTCTATCCTGTACTCTGAGTGTCAAGAAATTGCTTATCGTAGGATAAGTGTAGACTAGTGATGACAAGTTTAGGTATAAGCTCATAACCTAGAACTCGTAAAAGGGGAAAGTATTAGGGTAAGCCCATAGAGATAAGAATAATGAATTTAAGTCACCTAAGAAAATAAAAAGAGAAAGAATTCATGTGAAATGATCATGTACCTTATGATATGTTCATTTAATATGACTTTTGTGATATATTGCTTGTGGCATTGACATGCATTCATGATTTAGTATGATGCATCCATAACATTAAGACTCATCATAAAAGACACGAACCTTGGATAATGATATTTAGAACTTAATAAATGAACTTTATATATGCTCACCATTTACATTATAAAACCCAAGGTTCATGAGGATGTAGATGACGACACATATTCGAAGCAGAGTACCTTACTAAGATTCTCATATAAGTTTCTTATCCCTTCTTTCTTTCTTTCTTTCTTTCCTCATCTTTAGAGGCCGATGGCGACATTTTTTATCTTCATTGATGCTCCCACCTGGGAGTTCTACTTTGACACCACATACTAGACGTATCACTTTCTAGGTTGATGTGTTGTATGCCTTTTTATCGTCATGGAGTTCCCGTTTGCACACCATTTCACTAGCTTTAGGTTATCCCTTGCCACTCCATTCGCCGATGAGATGATTTTTGAGCGTTCTCACCTGCAAGGAGAACATATTCGACATACCCACACTATTGCCTCAGCTATTCAAGATTATCTCTAGTATTCCTTGTTCGCCTCCTCATTTAACTGAGCCTATGACAAATCCCTTAAAGGAGTAGCAATCCTTTGGTGGTTCTGGCCCTACTATTCCTATAGAGCTTACAGGAGATAGCGATGGAGAGGCCACCATCAGAGGGCCGCTGAAAGGAGCTACATCGGTACATCGAGGAGCTACCCGTCCTCATCGAGGTGCACATGCCTATCTTGTCATGTGCCTTGGTACCCCCGATGAGCTGGCTTGTTTCATTGGTCACATCCCTCCCTCTCAGTAGGGACACTCCTAAGAGTCGATGATCGACCTCATTGGAGCACCCGAGCATACGTGATGGATAGCCTTCTTTTGCTTCGTTTGGGTTGAGGTTATCTTATATAGGTGCACCTTGGTAGGCTTAGCGGATAAAAAAGGTCTTTAATTAGTTTTCCTTCTACTTATCTTAATGTATTTCCTTTATCGACTTTGGATTATTGTACTACCCCAACCATTACTGGTGGGAATGATACTATCTATGATGTATGTTTATCTAGTGTGTGGAAATGAACAATGTTATTGATGTTATGTAAATCCATAATGATTATCTATGCTTGTGATGTTATGATGCTTGTGCCTCTTGTTTGTACATGATATGTTTTGTTTACTATCTATTTGTATACAGAAGGAATGACGTTATTCATTTCAGTATGTGAGGCTCACGCTTTTGTTTTTAAGTTCAAAAAAAAAATTTACCCATATTTTAACTAAGTATTTTTCAAATGTAAAGTTAAAAACTGGAACAAAAGATTAATAACTAATAATTAACTTAAATGTGTCATAGGCGTATTAGGTTGAATTATTAGGGTATTACGCCTTCCTTTGGGCTTTAGTTCAATTAGTGATGAGGAGTATCCAGAGCAGTAAAAACAATCTTCAACCAATGGTTTTGTGAACATATCAAACACTTGATTTTTAATGTTTACAAACATTAACTCAACATTCCCTTTTTGAACAAGATCTCTAATGAAATGATGTTTGACATCAATATGCTTATTGTAGGTAGAAAAATGCACAAGAAGGGCATTGAATTGTGCTTCTCCTTTTGTATTTATTTTCAGTTCTGAAAAAAGTTAAACAGATTTATATCAAGTCTCAAACTTGAAGTGCAACAAAAATAGCATTATAGTGTCAGAAAGTAACTTTATGAACTATCACAAAATAATGGAAATGTGTACAAACAAGTTTTTGAAGAAACACAGTAAAACAGGCACAAAGCAGTAAATAAAAAAGAGTTAAGGGAGAAGAAGATACTATATAGGTGTTTTTATACTAGTTTGGCCAACCTGCCTATGTCCAGTTCTTGCACTAACAACCTGTCTCAACCCAAGAAAGTTGGATAGTCTTTATAGTAGCCTTCGCAACCTATTACCAGTGACCATTAGCTCACTCTGCTGTCACACTTGAGTAGCCTTTCACCAGCCTCTCCAAGCTAACACAGTGACTAATAGTTCACTCTTACTATCACAATCGAGTAGTCTTTAACTAGCCTCTCCAAGCTAACATTGTGACTAGTAGTTCACTCCCATTATCATGATAAAAGACATGAACCTCGACTAATGGCTTTAGAACTAAATAAATGAACCTTATTTGTGTCACTTTCATAATGAAACTTGAGGTTCCTACAAATAATGATGATGACAAGTGTGTGGAGATGGAAAGCCCTACTGAGATTTATATATAAATTTCTCACTCCTTCTCTTTCTTTCCATCTTCATCTTTAGACAAGGTTGATGGCATCGTCCATGGACTTTCCTGAGATGCTGGTGTAAGAGTTGCACTATGGTTTAGATTAGAATGGCACAGCAGAAGCAGAGATATAGTCCTTCCTATTTGCAGCGCTTACTGTAACACCCTAATTTTTAACCCAATACTCTAAAACACATTAGGTTAATCATTAGGTTATTACTTCTTAGTCTCATTCTTTTAATAAAATACTTAGCGGAAATTATGGTAAATTGTTTTTTGAAAACATAAAACCAAAGTGAGAGCCGCATTAAATAAGTAAAGCGGGGAATATAAAGCACACATAACAAAGCATAAGGAACACAGTAAATAAAGCACGTAACAATGGAACAATGATTAACACAACAAAGGATATTTTTCATTACTATCATATTTAGGATACATATATAGTCACATCCTTATAGAATCGGGCTGAGCTTGCAATACATGAAAGATAACAAGAAAATAGTAAGGTACATGGTGCAACAGGAAATAAAAACCAACTAAACTATCCTCCTACCAGAGCTATGAGTACTAAGCTCAAACTCCCTCCCAAAAGATACTGCCAAAAGGAAAACCTCGTGACGGCTCAAGCTCTCGGATAGCTCTCTAAAGAAGTCTAGTGACAACGGGGACCATCGAGTGATGGAGGTATATAACCGGCGAATTGCTCGATTACCTCCTGAGTGGGCTAATGGAGTGGAACACAAATGCGAGTTGGCTGAACAAGAGCTCCTCGGTAAGGGTGTATCTCGGCACTCCTTGCCAGGCGCGGTTGCATCACGATATCCTCACTTCCTTCCCGTCTGAACGGGGGAAAGGGAGTAGAACTCTCTGAATAAACGTGCATCAGTGAGTCCTCGAACGGATCCGTCTCCTACCTCCTCGAGCGAGGCACAAACTCTAGGTAGTCACGGACAGTTGAGGCAGATGAACGGGCACGACGAATCTGCTCATCGCGGGGGCGGGTGCGCTCGAAGATCAGATCGTCGCCACTATAAGGAGCAGTAGGAGTGAACTGGTAGCTGGACACCGGGTAAGTGAAAGGTCATCCCATGTACACAAAAACACGAATGGCACATCGGCCCTCAAAGTGATAGGAGCGGTGATCCGGGTCATAGTGCATCTCCCAGACGGGCGTGTCAATAAAGACCACGAACGTCGCCATCAAGCTCTGAAGATGTGATGGAAGAAAGAGAAAGAAGAGAAAGGAGTGAGAATCTTACTAAAGAATCTCAGTAGGGACCTCCTATCTAGGGATTACATCATTCACATTCTCAGGAACCTTGGGTTTACAAGGTGAGCATGCATATAAGGTTCATTATTAGGGTTTACAAAACTAATTATCCAAGGTTCATTCCTTTTAGTATGCATCTTAATGTCATGAATGCAACATATCGAGCATGAATACATGGCAATACTTTAAGTAATTAACTCAACAAATCATAACATCAAGAAGCACACAAGTGGCATAAAGGGAATAAAACTTTTAAGTGGAACTTTCCTCAATTTTGTGACATTAATCATGTTACTTTAGCACAATAAGGCCACCCTAAAAACATCTAGGCTATGAGCTCATACCTCAACTAGTCGTCACTAGCTCTTGCTTATTATCCGAATAAGCGAATCATAAAAACATAATCCCGACTACTAGAGTACGAGCTGGGGGCTAGGGATCGCCTCTCTTAGGATATACCCTCTTTGAAATGCTCTACTGGCATCTAATGCATAACGAATTGTCAGCTTTGGTAAGGCTGCATCTACACATACCCTCACGGATTTGCCTCCTCCTCACTATAGCAGAAGAAGTATGTCTCAGTACTTTGTCAGATAAAAATCTCCTGGGGCTGCTTGGCCAAATCGGTGTCACCCAGGGTTTTCATCTCACATAGTACTTTAAAACATTTCTCAAATCCTTTAGGTTTGATGGAAATTTGGCAGCATAATGGCTGTTGAACCGAATTTCCTTCAAACCGTCTTTATGCCACAAGCTTACAACGCATACATATTTCTTCAAACCGTCATCATAGCTCATGTATCACCGAAACATATACATCCAAACATCATACTTGCATAAATCAACTCATAGCATAAAAGGTCTCTTAATGTCTTATGCATTGACTCTTAAGGCCTTTAACTTGAAATCTAAGTTGTATATTATCACAACCTAAGCTCTCGGGTACCTATAGGCTCATGTCTAAGTATTCCTCACTCAATTCTATGATCATAGACAATTCTAAACCTCGAGAGTGCAGAATCTATAATTCATACTTTACAGGTACCTAGGAGTCACAACATTGACCCTTTCTAAGTTCGGTTCGCTCCTAAGGTATCAAGATCAAGTCCTAAACCAATTATGAGTAGTTCCTACACATTTAGACTAATTATAAACCATGATTTCTAATTATTAGCCCTGCTGGACAGAATCCAGAAAAATCCATTACTAAGGGATCTAGAAGTCTCAAATTAATTCTTTTCTAGTTACTAACTTCTCTTATCTTTCACTTATGAATTTTAGCATTAAATATACATGAACATACTCATATTATCATCATCAAAACAGCATAAAATAGTGAGCATAAAAGCAAGGCAGAACCGAAATTATCTCCATCAAACAAAGCATAAAACTTGATTTTCAAGACACATAAATTGCTAGTTTCTCTTGGAACCTTTTTAAACTTCCAAAACTCATTAGAACACATTTTATTTCATCAAAACCATTATAAAACATAAGGGGGAAGTAGCTAATTTAAAATGACCTCAAGAGGATTTAGAATCATAAAACTTTGTTCAAGACATCTCTTGAGCTTGTCTAAACTTAGAAGAATTATAGAACATAAGTTTTATTATTTGTAACTACTCAAACCTCATAGGGCCAAAATCAAAGAAGCTAGGAAGCATATATTTTCAAGTCTTTGTTTGAGATAATAATGGGTAAGTCTATGAGCTCTAAATCTCTTAAGTTATGACATAAAAATAAACATGCAATGTACTTTGTTTTAGTCTTTATTTAGAGGTGAGAACATAAAATAAATATGCTATGTAAACTCATTATTATCTTGGAGATTTAGTGAGAGCATAAACATAAATATGAAGATGCAAGTCCATTCTTTAATCTTGAGCATTTAGTGATAACATAATAGTAAATATGGATGCAAGTCTTTTATCTTAACTTAGAGCTCATGTGAGACTTTTAAAGAGCACTAAAAATCTCAACCCAACATCTATCTCAACAACAAAGTGAGCTTTAGAGTTTTTGAACCAAGTTCTCAAAGGAAACACATGGTTCTTGAACATCATCATCAAGCTCAAAACAAAGCAAACTTTAAAAGAAAACAAAACTTTAAGGAAATAGAAACCAAACAACATTATTTTTGTGATGCAAAGTAACCATAGAGATACTTTAAAATTTTTAACAAAACCTTGAGATGAGAACTAGGGAGGCCGAGACTATGAAGGAAAAGAAAAGGAAAGAAGAACCAAAACTTTACTAGATCAAGAACAAAGCTCAAGCTTTAGAGGTTTCTTTGAGATGAACACAAGGTCATCATCTAGAAACACTCATCATCAAGCCATCATGCTAGCAACAAGGCCTCATGGCCGAAATAAAGAAAGGAGAAGGAGTAGAGAACAATTTAAAAAGAAACTAAGAGAAACCTTGAGAAAAAACATATTTTTGAGTAAAAACAAAACTTTTAAAGTAACTCCTACCAAGAGATAAAGAGGAAAGTGTAACACCCTAATATTCAACCCAATACTCCTAGAATGTACTGAGACTAAATATTAGTCATTACCTCTTGTTTCAATTCATTTATCATTGAAAATAGTTACTCAAAATACGAGCCCAAATTTTTTTTTCTTTTTAAAACCTTGGCAAAGTATGAGCTGCGTGTAGTATATACAAGCGATAATAAA
This sequence comes from Dalbergia cultrata, assembly GCA_031216105.1. Taxonomy (NCBI): domain Eukaryota; kingdom Viridiplantae; phylum Streptophyta; class Magnoliopsida; order Fabales; family Fabaceae; genus Dalbergia; species Dalbergia cultrata. The sequence continues at coordinate 269,071 of JAVHNL010000113.1, read as the reverse complement.
GAATGCGGAAATCTAAACATCAAGAAGGCTCCATAATGAACATAACACATCATATATATTAAACTACCCACCTAAAGGTGAGTTAAGTTTGGGTACATGAAAATAAAACACTAATGCATAAGGAACAAAATGCATAGGAAACAAACCTACATAGTGCTCCTAAGGTAGATAATCCTTTTCAACAAGAGAAAGTTATCATAACTAGTGGGACGTGCGTGCACTAAAACTCCAAAAGTCATCTACGGCTAATGGTCCGGGAGCGGGGGGATGCATCCAATCCACTGTCGTAGCTCGGCGGGAACAGGTACACCAGATAGTCGCATATGACCTCCACATCTAGGATGCATGGCTGGCCTCCTCAAAATAATACGATCCACGCTCTGGATCATAGTGGTGCTCCCATGTGAGCGTGTCAATGAGCAGGACGAAGGTCGCCATCGAAATCTGAAGACGTGACGGAAGAAAAGGTAGGGGGAGTGAGAATCTTTACTAAAGAAACTCAGTAGGGTTTTCCTCCTATCTAGGTGTCATCATCTACGTCTCCAGGAACCTCGGGTTCTTATAAAATAGTGGGCATGTAATAGTTCAATTATGAAGTTCTAAAACGTTAATTACCGAGGCCCGTTCCTTTTAACATAAACTCTTGTACTTACATGGATGCATCATAATTCGTTATGATATGCGGGAGCATAACTAACTTATAACATAGAGCATAAAACATAGCACATATGACATAGAGCATATAACATAGATCATAGAGCATAAACATAGAACATGGAATCATAATCATAGAACTTGGTACATGGTACATGGTGCATAGAGCATAGAACATAAGACATAGAACATGGTACATGGTACATAGATCATAGATCATAAAGCATAAACATGGAACTTGGTACATGGTACATGGATCATATTGCATAAAGCATAAAACATAGAACATAGGGCATAAACATAGGACATAGTTCATAAACATGGGACATAGAGCATAAGCATAGAACATAAGGCATGGAACTTAAAGACACAAATGTCTAGTTATATCTGGGCGTTACGTATCGCCGTCCCCAGTATAACAATAAAACTCATGGTGTCTTATCTTAGTTACTTAGGTGACATTAGGACATTTACTTGAACATGGGGCCACCCTAATTGTTCTCCCTTTTGAGAAACCTCTAGGTTATGAGCTTATACCTCACTAGTCATCACTAGCATAAAGACTTATCCCTTTTGATAAGCTAAGGTCCCGACATAAAGTACGAGCTAGGGGGCTAGAATCACCTCATCCTCCATCCCTTTTGATGGTTTCAAAGGATCATTTTCTCATGGTTTGAATCACCTCATCCCCATCCCTTTTGATGGTTCAAAGGATCATTTTCACATGGTTTGAATCACCCCATCACCATCCCTTTTGATGGTTCAAAGGATCATTTTCACATAGTTTATGTCACCTTAAGTCTTAGCATGTTATAACAAGATGCCACATATTTCATGCATGACACATATTTCATATAATCTTAACATAGGCATCTCTAAAGTTCTTAAGAGAACAATAACATGCAATTCCATCATCACATAGCATCATATAAGTCATGAGATAACACATAAATTCATCAATCATAGAGGGTACACAAACCATTCCCTTAAAAGCAAAAACCCCTAATCGGGTAACCTCAAACTTCCAAATTATTTTCTTGTACCTCTAAGGGATTGATTAACCTCATTACCACAATTTATTAAGTCCTATAACCTAATTAATTATGGCTCGACAGCATAGGCAGTAAACATATTTTGATGAATTACAGTGTTCTAGAAGTTGCATTTTAGGTCCTTTCTCATTACCGACTTTTTCTATGATGCAATAATTAATACCTAAACCAATTATGAGTCACTCTCACTCATCTAAACATGTTATAATGTGATTTTACAAACTCAAACAAGGCTCTAACAGAATGTATATTTTCAGCTCCTAAGGAGTTCTAGAAATCACATTTTCAAACATATAAAGTTACTAAGCATACCTATGATGGCTAGAACAATTATCATACATTTGGTAAGGTATTTCAACACATATGGACCACCCAAAACAGAATTTAAGGTTCTGGAAAATAACAAGACAGAACTGAAATTTATGTCATCACATAATGCCTAGAACTTTCATTTAAAAACACATAAATTGCTAGTTTCTCTTGGAACCTTTTTAAAACTTATAAAACTCATTAGGAAACATTTTATTTCTTTAAAATCTCCATAAAATACATGAGGGCAGTGACCATTTCAAAATAATCTCCAAGGGTATTTAAATCATGGAATCATACTTAAAACATTTGTCATTGTCACCTATGCTTAAGAAAAATCCTAAGACATAGATTATAGGTCCTTGTGACTAAATGAAACCCATTCTAGCTTCATTATCATCACATGGCCGAAATGTGCATTCCAAGGAATGTTCCACATTTAACTTTTTCATAGGATGAAGAGGGCAAATCTTTGAACTCTAGGAGTTTTAGGTGATAACATAATCATAAACGTGATATCCATTCCATTTTAGATTTGCTTAGAAAGTAAAGTGAGAGCTCAAAATAAATATGAGATGCAAGTTCACTTCTTTATCTTTGAGTTAAGTGATAACTTTGAAATAAGACATGAAATGCAAGTTCATTTCTTTATCTTGGGAGTTTAGTGATAGCATAAAATAAATATGGATGCAAGTTCACTTCTTTATCTTATCTAGAGCTCTTCCAAGACTTTTAAAAGAACAAAGCTTAAACCCAATACTCATCCAACATGAAAAAGTAAGCTTTTCTAAGCCTTAAACATAAAAGAGCTATATAACATAAGCAAGACTTAAAGAAAAACTCAAGCTTTAGAGGTTTTCATGAGAGATGTACACATAGCCATCTCTAGACAACACTCATCATCAAGCCATCATGCTACAGGCCTTAAGGCCGAAAACAAAAAGATAATAGGGAAACAAAACCGAAACTTGAAGAAAAAGGAAAGGAAAACTAAAATACTTCAAGATCAAAAGCAAGCTTCAAGCTTTAGAGGTTGTTCAAGTGTTAAACACCATCATGAAACCTACATCATCAAGCTCTCATTTTTCCAAGTTCCCAAGGGCTCTATGGCCGAAATCTCAAAGGAAAAAGAAAGGTTCCAAAAAGGTCAAGAGAAACATAAAGCTCATTCTTAACTTAACTTGTAAAAGACAAAACTTTTCTTTAGAAAAGATTCAAGCTTTAGAGGTTTTCTTGGAAGATGAACACAAGGTCACCTCTAGAGAACACTCATCATCAAACTATCATGTACAAGGCGTTGAGGCAGAAATCCATGAGAAAAGAAAAGAAGAAACCAAAATGAAACAATCAAAGAAAGTTCATCCATACATCACATTCCAACAAGATTCAAACATAAAGAATCAAGAAAACAGTTTTAGAAAAGCTCCCTACCAAGTGTCGGTGTTCTTTGAAGATGGAAAAGGTTTGATCTTGGAGCACCAAGAAGAAGAAATCTCCTTGTATCTTGGGGTATGTCTTCGGCCTTGAAGAGAAAAGGAGGGAGGAAGTGGGTTGGCTTGTGTTTGAGCTTGGGAATGTGTTTGGATGAAAGCTAGATGGAGATTGGGGGTGGAGGAGGTGGCGGTTTCCTCTTGGAAAAGGAGGAGGAAGATGAACTTGAGAGAACTCAGACTTTCTCAAGAAAACTCAAACTTGGCAAATGATGTAAAGTGGAGCAAAGCTCATCAAAGCAAGGTATATATAGAGCTTGAGTCATAAAGAGGTAAATGGAGGGGGTGGCCTAATGGCTTCTTGGAGAAGGAAGAGAGAAAAATATCTCCTTGAGTTGTCATGTCATGGAAAAGTGTGAAGTATGGTGAAAGCTTGAATAACATAAATCAATTATTTTTTTAATGCTATATTTCTTCTAGAAAGGGAGGGAAAAGTGGTGGTCATGAAAAAGCCAAAGGAGGGAATTTTCATTTCAAATAATCAAGTATTAGTGGGGTATTAAGGAGTAAGTAAGGTTAGGTCACTAATCATGCTTTTATGATTAAGTATCTAGGTGACTAATTAGGTACTTTAGCCCATGATTAATTTGGATTAGAAGAAATTTTGTTGGATTGATGGAGTCAAATTTCAATGACTAAAAACCTAGGGAATGACATATTTTCTTGAATTGGGGAAAAGTGTAATCATGGTGAAGTATGATGTGGATGATGTGGTGTGACTTGAGGTGGTCCTTGAATGACTAAAAAAATAAATAAATAAATAAAATAATTCTTTGAATGTTTGAATTTCAAACATGTGGAGAATGTAGAGTCAAACTTTATTGACTAGAGATTAGGGAGCAATCACCTTTTCTTGGAAATAGGGAATGTGAATAGTAAAAATACTATTCCTAGATGCTTTCTTGAAGAAATATGACTAAAAATTGGTTTTAAGTATCTTTAAGCAATTTTAGATTCTAATCCACTTTAAATAATTATTTTAGCTCTAGATTAATTAGGAAAATTAATTAACCTTTCGTTAGGGCCTAATATTGCTTAGGTTTCGAGTTAAGTAACTCGTTAAGCTTAAAATGTATCAAGTTGGGGTAAAATCGTAATTTTTCTCAAAACCTGCCCAGGGCTACTGGGACTTAAACAAACATAGGTTATGCCTTAGAAACATTGTTTTAGGCCTCTGGGACAAGTCTGGGTCCAAACAAAACTCGAAACTGTCTTAAATTACTGTAAGGGTATTTTGGTCATTTAAAAATGAGATTCTTCTGCTCTATTAAACATTCTAATACATAGAATCCCCTTCATTCATTGAGTTAGCCCCTCGAGGACTACCGGATCAGCTATCCTCGAGTTCCGGGCAGAAAACGACCTCAGGGGCATTTTGGTTATTTTCCCTCTAGTAGAAAATCGGGGTGTTACAGAAAGCTTGAACTTGAGGATGAAAAACAAGAAGAAGAACTCCTGCAAGGATGATGGTAGAGCTTCGGCCTTGTGAAGGGAAAAGAAAAGAAAATGTGTTTTGGTTGTGTTTGTGTTTGAGGTTGAGTGTTTGAGTGTTTAGAGGATGGTTCAAGGTTTTGAGGAGGTGGTTTATGGTTATGAGATGATGATTCAATGGGAAGATGAAGGAGATGAAGATGAAAAGGAAGAACTCTTAGAAATCTTTGAGAGAAAAGAAAAGAACTCAAGAAAGCTTGAAAACTAAAACTTTGCAAATGATCTAAAATGTTTCTAAGTGCTTCTAAGTATGGTATTTATAGAATAATGAAACAAATGAGAGCTCATGGAGGGGAAGGAGGAACCGTGTGGTTGTCTCATGTTCCATGAGGTGAGAGATTGATTTTTGAGTCATGGAGGAGTAAGGTTGAAAGTATGGGAGGTATGGCTTCAAGCATGGTTTCAAGCATGGTGTTTGCAGTGATTTTCTTTCAAATTTTGAAATAAAAATAACTCTTCTAGAAGGTAAGGAGGGCTGGCGGTTTTTGAGCCACAAAAATGAGAGAAAAAGTCTTCTAGAAGTTGTCATATGAAGCATGGATGAAAGCATGGTGTTTATGACTCAAAGCATGGTTCATGGTGAGGTGGAAGCATGGTTATTTGAGTGTACAAATTCACACATGTGATGGAAAATGGGGGTATGGGTTTCGGCTAGACTTGAACAGGCAAGGGGGAGAGAGATTTGTTCATGTAATTGTATGTTAATGATAGGTTTAGATCTATATTAGTTTAGGTGCAAGGTTAGGAATCATTAAGCACAAGTTTAGGTAACTAAGAATGAGGTTTAGGAATTTTATGACAAGATTAAGTGTAACACCCTAATTTTTAACCCAATATTCTAGAACATATTAGGCTAATCATTAGGTTATTACTTCTTAGTCTCATTATTTTATTAAAATACTTAGCGGAAATTACGGGTAAAATTTTTCTTTTGAAAACATAAACCAATGTGAGAGCCGCGTCCTTAGTCTAATCGTAAGACAGAAATATAAAACACGATTAGCAAGCAGAGAGTAACATGGAAATTAAGAACAAGTAACAACAGAGCAATGACCACCATAATGACAGAAACATTTCATTAATAACATAATTAGAAGTACATATGTAGTCATACCCTCATAGTGACGGGCAGAGCTTGTAATACAGCGGAAAAGAAAATACAACAGAAACAGGGAAATATAAAGTAATGTAAAGTAAACCATCACTACTCGAGTGCACCTATAATGGACAACCTCAAAAACAAAATAGGGTTTATCCACTCTACATGTGGGTGTGTGCACTAAGCCTCCCCTAGGATGTCTACTACTGGAGCCCGGGGAAAGGTGGAGTGTAACCGATCCATGGATGCAGGGCGGCAGGAGTGGGCACACGTGAAGACTGAGCGTGAGCTCCTCGATAGGGGCGCCTCTCGGCTCGCCTAGCTAGTCTCGGCTGTGTAATAGTCTCCTCGCTCACGTCTCGCACGAACTGAGGTGTAGGAGCAGAGCTCTCGCTGTACATGTGCGTCAGTGGATCCTCGGAAGGGTCATCCTCTGAACTAGGAGACCAAGGTACGTAGTCCCAGAAGTCTCAAGGCATCAAACCACCAGTGTACATTCACAGAATCCTCTCGTCTCGCGTCTAGGCAAGCTCAAAAACCATCGCATCGTCGTAAGGTGACATCGGGGAGAAACGGTAGCTCTGTATAGGGTGTGCAAAGGGGCGTCCAATGAACATGAAGACTCGCACGGTGCACTGCCCCTCAAAATGGTATGATCCGTGATCCGGATCAAAGTGGACCTCCTAGGTCGGCGTGTCGACAAAAACCACGAACGTCGCCATCGCTTTCTGAAGATGTGACGGAAGAAATAGAAATGACACAGAGGAGTGAGAATTCTTACTAAAGAATCTTAGTAGGAGTCTCCTACCCTAGGGTTACATCATTCACATCCTCGGGAACCTTGGATTTAATTATAAAAGGTGTGCATACATAAGAGGTTCATTATTAGGGTTTATAAAGCCAATTATCCAAGGTTCATTCCTTTTAGCATGCATCTAGATGTTATGAATGCAACATATTAAAAACATGAATGCATGGCAATGCCTCAATCAAATAACTCAATGAATCACAACATCAAGAAGCATACAAGTGGCATAAAGGGCATATGACTATCAAGTGGATCTTTCCTCAACTTCGTGACATTAATCATAGTACTTTAGCATAATAAGGCCACCCTAAATAACTAAGTTATGAGCTCATACCTCAGCTTGTTGTCACTAGCTCTTGCTTATTATCTGAATAAGCGAAACATAATAAATAATCCCAACTATGCAAGTACGGGTAGGGGGCAGGGATCACCTCTCTTAGGATATACCCTCTTTGAAACGCTTTATGGGCATTAAGCCACAGCAATTTTTCCGCTTTGGTAGGCTGCATCTACTCATACCCTCACGGATTTGTCTCCCCTGGGGGTGCTCGGCCAAACCGGTGTCACCCAGGAAAGCGCGTCTCAGTGCTTTGTCACATAAAAATCTCCTGGGGGTGCTCGGCTGCACCGGTGTCACCTAGGGTTTTCAACTCATGTGGTACTTTAAAACATTTCTTCAACCCTTTAAGGTTTGATGGAAATTTGGCAGCATAACAGCTATTAAACCGAATTTCCTTCAAACCGAAACTTATGCCACAAGCTAATCACACAACATATTCCTCATTTAAATCTCATGCTATGATGTACTCATATCTCAATCAATCAATTCCTCATGAATCATAATCATCTCAACATATCATGGCATCACATATAAACATCATAGCATTAACAGTTTCTCAACGTCTTATGCATTGACCGTCAAGGTCCCTAACTCACATTCTAAGTTATAAATCATCAAAACCTAATCTCTCGGGTACCTATAAGGTCATAACTAAGTATTTTTCACCTCACACTATGGTCAAGAATATCTCTAAACCTCAAAGATGTATAATCTAAAATCTTAACTTTACGAATACCTAAGAGTCACAACAATGACCCTTTCTAAGTTTGGTTTGCTCCTAAGGCACAAAGATCAAATCCTAAACCAATTATGAGTCATTCCTACACATTTAAACTAATTTAAAACCATGATTAGCATTACTAAACCTTGTTGGATAGAATCCAGAAAATTCAAACATTAAGGGATCTAAAACTCTCAAATTAATTCTTTTCTAGTTTCTAACTTCTCTTATCTTTCACATATGAGTTTTAACATTAATTATACTCAAACTTAATCATATTATCATCATCAAACAGCACATACAGTGGCCATAAAATAGCAAGGCAGAACAGAAATCAAGTCTCCAAACAAAGGCATCAAACAACAATTTCTAAAGCACATAAAATACTAGTTTCTCTTGGAACATTTTTCAAACTTTCAAAACTCATTTACAAACATTTTTAACATCTAAAATCATCAAAATATTTATGAGGGCAGTAGCTAAATCAAATTTGTCGCAAGAGGTCCTAAATTCATAAAACTTAGTTCTATACATTCCTTAAACTCATAAAAGCTTAGAAAAATTATAAAACATAGTTTTCAATACTTATACACAATAAATCTCTTTGGCACCGAAAACATAAGCTAAGGAAATACATATTTCAAGCCTTTTCTTGAGACAACAATGGGCAAGTCCTTGAGCTCTAGGTTTACTTAAGTGATGACATAAAATAAATATGCTCATGCACTTATTTTAGGTTCTTTTAGAAAGTAAAGTGATAGCATAAAATAAACATGAATGCAACTTATTATTATCTTTGGTATTTAAGTGAGGACTTGAAATATAGACATGATAATGCATTGCTTGAAATATAAACATGATTATGCAAGTTCCTTTGTTATCTTGGTACTTAGTGATGACAAGGAAAATAAATATGATGTGCAAAGCATAAAAGTAAACATGAATGCAAAGTTCATTTTAAGATTATCTAGGGCTCTTACAAGACTTTAGAAAATAATAACCCAACACTCATCTCATCACAAAGAGAGCTTTAGAGTTCTTGAACCAAGTTCTCAAAGGAACTATGAGGTTTTTGAACATCATCATCAAGCTCAAAGAAACAAAATTTCAAAACAAAACAAAACCGCAAAGATCAAGGAGTCAAACCGAAATATTTAAAGGAAAGGGAACAAGGAGCCGAAATAAAAAATAGCAAGAAAAGTAAAAGTGTTCTTGAACAAAAACCATTTTGAGTTAGAAAATAAAGATGAAACTTGGAGAAAATTAAAACTTAAGCTCTAGAGGTTCCTTTGAGATGAACACATAGTCATCATCTAGGAGCTCTCCTCATTGAGCTATCATGTGTTCCTCAAGGCCAAGAGGCCGAAACATCAAGGAAAGAAACAAAGACAGTTTCAAAAAGAAAATCCAAGAGAAAGCTAGAAAAACTCATTTTTCAAGAAACAAGGTTTAGAAAAACACTCCTACCTAGAGTGGAGATAAAAAGCTTGAACTTTGAAAAGGAAAACAAGATGATGAACTCTTCCAAGGGGCAAGATGGCTTCGGCCAAGGGAGGATAAGAAGGTTGGAGTTGTGTTTCAAGTGAGGTTGTGTTTAAGATGAGGTGTTTGAGAGCTTAGGAGGTGGTTTGAGGTTGTGAGGTGGTGTTTGAAGGTTATGAGATGATGATAAGATGAAGATGAAGAACAAGAGAGAACTCTCTTGAAACTTAGAGAGAAAAAGAAAGGAAACTCAAGGAAGCTTAGAAACTTGAAACTTGCCAAAAGACCAAAAGTGACACAAGTTCATCTAAGGCACCTATTTATAGAAAAACAAAACAATTGAGGCTCACTAAGGAGGCCTTGGCCATAGCAATTGAGGGAGAAAAAGGAAGAGAAAAATATCTCTTACAAGGCGTCATACAAGCATGGTTTGAGGTATGGAGTTTATGATACAAAGTATGGCTTCAAGCATGGGCTTTTGAGTGAGTTTTCTCTCAAATTTTGAATGACATAAGTCTTCTAGAAATTTGACATGGCTGGAAGTTTTTCAGCCACAAATAAATGAGGAAAATGGTTTATTTCATTTAGTTATTCATTTGGAAAATCAAGCTTGATTGAAAGTATGACAAGGTATGGTGATTTGAGGTGATTTTCCTTCAAATTTGAAATGAAATAATTCATCAAAATGAGGGAGAGGGCTGGCGGTTTTTAGACCAGAAAATGGGGAAAGAAAAAGCCTTCTAGAAGTTGTCCTATGAAGCATGGATGAAAGCATGGTTGTATGACTCAAAGTATGGTTCATGTAAGGTCAAAGCATGGTTCTTTGAGTGAGAAACATTTGAGCATGTGATGCATATGGAGGGGGAAAAGCTTTAGCCAAACCAGACAGCATGGAGGGAGAGAGATTTTGATCATCTAATTATGTGCTAATGGTAGGTTTAAGTGTGTATTAGTTTAGGTACAAGGTTATGAATAATTAAGCTTAAGTTTAGGTAACTAAGAATGAGGTTTAGGGATTTTATGACAAGATTAGGAGTGCTCATACATCATTAGAGAGTTTAAAACTCATTTAGGAATAAACAATTGGAAACACAATTCCATGATTTAAGGAATTGGAGAGAGAAAGCACTATTCAAGATTCCATGACTAGGAATCTTGAATTTAAAATAGGATTTCAAGTTGTAATTAAGCATTATTAGGTTCTAATCAACTTTAATAAATTATTTTGACCTTAGATTAATTATGGAAATTAATTAATCTTCGATTAGAGCCTAATATTGCTTAGGTTTGCTTAATCACGTGATTAAGCGTAAAAACACCAAACTAGGGGAAAATCGTAATTTTGCACTAAATTCGCCCGGGACCTCTGAGACCAAAACTGAGGTCACATAATACATAAAACGCCTTTTAAAACCATCTGGAGAAGTTTCGGGTTCATCCGACACTTGCAAACGGGTAAAACATTGCAGGGGCGTTTTGGTCATTTTGACCCGAAAACTCGGAAAACGAGATTTTCGATCCCGGAAAGGTACACAAGTCATCTAATCCCCTTCCAATATTGAGTTTGCCCTTCGAGTTGAAAATGACCTCAGGGGTATTTTGGTTATTTTCATTCTAACAGAAAATCGGGGCGTTACATTGAGGAGTGCTCATACACATTTAGAGAGTTTGAAATTCATTTTATGAGTAAACAAGGTAGACAAATTTCCATGATTAAAGGAATTGGAAAGAGGAAACACTATTCAAGATTCCATGACTAGGAATCTTAAATTTAAAACAAGATTTGAGTTTAAATTAAGCATTCTTAGGTTCTAATCAACTTCAATAAATTATTTTGACTCTAGATTAAATATGGAAATTAATTAATTTTCGATTAAAGCCTAATATTGCTTAGGTGTGCTTAATCACACGATTAAGCTTAAAAACACAAAACTAGGGGCAAAATCATAATTTTGCACAAATTTCGCTCGGGACCACCGGGACTAAAATTGAGGTCGCAGAATACATAAAAACGCCTTTTAAAACCATCTGGAGAAGTTTCGGGTTCGTCCGGTGTAACACCCTAAATCTTAACCCAAGACTACTAGTATGTCCTTAGGTTAATCTTTAGAATATTACCTCTTGGTCTCATCTTTTACTTAGAAAATACTTAGCGGAAATATGGGTAAAATTTTTCTTTTTGGAATTTAAAATCAAAGTGAGAGCCACGCCACTAAAACTTTAAGGGGAATCATAGCGAAACATATAAGCAAAGCATAAGAAACACATCATGTCATGGGAACATCAACTGAATCATAGATATATATATATATATAACGTGCCTACCCAAAGAGGCAGGACTATTTGATACATCATGAAGCAAAATACAACTGAAATGCAATACAAGGAAATCATAAAAAGCAAATACAGGCGAAACTACCCCCATACCTATGTGCACCTAAAGGAGACAACCTCATATACAAAAGAAGGTTTGACCTCTACTATGTGGCGTGTATGTGCACTAGCTACTACCCCTCCTATGACTACTCATGAGGCAGTCTTGTGGGGTCAGTCGATCCTTTGGCGAATCTCGACGGGAGTGGTCAGCGCATCATCGGGCATGTCCACCATGGCGGCGCATAGATGGCCGTCGAGCCAACCTTGGCTGGACCACCGTCTCCTCACTCCCGGCCCTCATCGGTGGAGGAGGCGGGCTGGAGCTCAAGCTGTACATGTGGGATGGCGGGTCCTCGGATGGGTCCGTCTCCGGAAATCTGGGGGACGGCGCGTGCTCGGGGTACTCGCGTCTAGCGATGTCTCGGGCTCCATGCGGAGGATCTGCTCATCGCGTGGTCTCGCTCGCTCAAAAATCCCGTTATGACGGTGAGGCGATCGGGGTGAAGCGGTAGCTCGGGGCGAAGTGCGCGAAGGGTCGTCCCCATGAACATGAATACTCGACCGTGCGGCGACCCTCAAAATGGTATGACCAGTGCGGGTCATGGTGCGACTCCCATACCGGTGTCGATGAAGAGTACAAGCGTCGCCATCTGAAGATATGACGGAAGAAAGAGAGAGGGAATGAGAATCTTTCTAAAGAATTCTCGGAGGGTTATCCCTACCTAGGTGTCATCGTCACATCCTCAGGATCCTCGGGTTTATTTCTAAAAGGTGTGCATGCATATAATTTCCTTTTAAGTTGGTTTTCCAAAGAGGTATTTTATCCAAGGTCCGTCATATTTTATAATGCGTCTTTATAACTTAAGCAGAAATATACTAATGATATGAATGCATCATAAGGTAACCCAAACAATAGAATGACTAGGAAACATTATAACATTGGCATAAGTATAGTTTATGTGACATTGTTAACTTTAACTTTCATCTCATGGGGCCGCGCTAAAACTTCTCTAGGTTATGAGCTCATACCTTAACTAGTCGTCACTAGCTCTTACTTATCCTATGATAAGCGTAACATAATCTGACTTAAAGTGCGGGCTAGGGGGCAAATTAAGGATCTCCTTCCTAGGATCATTTCCTCTTTGAAACGCTTTGCTAGCCACGTGGGCCTCGCAATTTGTCCGCTTTGGCAGGCTGCATCTACACATACCCTCACGGATTTGTCTCCTCCACAGGGGTGCTCGGCCGAACCGGTGTCACCCAGGAGAAGCGCGTCTCAGTGTTGTGTCACATTTATATTCTCATAAGTATTAAATCACAATTACCTCATCATTTATCATATTCATTTTTATCATGCATTCTCATGTAGCTCTTTCATAACATATATATCATCACATGAAACTTTCTCATAACATTCGTCACATAAAACTTTCACACAAACATCATCACATAGTCATATTTAACAATCATCCCCATAAGCTCATAGACATGTTATGTTATAACTCATAGTGTTTTAAACTTTGATTCTTATGAGTCTTAAACTTGCAAATTAATTGTTCTAACATTATCCTTAACTTCTTTATACGCCTATAGTTTGACAATTAATGAGTTATACAAATTTTATGCTCAAGAACTAATCCAAATAGCACTAAGAAGAATTTGGACAGCTTTATGTTTATGTGATTACGGAGTTCTAGAAATTATGGTTTAGATCTTTATCTCACTTTCTAAGTTATTGATCATCAACACCTAGTCTCTTGGGAACCTATAAGGTTATAACTAAGTATTTCTCACCTCACCCTATGGTCAAGAACATCTCTAAACCTCAAGAGTGCAGAAATCAAAATACTAACTTTACGGGTACCTAGAAGTCACAATAATGACCCTTTCTAAGTTCGGTTTGCTCCTAAGGTTTCAAGATTAAGTCCTAAACCAATTATGAGTCATTCCTACACATATAAACTAATTTAAAACCATGATTATTGAATCTACACCTTGCTGGACAGAATCTAGAAAAAATAAATCTTTAAGGGATCTAGAACTCTCAAATTAATTCTTTTCTAGTTCCTAACTTATCCTATCTTTCACATATGATTCTTAACATAATTATTTCCCAAATATAAGCATATTAACATCATTAACACAGCTCATACAGTGGCCAAACATAGCAAGGCAGAACCGAAATAGAAACTCCATTTAAAGGCATTGAATCATAGTTTCTAAAGCACATAACATACTAGTTTCTCTTGGAACCTTATTAAAACCTTCAAAACTCTTTTATGAACACTTTTATCATCTAAACTCATGAACATACTTAATAGGGCAGTGGCTATATTATTTTCATCTCAAGAGGTCCTAAATTCATAACACTTAGTTCTACACATTCCTTATACTCACATAAGTTTAGAAAAATTATAAAACATAGTTTCCAATACTTGAAAACATTAAGGCCTCATAGGGCCGAAATATGAACCATAGGAAATAAATGTTTTAGACCTTTGTTTGAGATATCATTGGGCAAGTCTTTGAGCTCTAGAATCATTAACGTGATGACATAAAAATAAACATGCTCATGCACTTATTTTAGTTATTGCTAGAAAGTAAAGTGAGAGCATAAAATAAATATGTGGTGCAATATATTATTATCTTTGATATTTAGGTGAGGACTTGAAATATAAATATGATAATGCAAAGCTTGAAACATAAACATGATAATGCAAGTTCATTCATTATCTTGGGATTTAGTGATAGCAAGGAAATAAACATGATATGCAAAGCTTAAAGTAAACATGAAGCAAGTTTCATTTTTATGTTTAACTAGAGCTCATTTAAGACTTTAACAAGATCATAACCCCATACAATATCTCAAAGATCACAACATAAGAACCGAAAATCATATAAAAGAGAAAGAAAGTGAAGCTACATCAAGTTCTTTATTAAGTACCCAAAACCCCTATCTAGAGACAAATCTCTAGAGCGTGCGACCAACTTTAAGGTTGACAAGGGTAGGCTTGGGCTTTTAGAAATCCTTAGATTAATTTTTCTTAAGTTGGAAAACCATGTGAGCTAGATAACATATAGATGAAGTTGTAAGAAAGGAAAACTCAAGCTTTAGAGGTTTCTTTGAGATGAACACAATGTCATCATCTAGAAACTCTCATCATCAAGCTATCATGCTCAAATCAAGGCCTCATGGCCGAAAATGAAAGGAAAGGAAAGACAAGGAAAGTTCAAAAAGAATCCAAGAGAAAACTAGAGAAAAACACTTTCTTGAGCAAAATAAAGTTTGAAAACAAATCCCTACCTAGTGATGGAGATAAAAGCTTGATCTTGAAGATGGAAATGAGATGAGCAACACCTCCTAGGATGGTGATGATGATTCGGCCTTGATGAGAGAAAAAGAAAGAAAATGTGTTTCGAGTGGAGTTGTGTTTGAGGTGTGGTGTTTGAGAGGTTTGATGATGGTTCAAGGTTTTGGGGTGGTGTTTGATATTTAAGAGATGATGATGAGATAAAGAGATGAAGAAGATAAAGATGAAAAGAAAGGAAGAACACTCTTGGAACTTTGAGAGAAAAAGGAAAGGTTAGCAAGACAACTCTAAAACTCTAAACTTTGCAAATGCTTCAAGGTGTAACAAAGCTATCACAAGCATCCTATTTATAGAAAAAAAAAAACCATGGAGCTCACAATGGGGAGGGCTTGGCCGTAGCTTTTGAAGGACAAAGGGAGAGAAAAATATCTCTTACACAAGGTCATTCAAGCATGGTTTGAAGTATGGAAGCTATGCTACAAAGTATGGCTTGATGTGAGTTAATTTCCTATCAAATTTTTATGAAATTAGGCTTCTAGAACCTTAACATGGCTGGAACTTTTCCAGCAACAAATAAATGGGGAAAATGGGTTGTTTTAATTATTTATTCATGTGGAAATTCAAGCTTGATTGAAAGTTATGACAAGGTATAGTGTATGTGACTTGAGGTATGGCCTTGGAGTGTTGAAAAATTGAACATGTGATGCATATGGAGGGAGGGCAGCTTCGGCCAAGGCTGGACAGCAGAGTGGGAGGATGATTTGACCATTTAATTGTGTGTTAATGGTAGGTTTAGATGTGTATTAGCTTAGGTACAAGGTTAGGAATGATTAAACTTAAGTTTAGGTAACTAAGAATGTGATTTAGGGAGTTTATGACAAGTTTAGGAGTGCTCATACATCATTAAAGAATTTAAAACTCATTTATGAATAAACAATGTGTAACACAATTCCATGATTTAAGGAATTGGAAAGAGAAAACACTATTCAAGATTCTATGACTAGGTGTCATAAAATTAAAATATGATTTTAGGTTGTAATTAAGTACTTTTTGGTTCTAATCAACTTTAATAAATTATTTTGACTCTAGATTAATTAAGGAAATTAATTAACCTTCGATTAGAGCCTAATATTGCTTAGGTTTGCTTAATCGTGTGATTAAGCGTAAAAATAGGAAACTAGGGGCAAAATCGTAATTTTGCACTAATTTTGCCCGGACTTCATAATTTAAAACTGAGGTCATAGAATACATAAAAACGCCTTTTAAAGCCATCTGGAGAAGTTTCGGGTTCATTCGGCACTTGCAAACGGGTAAAACACCACAGAGGCGTTTTGGTCATTTTGACCCGAAAACTCGAAAAACGAGATTTTCGATCCCGGGAAGGTACATAAGTTTTCTAATCCCCTTCCAACATTGAGTTTGCCCTTCGAGTACTGCCGCACTGGCTTTCCTCAAATTCATTTGAAAATGACCTCAGGGGCATTTTGGTCATTTTCACTCTAACAGAAAATCGGGGCGTTACATTACTCCCCTCCTTAAAAAGAATTTCGCCCTCGAAATTCGTACCTTAGAAAAGCTCTGGATATTTGGACTTCATCTCTGACTCTAGTTCCCACGTGTATTCTTCCGACTTGCCTTGTCCCCATGCCACTTTTACCAAAGGAACAGACTTGTTCCTTGACTGCTTGACTCCGCGATCCACTATTCCCGTAGGCGGTACATTGAAAGTGAGGTCCTCCCTTAACTGTACATGCTCTGGTTCTAGGACATGACTAGGGTCGGACTCATATTTACGTAACTGGGAGACGTGAAAGACGTCATGAAGGTTTGACAGATTGGGTGGTAAGGCTATTTTGTAAGCTACGGATCCGACTCTTTGAAGAATTTCAAAAGGACCGAGAAATCGAGGACTCAACTTTTTAACTTTCATGGCTCTCCCTATTCCTGTAGTGGGGGTGATTCTTAGAAATACATGTTCTCCCTCTTGGAACTCCAAGGGCTTGCGCCTTTTGTCCGCGTAGCTTTTCTGTCGACTTTGAGCGGTTAAGATTCTATCCTTGATCTTCTTGATTTGCTCCGTCGTTTCCCTCACTACCTCAGGTCCTAAGACACTTTGCTCTTCGGGCTCGTACCAACACAAGGGTGATTGGCACTTTCTTCCGTATAATGCCTCGTACGGTGCCATACCGATGCTTGCATGATAACTGTTGTTATCATAACTTCGATCAAAGGCATGTACTTATCCCAACTTCCTTTTTGGTCTAAGACACAGGCTCTCAGCATATCTTCCAGGGTTTGGATTGTCCTCTCGGACTGACCATCCGTTTGTGGGTGGTAAGCAGTGCTTAGGCACAACTTGGAACCAAACGCCTTTTGGAAGGCTCCCCAAGCGTGGCGTAAACCGCGGATCTCGATCCGAGATTATCGTCGATGGTACTCCATGCAACCTTACTATTTCTTGGATGTAAAGTGGGCCAACTTATCCAGCGAGCACGTGACTCGAATAGGTAGAAAGTGAGCCGACTTAGTCGGTCGATCCACGATTACCCATACGGCATCGTGGCGGCTTGGGTCTTTGGCAATCCTGTCACGAAGTCCATTGATATACTCTCCCACTTCCACTCGGGGATTAGCGGGGTTGCAACATGCGAGAAGGTTTTGGTGTTCGATCTTGACCTTTTGGCAGACCAAACACTTACTCACCCAGGCGACCACATCCTTCTTTAATCCGGGCCACCAAAACATCCTCTTCAAGTCCTGATACATCTTGGTAGTACCAGGATGGATGGCAAAATGGCTCTTGTGAGCCTCCTCCAAGATCTTCTCTCGGAGGTCACCATCTTGTGGCACACAAATTCGCCCCTCGAACCTCCATAACCAGTCGGGGCCTCGTTCAAAACCTTTCAACTTTCCAGCCTTAACTGCCTCGATTGTCTCCATAAAGTCCTCATTTTCTCTTTGGGCAAGCATAATCCTTTGCTTAAACCCACTGGTCACCGTGAGATGACTCATCACAATGCCATTCTCCGTTATAGACATTCCAAGATTCATATCCCTAAATTGCTCTATTAACCCAACTTCATTAACCATCATACTTGACAGACGTAACGAGTTTCGGCTCAAGGCGTCGGCTACTACATTAGCCTTGCCGGGGTGGTAACTTAAACCAAAATCGTAGTCCTTGAGGAATTCCATCCATCTCCTTTGCCTCATATTCAACTCCTTTTGATCAAAGAGATGCTTGAGACTCTTATGATCGGAGAAAACTTCAAACCTCACACCATACAAATGGTGTCTCCACATCTTTAGGGCGAACACGATGGCTGCTAGTTCTAGGTCATGGGTGGGGTAGGTTACCTCATGAGGCTTGAGTTGTCTGGACGCATAGGCTACCACTTGCCTGTTTTGCATCAACACACAACCTAAACCCTTGCCAGAAGCATCGCAATATACCTCGAAGGGTACATTGGGGTCAGGTAAAACTAAAACTGGGGTTGAGGTGAGCTTTTCCTTAAGCTCTAGGAAACTCTTTTCACACTCGGGGCTCCACTCAAACGGGGCATTCTTCCTAGTGAGCTTGGTTAAGGGTAGGGCTAACTGGGAAAATCCTTTAATGAACCTACGATAATATCCAGCTAAACCCAAAACGCTTCTAATCTCAGTTACAGAGGTTGGTCTATCCCAATTCATCACAGCCTCTATCTTACTTGGGTCAATGACTATGCCACCTTTTGACACAACATGTCCTAAGAACTTTACCTCCTCTAACCAAAATTCACACTTAGACAACTTAGCGTATAACTTCTTCTCCTTTAATACCTCTAAAACTAACCTTAAATGACGCTCATGCTCCTCGTGGGTTTTCGAATAGATGAGAATATCATCTATGAACACAACCACCAATTTATCTAAATAGGGTCTAAAGATCCTATTCATATAATCCATAAAAACTGCGGGAGCATTCGTCAAACCATACGACATTACATTGAACTCAAAGTGTCCATACCGAGTTCGAAAGGCGGTTTTAGGAATATCCGAATCTCTCACCCTAATCTGATGGTAGCAGGACCTTAAATCAATCTTAGAAAACACTCTTGCTCCTTTCAATTGGTCCATAAGATCGTCAATCCTAGGCAATGGGTACTTATTCTTTATGGTTACTTGGTTCAAGCGCCTATAGTCTATACACATCCTCATGCTTCCGTCCTTTTTCTTCACAAATAAGACCGGAGCGCCCCAAGGTGAAGCACTCGGCCTTATAAAACTCTTTTCTAACAGCTCCTCTAAGCGGGTTTTCAACTCTGTTAACTCCGAGGAGTGACATCCTATACGGGGCTATAGAGATTGGTCTGTCCCAGAACCAACTCTATGGAGAACTCCACTTCTCTTTCGGGAGGGAACTGGGTATTTCATCTGGAAACACCTCGGGATAGTCTCTCACCACAGGTATCTAACCTAGGTTCTGCTCCAAGTCTACATCACAAAGTGGCTAGGAGAACATATCCCTTAGTTTTCTTCCCACTCTGAAGACCTCTCACGGAATTTAGGTACAGCTTAATGGGTTGAGTGATGTTTTCGGGAGGAGAAGGGAAAACTACGGTTTGGGTTCCACAATCTAACATCACACGATTGGGGTGAAGCCAGTTCATGCCTAAGATAATGCCTATGTCTTTCAAGGGTAAACAAATTAAATCTATGATAAAAGACCTATTTTCTACAACAAGATGACAGTTTAAACAACAACGGCAAGTATTAACGAGGCGATTTGTAGGAGTAGAAACAATAAGATCGAAGGGAAGTTTAGAGACTTTTAGATTTGAGGACTCGACACTAGCAAGTGAAATGAAAGAATGAGTAGCACCAGAGTCATATAGTACAGTTAAGGCTTTACCATTTACTTCGCACATACCTTCGATGAGATCTTTGGACTTCTTGGCGTCTTCGCGTTAAGGGTAAAGACCCTTCCTCGGTATTGTGGTCGGGGTTTTGGTTCGATGTCCCTTGTCGGTGCAGATCCTTTGCATAGTGGCCAAGCTTGCCACACTTGAAACATACATTCGACCGGCTAAGCATGGGCGATTCCGTGGTTCTTCCCGCATTGTGGGCGGATGTCGGCCAGATGTTGCTCGGGAGTAGCGGCGGGGTTTGTGGTGCCTTGTTCTTGGCTCCACTTGGTCCTCCATTGTGGTTTCGGGTCCACCGGTCCACGGGGTTGATTATTGAAATTCCTCGGGCCTTGATGTTGAAATGGCGGCCTTTGGTGTTGCTTGGATTGTTGGTGAGCAGGAGCGCTTAGCGGTTGTTGTTGTTGTTGTCGGGCGGTTGGGTGGTAGGGGTTGTAGTGATTCCTCGATGGGTACTGCGGTTTGAACTTCGGGGCTTGAGGTCCGAGCCCCTTAGCTCGCTCCGCCCGTGTGATTTGAATCTTTCTCTGTCCTTCCTCAAGTATCCGGCACTTGTTGACCAGAGTCGGGAAGTCTCTGATCTCCATATGGGCCTGGCGTAGTTCATCTACGCCTTGACCAGGCCTCATACTTCACACACTTCCAAACTTCATCGGGATTCCCTTGGAACACCCGAGAGAACTTGATTAGCTCCTCAAACTTTGCAGTGTATTGGGCTACAGTAGATCCTCCTTGGGTCAACTGCATGAACTCAACGTCCTTTGCGTTCCTCACGGACTCTGGAAAGTACTTCTCATAGAAGTAAGTCTTGAACAACTCCCAGTCAATGGGAGTTCCAGAGGCTTCTAGCAGATGCCTCGTGCCATTCCACCAGAACTCAGCGTCGGACTTCAGCATGAAAGCAGCAAATGTGACCTTCTGCTCCTCCGAGCAGGTAACGATAGAGTAGATCTTCTCCATGTCTTTGATCCATTCATCAGCCTTGTCGGGGTCCATCACCCCTCGGAACACTGGCGGGTTCGCCTTGCGGAACTCGCCGAAGCGGGCTTGTTCCACCATCTCAGCAGCAGGGGGAGGAGGGGAGCAGGGCAGCGTTAGCTTGTTGATCCATTCGATTGAACATCCGTTCCATGGCTTGCGCCATGCGACGGACGGCGGCAGCGATTGTAACATCTTGTTCAACATCGGGTGTAGTCCTAGGCCGTCGTCGCGGTGCCATTGGTCCCTATACACATGAAACAATGAACATCAAGTTGATCAGGCTCAATATCCATGCAAAATGAGCTAGTTACCATGGCACTTGCAACCAACAGAAGTCATGCATCTCTAGTCCTCTGACTTATCTCTATCAAGCACTATACATGACATAACTATCGTATTATGCTTATAAAGCATAGTCAGTCCAATCCTCAGGCTCCATGAAAATTGAACTGCTCTGATACCATAATGTAACACCCTAAATCTTAACCCAAGACTACTAGTATGTCCTTAGGTTAATCTTTAGAATATTACCTCTTGGTCTCATCTTTTACTTAGAAAATACTTAGCGGAAATATGGGTAAAATTTTTCTTTTTGGAATTTAAAATCAAAGTGAGAGCCACATACGAAACTTTAAGGGGAATCATAGCGAAACATATAAGCAAAGCATAAGAAACACATCATGTCATGGGAACATCAACTGAATCATAGATATATATATATATAACGTGCCTACCCAAAGAGGCAGGACTATTTGATACATCATGAAGCAAAATACAACTGAAATGCAATACAAGGAAATCATAAAAAGCAAATACAAGAGAAACTACCCCCATACCTATGTGCACCTAAAGGAGACAACCTCATATACAAAAGAAGGTTTGACCTCTACTATGTGGCGTGTGTGTGCACTAGCTACTACCCCTCCTATGACTACTCCCAGCGGTCCAGTCTTGTGGGGTCGAGTCGATCCACTGGCGAATCTCGGCGGGAGTGGTCGAGCGCATCATCGGGGCATGTCCACCGCGGCGAGGGCACATAGATGGCCGTCGAGCCAACCTTGGCTGGACCACCGTCTCCTCACTCCCAGCCCTCATCGGTGGAGGAGCGGGACTGGAGCTCCAGCGTACATGTGGGATGGCGGGTCCTCGGATGGGTCCGTCTCCAGAAATCTTGGGGGCCGGCACGTACTCGGGGTACTCGCGTACTGCTGATGTCTCGGGCTCCATGCGGAGGATCTGTTCATCGCGTGGTCTCGCTCGCTCAAAAATCCCGTTATGACGGTAAGGAGCAGTCGGGGTGAAGCGGTAGCTCGGGACGGGGTGCGCGAAGGGTCGTCCCATGAACATGAATACTCTGACCGTGCAGCGACCCTCAAAATGGTATGACCCGAGTGCCGGGTCATGGTGCAGCTCCCATACCGGGGTGTCGATGAAGAGTACAAACGTCGCCATCTGAAGATATGACGGAAGAAAAGAGAGAGGGAATGAGAATCTTTCTAAAAGAATTCTCAGTAGGGTTATCCCTACCTAGGTGTCATCGTCACATCCTCAGGATCCTCGGGTTTATTTCTAAAAGGTGTTCATGCATATAATTTCCTTTTAAGTTGGTTTTCCAAAGAGGTATTTTATCCAAGGTCCGTCATATTTTATAATGCGTCTTTATAACTTAAGCAGAAATATACTAATGATATGAATGCATCATAAGGTAACCCAAACAATAGAATGACTAGGAAACATTATAACATTGGCATAAGTATAGTTTATGTGACATTGTTAACTTTAACTTTCATCTCATGGGGCCGCCCTAAAACTTCTCTAGGTTATGAGCTCATACCTTAACTAGTCGTCACTAGCTCTTACTTATCCTATGATAAGCGTAACATAATCCCGACTTAAAGTACGGGATAGGGGGCAAATTAAGGATCTCCTTTCTAGGATCATTTCCTCTTTGAAACACTTTGCTAGCCACGTGGGCCTCGCAATTTTTCCGCTTTGGCAGGCTGCATCTACACATACCCTCACGGATTTGTCTCCTCCTGGGGGTGCTCGGCCGAACCGGTGTCACCCAGGAGAAGCGCGTCTCAGTGTTGTGTCACATTTATATTCTCATAAGTATTAAATCACAATTACCTCATCATTTATCATATTCATTTTTATCATGCATTCTCATGTAGCTCTTTCATAACATATATATCATCACATGAAACTTTCTCATAACATTCGTCACATAAAACTTTCACACAAACATCATCACATAGTCATATTTAACAATCATCCCCATAAGCTCATAGACATGTTATGTTATAACTCATAGTGTTTTAAACTTTGATTCTTATGAGTCTTAAACTTGAAAATTAATTGTTCTAACATTATCCTTAACTTCTTTATACGCCTATAGTTTGACAATTAATGAGTTATACAAATTTTATGCTCAAGAACTAATCCAAATAGCACTAAGCAGAATTTGGACAGCTTTATGTTTATGTGATTACGGAGTTCTAGAAATTACGGTTTAGATCTTTATCTCACTTTCTAAGTTATTGATCATCAACACCTAGTCTCTTGGGAACCTATAAGGTTATAACTAAGTATTTCTCACCTCACCCTATGGTCAAGAACATCTCTAAACCTCAAGAGTGCAGAAATCAAAATACTAACTTTACGGGTACCTAGAAGTCACAATAATGACCCTTTCTAAGTTCGGTTTTCTCCTAAGGTTTCAAGATTAAGTCCTAAACCAATTATGAGTCATTCCTACACATATAAACTAATTTAAAACCATGATTATTGAATCTAAACCTTTCTGGACAGAATCCAGAAAAAATAAATCTTTAAGGGATCTAGAACTCTCAAATTAATTCTTTTCTAGTTCCTAACTTATCCTATCTTTCACATATGAGTCTTAACATAATTATTTCCCAAACATAAGCATATTAACATCATTAACACAGCTCATACAGTGGCCAAACATAGCAAGGCAGAACCGAAACAGAAACTCCATTTAAAGGCATTGAATCATAGTTTCTAAAGCACATAACATACTAGTTTCTCTTGGAACCTTATTAAAACCTTCAAAACTCTTTTATGAACACTTTTATCATCTAAACTCATGAACATACTTAATAGGGCAGTGGCTATATTATTTTCATCTCAAGAGGTCCTAAATTCATAACACTTAGTTCTACACATTCCTTATACTCACATAAGTTTAGAAAAATTATAAAACATAGTTTCCAATACTTGAAAACATTAAGGCCTCATAGGGTCAAATATGAACCATAGGAAATAAATGTTTTAGACCTTTGTTTGAGATATCATTGGGCAAGTCTTTGAGCTTTAGAATCATTAAAGTGATGACATAAAAATAAACATGCTCATGCACTTATTTTAGTTATTGCTAGAAAGTAAAGTGAGAGCATAAAATAAATATGTGGTGCAATATATTATTATCTTTGATATTTAGGTGAGGACTTGAAATATAAATATGATAATGCAAAGCTTGAAACATAAACATGATAATGCAAGTTCATTCATTATCTTGGGATTTAGTGATAGCAAGGAAATAAACATGATATGCAAAGCTTAAAGTAAACATGATGCAAGTTTCATTTTTATGTTTAACTAGAGCTCATTTAAGACTTTAACAAGATCATAACCCCATACAATATCTCAAAGATCACAACACAAGAACCGAAAATCATATAAAAGAGAAAGAAAGTGAAGCTACATCAAGTTCTTTATTAAGTACCCAAAACCCCTATCTAGAGACAAATCTCTAGAACGTGCCGCCAACTTTAAGGTTGACAAGGGTAGGCTTGGGCTTTTAGAAATCCTTAGATTAATTTTCTTAAGTTGGAAAACCATGTGAGCTAGATAACATATAGATGAAGTTGTAAGAAAAGGAAAACTCAAGCTTTAGAGGTTTCTTTGAGATGAACACAATGTCATCATCTAGAAACTCTCATCATCAAGCTATCATGCTCAAATCAAGGCCTCATGGCCGAAAATGAAAGGAAAGGAAAGACAAGGAAAGTTCAAAAAGAATCCAAGAGAAAACTAGAGAAAAACACTTTCTTGAGCAAAATAAAGTTTGAAAACAAATCCCTACCTAGTGATGGAGATAAAAGCTTGATCTTGAAGATGGAAATGAGATGAGCAACACCTCCTAGGATGGTGATGATGATTCGGCCTTGATGAGAGAAAAGAAAGAAAATGTGTTTCGAGTGGAGTTGTGTTTGAGGTGTGGTGTTTGAGAGGTTTGATGATGGTTCAAGGTTTTGGGGTGGTGTTTGATATTTAAGAGATGATGATGAGATAAAGAGATGAAGAAGATAAAGATGAAAAGAAAGGAAGAACACTCTTGGAACTTTGAGAGAAAAAGGAAAGGCTAGCAAGACAACTCTAAAACTCTAAACTTTGCAAATGCTTCAAGGTGTAACAAAGCTATCACAAGCATCCTATTTATAGAAAAACAAAACCATGGAGCTCACAATGGGGAGGGCTTGGCCGTAGCTTTTGAAGGACAAAGGGAGAGAAAAATATCTCTTACACAAGGTCATTCAAGCATGGTTTGAAGTATGGAAGCTATGCTACAAAGTATGGCTTGATGTGAGTTAATTTCCTATCAAATTTTTATGAAATTAGGCTTCTAGAACCTTAACATGGCTGGAACTTTTCCAGCCACAAATAAATGGGGAAAATGGGTTGTTTTAATTATTTATTCATGTGGAAATTCAAGCTTGATTGAAAGTTATGACAAGGTATAGTGTATGTGACTTGAGGTATGGCCTTGGAGTGTTGAAAAATTGAACATGTGATGCATATGGGAGGAGGGAGTGCATGGCCAAGGCTGGACAGCAGAGTGGGAGGATGATTTGACCATTTAATTGTGTGTTAATGGTAGGTTTAGATGTGTATTAGCTTAGGTACAAGGTTAGGAATGATTAAGCTTAAGTTTAGGTAACTAAGAATGTGATTTAGGGAGTTTATGACAAGTTTAGGAGTGCTCATACATCATTAAAGAATTTAAAACTCATTTATGAATAAACAATGTGTAACACAATTCCATGATTTAAGGAATTGGAAAGAGAAAACACTATTCAAGATTCTATGACTAGGTGTCATAAAATTAAAATATGATTTTAGGTTGTAATTAAGTACTTTTTGGTTCTAATCAACTTTAATAAATTATTTTGACTCTAGATTAATTAAGGAAATTAATTAACCTTCGATTAGAGCCTAATATTGCTTAGGTTTGCTTAATCGTGTGATTAAGCGTAAAAATCTGAAACTAGGGCAAAATCGTAATTTTGCACTAATTTTGCCCGGGACTTCAAAAATTAAAACTGAGGTCATAGAATACATAAAAACGCCTTTTAAAACCATCTGGAGAAGTTTCGGGTTCATTCGGCACTTGCAAACGGGTAAAACACCACAGGGGCGTTTTGGTCATTTTGACCCGAAAACTCGAAAAACGAGATTTTCGATCCCGGGAAGGTACATAAGTTTTCTAATCCCCTTCCAACATTGAGTTTGCCCTTCGAGTACTGCCGCACTGGCTTTCCTCAAATTCCGGGCTGAAAATGACCTCAGGGGCATTTTGGTCATTTTCACTCTAACAGAAAATCGGGGCGTTACATCCGGCACTTGTAATAGGGTCAAACACCACAGGGGTATTTTGGTTATTTTGACCCGAAAACTCGAGAAACGAGATTTTCGATCCCGGAAAGGTACACAGGTCAACTAATCCCCTTCTAACATTGAGTTTGCCCTTTGAGGACTGTCGAACCGGCCTCCCTTGAATTTCGGGCTGAAAATGACCTCAGGGGCATTTTGGTCATTTTCACTCTAACAAAAAAATCGGGGCATTACACTTACGAGTTGTTTCGTCTTCATGCATGCTTGTAACTTAGTTGTTGGTAGACATGCATCCACGAAAGGTTTGGCCATGTCATAGTTATTCTTAGTTTTTGAATTATTGTATGCTCAACCTCTATAGGTGAGCTCAGGATATTTGTGAAGATGGTATTATACTTGTGGAATACTTCTATACTATCATTATTAGACATGATGATTAAAGTCAATGTTATGCTATGATGATTTTCTCAATTTATATCGTGTTCTGCTATGATTTGCATGCATGCTATATGAGGGATGGTTAAGAATACATTGATGGGATATGCTATTATCACATATTATATGATGAACACTTATGCGCTATTCTGTATATGCGAACGGCTCAAGTTTAATCTTAAAAAAAAAAAAATTGGTCATATTTTCCATAGACTTATTTTCAAAGTTTAAAATCAAGCAAAGTTCTAAGACGAAAGAGTAACAACTAACGATTAACCATTTTGCGCCCTAGGCGTATTGTGTTGAAAGTTAGGGTGTCACATTATCATTCTAAACATATAGCATTGAAGCTTTTTGAAAGGTTTTGGAGCTAACAATCTTCCCCTTGTTGATGATGACAAACCAATTCTTAGAAAATCTTTTGAAAAGGTCTTTGGAAGAAATATATGACAAGATATAGGGCTTGATAGACCAATTTTCTTTCAAAATACATATGATATGATTTTCAGTGTCTTTTTCTTAAGGCATGATATAGATGTAATCAGTAATACTTCAAGGCCTTAAGTGACCAAAATCATAGTTATTTTATTTCAAAAAAAGGTTTATGAAGATAATCAAAATACTTTTTAAAAAGTATCAGAGCAATTTTGAGAAAAAAAATATAATCATTAAAGCTTTCTAAATAAACAAAGCTGATTTTTAGTCATTTTGACTTTTCTGAAAATACGTGTGTTGAAAAGAGTGAGTAATACTTGTGATTTTTAATTCTTCATCTTGAATCCATACTCAACACATCTTTATCCAAACAGATTTTGAAACACGATGCAATTTTTATCATGCATAAAAACATGCTACATATAGGCTTTGCACACAAACGAAGTTTCTAAAGCTTAAAAACAAGTTGATCATAGCTCATAGTTGTAGCAGAGCATGTTCATTAGAGCTTGTGAGTTATATAAGAAGATTTCATATTTTGTCTATCAGAGCATATATGTTTTTATCAAAAAAACTTCAACATCGTGTATCAAAGACTACATATCAGAGCACTAATAAATATATGTATCAGAGTGATGTATATATAAGAGCATTTATATTATATGTGCCAAATCTAAACGTACAAGTAAAAACATAGCATATGATTGATGTAGCTTAAAGATCAAAGTATGCTAAATATCAGATCATATTAGAACAGGTGCTTAAGACTTATACATCATACGCCATAAGCAAGATATATGATTAACTGCTTCATCAAGATATAACATAGCATATATATCAGAGCTTGAAAGCTTAAAAAAAATTAAAAACTTTAGAAGAAATAAATATTGTATATAAACTAGTAAAGGTAATAGATCAAAATATCAGGGCAATTAAAAAAGAATAAAACATTGTTCGAATAGAAAAAGATGCAAATGCTAATAAAATAAATTTTTGAACCGTCTCCTCCTCAACATGCTCCCCCTGAATTTCTTAAGACAATATTTTCTTAATCTTCCTGTCTTCTCCCCTTTTAGTCATAACAAAAGGAGGTTATGTTTGAACCCAGGTCACACCATTATCAACCTCTCTTTCTTATTTCTCGATGGATCTCCAATAGCAATATATCAATTATGCTTGACTAAATGTTTTGAAGAATCTAAAATAGTAGCTCTTCATGTCTCCTAAGTTGGACACCATGTTCTATGTTGAAGGCTTCAACCTGATCCAACTTTGAGGCCATATCTCTCTGATTTGCAGAGGAAGTTCGACCTAATGAGAACTTGTTGAAGGCTAGTATAGGAGATGGATGGTTATTACTATAGATAGGGCAGCCTTGGGTGTAGGCTCAGGTATGTCTAAGGGTATATTGTAACACCCTAATATTTAACTCAACACGCCTAGGACGCATTTAAGTTAATTATTAGTTATTACTCTTTTGTTCCAGTCTTTAACTTAAACCTTGAAAATACTTTAGTAAAAATATGGTAAATTTTTTTTTTTAAATACAAAACGTGAGCCACGCATACTAACTAATTTGTATCAACCACCTTACCTATAAAAGTAAAACGATAACATCAAGTCACAGATAAATATGAAATACCTCACTCAATTAATATAATAACACCATTATAAATAATGATCGTTCCTCATTGAATATCTAAAACTTACAGGAAATAAAACAGCACACCACTGACATAGTCAAAGCAAATACATTAATCCAACAGAATTATCATGCAAATAAAAACTTAGCAAACTAGCATAAAATTTTTCTCCCACGTTTCCTACTCGGAACGCCTAGAATGGATTCTACGAGTCGGCTCATCACAAGAAGCAAGACGTCGAACATGAAGGGCATCAACATAAATCACGAACGTCACCATCTACCTCTGAAGACGAGATGGAAAGAAATAAAGAGGGAGTGAGAATCTTATAAAAGAATCTCAGTAGGGCCTTACCTCCTAATATGTGTGTCATCATCATCGTCCCCAGGAACCTCGGGTTTCATTATGAAAATGTGGGCATATATAAGATTCATTCTTTAAGTTCCAAATACCATTAGCCGAGGCCCGTGTCTTTTAGCATGAATCTTGATGTCATGTATGCATCATACTATTATCATGAATGCATGTCAATGCCATATATATTATAAAATAAGAGTTCATACATAAATGCATCATGACATAAAGAACATAAATCCCTTTGATATAACTTTCCCTTAATATGTTTTTAGGTGACTTAAATTTCTCAATCTTTTTCCTTGGGGAAACCACCCTATAATTTCTCTCCTCTTGAGAGTTCTAGGTTATGAGCTCATACCTCACTAGTATATACTTATCCTCTTGATAAGTTAATTACCGACTCCCAGAGTGCGGGTTAGGGGTTTAGGAACACCTTTCATAACCATTAATTCCTGGAGTCTAAAGGGTCCTTATTGAATATCCTCTTATAACCTTTAATTCGGGGAGTCTAGAGGATTACCCCATTGGATCACCTCTCATAACCTTTAATTCGGGGAGTCTAGAGGATCATTTCCATATGTCTTATGTCACCTTTTATCTTAGTATGTTATTCATAGATGCAAGCACGAACATATAATCACAACTTATCCTTTAATATATCATGCTTATAGAACTCTTAAATATGCATCTCAATTAATCAATCATATATATATAGCATGCTACAATTCATCAAGTAATTGATCATATAAATATGCATATGTACATTTATATAAGCATGCTATTATCAAATATCTCATGAAAGTGAACATACTCAACATAATAGATGCCATATATTAATGATCGCCAATTGCATAAAATAAGAATTAAGCATGCATAATCCTTAATTGGTATCATAGCACAAATATCACAAATCATATAAATGAATATGACTCCATAAGATATCATTCACACTAATCTCCTCAAATTATTAATATTTACACTGAAGCCTAAAAGAGGGTCAAAACTGTAATTTCTCAAAGATTATGGGTCAAAACGTAATTTTTCTTTTTAACACATCTCCTCAAACAAATGATAATCAAAATTTCTCTATACTTTTAAGAGACACATAACACTTATAATTCATCTAAGTTCATCATAAAAACCATCTTTGGTCATAGAACAAATTTTGCTACACTTTAGGGGTCAAAGTGCAAAATCACTCATTTTTCACCCTTAACAATTACCGAAACTTCTAAAACTTTTCCTAAACATCATAAATGATATTCTAAACACATGGACACATTTAACATCATTATTAACTCGAATTAAAGTCATTTGGCTGAAATCACATAATTGATAATTCAAAACACAACTTTTGGTAATTTACAAAACGGCCCAAGTTAACACTTGTAATTATTCTTTTATACATCTAAGACACTAAAAATAATTTTTACAACAATTATTAATTATTATTTTTCATATGAACAGTACCTACAGTGATGAATAGTGCCAAAACAGTAATAGTATCAGAAAGTTTATTTTCTAAAGCTTTATAAGATTACAATTTTGATCATTTCTAGATACTAGTTTTCCTTATTACTTGATTTAAGACTTAGGAAGCACCTAAAATTATTTTTACCACTTAGAATGACCAAAAATTAATACCAAACAGAGAGCAATTTTCAAAGTTCAATAATAAATCTTTTTGCTCATAAAAATGCTACTTTTACTATCCTTTAAGTTCCTAGACTTGTAAAACTTCCAAAGAACAACTTATAAAAATTCCAAAACACAAAATTTAAACCATAAAAATCAAAGAAAAGTTATCGTGATCATATCATGGCCGAAATTACATATTCATTAGGGTAGCCATGAAATAAAATTTCTATTTAAGATCCAAGAACAATTCTTGAGCTTTAAGGTCTTAAGTGATGACTTTGAAAGTAAACATGCTATGCACATCATTTTTATCTTCAAAATTTAAGGTGATGGCTCAAAGATAAACATGCTATGCAAATCATCTCTTTATCTTTAAGATTTAGGTGATAGCATAAAAATAAACATGCTATGCAAATTCATTTTTATCTTTTGAGATTAATGTGATGACATTGAAAGTAAATATGCTATGCACTTTATTTTTATCTTCAAGAATTAAGGTGATGGCTCAAAGATAAACATGATATGCAAATCCATTTATTTATCTTAAGGATTTAGGTGATAGCATAAAATAAACATGAATGCAAGTCCATTTTACCATCTTGTTCACTTAAAGCTCAAACTTTACAAGATTAAGTTCTTGTTCCTCATAGATCATAAAGATTAGTGAGTTTTAGAGTCCATTAATACTATGGTTCCAAGAACCTCATCAAAATCGAAAATTCAATGAAAAAGCATAAGAAAGAACATGAAATAAAATCCCTACCAAGTTGTTTCTTGATTTTTAAAGAGAGCTTGATCTTCTATGATCAATCAAGAACAAAAAATATGGTCCTAATGCTTGTGATATTTCGGCTAAGAAGGTTGGAGTGTAGGAAGGATTTTTCTTGTGTTCTAGTCCTTGGAAATGGAAAGTTTAAGTGCTTAGGAGTTGATTTATGATTGGAATATGTATGCTTAAGGTTTAGAGCTTGGTTAGAGGTTGGAAATGGAGTCTCTTGAGTGAGAATAAGGAAGAGAAAGAAAGCTGGAATTCTTGAGAGAATTAGAGAACTTTGAGCACACTTTGAGTAAGAAAACTATCAAGTAAGAAAATGCTAAGGCCAAGAGTGTTTGTGTGAACATTTTAGCAATGGGAGAGCATGTATTTATAGCCTTATGAAGGCTGTTTGGCCGTGGACTCAAGGCTGGAAAAATGGAGGATTTATTTCATTTTTTGGTTAAAGAAAACTTTAGAAAAAGAAAGCTTATGGTATTGTAATGATTTTGCACATGTATAATGGATGGAAATTCTAAAATATGATGCTGATGGGAGACATAGTGGCTGATCATATCATGGTTGAAATGGGTGGGTTTTCTTTTGATTAAACAAGAACAAAAACAATGCAAAAGAAAGCTTAAGGTGTGGTGTCTTTGTTGGATGTGTTTTTATGTTGGAAAAGCAAATAAAATATGATACACATGGTGCATGATGGCCACGGTTTTCTGGTCCATTATGATCAGATTTGTGCTCTTTTATGAGTGGTAAAACATGTATTAGATGTGTAATTACTTAGGTAAAAGATTTGGAATTGATAGATTAGTGAAAATGGTAAAAGGTCAAGTGTTTAGGACAAATTAAAATGAAGTAAAAGAATAATCATACACTAGTAAATGAAGTTAGTTTTCTAATGAGTTAAAGATCAATTTGTAACATAAGTTCTATACTAAATTTTACCTAAACCGTAATTCTTAATTTTAATCTTAGCATCACTAATTTTATGAGCTCTAGGAATCAAGAAAGGAGATTAATTTTCCTAAAAATTTCTTAAACTCTAATTATCCTAAGTAATTATTTTTAACCTCAAGTAATTATTTTTAACTTTAGGTAATTAATTTTTAACTCAAGGTTAATGAATGAAATCAATTTTGAGTTCAATTAGAGCTTTAACATCTCCTTAATTCCATAAGTGAACTTATTTAGTACAACTAGGGCTAAAAAGGTAATTTCACATAAAAGCTTTATAGAATTACCTGAAAATTTCTAAATATCAAGTCATACTTGAAATAAATCACTTTTGAACTTCTTGGTGATAACTGGGTTCAAGGATTGCTTAATTTCACACTAAATTACCGCAGGGGTAATTTGGTAATTTTACGTACAGTAAAATTTGGGGTTGAGATTTTTACCGTGACATCAACATAACACAAATAATCCCCTTCAAACATAAAATTAACCCCTTGAGGATAATCGGGATTGGTTATCTTTGATTTTCGGGGCAAAATGACCTCAGGGGCATTTTGATCATTTGTACATAGAAAAATCGGGATTTGTGATTTTTTGCATAGATTTCTATTCAAGCCTCATATAATGTTGTTCTAATG
The DNA here is from genome assembly GCA_031216105.1 of Dalbergia cultrata. Classification (NCBI taxonomy): domain Eukaryota; kingdom Viridiplantae; phylum Streptophyta; class Magnoliopsida; order Fabales; family Fabaceae; genus Dalbergia; species Dalbergia cultrata. Next base: position 235,547 of record JAVHNL010000113.1, on the reverse strand, counting down.
TTAAAATTCTTTATTAAAGATTTCTCATCCTCAAATCTCGTGTAAAATTTACCTAGGGGCATTTTGGTAATTTTAACACAGCATGAAAAATCAGGACGTTACATATATTGTCCCCATATTTTGGTGATTTTATCTCAGCACCAACATGTGGAGCAGTAGATGGTAGAGTGGCAGCAAGGGTAGAAGCAAGTACAGGAATTGAGGTAGAAGCAGCAACTTCTTCAGCTTAAGAAGCACTTATTTTTTATGTCCTATCTTCTTCCTCTTCCGTTGCAGTTATTCTTACAGAAGGAGATAGCTGAGGTACCATTAGGATAACTGTCATTTCTGGCTTAACTATTTCCTCAACAGGTTCCTCTATAATGAGCTCTATAGTGGTTTTTCAACAATAGGCTCTAGTGTAGAAAAGAGCTCATTCAGTTGGGCCTTCTCACTCTTATATAGGCTTTCCTCTTCTTTTGATGATGATTCTTCATCTTGTTTTTCTTCTTCCTCGTCTTCTTCAATAGAGTCGATGAATATAACCTTATAATTAGCCTATTGATACCATCTAATCTTTTTTAGAAGCATAAGGATCCTTGTCTCATGCTTAGGAATGATTTTAAGCTTGAGCTCAATATCTCCTCTTCTGATGGTTCCTACTGGTTTACAAGGCATCTTTTCTGACCTTTTTTTGCATCTCATCATCTGAATCTGAAGAGTCATTGCTAGTTTTTGAGAAAGGTGGTGGCGTCTGTGGTTGTTGTCTGTGCATTCTATCCTATCTCATTTTCGTTTTTCTTTCTCTATTCACAGGAACCTTTACAGATTCTTCCTCCACTAAGTTCTTAGGCTCACTTTCAATGAGTTTTATCTTCTTTTTTCCTTTTTCTCTTGTTTTCTCTGACTCAGTTTTTCTTGTGGATCTTCTTACTTGCTCCTCTTTTATCCTGGGACTCTACCTTGTTGCCTCAGACCCTGAGATAACAAGGTGGATGAGGTCAGCAACATACTATACAGTATTCCAGCTATTCTCCTTTTTTCTTTGGTGATTGTACAGAGCATATGATCCATGATGAGCTTTGGTAGATTCACCTTTTTCTTGGACAGCAAGCAGTATAAAAGCATGCAATCCATGCCTATTGTAATACCCTAAAAATTATTTAAAAATTAATTTGAGCTTTATTAGTCATAATTTCAAAAATCTGATAGATTTAGTAATGATAAGGATAGTTCAATGGATATGTACCCAAAAAAAAAAAGTTAATAGTGACTTGTGGGCCAAATGGGCCAGCGGGACAACTGAAACCCTAGAATTAGGGCCCGAAGATGTACGAAATTGAGAAATTATAAGATTAATATTAGTGATGGGTAGGAATAAAGATTTTATTATTGGAATTAATTTAAGATAATATTTGAATTACCAAGTATGGTGTTTTACCTGTTTGGTAAAGTTTGGATGTGCAGTTTTTAACACTGTAAAAGCTATTGGTGGCCAAGTATCCTTTACCAACCACTTTATGCCAACTGGATGGCAAGGATTGAAACTTGAGAAGCAAGTTTTAATCATGGCCTTTCATTTATTATTATCTTACTCGGGTGCTAATATCTCATCCATTTGGTGGAATTTCGGTGTGTGATTTTAATATCGAAAAAGCTCTAGTTCACCAAGTTAAAGCAAACCACTTATCTTGAGCCAAGTGGATGGTCAAAATTCATTCTTTGACTACCAAATGAAATCCTAGCCATCCATCTCATTATTTATTTTCAAAAAGAAAGAAAAATCAATCTTTACCAAATAAATCACTATCTAACCTAAGATAAATATAAGTTGACAAACCCTATCTCTCCACTTGATATTTTCGGCAAAGAGAAGCTCAAGGCAGCCTCCATTGTTGTGTTTTTCTAAGAACTCTAAACTTGATTCAAAACCTCTTTATCCTAGCCAAAACTTGATTAAACCTCAAGATCTCTTCACAAAACTTATTTCACTCATCAATACCTACAAATTTAACTGATTGAAATCCTAATTTCTCATCAATCCTCACCTTAATACCTCATCACTTCACTACCTAAGGAACGTTTTTGGCTGATTTGGTGGCCTTGAAGTGAAGGGTATCATTCTTGGAGAATTCTTTGGAGCCAACATCTCTAAAGCTCCAAAAAGTAGGGCATTTTGAACCTCTTTTCCTTCAAATTCATTTTTCTATTTTAACTGCTAATTTAATTTGATATTTTTAGTTGTATTGGTTGATAATATATAGATGTTGATTTGTTAATTTTGGTGGATTGTTTGGATGATGTTAGAAAACCCATTTTGGCAAAAGAAGTTTTGAATCATGTTGTTAGAATTCTCATATTTGACTGACAGGTTATAATTCACAAATTTTGTGAAGAGATGGATTCATGAGCTGAAAGTTTTATATTATGAAGCTGAAAATTTTATATTATGAAGCTAAAATGTTAAGGTATTTTAATTATTTTTCTTGGGTCTTAAAAATAGCTTTTACTATTTTCTAAAAATATGAAAGCAAGATTGTTATTGAGTTGTCTAGACAGCCAATTTTGGAACACTAAATTTTGCTAATTTTGTTACTATAGCAAATAATTGATTTTTCCTTTGAAATTTTTACAGTGTATTGAGGACATAAACCTTGAATTTTTGTATGATTTGATAAGATCAGTTGATAGGATAATATAATTGGGAACTATCTCTGAATTTGTCTAATTTTGTTAGCATAATTAGAGAAATCTTTTTGCTCTAAAATTTTTATGGAACCTTGTGCACACATTGAAGTGTCATAGGTAATTTTTATAGCCTATGAATTGGTTTTTTGGCATGCAAGTTAATTGGTGCTATAAGGGTGTGAAATCTAACCATATGTTGTATTTATGCAAAGATCTTATACTGGGGACATAATAACATTTTGTTCAAGTATGATGTATATGAACGCATGCTAGTGACTTTAAGGATTAGTTTAAGGCATGATTGGAATCATATTGTGAATGGATGCATATATGTTCTTTATGCATGCATTTGGAAAAAAGAAAAGTGAATGATGCATATATATGGCAAAAAAGAATATATGAACTTCAATCGTGCATGTTCTGACGTATAGAGAAAACAGAAACAAGAAATGAGGGGAAAGCAAAAGAGGAACTTCCTTAGAGATATTATGAGTCGGTAGACATATCAGCAAGGAATAAAACCGTGTGTGATTCAAAAAAGGAAAAAAATGAAGTCCAATAATCATGTAAAGGAATGAGCTCAGTCCTAATAAGTAGTCTATTTCCCTTGTGTGATGTTATCCACTATAAATACCAATTGATATAAACTACGTCTTTACTATGTCAATAAAAAGAGAAAAATGCACTGAATTAAGTTATAGGGCCACAAGAAGATCCATGGAAAAGTCTCCTTTGGTATGTAAGGGGCATGGAAAAGATTACGGCATTTATCATACACTACAACATTTTTGTTCTTCAGCAATGGCCAAAAACCGTGGCTACATGTGAAAAAACCGTTGCCTTTAGAATAGGCAACGGTTTTACAACCGTGGAGTATGTAGCCATTACTTATTCTTTTAGGCAACGGTTTTGCACTTTCAGCCATGGTAGACAAAAAACCGTTGCCTTTGTCAACAGAATAGGCAACGGTTTTGCTGATAATATTAAATAACAATTTTATCTGTTGCCTTTCATTTGGCAACGGTTTCACACCGTTGGATAATATTTGGTAGTTAGGCTATTGTTTAGACCATTACCAAATTTTAAGCAATGGTTTAAGAGGCGTTGCTAGATATAAGCAATGGTTTTTTACATGTTGTCTATGTCAATTGGCAATGGTTTATCACATGTTGTCTATCTTAATTGCTAACGGTTTTAGAAATGTTGTCTGCTCCAATAGACAACGGTTTTATAAATGATATTAGTGTTTATAAAGAACAATTTTACAAGTGTTACCTATTTCAATATATATAGTTTTTTGTAATAAGTTGGTCTAAACAAAAATATTACAATAAAAACAAAACACTATAAATCAATTAATCCATGACAAGCTGATACATATATAATTATCAAATCCTATTTTTACGTTCATAAGATTCATATATATACATTAATAACCTTTAATAAGTAGGATACAAGCTAAGTCATGACACTTATAAAATACTATTTCAAAATCACATGACGAAAGGATATAAACTTTGATAACATATACTCAAGTATTGATAGTTCCAAAATATCAACTAAGTACAAAATATCTTGACGCACATCGTCAAAGCACATCTTGAAGCACATCTCAAAAGATCCTGATCTCTTTCACTCTTTGTCTATTCAATCATCACATTTTTTGTGGTTGGGGTCTTCCTTTTCCTCACCATGATTTTGCTGCATAAAATCATGAAATTAAATACCATGAATATGTAATTAATAAAACAAGACAAGGTCAATATAAGCATAAGACATATAAGTGACTTTGCAAAAATTTTAACAACAACAATTAGAGTAAACATTAACTAAGAGAAACAATAAGTAATTTAGTCACTGCAATATAAGAGCATATCATCCATTAAAACATGTACCACAACACTAAGAACAACTAGCATAGTATAATAAGAACCAAAGTCAAACTATAACATTTCTCACTAAAATATACAATACATACTTAACCAATCTACATTATTTAATCTACATCAAACTTAACTCCTAGAACTTTCTATTACAATAGAGATAGTTGCACAAACTTAAACAATCTACACATACACTACTACACAAACTTTTTTTTATAGAGAATAATTTTCTCACTAATATTTGGAAATAATACGGCAATGCATGATTTCACTTTCAGTAGTCACCTAGCCTACTGCTTAGCTTAACTAGTCAGAGTCTGACCATACATACAACTCTAGAAACAAGATACAAGGTAGCAAAACTAAAGCTGAATAAATAGAACAAATCACTTGCAATAATTCAGCACTATCAAGCAGAGGACATATGAGAGACCAACAAACACCATCAACAGAAACAATTAAATCAATTTACTCATCAACAGAAACTCTAACCATTATGATATGATTCAATATCATCAAATAGTATGATCAAGGACATATGAGAGGCCAACAACAAATAAAAGTAACAACTAATAATAATAATAATAATAATAATAATCCCATCTACCTTCTTTTGTGAACAATGCAACATGGCTTAGTAGCAGCAAACCCAGAAGATGCATGAAATAAAGGAGCAATACAAATGGTTTTTTACAAAGCTCTAAAGCTGTAAATCCACTAGAACAATAAGCATTGGAACCAATTATCATTAAGGATAGTGATACTAATTTGTAACTAGTATTAAGGCAGTAGTGACTAGCATTAAGGATAGTGATACTAATTTGTAAGCATTGGAACCAATTATGAAATCCACGAACAATAAATTATATTAAGACCTATAAGCCATCAGTTGAGATTATCATCAAATAAATTAAACCTTTTTCATTGTTTAGATCAGCGGGTGCATTGTTTGGACCACTAGAAGGGCATCCTAGTCGAGAAGCCAAAGCCTCTATATCCAATCCAAAGCTATTTTGTTGCAACAAGAGTTTAACAAGAGACTTTAGATCATCCATCTCTTGTTGCATCACATCAACCTTACCTTCTAAGGAAGCTTTTTCTTTTGCATGTTATTGTTTAAGGGCGGATATCTCTTCACTTCTCTTTAACATAGTTGGCATAGTAACTCTCCCACCACAACGCACTCTTCCTGGCTTTTCCTTCCCAAATAAGGATTGGAAGGCTCTAATGGCAGAGTCTCTAAAATTTTGATTCTCACTATTAAGATGTGCCTAATTTGAACAAATATAATTACAGTTAAAATCACACAAATGTATGTATCACAATAATAGCTTGCATCTAACCAGAAACTTACAATTGCATCTAGAGTATCCTCATCCAATTGTTTGCCCTTCTTGCTTTGGTGAGTTTTAATGAACATTTCTGCTTGGGTGGGTTGTTCATTATTCTCCTTTGCAGCACACTAAATATAATTCAAATATCACTCAGTAAAATCTAATTGGCATACATAAAAGCAACATATACTTATATATACATATGTAAGTATCAATTTTGCATAAAGATGATACCAATCTTGCACGTATTCTTGCAAAATTTATTGGACCCATCCGATGCCTAAACTTTTGGGGAGCCCTGTTTCTTGCATTCTGCTAGCACATTTTCTACATTGTAATAAAGTGTTATTTATTCAAGCATCACATATGCATGAAGAATATAAAAATGATGTAAATAATTGTTGCACTAGATTTCAAATAGCTTACTTTGACATCCTCATTTTTCTAATAAGCAACTAGTTTTCGAAAATGTGATTCTGGTATGTCTTTTGGACGATTTTTCAGCAGTTGGTTCAAATTTTTGTAGGGTAGAAAATGCTTCTTTATTATAGTAGCCTTATGTCATCTCCAAGCATGATTGACACGAGCAAGTACCACCTTTTCCCCTTTATCTTGGATCATGAATTTAGACTACAAAAATAAACAATGCTATTATTAGTAATAATCCAATATGTATTAGAAAAAAGTAAGCTATTTTCAATGTGCTTACCTTGACAAATTCCCAAACAGAATTCTTGTTAGGAAAGGCTTTCCAATTTGTGTAAGTCACAGGACACAAATCTGAATTCCTTGCTATTGTGCCTAAAAAGTAGCTTAAATTAGATACTACTTTGTCAGTAGGTCCAATTGGCTCCCCTTCATCATCCAAGATAACTTCTTCTTGTTCTTCCGTTGACCTTCCATGAATATTCAAGCATTGTGTCTTCCCCCGTGTCTTTTTCACCTTTGTCCCTATTATATTCACACAATGACACTAAATAAAAAGGGAATTGAGTGGAGATAGCAACTCTAATAGCTTGGCCAATGATGAATATTGTGTTACTATGATTTACAAGTGTAACATATATCCTTATATTTTAGAGATAAAGAAAGCTAATCATTCATGTAAATGAGTTGCTATGATGCTACCAATGTTGAATATCCACACTTGCACATCCACATCGTAACTAGACAATTAATCAATCAACCAATCAGAGAATTCCATAAATCCATTATATAACATGACAAATAATGAAATGTTTTCATACATAATTAAGCACTTAACAAAATATTTCAATATGTTAAGTTAGAGTAAGATATATAAGAAGAAACCTTATAGAATGCAGAAAATGAAACATACCTAAACAATAGAGGAATTCTGTACAGGCATGGCATGCAGAATCCAAAGGAAAGGAAACAGAAATTGGACTATGGTTATGGTAGAGAGTTAGGTTGGAATGCATATAATTGAAAACAAGAAAAAACACTTGCTAGAAAATAAACATATACAATGGTAAACAAAGAAAATGTATCTAGGACCTACTGTTATAATTAGTGTACTTCTAGAATTCCTAAGCCGAATAAAAAGAGATAACATAATTACCTTATGTTGTATTAGTTTTCTCTTGACCCTCAGCCTCAGTAATTGGATTGACATATCCCTCGTCTGGCTTTTCTATATCATTGACTTCATCATTTTCAGACAATTATTCTTCTACTTCATCATGTTCATTATTGACTTGAAGAAAATTGTCAATTGACATTGCTGAAAATCTCCTCATTTTCTCAATCTCCTTGTTCAAGCTTTGAGGAAAGTCACTACATCCTTAACTATCAGTTGCTATTCTAGTGGTGAACTTTCTCTTCAAATCTTGTTTCTTTCTAGACATCAATTCTTCTGTGGGCTTCTTTTGAGTCAAGTTTGTAGACTTAGGAGGCCTATGTTGCTCTTGCCTTGAGGTAGATCCTTCAAATTGGGTAATAGTTATAGGTGTGGCCGTCTTCATTTTCTTTAAATTGCACTCCTTCTCTTTAGTTGCAACAGTTTTGATCCTTTTCCTTATTTCTTGTTTCCTAACATGCCCATCAAGTTGAGTATTACTTGTAAATTGGCCTCTTTTATCTTTGATTGAGGCATCCTCTTTTGTATGAGTCATCTTTTCTTCCTTGACCTTTTTGAACATTGCAAGCAATTTAGAACTTGACTTGACTTAGCTTTGGAAATCAAATCTGAATCCTTTGTTCATTTTCTGAAAAAAAAGAAAGTATGAAATTAATAAACAAAAAAACTTCAAAACAAATAGCATGAGATTAATAAACACATAAATAACATAACATAGAAAATTACTATGTATGAAATAAAGGCAAACAGTCACCTGATTATTTCAAGTACACTATGTGGCATACTCAAGTTTTTTAACAAACACTCAACTTAATCAAAATCAAATTCCTCTTCACTTTCAACTTGAAGTGGCACAACTAGTGGATTGTCAATGACTGTATTAGGCATATCTTCCCTAACCCATTGAACTTCACCATTATCTTTGGGTACACACAAATTAATTGCATGTTCAAATGGATCGCTTTGATAAGACTCTTGGGCATCAAAATTAGACTCATCATTCATATTGAATAAATCCATCAGTATTGTTTCCCTGACATAATGCTTATTTTGATCAAAAGGGTCTTGGACATAGCAGCATTGGTGGACTTGAGAAGCTATCACAAAAGGATAATCCATATAACATCTTTTATCAAAGCGAACAGAAGTTATACCATGATTCTCTTCCTTAACCTCAAACCAATCACATTTAAAGAGAACAAATTTAAAATGGGAGTAATAATCTAACTCAATTATATCATTGATTGCTCCAAAGTATGTTATCGGTTTTGTTTTTGGATTTTCATCCTTGGAACTAGCAAAGCTTGCTGTTTTAGACACTAGTGTCACACCATTATTTTGAGTTGAATGCCTAGCATCGTGTTCCCGAGTATGAAATTTGTATCCATTAATCACATAACCTGAAAACCTTTTTGCAACCATATTTGGCCCCCTAGACAATTCTTTGAGTCTCTTTGGAACATCTTCATTAATAGCACGAGCTTTGAACCATTCACTAAAATCTTGACTTTGAGTTTTAGCTTTGCTCCATTTTCTGCCTTTAGTATGATTATTAACATAATCCTCGTGCTCTCTAAAATAAAATAAATTCTAGTTATAATCAAAATTGTACATACATTTCCTTAAAAAGAAATCTATAGACAGAAAATAGGAAGTGCCCCTTATGTATTCCTTGACTTCGTCACAGTTAAATAAGATATATCGATGTGCTTGCATCAATGAGTTGCTATCTAGAGGAAATGCCTACTCTTTCTTCTTTCCACCAATTGGATGACCCCAACATGTAAAATAAGAAGCAGATTTAGGCTCAATTGCATCACATTTTTCAAAGTCTCTAGCCATTCTACTCAACCTTGTGTCCACATGAGGACTCAAATATCTTGAGCAAAATGTCAAGCATTCCTCAACCAAATATCCCTCAGCAATAGAGCCTTCAGGTATGCTCCTATTACGAACATAGGACTTTAATTTGCACAAATATCTTTCAATAGGGTACATCCATCGAAGTTGGACTGGTCCACCTAACCTCACCTCATTTGCCAGATGGATAGGCAAATGTACCATTATATCAAAGAAGCTAGGAGGAAAAATTCTTTCTAGTTGGCATAAAATTTCTACAATATCCACTTCCAAATGATCTAAATCATCACTTTGAATAACTTTTTGGCACAAGGAACGAAAGAATGAACCAAGACAAATTAAAGGGCTAGCCACTTGATTATTCATTGTGCATTTGATTGCTATTAGCAGTAAATAATGTAACATGAAATGTGCATCATGGCTATTATAACCTTATAACCTGATATTTTTTTCTCACCAACATGAACACACCGAGAAATATTTGATGCATTACCAGTTGGTAAATTTGTTGCCTTTAAAATACCACAAAAGATAGATTTTTCTTCCGAAGTAAGCGAAAAACATGCTTTGGAAAATATTGCTTTTTTGCTACCATCAATCTCCTTTGGCTGAAGCTTCTTTTGTATGCCCATATCTTTTAGATCATAACAAGCATTTGCATGATCTTTAGACTTTCCTGGAATGTCTAAAAGGGTCCCAATTATGTTATCACATACATTTTTCTCTATGTGCATAACATCTAAATTGTGTCGTAATGTATTATGTTTCCAATAAGGCAGCTAAAAAAAATAGACTTTTTTTTCCATGGACCGCTATTGGTTTTCTTTTGTTTTTTCCCAAACACATTACAAAAATCTTTCAAGTCTTCGAAGATTTGTACCCCATCTAATGAAGCTGGTGAAGACCTGAATTCTTCCTTACCATTGAAAGAGCTTTTATCCTTCCTATACGGATGATCCACAGCCAAAAAAATACGATAAACCATATAACACATCTTTCGACTATGTTTCAAATACCTTGAGCAAGTCTCATGATTACAACAAGGGCATGCTAACTTACCTTTTGTGCTCCAACCAGATAACATAGCGTAAGTCAGAAAATCACTAATGGTCCATAAAAGAGCTGCACGTAGTTCAAATGTTTGGTTCCTTGATGCATCATATGTTTCTTCTCTAATTTCCCACAAAACCTTCAACTCTTCAACCAATGGCTAGAGATACACGTCAATGTTATTTCCAGGTGAACTTGGCCGAGGGATTAGCAAGGAAAGCATACAAAACTCAGGTTTCATGCACCACCATGGAGGAAAATTATATGCCACCAAAACCATAAGCTATGTACTATGGGAAATGCTCATAGTTCTAAAAGGATTAAATCCATCACTAGCTAGCCCTAGTTGTATATTACGAGAATCACTTGCAAAATCAGGATGAAGCCTATTAAAGTCCTTCCATGCTTGGCCATCAGTTGGGTGTCTTAACTTTCCATCTTTTGAACGCCCTTGCTCATGCCATCTTAATGAGTCAGCTATTTTTTAACACATGAATAGCCTTTTAAGTCTTGAAATTAGGGGAAAGTGCCTTAAAACCTTTGCAGGCACAAGTTTTTTCTTCAAATGTCTATCCTCTGAATCTATGTTAAGATTTTTTACATACCGTGAAGCTCCACAAACAGGACAAAATTTGTCTTCTTCATACTCATTCAAATATAATATGCAATCATTGGGACAAGCATGAATCTTTTTATAACTAAGACCCAAATCTTTTACCATGGCCTTGGTTATATTGAAAGAATTAGGAATATTTAAATGAGGCATAGCTTCTCTCAGTAATTCAAGTAGAGCAGTGAAGGAAGCATTGCTCCAACCATGGAGACACTTCAACAAATATAATCGAATTACAAATGACAACTTAGAGAAGTTTTTGCAGCCTGGATACAACTCTTGTTTTGCCTCTTCAACCAACTTGTAGAACTTTTTAGCATCTTCATTTGGCCCATCACAAAATTTATCTGCTTGCGCCACATCTCTAAATGTATCATATAGTAATCTGTCGATGTCATCAAGAAATTTCGTGTTCATCATTTGTGTCTTCACAATCAACATCCATAGGGCTTATCCGCTCTCCATGGTAAACCCACATAGTATAGCCTTTCTGAAATCCTTTGCTTATTAAATGATCAAAAACTATATCCCTTCACTCCCAAATAGAGTTGTTACACTTAGCACATGGACATAAGATTTCTCCTCCTTGTGGTCTTCCTTGAGAGAAAGCAAAATCCAAAAATGATTCAACACCATGAATGTACTCTTCAATATATCTTGGCAAATTAGTCCACTCCTTATCCATAACTTTTTGTCTAGCTACTCAGATACACATGGTTTTCTCAAATAGAAGTGGTTTACAATCTAAATTTCAGCAAAAGACTTGATGACTAAGGCATTGATGACAAGTACAATAAAGTTTAGTCAATTTATTCGTAGCATAATGTCCACAGATAAACCCCAAAACAATCAAGCTATCAGGAAAAGATTAAATTTATAAAGAAAATAAAATTCTAAATGGCTTACTTGTTATAGAAGTGCAGAAGCAAGGAGGAGTGTCTTAATTTGAGCAATTTAAGATGATAAAAAGACTGTTTAACATCACAAAGAAGTAGAAACAAAATTAGTTATTTTTACTCATGCTAAGGATATAGGTATAGTATACAATGAGAACATCAAATATCACTCAACGCAAATATTACCAACATCACAATTCTATAGGGCCAAAAAAGAATTTTAAATAAGATAACTTATGCACTATTCTATGTTAGTTAAAACCGGATATAAGACGCTCTGATTTGATAGCACGTCGGTCCCACTATCAATACTAGGTTTAATGTGTCGAGGCCATACAATTAACAGTGAACAATGGCAAAATATAATCAAACATATAGGTTCATAAACATATAGGATTTCTTAGGTAATGAAGTGGTGAATCATTACCTAACCACTTCATCACCTAAGAAGCAACTTCAAGAAGGTTTCAGAGAGCGAAGTCAATGTCAAATAAGGAGAAACTAATCATCTGAAAAAGAAATGAATGGCCCCATTACTCCAAGTCCATAACTGGACTAAATCACCAATAAACCAATTAATAATCAACAAATTAACACCAACATCATCCTAAATAAATCTAACACCACAAACCAATCAACAAATTAAACAAAAAAAAAGAGACAAAACATTGTCATTGCTTCACTACATTATACATGTCAAGAGCAACTGAACTGAGGGTGTAAGCTTAACAAATTTCATGTTGTATATCTCTTCCATAGCAGAAAGTGCATTTCACATGCTTCAACTAGGGAGAATATGCACTAGAACTTGACATCTCAAATTAAAGCAAAGTTTACATTCCAAATGATTCTTTTTTTTAACTCAATGATGTGCCACAAAGAAATTTGATATAGAAAAACTTGCATTTGAACAACCTCAAGAGTAAAATTTTATCATTTTTTTATTCTAGGAATCAGTAATAAAATTGAACATCAAAGACAAATGACGGATTGTACACCTTCTGCCTTCAAGTTTCAGCAGTGTTTCTGTAATTAGAGACGTCTATAATTATATTGGCTTTATGAGCAAACAAGTGTGTATAATATGGTGAAATTGTCATAGGATTCATGCAATGTTCTTTCTTTCAACTGAAAAGCATCAATAAGTCTTTTGTCTAAGCCTGCTATCTAATAAAGAGAATTAATGGTGGGGAAGCAACCAGACGATCTCACCTTCAAAAACAAAAGAAGCCATCAATGAAGTATAAAATACTTTTTCTATTAACCATGTGCTTCTCTCGTAATTATTTATTATGCCTTTTGAGATTATTTTATGTGGAAAAAGATTGAAGTGTCGTCAAGTGTAGTCTCATAAAGAAATTTGATTAAATTATTCTTATTTGCCTTCACATTTCATTTCTTTTCTCCACACAAGATCTTAGAAATTCCTCAGCCAAAAGATAAAAGAAAGACAAATAAGAGGACACAAGCCCGAATAAGAGGATGCGAGTTTACAAATCAACTTCTCTTCAGCATGTGAAAAAGAGTTGAGATCAAGAAGAAGGGTCAATATTCATTGCTGCCAATGCCATATTGCTGCCAATATTCATCTGTGGTCTTGAACAAATATCCTTTTTGATTTTGAACACCCTTTCTCCTTTCGACGTTATTATGAAAGTGAGCGGTTCCTCACGACCAACCTATTCAAACTTGGTGCCTTTGTATGGACATAGCAGCATTTTGTTCACAATCTTTCCATTAATACATATTTTCACAATGTAACTCTACCTAAAAGTCAAGAGCAGTGAAATGAAGCCTAAAATCATCAACTCTGCAAAAAAAAAAACAAAAACAAAATAAAATAAAATAACCATATGACAAAATAATTATTTACCCTAAAGAAATTAACCTTATAAAAATAATTAACCATAAAAAAATAGCTATCCTTTGGATAAGTCTTACCAGCCTTGACCTTCTCTAGAGCTTCAAGGAGAGCTTTCTTTTGCCTATTTCCTAGCCAATATACAGAATATGTTAACGGTTTATGTCCACACAAAATTCCCAATAAATATTCATCATGAAATCAACAAAGCAGACCACCCATCAAGTTGTTATAGTTTTTTGAGACTTCAAAGACTGTACTAGAATCTTAATATTGAAGAAAAAGGGTGCTCCAAAACAGAACAACAATTTGCAGGCACCTGACCATATGAACATAATTACATGGCTAAAGCCTAAGGCCACAACATGGAGCAAAATTCAGCAGTTTAAATAAAAAAAAAGGAAGATTAATTAGTTTGGCACTGAATTAAATTGAAGGGACATATATATATACACACATATAGTAGTTGAAGTGATTAAACATTTGTTTTTCTTTCAAGTAAACTCCAATTTTTCAGCATTTGTTGTTGAAGTAGCAAGAAATGATGAGTTCGGCAACCCAATTTAACGTTTTCATGAATCAAATGGGTTGAAGTAGAAGGGTGCGGTTAACTTAATTGGGAAATGCGCCTTAAACATATATGGAGTTAGTGCTAATTATTACAAAACAAAAACTGATGAAAATACTGATGAAAGATACTGCTGAAACTCTTGAAAGAAAAGGAAATAAATATAAACCAGAGAGATAAACATAAAATAGATAGATATTCTTGAATCTTCTATATAGCTATACCTCTAATCACTCAACTCTATATTTTAATTCATTTTTATTACCATCAGCATCTTTTCACTTCCATTGACAAAGAGGCAAGAGACATGAGAAGAGATAAAACAGAGAGATGAGGGAGACAAGAAAGATATAGAGATATGATGGTCACAAAGCTTACCTCGAGACCAGGTGCGGTGGAGCCAGCTCCCGAATCAGCGACCACTGACGGAGGAAGCAAACGGTGAGCAAGAAGTAGCTATTGCGGTGGAGCTACACGCGACGCTCCCAGGTGACGATGGCAGTAAACCACTCCAGGCGGTGTGAATAATGGCCGTGAAGCTCCTTCACCGGCGCTCACAGTGAGGACAGCTTCCAGGCGATGTGAACAGTGGCTGAGGGGAGAAGAAATGAGCAAGAAGCTTCTAGGTTGTTTTCCTTTCTCTTTCTTTTGTTTTGGGCCAAATGTTTTTGGGTTGTGTTAAGACTAAAGAGCTCTAGGCTTTTAGCAAATGGTGGTGGGAAGGAAATGTTGTTCCCACCACTGAAGGTACAATATTTTAGGAAACGGTTTTTATATGTAGTCTAAGTTTTATGTATATTAACAATGGTTTTAAAGTGTATCAGTTACAAATTTAAATAAACAACATCTAAATAACCGTTGCCTAAAATCAAAACAATACAACAATTCATAAACCGTTGCTTATTTATACTAAGAGAACGGTTTTATATTGTTGCAATAACATTCTATATAAATTCAATTACATTGGCAACAATAGCAAAAACCGTGGCAATAGGCCTTTTTAAGCAACAATTTTTTGGCCATTGCCAAGTTTGGCATTGCTGTAGCTATAAAATGTTGTAGTGATATGCATATACATATTTTATTAAATTATTTTTCTAGAATAAATTACTATGATCTTGAGTATTATGAAACATATGTTCTAAGTGGTTGATTGTTAAAAGGTACCCACTTCGGAAGGATGATTTTAGAACTTTAAAATGAATCTTTAATATGTATTGCATGATCACATTTTCTTGATAAACTGAAATGGCCGGGGCAATGACGATGACATTATGATTGTGTATTTAGGGAGTTACCCTACTGAGAATTATATAATTCTCACTTCTTATGTGTTTTTGTGTTCCCGTGTTGTCTCTTGCTTGATCCAGAGAACAATGAGACTACTACACAAAGAAACTCGGGATCGCAATAGTTTAGTATTTGATGTTTTTATTTTACTATATTTAGTTGGAGGTATATGTAAATGTAATGAGAACGTATGTTTATTAAAGCTCATAGAAGAGTTTTCTTTAGTATTTAACTATGTATTCAATAAATATTGTGTTTCTTTGTTATGTATTTTAATAGAATTATACTTAGTTATTACACGAGTTAATCAAGCTTGTTATAGATATTTAAAAATGGTCCATTAATTAATAAGTAACAACTCTCGAGTATGAAGTCATGACTTAAGGATGGTGTTGTACTTGCGATGATGTTACACCTACCAGTACATTCATGCTTCTAAGTTGAGGCAGGATGGAGAATTATACCACAATGTACACTTTTCTTGCTCTTTTACTGAGCATAACAGTAGTGATTTCACTAGGTTTGTGAATAATGGAGTTAGTTTGCTACCTTGACACATCTCCTTCATTGATCCGTAAGGAGCGAACCCAATTGAGTAAGGAGGAGCATATGAAGCCTTCATAAGGTACCTTGACAACCTTTGATAGTCCAGAAGGACTGACCTTTATGGCAACATCTCAAATCAACATCTTCAGTGAACAGTTTGGGGTGCCCTTTCAGTTCCAAGTAGAAAATGTAGGTAGAAAAGCATACAAGAAGGGGGATTGAATCATGTTTCACTTTTCCTTACCTTTTAGCAACTGAAACTTTGAACAAAATACTATCAAACATTGAGCTTGAAGTTTAGTAAAAATAGTGTTAGATATTTCAGAAAGTAACTTTCTGAAGTGTAGTGTCAGTAATAGACAAGCTAAAGAAATAACTTTAAACAGATATTAAGTTATTCAAACTGAATTGCAAAAGTAAAATGATAAGGAAAAAGAAGATACTACACAAATGTTTTATACTAGTTCGGCTAAACTTGTCTAAATCCAGTTCCCAGCAACTGCTAAGTTCCATTAACCCTTCTCAACCCTTGAAAGAAAACATTAGATAGTCTTTACAGTAACCTTCCCAAGCTATAACAACTAATGACCAATAGACAACCCCTACTATCACAAGCCAAGTAGTTATTCACCAACTTCTTCAAGCTGAACCCGGAGTAGTCTTGTTCTAGCCTCTCCCAGCTAACACCAAGCAATCTTTGACCAGCCTCTCCAAGCTAAACCATAGAAAGAGCACCTTATTGTCGCGTTGTAAGTAGTTTTACTGTAGCCTCTCTAAGCTATCTCACACTGATCAATACTAGATTGAGAATATAAAGCTTTATGTTTGGGTTTATAACTCAAACTAACCTATACTCAGTTTTCTTTAAAATATATAGTGAAAATCCTGGGATAACTTGAATGACTTCTTTCTAATGATTCTTCGTTGGAAGAATGTATAAAATATTTAAGACATAGAAAGAAGATTTTTACAAATAAGGAAACTGATTACAAGAAGTAACGAACTTCACAGAAAAGATGAGGATAAAGTTTTGTAGGGTTTCAGCACTTGTATGATTGTTAAATTGTTATCTTTGAAAGCTCAGTGTCTCTATTTATAGATGATCTCCCTTTTTGACCATTGTCCTTGATCTGTTATTCAAGTGACATATGTTGATCATTTTTTTGTGTCTTGGAAATGCAATCTAGAAAAGTAGCTCGTTTGATAGCAGAGCTTTTGCATAAGCTGTTGTGTAGTTGAAGTTTTTTATGACCTTTTAAAAATTATTTTTTACTTTCTGAACATGGTTTCTAAACTCTTCCTTCTAAAAGCTGGAGTGGATGCCCAAGTAGGCAGAAGAGATGATATGCCAATTTGTAACTGGTTTTGACATCAATTTTGAATTTAAAATTTTAGTTCTTTTTTCATTGAAATGCAGCGTTTTATTATAAGGTGCACTTTTTGAAGTGCAGTATCAGTTCCTTAATGGATGAATGATCTTCTGATCTTCAATCAGAGTAGTATATGATTAAAATAGTTATGATGATGATGATTAAAGGTTGTAGAACATCCTTGCTTCAGAGTTTGCTTGATATATTCATTCCATGCTTACTTTCTGTAGTCTCGTTCTACTTTTTGAAGATCCCAGCCTTGATTTCTTGCTTTCAGTTGACTTCTTCAATCCGTTTGGCACGTATACATTTATTTCATATTATAATATTGACTTTTATTTAGTCTTTATCTCTTTTCATGAGATAAAATCATGTTTACACATGTAGAGTGAAATTATTTATGCTTTAAGAACCTATTATGCATACGGAGTGCCCAGTTTACTATATCAAGAAATTCAAGGAAGCCATTAATCATTCTTCACGATATTTTCTTAAACTTTATATTGTCATCACTCAAAATATATTTCTTTAGCGCTTCTGAAGGGTTCTGAAGCTAACAGAAAGCCACAACTAGCCCTAGAAAAATTTTGTTATTGATTCCAGGTATTCTTCCCATCCTTGAAAGAAGAAATCAACATTAAGAATGGATACCTCTTCATGAAGCTTTTTCCTTAGCATCTATCCTGGGGCCATTTTTCTCATTAAGAAGTTCTCTACATAGTCATCTTGCATCTCCAAATCATCGTAATTATGGAAAGGTGTCTTATTATCAATGAAGCAGTTGAGTTCCTTTCTTTTTACCATGGTAAGGTAGTGTATGAAGAAATTGAATGAAAGAGGTGAGGGTTAGTGAGAGATGATATAGTTGTAGAGATGAATGGTTTATGAGTGAGAGAATAGAAAACAGTTGAGGTTTCGGTGTTTGAGGTTGAAGATAAGGGAGTAAAGTGTGATGTGTAAGGAGTAAGGAGTTATTTAAGTGATGGGACATAAATACTAAAGGTAAGACGACGTGGGGGAGAGAAATTCACAAAGAGTGGGAATTATCCTGCCTTTTTCACTTTTCCAGAAAGAGTGGTTTGTGAAGCTCAGAACCACTTTCTAAATCGTGTCCATTTTCTGGCCCATCTAGATAGAACAGTTACCTCATGATTGACCAGTCTTCATATTCTAAGCCAACGAGACCATATATTCTTCTTTATGAATATCTCATCTTCTTTTTGAGCTTGCATACTGAGTTTCTGATCTTCAATATGATTTTCTAGCCTTGCAAACTGATTGTCTAGTTTTGCAAATTGATCTTCTTCATTTCGGCATAAGTTTATAGTCATGATGGGGAGAATCCAGAGATGTTCATGCATAAATGCTTATGGGTTCTCTTTCCAAAGAAACAGCAGCATCCACTGGTTCTCTTTCTCCCTACTTTGTCTCCAGCAAATTCAGCATCACAATGCCCTACAATCTCACAAGATGTACCTTTTCCATACCATAAGCCATGATTAGTAGTACCAGATAAGCATCTGAAAATTCTTTTAACAGTGTTTAAGTGTGATTGCTTTGGGTTAGATTAAAATCTAGTCCAAATTCCCACACTTAATTGAATGTCTAGTCTACTTGTGATAAGATATAGAAGTGAACCAATCATTCCTCTATAATTACTTTCTAGTACTTTTTCACCATTCTTATCAGCATCGATGATTTGAGATGGATGCATAAGCATACTCGTAAGTTTGGCTTGGTCCATATTAACCTTTTTCATAAGCTCTTTTGTATACTTTTCTTGATGGATCAAGTTTCTTTCCTTTAGTTGTTTTATTTGAAGACCGAGGAAAAACTTGAGTTCACCCATCATGCTCATCTCAAACTTACTCTACATTAATTTTGAAAACTTCTAACAGAGAGAGTGATTAGAGGCGCCAAATATAATGTCATCAACATATATTTGAACTATTAGAAAGTGATTATTTTACTCAAAAGTAAATAGGATTGTGTCAACTTTGCCGCTCTTCAACCCATTCTTCAATAAAAAAGTACTTAGCCTTTGATACTAAGCTTGAGGAGCTTGTTTTAGACTGTAAAGTGCCTTTGTTAGCTTGAAGACATGGTTGAGAAGGTTTTCACTCTTAAACCCAGGAGGCTGCTTCACATATACTTCTTCAGAGAAGAATCTGTTTAGGAATGAAGACTTAATATCCATATGGTAAAGAGTGAATCCCTTATAGGCAGCAAAAGCAAGTAGCATTCTTATTGTAATATCCTAATTCTTAACCCAATACTCCTAGAACGTATTTCGGTTAATCATGAGTTTATTACTTTTTAGTTTCATTCTTTTCAAAATCCTTAGTGGAAAATACGAATAAATTTTTCTTTTTTGACACTTAAAAACAAAACATGAGCCGCGTGCTAAAATAAAATCTAATGATTGTCGCAAACATAACATGAGAAGGAAAGAAAGCATATCATTAATAACCACAAAATACAAGTGTTACACATATTAACACAACATAGTCATATCTTCATAAGTACATCAATTACTATTATCATAGTTCCCTAGCCACATCGAAAGAAATACACATATGTAAATCTAAAGTGACATCTACGCGCTTCCGTTGCATCCTACTAATCTGACTCATAGTGTATGCCTCATGCCCATGCCTTAGTAGAAATCGCGAATCACGTCACTATCTTCGTCTAGAGACAACACGGAAGAAAAGAGAGAGAGGGATGAGAAACTCATTCAAGATTCTCAGTAGGAATTTCTGACTCTAACACACGTGTCATCGTTATCATCCTCAGCCACTTTGGTTTTAATTATGAAAAGGTGTTCATGCATAAGGTTTGGTTTTAAACTTCTTAAATCTATTTATCCAAAATGGGTGTCTTTTAGTATGATTCTTAATGACATGAATGCAATAGATATTGGATGAATGCATGACAATACATTATGCAAGCAACTCAGTAAAACATAACCTCAAGTAAACATATAAGTGGCATAAAGAGCACAAAACTTTCATATAACCTTTCTCATACTTGAACTCTTAAATTCTTTTTCTCAAAGACCACCTTCTTATCATAGCCACCAAAATCCAACCAAATACACCCTACCCCGGCGATATTTATCATAGCCACCAAAGTCCCTCTCACCATATCGCCTATGAATGAGCTCAAACCTAACTAGTTGTCACTAGATTTCATATGAGGTAATAGAAGGGATAATGTAACGCCCCGATTTTTTTTCTGTTAGAGTGTAAATGACCAAAATGCCCCTGAGGTCATTTTCAGCCCGGAATTCGAGGAAAGCCAGTGCGGCAGTACTCGAAGGGCAAACTCAATGTTGGAAGGGGATTAGAAAACTTATGTACCTTCCCGGGATCGAAAATCTCGTTTTTCGAATTTTCAGGTCAAAATGACCAAAACGCCCCTGTGGTGTTTTACCCGTTTGCAAGTGCCGGATGAACCCGATACTTCTCCAGATGGTTTTAAAAGGCGTTTTTATGTATTCTATGACCTCAGTTTTAATTTTTGAAGTCCCGGGCAAAATTAGTGCAAAATTACGGTTTTGCCCCTAGTTTCGTATTTTTACGCTTAATCACTCGATTAAGCAAACCTAAGCAATATTAGGCTCTAATCGAAGGTTAATTAATTTCCTTAATTAATCTAGAGCCAAAATAATTTATTAAAGTTGATTAGAACCAAAAAGTACTTAATTACAACCTAAAATCATATTTTAATTTTATGACACCTAGTCATAGAATCTTGAATAGTGTTTTCTCTTTCCAATTCCTTAAATCATGGAATTGTGTTACACATTGTTTATTCATAAATGAGTTTTAAATTCTTTAATGATGTATGAGCACTCCTAAACTTGTCATAAACTCCCTAAATCACATTCTTAGTTACCTAAACTTAAGCTTAATCATTCCTAACCTTGTACCTAAGCTAATACACATCTAAACCTACCATTAACACACAATTAAATGGTCAAATCATCCTCCCATTCTGCTGCCCCAAGCTGGCCGAAGCCTCACTCCCTCCATTATGCATCACATGTTCAATTTTTCAACACTCCAAGGCCATACCTCAAGTCACATACACTATACCTTGTCACAACTTTCAATCAAGCTTGAATTTCCACATGAATAAATAATTAAAACAACCCATTTTCCCCATTTAATTATGGCTGGAAAAGTTCCAGCCATGCATTATTTCTAGAAGCCTAATTTCATAAAAATGTGATAGGAAATTAACTCACATCAAGCCATACTTTGTAGCATAGCTTCCATACTCCAAACCATGCTTGAATGACCTTGTGTAAGAGATATTTTCTCTTCCTTCCTCCCTCAAAGGCTACGGCCAAGCCCTCCCCATTCACTCCTCCATGGTTTTGATTTTCTATAAATAGGATGCTTGTGTTAGCCTTGTTACACTTTGAAGCATTTGCAAAGTTTAGAGTTTTAGAGTTGTCTTGCTAGTCTTTCCTTTTTCTCTCAAAGTTCCAAGAGTGTTCTTCCTTTCTTTTCATCTTTATCTTCTTCATCTCTTCACCTCATCATCACCTCTCAACCATCAAACACCACCCCAAAACCTTGAACCATCATCAAACCTCTCAAACACCACACCTCAAACACAACTCCACTTGAAACACATTTTCTTTCTTTTCTCTCATCAAGGCCGAATCATCATCACCATCCTAGGAGGTGTTGCTCATCTCATTTCCATCTTCAAGTTCAAGCTTTTATCTTCATCAAAAGGTAGGGATTTGTTTTCAAACTTTATTTTGCTCAAGGAAGTGTTTTCTCTAGTTTTCTCTTGGATTCTTTTGTACTTTCCTTTGTCTTTCCTTTCTTTTCATTTTCGGCCATGAGGCCTTGATTTGAGCATGATAGCTTGATGATGAGAGTTTCTAGATGATGACATTGTGTTCATCTCAAAGAAACCTCTAAAGCTTGAGTTTTCCTTTTCTTACAACTTCATCTATATGTTATCTAGCTCACATGGTTTTCCAACTTAAGAAAATTAATCTAAGGATTTCTAAAAGCCCAAGCCTACCCTTGTCAACCTTAAAGTTGGCGGCACGTTCTAGAGATTTGTCTCTAGATAGGGGGTTTGGGTACTTAATAAAGAACTTGATGTAGCTTCACTTTCTTTCTCTTTTATATGATTTTCGGTTCTTGTGATGAGATCTTTGAGATATTGTATGGGGTTATGATCTTGTTAAAGTCTTATATGAGCTCTAGTTAAACATAAAAATGAAACTTGCATCATGTTTACTGTAAGCTTTGCATATCATGTTTATTTCCTTGCTATCACTAAATCCCAAGATAATGAATGAACTTGCATTATCATGTTTATGTTTCAAGCTTTGCATTATCATATTTATATTTCAAGTCCTCACCTAAATATCAAAGATAATAATATATTGCACCACATATTTAATTATTGCTCTCACTTTACTTTCTAGCAATAACTAAAATAAGTGCATGAGCATGTTTATTTTTATGTCACCACCTTAATGATTCTAGAGCTCAAAGACTTGCCCAAGGATATCTCAAACAAAGGTCTAAAACATTTATTTCCTATGGTTCATATTTCGGCCCTATGAGGCCTTAATGTTTTCAAGTATCGAAAACTATGTTTTATAGTTTTTCTAAACTTATATGAGTATAAGGAATGTGTAGAACTAAGTGTTATGAATTTAGGACCTCTTGAGATGAAAATAATATAGCCACTGCCCTATTAAGTATTTTCATGAGTTTAGATGATAAAAGTGTTCATAAAAGAGTTTTGAAGGTTTTGATAAGGTTCCAAGAGAAACTAGTATTTTATGTGCTTTAGAAACTATGATTCAATGCCTTTAAATGGAGTTGTAGTTTCGGTTCTGCCTTGCTATGTTTGGCCACTGCATGAGCTGTGTTAATGATGTTAATATGCTTATGTTTGGGTAATAATTATGTTAAGACTCATATGTGAAAGATAGGATAAGTTAGGAACTAGAAAAGAATTAATTTGAGAGTTCTAGATCCCTTAAAGATTTATTTTTCTGGATTCTGTCCAGCAAGGTTTAGATTCAATAATCATGGTTTTAAATTAGTTTGTATGTGTAGGAATGACTCATAATTGGTTTAGGACTTAATCTTGAAACCTTAGGAGCAAACCGAACTTAGAAAGGGTCATTATTGTGACTTCTAGGTAACCGTAAAGTTAGTATTTTGATTTCTGCACTCTTGAGGTTTAGAGATGTTCTTGACCATAGGGTGAGGTGAGAAATACTTAGTTATAACCTTATAGGTTCCCAAGAGACTAGGTGTTGATGATCAATAACTTAGAAAGTGAGATAAAGATCTAGCCGTAAATTCTAGAACTCCGTAATCACATAAACATAAAGCTGTCCAAATTCTGCTTAGTGCTATTTGGATTAGTTCTTGAGCATAAAATTTGTATAACTCATTAATTGTCAAACTATAGGTGTATAAAGAAGTTAAGAATAATTAATTTGCAAGTTTAAGACTCATAATAATCGAAGTTTAAAGCACTATGAGATATAACATAACATGTCTATGAGCCTATGGGGATGATTGTTAAATATGACTATGTGATGATGTTTGTGTGAAAGTTTTATGTGACGAATGTTATGAGAAAGTTTCATGTGATGATATATATGTTATGAAAAAGCTACATGAGAATGCATGATAAAAATGAATATGATAAATGATGAGGTAATTGTGATTTAATACTTATGAAAATATAAATGTGACACAACAACGAGGCGCTTCTCTGGGTGACAGGTTCGGCCGAGCACCCCAGGAGGAGACAAATCCGTGAGGGTATGTGTAGATGCAGCCTGCCAAAGCGGACAAATTGCGAGGCCCACGTGGCTAGCAAAGCGTTTCAAAGAGGAAATGATCCTAGAAAGGAGATCCTTTAATTGCCCCCTAGCCCGTACTTTACGTCGGGATTATGTTACGCTTATCATAGGATAAGTAAGAGCTAGTGACGACTAGTTAAGGTATGAGCTCATAACCTAGAGAAGTTTTAGAGGCGGCCCCATGAGATGAAAGTTAAAGTTGACAATGTCACATAAACTTTACTTATGTCAATGTTATAATGTTTCCTAGTTATTCTATTGTTTGGTTTACCTTATGATGCATTCATATCATTAGTATATTTCTGCTTAAGTTATAAAGACGCATTATAAAATATGATGGACCTTGGATAAAATACCTCTTTGGGAAACCCACTTAAAAGGAACTTATATGCATGCACACCTTTTAGAAATAAACCCAAGGTTCCTGAGGATGTGACGATGACACCTAGGTAGGGATAACCCTCTTGAGAATTCTTTTAGAAAGATTCTCATTCCCTCTCTTTTCTTCCGTCATATCTTGAGATGGCGGCGTTTGTACTCTTCGTCGACACCCGGTATGGGAGCTGCACCATGACCCGGCACTCGGGTCATATCATTTTGAGGGTCGCTGCAGTCGAGTATTCATGTTCATGGGGCGACCCTTCGCGCACCGTCCCGAGCTACCGCTTCACCCCGATCGCTCCTTATCGTCATAACGGGATTTTTGAGCGGCGAGGCCACGCGATGAGCAGATCCTCCGCATGGAGCCCGAGGCGTCGGTACGCGAGTACCCGAGTATGTACCGGCGTCTCCGATTTCTGAGACGGACCCATCCGAGGACCCGCCATCCCACATGTACAGTTGGAGCTCGGTCCGCTCCTCCAGCGATGAGTGGGAGTGAGGAGACGGTGGTCCACCGAGGTTGGCTCGACGGCCATCTATGCGCCCTCGGCGGTGGACATGCCCGATGATGCACTCGACCACTCCCGCCGAGATTCGTCAAGGATCGATTCGACCCGCTTGATACTCGGACCGCAGGAGTAGTCATAGGAGGGGTAGTAGTTAGTGCACACACACGCCACATAGTAGAGGACAAACCTTCTTTTGTATATGAGGTTGTCTCCTTTAGGTGCACATGGGTATGGGGGTAGTTTCTCTTGTATTCGCTTTTTATGATTTCCTTGTATTGCATTTCAGTTGTATTTTGCTTCATGATGTATCAAATAGTCCTGCCTCTTTGGGTAGGCACGTTATATATATATATATATCTATGTTTCAGTTGATGTTTCCATGACATGATGTGTTTCTTATGCTTTGCTTATATGTTTCGCTATGTTGCCCCTTAAAGTTTCGCGCGTGGCTCTCACTTTGATTTTAAAAAGAAAAATTTTACCCGTATTTCCGCTAAGTATTTTCCAAAGGATGAGACCAAGAGGTAATATTCTAAAAATTAACCTAAGGACATACTAGTAGTCTTGGGTTAAGATTTAGGGTGTTACAGATAACATGGGAATATTTTCTTCTTTAAAATGCTCTACTGGCATCTAGAGCACAGCGAGTTGTCCACTCTAGTAGGCTGCATCCACCTATACCGTCACGGATTTGCCTTTCCTGGGGGTGCTCGGCCGAACTAGTGTCACCCAGGAAAGCGCGTCTAAGTGCTTTGTCACATAAAAATCTCCTATGGGTGCTCGGCCAAACCGGTGTCACCCAGGGTTTTCTTTTCTCATATGATTCTCAAAAACATTCTCATGTATTGATTTGACCGAAATTCGGCAGCATAACAGCTGCATACCGAATTTCTTTCAAATCTACTTTATGCCACGAAAACTATAGTACGTGTACTTTATCATTCACCTTCTATGATCATGATCAACTCAAATTACATAAGCATACTCATCATAGTACAAGCATCATCACAAACATACTTGAAATATCAAACTCAAAGCATCAAAATTCTCTTAATGTCTTATGTTTTGACCCTTAGGGTCTTTTAACTTGAAATCTAAGTTTTCTATCATCACAACTTAACCTCTCGAGTACCTATAAGTTTATATCTAAGTAGTTCTCACTCAATTCTATGATCATAATTAATTCTAAATCTCAAGAATGCAGAATCCATATTTCACTAATTATGGGTACCTAGGAGTCACAACTTTGATCCTTTCTAAATTCGGTCTCCTCCTAAGGTACTAAAATCAATATCTAAACCAATTATGAAAGTTTCCTACACATTTAAACTAATTATAAACCATTAATTCTAATTTTTATCCTTGCTGGAATAGAATCCAGAATTTCATTTCTAAGGGATCTAGAAATTGTATTTTAATTCTTTTCTAGTTACTAACTTGTCTTAACTTTCTCAAATCAATTCTAACATCAAATACTCATGAACATGCACACTCTAACATAATTAAATAACCAACATACAGTGAACAATCCAACAAGGCAGAACCAAAAATCAATGACATGATATCATGCATAGAACCTTCATTTCAAACACATATAAATCACTAGTTTCTCTTGGACTCTTTTTAAAACTTCTAAAACTCATTTGAACACATTTTTATCTCATTAAAATCATCATAAATAAAATAAAGGCAGTAGCTATTCCAAAATAATTTCAAGAGGAATTTAAATCATGAAACTATGCTTAAAACATTTCTTGAGATCATTTAAACTTAGGAAAATCATGAAACATATGTTTTAGCACTTGTGACTAGATGAATCTTATTCTAAGATTCAACATCATCACAAGGCCGAAATCAAAGTAGTAAAACATATTCATTTCCAACTTGTTTGAAATAATAATGAGCAAGACTTTGAGCTCTAAATTTTTTAAGTGATGACATAAACATAAATATGCAATGCACTTTGTTTTACTCTTTACTAGGAAGTGAGAGCTTAAAATAAATATGCTATACACATCCATTTTTATCTTAGAAATTTAGTGAGGACATAAACATAAACATGAGGATGCAAGTTCATTCTTTAATCTTGAGCATTTAGTGATGACATAAAAGTAAATATGGATGCAATTTCTTTTTATCTTAACTTTGAGCTTATACATACAAGACTTTTAGAGAAACATAATGTCAACTCAACACTTATCTCAACCAAACAAAGTAAGCTTTAGAGTTCTTGAACCAAGATTTCAAAGAAACTCCATGGCTCTTGAACATCATCATCAAGCTTAAGATCAAGCTTAAGGAATAAACTCCAAAACAACACTTTCGAGGAAAAGGAAAATAAAGAACCGAAACTTTATTAAGCAAAAGAGAAGGAAACTCAAGCTTTAGAGGTCTCATTGAGATGAACACAAAGTCATCACCTAGAGAAACTCATCATCAAGCTATCATGAAGAAGTGAACAAGGCCTTGAGGCCGAAAATGAAAAGGGGAATAAGAAAGGAAAATCGAAACTTTAGGAAAGAAAAACAAAGGAAAAACTAAAATACTTCAAGATCAAAAACAAGTTTCAAGCTTTAGAGCTTTCTCAAATGAGAATCATAAAACCATTATTTTGAAAACCTCATCATCAAGTTCAAGATTTTCCTTCCAAAAACTAAGTCTTATGACTAAAAACAAAAAGAGAGAAAAAGAGTTGAACCAAGAGAAACTAGTACTTTCATAGCAAAAACAATATCATAAAAGAAAAAGCTTTTGGAAGACAAAACCCCTACCAAGTGTAGTCTTGACCAAGGATGAAGAAAGCTTGTTTCTTGAAAAGGAAATGAGAAGAAAACTCCTCTCCAAGGATGATGAAGTTTCGGCCACAAAGAAAAGAAAGGAAAGGAAGTGTTTTTGTGAGAGCTTTGTGTTTGTGAATGGAAGTTTTGGTGTTTAGATGATGATCTATGGTGGTTGTATGGTGGTTTGTGGTCGCAAGGATGGTGGTCTTAGAAGAGAATGAAGAAGATGAAAGGAAAAAAGTTCAAGACCTCTTTGAGAGAAAGAAAGGAAACTTAGAGAAAAGCTTTAAGACATAAGCTTAAAAATGAGCAAAAATGGACCAAGTTCTCCTAATATATGTATTTTTAGAAAATTGAAACATGAAGAAATGAATAATGGAGGAGGAGGCCATGAGTTTTTAGCTTGGGGGAAGGAAAATATCTTCTAAAAGTTGTCATACAAAGCATGGATGGAAGCATGGTGGATATGACTCAAAGTATGGTTCAAGGTATGGGCTAAGCATGGGCTTTGAGTGCAAGAATTTCAACATGTGGAAAACATGAGGAGGAGTGCATTTCGGCCAACATGTGATAGCCCATGGGGAGAGATTTATCTCATCTAATTGTGGTTTAGAGGTGTGTTTAGGTGTTTCTTTGATTATGCTTTTGGTTAGGAATTTGCAAGAAAGTGTTTAGGTGATTAAGTAGGTAATTAGGGCCATATAAGACTAGATTAGGAGGTGGTCTTGATAGATTAATGAAGTCAACCTTCATTATCTTAGAATCCAATGCCAACATGTTTCCATGATTTAGGGGAATAGGTAAGAAAAAACACTATTCCTAGATTCCTTTCTAACTAGAAAAGGATTTTGAGTTTCCTTAAGCAATTTTAGGTTTTAATTAACTTTAATAAATTATTTTGACTCTAGATTAATTATGAAAATTAATTAATCTTCGATTAGAGCCTAATATTGCTTAGGTTTGCTTAACCACGCGATTAAGCTCAAAAACACTACAGTAGGGGCAAAATCGTAATTTTGCACAAAAACTGCCCGGGACCACCGGGACTTAAACAGATACTCCTAAACACATAAAATCATCATCAAACACTTATAATTAGCATTTCGAACTCTCAGGAGAGATTCCTGACTTAAACGACAGTTATACTCGCTTAAAAGCGCTATAAGGGTATTTTGGTCATTTTTTATCTGAAACCGTAGAAAATGAGATTCTTCTGCTCTATTAACATTCATTCACATATAATCTCCTTCTATCATTGAGTTGACCCTTTGAGGACTGCCGGGTCGGCTATCCTCGACTTTCGGGTGGAAAATGACCTCAGGGGCATTTTGGTCATTTTCGCTCGATCAGAAAATCGGGGCGTTACACTTATGACTTCTAGCCTAGCTACTAGTGCAAAGGTTTCATAACAATCAATTCCCTTTTGTTGATTATATCTTGTGCAACCAATCTTGCTTTGTTTCTGATGATTTTGCTAGCTTTATTCAGTTTGTTTCTAAACACCTATTTTGTTTTGATGATGGTTTTCCCTTTTGGCCCTTCCACAAGCATCCAGACTTTGCTTTTCTAAACTCGTCCAATTCCTCTTAAATAGCACCCATGCAACTTCGGTTGTTCAGAGCATCTTCAACACATTTAAGCTCGATGGTGGAGAAGAAAGCATAGTTAGACACATCTCTAGGGGAAGATCTAGTTCTCACACTCTTTGAGATGTCTCCAAAAACTTATACTAAGGAACTGCTTTTAAATAAAAAACTCTTTTGTAGTTTCTGTAACCTTGATGTTCATCAATTTTTCTTTCATCTTTAGACAACTCTTCTTCATGTTCAGAAATGTCACTTTCTGATGGCTTTGGAGTCCTGAGTAAGCTTTTTTAAGAGTACATATTATGGAGCTTATTTTTTGAAGGCTGTGCTTTCATCTACTTGCTTTCTGAAGGTTCCTTGAGGTTCAGCTTCTCAAGGTTCTCTTCCAGCTCTTCAAGATCATCATCATAGTTCTTCTTGAGCTCTTTGAACTTAATATTAATAGTCTTTTCAACACATTATATTCTTTTGTTATGCACCCTGTAAACTTAAGAGACTGAAGAGTATCCTAAAAAAATGCCATTATCATATTTAGGATCAAACTTTGTGAGTTTGACCTTGATGTTACGTATAAAACAAGATGAGCAAAAAATATGGAAATAAGATATGTTGGGTTTTCTACCCTTCCATAGCTTATAAGGAGTTTTCTTGAGGATAGGCCTTAGAAAGATTCCATTTTAAATATAGCACGAGGTGTTTACAACATCTGCCCCAAAGCCTTTTGATAAAGCACTACCCAAAAGCATTATTTTGGCCACCTCTTGCAAGCTTCTATTTTTTCTTTCAACAACCCCAATTTCTTAGGGAGTTCTAGGTGCAGAGAACTCGTGAGATATGCCATGTTTTTCAAAAACTCTTCAAAAACATAATTTTCAAATTCTCCTCCATGATCTGATCTTATAGGGTGATTTGAGAATCTTCTTCAGTATAAACATGTTTTATGAAATCTTGAATCCTTTAACCACCTTATCTAATAGAAGCTAGGAAGATAACTCATGTAAATCTTGAGTAATCATCCACTATGACAAGGCAATATATTTTTCTAGCTAGCCTTGTAGTCTTGGTTTGTCCAAAGAGATCCCTAGATAAAAGCACAAGTGGCTTATTGGTTGAAACCACATTTTTGTTGTGGAAAGAAGCTTTGAATCCTTGTCAAAATCTGATCTTTAGTAGGCCTTTAACAAGCTCTTTCTCAGATAGCTCAAAAATAAGCTTCATATAAGTATACCCAAGCTTCTTATGCCACAACCACTTATCTTCCATGAAGGATGTGAGGTATTTTACATCTTGATCTAGAAGGTCATCCAAGAATAACACATAGGTGTTATCATGTCTCTTGCTAGATAAAATGACTTGTCCTAAATTAGGATTTACAATCTTGTATGCATGAGCATAAAATAAAACATCAAAGCCTTAAAAAATAATATCTAACAAATTATTTTTGTACTGCATGTTAAATATAAATTATATCTAATATCTTCAAGTAAGTATCATTGTAATTCGACAATGCCTGAAAAATCATTTTCAAATCACAATGGTTATGATTTTGGTTAACTGTCAGTCATTTTGAAAATCTTCAATTATCGATTTACCTATATTCAAATTTTCATGAAACTAATATGTAAACATGGAAACATATTTTTTTCTAACATATTCATTTAATTCTATATATTAATATTTTTGAAAGTATTTGACCATTATATAACTGCTTAAAAAAATGTTATCTATTATCAATATAAGATGCTTTATGCTAACATCATTATTACAAAAGTACTACATGTGAATACTATATATATATACACTAACAATCAGATCTTTATAGAATAATTACAATATCTAATAAAAGAAAGAAACCTTTCTCAAATTATATATATTCTCAAATCTTATTTGATATGTACACCATAAATATAAATGATAGATATCTAAATAAATCCTAACATAATCTTAGAAACGATATAAAAATTAATTTCTGAAGAGCATATGTGATAAAAGGAAAATTTAATAAGATATATCTTTTCTAATTTTAACAATATCTATAATATTGACAAAAATATTAATATCGGCGATAATTATAAACAATATTGAATCTAATAGATTTGATAAGATAATATATTCAAAATATTAAATCTAAAGTGGGATATCAGCCATTAGGCCTCTTGACCTGTGAGTTTAAGAGCTATGAATTCTGATTCCATTGTAGATCTTGCTATGCATGTTTGTTTAGTAGATTTCCAAGAAATTGCACCACCTCCTAAGGTAAACACATACCCATTAGTGGAACTTACTTCCTTATTGTATGATACCCAATTTGCATCACAAAACTCTTCTAAAACTGCAGGAAAGTTAGAGAAATGCAGACAACAGCCCATTGTACCTTTTAAGGACGGTAACAGTCGTTGAAAGGCATTCCAATGATCACTACTAGGATCATGAGTATATCTACTCAATCTACTTACATCATATGCAATATCAGGTCTAGTGTTGTTCATGAGATGCATAACACTACCAATGATTTTGGCATATTCAAATTGAGACACATTGTTCTACTATTTTTCTTAAGAGCAACACTAGGATCATAAGGTGTTCTAACGTATGCTATAAACTCTAGAACCCTTATTGTTTTGTTTTGAATGACAACAAAGAAAATATTTTGAAGAAAATATTTTGAAAATATTTTGAAGTGCCAATTTAAAGAAAATATTTTGAAGAACGACTAATGGCTACATTGAATTTCTTGAGTAAGCTTAACAGGTATAATTTGAAGTGCGTTACGCGGGCTTAACCGAAAATAATTTCACTTTGCATATGCAAATATGTTTTATCTCGTGGAAGGGAATGAGCTTAAACAAAGTGAACATTATATCGTGTATAGAATGTTCATATGCATTAAGGAATAAAGGAGATCAATACAAGAGCAAGAAACTCAAGGAAATGATCTTCAGAAAGTAACACGGGACTTCAAAAAGCACACTGAAGAATGAGGAAATCATGCCAACTCTGAAAGTTACGTGTTATTTAGTTGACAATCATCACAATCGTAAATAAATCAACATCAAAGAGCCAAGATTGAAGATAATGAGATTGAAGAAAGATCAAGAGATTCATACGCCGTCAAAAAGCTCACTTAACTATGGAGAATAGAGCACTATAGGAAACGGAGGGAAATTTGAATTTCAAATTTCAAATCTTGAATCAAACCCAGTTTCATAACTGGTATATCATCTCTTCTGCCTGATTGATCAACGATCCTAGCTTCTAGAAGGAGGAGTTCAGAAACCACAATCAGAAAGTAAAAAGAAAGAGGACATCAGAAACCTCTACAATATAACAGCTTCAGCAATCGATGTGACAAGTCTGTCAGCCTACCTCTCTAGACTAAAGTTCCAAGACATAATTGATAAGCTACACGTGCCACTTGGAGATCTGATCAAGGGCAATAGTCATGAAGAAGGGCCTATATAAATGGAAATGTTGTACTCGAATGTCAATGAGAGAGTTGAAGACACAATAGTGAAAACTCTGGAAAAATCTCTCCACACTTCCTGTGTTGTTCATCATAATATGTAATCAATCTTCTTGAAGTGTAAAAAATCTCTTTTCCATGTTTTGTAATGATTTGTATACTCTTCTTAGGAAGAGATGTGAGAAAGAAGTCATTAATGTTTCCTAGGTCTATATTAATGAATATTTGTAAGGAAACATAGGTGTAGATTAGTTTAAGTGGCAACCCAAAAATATAACCTTTGTAACGCCCTGATTTTCTGTTAGAGCGAAAATGACCAAAATGCCCCTGAGGTCATTTTCGGCCCGGAATTCGAGGAAAGCCGGTTTGGCAGTACTCGAAGGGCAAACTCAATGTTGGAAGGGGATTGGATGACTTGTGTACCTTTCCGGGATTGAAAATCTCATTTTTCGAGTTTTCGGGTCAAAATGACCAAAACGCCCCTGCGGTGTTTTACCCATTTGCAAGTGCCTAATGAACCCGAAGGTCCCGGAGACTATGAATTTAGTTTTGGTCCCGGAGGTCCCGGGCGAAATTAGTGCAAAATTATTTGCCCCTAGTTTCGTGTTTTTACGCTTAATCGCGTGATTAAGCAAATCTAAGCAATATTAGGCTCTAATCGAAGGTTAATTAATTTCCTTAATTAATCTTGAGTCAAAATAATTTATTAAAGTTGATTAGAACCTAAAAGTGCTTAATTACAACTTAAAATCATATTTTAATTTCAATACTCCTAGTCATGGAATCTTGAATAGTATTTTCTCTTTCCAATTTCTTAAATCATGGAATTGTGTTACACATTGTTTATTCATAAATGAGTTTTTAATTCTTTAATGATGTATGAGCACTCCTAATCTTGTCATAAAATTCTTAAAACACATTCTTAGTTAGCTAAACTTAAGCTTAATTATTCCTAACCTTGTACCTAAGCTAATACCCATCTAAACCTACCATTAACACCCAATTAGATGATCAAATCTCATTTCCCCCTTGCTGTACCAGGTCTGGCCGTGCACTCCCTCCTCCCATATGCATCACATGTTCAATTTTTCAACACTCCAAGGCCATACCTCAAGTCACATATACCATACCTTGTCATAACTTTCAATCAAGCTTGAATTTCCACATGAATAAATAATTAAAACAATCCATTTTTCCCATTTATTTGTGGCTGGAAAAGTTCCAGCCATGTCAAGTTTCTAGAAGCCTAATTTCATCAAAAATTGATAGGAAATTCACTCACATCAAGCTATACTTTGCATCATAGCTTCCATACTTCAAACTATGCTTGAACGACCTTGTGTAAGAGATATTTTCTCTTCCTTTCCCTCCAATACCACACGGTTACCCTCCTCCCCTTTTGAGCCTTCATTTGCTTTCATTCTCTATAAATACCTTGCCTAGAAACACATGCAAACACTTTAGTTCATTTGGTAAGTTTCAAGTTTTCCTAAGCTTTCTTGAGTTCTTTCTTTTTCTCTCAAGTTTCAAGAGAGTTCTTCCTTTCTTTTCATCTTCATCTCTTCATCTCATCATCATCTCTTAACCATCAAACACCACCCCAAGGCCTTGAATCATCTCCTAACCTCTCAAACACCTCACCTCAAACACAACCTCACTCAAACACATTTTCCTCTCCATAGTTCCTCACAAGGCCGAAGCCATATCCACCTCAAGGAGGAGCTCATCATCTTGTTTTCCTTTTTAAAGTTCAAGCTTTGTGTCTTCACTCTAGGTAGGAGTGTTTTTCTAAACTTTGTTTCTTGAAAAATGAGTTTCTCTAGCTTTCTCTTGGATTTCTTTTGAAACTTTTCCTTGGTTCTTTTCTTTCTTGAGATTTCGGCCATGAGGCCTTGATGAGCACATGATAGCTCAATGATGAGGACTCCTAGATGATGACTATGTGTTCATCTCAAAGGAAACTCTAGAGCTTGAGGTTTTACTTTCTTTGAGTTTCAACTTCACTTTCTAACTCAAATATGATGTTTACTCAAGAACACTTTTTCTTTTCTTGCTATTTGGAGTTCGGTTCCTTTGTTTCCTTTTCCTTAACATTTCGATTTCTATTTCCCTTTTGATCTTTGAGGTTTTGTTTGTTTAAAAAATTTGCTTTCTTGAGCTTGATGATGATGTTCAAGAACCTCATAGTTCCTTTGAGAACTTGGTTCAAGTACTCTAGAGCTCTCTTTGTAATGAGATATATGTTGGGTTGTTATTTTGTTAAAGTCTTGGATGAGCTCTTGCTAACCATAAAATAAACCTTGCATCATGTTTATTTTATGCTACCACTTTACTTTCTAATGCAAACTAAAACAAGTGCATGAGCATGTTTATTTTTATGTTATCACTTAAATGAACCTAGAGCTCAAAGACTTGCCCATTGTTGTCTCAAACAAAGGTCTAAAATATTTATTTCCCTTGGTTCATGTTTCGGCCCTAAGAGGCTTTGATGCTTCTAAGTATTGAAAACTATGTTTCATAAATTTTCTAAGCTTTTATGAGTATAAGGAATATGTAGAACCGAGTTTTATGAATTTAGGACCTCTTGAGACAAAGTTGATTTAGTCACTGCCCTCTTGAATATTTTTATGATTTTAGATGTTAAAAATGTTTATAAATGAGCTTTGTAAATTTTAAAAAGGTTCCAAGAGAAACTAGTATTTTATGTGCTTTAGAAATTGTGTTTGATGCCTTTAAATAGAGATGTTTGTTTCGGTTCTGCCTTGCCATGTTTAGCCACTGTATGAGCTGTGTTAATGATGATAATATGCTTATGTTTAAGTATAATTAATGTTAAGACTCATATGTGAAAGATAAGAGAAGTTAGAAACTAGAAAAGAATTAATTTGAGAGTTCTAGATCCTTTAATGTTTGAATTTTCTGGATTCTGTCCAGCAAGGTTTAGGAATGTTATTCATGGATTTAAATTAGTTTAAATGTGTAGGAATGACTCATAAATGGTTTAGGACTTGATCTTGAGGTCTCAGGAGCAAACCGGACTTAGAAAGGGTCATTGTTGTGACTCCTAGGTACCCGTAAAGTTAGGATTATGAATTCTGCATCCTTGAGGTTTATAGATGTTCTTGACCATAGTGTGAGGTGAGAAAGACTTAGTTATAACCTTATAAGTTCCCGAGAGATTAGGTTTGATGATTTATAACATAGAATATGAGTTGAGGACCTTAAGGGTCAATGCATAAAACACTAAGAAGTTATTAATGCTATGATGTGTGGTTTGATGCAATGATATGATGAGATGTGTTTGATGCATGAGAAAATGAATGATGAAATGTTAAAGTTTATCATAGCATGATATTTCATGAGAACATGACATGTGAATTAAGCTTGTGGCAGTTTGAAGGAAATTCGGTTTAACAGCTGTTATGCTACCGAATTTCCGTCAAACCTTAAAGGGTTGAAAGAAATGTTTATGAGTACCATATGAGTTGAAAACCCTGGGTGACACCGGTTCGGCCGAGCACCCCCAGGAGATTTTTATGTGACAAAGCACTGAGACGCGCTCGCTTGGGTGGCACCGGTTCAGCCGAGCACCCCCAGGGGAGACAAATTCATGAGGGTATGAGTAGATGCAGCCTACCAAAGTAGACAAATTGTTGTGACTTAGTGCCCGCAAAGTGTTTCAAAGAGGGTAATCCCAGAGAGAGATGATCCCTGCCTCCTACCCGTACTTGCGAGTCAGGATTATTATTTATGTTTTGCTTATTCAAGATAATAAGTAAGAGCTAGTGACGACTAGCTGAGGTATGAGCTCATAACCTAGTTATTATTTTTTTTAGGGTGGCTTATATGCTAAAGTACCATGATTGATGTCACGAAGTTGAGGAATGATTCACTTGAAAGTTATATGCCCTCATGCCACATGATTTATGTTTATGTGCTTTGATGTGTTGTCTTATATGTTCGAGTATTGATATGCATCCATGATATAACCTGTTGCATTTATAATATCAAGACACATGCTAAAAGGAATGGACCTTGGATAATTAGTTTGAGAAACCCTAAATTGAACCTTATATGCATGATCACTGTTTTATAATTAAACCCAAGGTTCCTGAGGATGTGTACGATGTAACCCTAGGATAGGAGACTCCTACTGAGATTCTTTAGCAAGAATTCTCACTGCTCTCTCTCTTCTTTCTTCCGTCACATCTTCAGAGACCGATGGCGACGTTCGTGTCATTTCGAGGGTCGTTGTGCCATCCGCGTTTTTGTGTACATGGGACGACCTTTCACTTACCCGGTTTCGAGCTACCAGTTCACTCCTACTGCACCTTTTGGTGGAGATGACATGATCTTCGAGCGCATTCACCCGCGTGACGAGCAGCTACGCCGTGCCCGTACCTCTGCCTTAGTTGTCCGTGACTACCCGGAGTACGTGCCTCTCTCGAGGATGTCTGAGACTGATCCATCCGAGGATTCACGGACGCATATCCCTTCGGAGGGCTCCGCTCCCTTTCCCCAGTTCCGGCGAGAGGGGAGTGAAGAGACCGTTAGGCAGCCACGTTTGGCTAGGAGAGCCGAGATGCGCCCGCGTCGAGGAGCTCATGTTCAGTCGCCGCGAGTTCCCTTTACACTCCACTGGCCCACGCAGGAGGAGATAGAGCGTTTCCTCGGTTACCTACCTCCATCACCCGAGGATCCCCGTCGTCACTAGTTTCCGATGGAGAGCTTTGCGAGTACTCGAGCTCTTATGAGGATCTTCCCCTCGGTAGTACCTTTTGCGAGGGGTCTGTAGTTTGTACTCGTAGTCTAGTAAGAGGGTAGTGTTTTGGGTTTTTCTATCTTCATGCTGAACCATGTACTTTACATTTCCTTGTATTTTATTTCCGCTGTATTACAAGCTCTGCCCGTCCCTATGAGGGCATGACTACTTATGTACCTTAATTATGTTATTAATGGAATGTTTCTTTTACTATCATGATTGTTCTTTGGTCATATGCTCTACTTTATGACTTCTGATAATTGTTATGTGTGCCTTATGTTTCTGTCGTTCGACTAGTTAAGATCGTGGCTCTCATTTTGTTTTATGTTTTCAAAAGAAAAATTTACCCGTAATTTCCGCTAAGTATTTTAATAAAATAATGAGACTAAGAAGTAATAACCTAATGATTAGCCTAATATGTTCTAGAATATTGGGTTAAAAATTAGGGTGTTACATAAAACTACTTGCAATGTAATGGCAAAGGCATCTGCTCATCACGGTCCAGCTTGGAGAGGCTATGAGTAAATTACTTGCAACTTGATGATAAAGGCATTCCAGTCATCATGGTTCAGCTTGGAGAGGCTAGGAAGAACTACTTACAACATGGCAGTAGAAGTTGTCGGCAGGTCACGGTTTAACTTAGATAGGCTGGTTCAAGACTACTCAGTTCAGCTTGGAGAGGCTAGTTCAAAACTACTCAGTTTGTGACAGTTAAGGTTATCCACTGGTCACTGTGAAGAGCTTAGGAAGGCTAATGTAAAGACCATTTAATTTACTTTCTTAGGCTGAAAAAGTTGTTGTTAATGAAATATCAACATGTCTTGAGTACTGGATGTTGGCCGAACCAATATAAAAATACATGTCATTTCTATCTTCCATAATCCCTTATCTTTATGTTATGAACTTTAAATTACCATTAAAATTGCATTATCAATTAATATGTTTTGGAGATCTACTTTTTGAAACATCTAACTATTGTTCCATTGTATTTCAAGCTTCATGCTGTATAGTATCATTTTGTAAAATGTTTCATATTCGAAAGAAAGCTTGACTGCATGATTCAACCCCCCTTTCTTGTGCAATTTTTTAACAACAAGTGGTATTAGAGCTAAGCCGCTGAGGGGCTGAGTAATCCAATGATTGCAGAGGACAAAGATCTAAGGTACGAGATGAAGTAGGAGTTCACTCATTAAATTGACCATCCATTCCTAATGAGCTTACAGGATATGACAAGGCTATCTCAATGGTGTACTAAGCTAAGTATCACATGACAAATTAACTCTTGAAATACAATTAAAGGAAGATAGGATAAACTGGACATACTGAAGAAGTCATACTTTCTAAAATGAATGACTATCCCACAAAAAAGAGAAAGTTAGCAATCCTAAAAGTCTCCACATTAGACGCAACAAAACACTAAAGCAATAGAACTTGCTGATACCTCTGATAAAGAAGAAGAATCTGATGAAAATTTGAGATTGAAAATGGAGATGAGATCTCTTTTCTCATTGAGAAAATATCAATAGCCTGATAAGGCTACACCATGAATAGTGTAAGCATCAATCTCAAAGGAAAGACAAAAGGAGCCACGAAAATCCTGCAAAGAGCAACTTTGAAAATGAAGGGAATGAGTCAGTAAGCCATGATGAGGTTGAAAGTAACAAAATCTATATCTTATGACATGAGTTCAATTTTATAGAAAAATATGAGGTAAATATACTTAAACTCACTCTTTTATCATCCCTACAATCATATGATGAGCTACCATA
Organism: Dalbergia cultrata; assembly: GCA_031216105.1. Taxonomy (NCBI): domain Eukaryota; kingdom Viridiplantae; phylum Streptophyta; class Magnoliopsida; order Fabales; family Fabaceae; genus Dalbergia; species Dalbergia cultrata. The sequence goes on along the minus strand of JAVHNL010000113.1, from coordinate 195,894 downwards.
CAATATGCGTACTTCTTTTCAAAACATCTCAGGTAGAATAAGCCTAAGTTTGATGAACAAACTCAAAGATAATATCAATTATGTTTTCAAAATCTAGGCCTTGGAAGCTAAAGTCTTAGAATTTAACTAGAAAAATCTAAGAAAGGTATTTCTGAATTTGAGAACCTTCTTTTGTAGCTTTAAACATCTAAATTGGTCAAATAGCAAAAGATTCTAAAACCTCAAACTTGTGCTTAATGATTAAAGGCCATTATTTCAGAAAATAAGGTTGAAAAATGAAGAGGAAATAGGAAATAAAAGGAAATGCAACCTTAGCTAAAATCATTATCATAGTCATTTTTGTTATCATTCATAAGAAGGCATACCCATCTGATAAATGATTCTTAAAAGAAAAATATGCTGAAAAGGGATGGGAAATCTCCCTCTTAAACAACTTATGAAGGTGGACTCAAGAAAGTTGAGTACTAGAATTATCTTCTCTTAGGTACTATCTCAAACACCTTCCATGGCTCAAGAAAGAAAATCAGAAGCAGGATACTCTAGATCTCCAAATAACTTGAATTTGCTGATGAAAAGTATTCAAGAATTATTTTGCTAACTATCATTTAGGATAAAAAGAAAGTCTTGAGGAAAATAATCTCAAGAAGATTCTTGTTAGCAAATATATGGAAGCCCAATCTTCAGAAAATAAACTCTAGAAATCAGATACTTCAAAAAGTATGCTTAGAGCTCTAAAGAAAATTAGGAAACATTTCTGAGCAAAAAGAAAAGCAATCTAAAAGTCCTAGGAAACAATTCTAATCAAACATGTAAAAATGTGCTTTCATCTCCACCACTGTGGCCAAATATGTGAAAAAAGCTTTGAGCAGTCAAAGTTAGGTGGATACCTTGCTACAAGAGCATAACTAGACTAACAATATGTTAAACTTGAATACTTGAAGAAAAATTAAGTTATTGTGACAAGTCATATGGAACTAAGAAATTCTAGAATGCTTCCACTCTCGAGAGAGACTCAGAGACATCCGACTATGCAGAAGAAAGAATATGCTTCTAATGCCTAAAGTGAAAATGGAGAATTAATGCAATCTAATACACCCAAATGCTGCAGATAAAGAACAAGCCAAAAGATCAGATGTCGATGTATTCCTAATATTCCTATAATATTAGTGATGTTGATCTTGTTAAGAAAGTCATATTCAGTACTATAGATTCATGCATCCCATTGACAAACTTGATTAAAATCACATTCAAAAATTATTTTTACATGTTTCTCAAAAATCTGCATAAGCATTATACACAAATATTTCTGGGCACTCTATCTCTTGCATTTCAGAAGAATTAATCATGAACATAAGGAAAAGATAAGGCTCAAAAAGATTAATAATAGTCAATGTCATAAGCTTCAGGATGTAAAAGATGACTAGTTAAGTGGAAAACATCACAACACTCCAAGGGAACAGAAAATGCTGAGAGGAACTCAGAAAGTAAACCCTTCAAAAAGTGATTCATGAATCAGAGATCACATATTCTAAGGAAAGGCACAATAATGGGAAAATTCCCTTAAATTCTTCCTCTTTCTTTTTCTTTTTTACACAACGCCTCAACTTCAGACAACCACGTCTGCTTAATAATCGACCACTCCTCACACATTATTCTTCTCACCTTTGTCTTCCTCTACATACTTCCTAAATCATTTCATCTCTTTGCTCTTTCAAACTCTTTTTGTCGAAACCCAAATCATCCTACTTTTTCTCTAGCTTTTACCATTGAATTTGTTCTCAAGCTTCAACCATGCTTTTCACAAACACCTCCTCTAAAATATTGGAAATGGCTGAAGGAAAATATCACTCTAGTTGTATTGGAGCACTTCACATGTTCAATGAACCTATTCATCAGCAACACTGTGCTGAAAAATTCTCTCAGCATCCAGTTTCTCCTTGAAAAACCTTACCAAAGTAAGTCATGGCGCAAGTTTTCATTCTATGGCAAGTCATATCATTTCAAGGATGGGAAAGCTTTGTTAATCTCATTGAGACAGGGTTTTCACTGGGATGGTGACTGCCTTATACTCCCGACTAGCACAGATGTCTGATTTCGTTGTAATATCCTACATCAGAAATACGAACTTAGAACTCAAAATAGCAAACCTCACAAATGTTCCACGAGCTCCCGACGAGGGACTTAGATGCTCATCTAAGAAAAATTGGTTTATGACTCTTGGGTTTCCATCAGAAGACGTGTCAATATGTCTTATGGATTTTGCCAAACACCACCCTAATCAGATAACAACTATAATGCTGAACTCAAAGGCTCACCAAATCCTTACACTCATCCAGTCCACTTTTCTACCCAGACTTGATGGCACTCACCAGCTAGTAAGAATGGATTGCATGCTTCTACACTGTCTGCTAGCAAAAAGAAAAGTAAATTTACCTAAACTAATTTTTTATTACATGCTCTGAGCTATCTCCCCAGAAGAAGCAAAAAAAAAAAAAAAACTCATCTATTTCCTACAACATTGTTCTCATAAAAATATTTGAATATTTGAAATACCCTCTAGTAAACGAGTGGTATGAATACAAGGAAGGTACCCTATATTCTTGATGCAAGTAGTCGCGACTCACAACAAATTAGAAAATAGTTTTAATACTAAATTGTATAAAAAACGTAGCAAAGGGTACAATGTAACGCCCTGATTTTTCTGTTAGAGTGAAAATGACCAAAATGCCCCTGAGGTCATTTTTAGCCCGGAATTCGAGGAAAGCCGGTTCGGCAGTACTCGAAGGGCAAACTCAATGTTGGAAGGGGATTAGATAACTTGTGTACCTTCCCGGGATCGAAAATCTCGTTTTTCGAGTTTTCGGGTCAAAATGACCAAAACACCCCTGCGGTGTTTTACCCGTTTGCAAGTGCCGGATGAACCCGAAACTTCTCCAGATGGTTTTAAAAGGTGTTTTTATGTGTTCTATGACCTCAGTTTTAATTTTTGAAGTCCCGGGCAAAATTAGTGCAAAATTACAGTTTTGCCCCTAGTTTCGTGTTTTTACGCTTAATCGCGTGATTAAGCAAACCTAAGCAATATTAGGCTCTAATCGAAGGTTAATTAATTTCCTTAATTAATCTTGAGTGAAAATAATTTATTAAAGTTGATTAGAACCAAAAAGTACTTAATTACAACCTAAAATCATATTTTAATTTTAAGACACCTAGTCATAGAATCTTGAATAGTGTTTTCTCTTTCCAATTCCTTAAATCATGGAATTGTGTTACACATTGTTTATTCATAAATGAGTTTAAAATTCTTTAATGATGTATGAGCACTCCTAAACTTGTCATAAACTCCCTAAATCACATTCTTAGTTACCTAAACTTAAGCTTAATCATTCCTAACCTTGTACCTAAGCTAATACACATCTAAACCTACCATTAACACACAATTAAATGGTCAAACTCACCTCCTCCCTTGCTGAACCAGACCAGGCCGTGAACCTTCTCCCCCATTATGCATCACATGTTCAATTTTTCAACACTTCAAGGCCATACCTCAAGTCACATACACTATACCTTGTCATAACTTTCAATCAAGCTTGAATTTCCACATGAATAAATAATTAAAACAACCCATTTTTCCCATTTAATTGTGGCTGGAAAAGTTCCAGCCATGCATTGTTTCTAGAAGACTAATTTCATAAAAATGTGATAGGAAATTAACTCACATCAAGCCATGCTTTGTAGCATAGCTTCCATACTTCAAACCATGCTTGAATGACCTTGTGTAAGAGATATTTTCTCTTCCTTTTCCCTCCAAACCACACAGCCACTCCCTCCATTTGCAAGCTCCATGGTTTTGTTTTTCTATAAATAGGATGTTTGTGTTAGCCTTGTTGCCCCTTGAAGCATTTGCAAAGTTTAGAGTTTTAGAGTTGCCTTGCTAGTCTTTCCTTTTTCTCTCAAAGTTCCAAGAGTGTTCTTCCTTTCTTTTCATCTTTATCTTCTTCATCTCTTCATCTCATCATCACCTCTCAACCATCAAACACCACCCCAAAAACCTTGAACGATCATCAAACCTCTCAAACACCACACCTCAAACACAACTTCACTTGAAACACATTTCCTTTCTTTTTCTCTCATCAAGGCCGAATCATCATCACCATCCTAGGAGGTGTTGCTCATCTCATTTCCATCTTCAAGATCAAGCTTTTACCTTCATCACTAGGTAGGGATTTGTTTTCAAACTTTATTTTGCTCAAGAAAGTGTTTTTCTCTAGTTTCCTCTTGGATTCTTTTTGAACTTTCCTTTGTCTTTCCTTTCTTTTCATTTTCGGCCATGAGGCCTTGATTTTGAGCATGATAGCTTGATGATGAGAGTTTCTAGATGATGACATTGTGTTCATCTCAAAGAAACCTCTAAAGCTTGAGTTTTCCTTTTCTTATGACTTCATCTATATGATATCTAACTCACATGATTTTTCAACTTAAGAAAATTAATCTAAGGATTTCTAAAAGCCCAAGCCTACCCTTGTCAACCTTAAAGTTGGCCGGCACGTTCTAGAGATTTTTCTCTAGATAGGGGTTTTGGGTATTTAATAAAGAACTTGATGTAGTTTCACTTTCTTTCCTTTTTATATGACTTTCGGTTTTTGTGTTGAGAATCTTTGAGATATTGTATTGGGTTGCTATCTTGTTAAAGTCTTGAATGAGCTCTAGTTAACCATAAAATGAATCTTGCATCATGTTTATTTTATGCTATGCATATCATGTTTACTTCCTTGCTATCACTAAATATCAAAGATAATAATACATTGCACCACATATTTATTTTATGCTCTCACTTTACTTTCTAGCAATAACTAAAATAAGTACATGAGCATGTTTATTTTTATGTCATCACCTTAATGATTCTAGAGCTCAAAGACTTGCCCATTGATATCTCAAACAAAGGTCTAAAACATTTATTTCCTTGGGTTCATATTTCGGCCCTATGAGGCCTTAGTGTTTCCAAGTATTGAAAACTATGTTTTATAATTTTTCCAAACTTATGTGAGCATAAGGAATATGTATAACTAAGTTTTATGAATTTAGGATGAAAATAAATATAGCCACTGCCCTCTTAAATATTTTCATGAGTTTAGATGATAACAATGTTCATAAAATAATTTTGAAAGTTTTAACAAGGTTCCAAGAGAAACTAGTATTTTATGTGCTTTAGAAACTATGTTCAATGTCTTTAAATGGAGTTTCTGTTTCGGTTCTGCCTTGCTATGTTTGGCCACTGTATGAGCTGTGTTAATGATGTTAATATGCTTATGTTTGAGTAATAATTATGTTAAGACTCATATGTGAAAGATAGGATAAGTTAGGAACTAGATAATTTGAGAGTTCTAGATCCCTTAAAGATTTATTTTTCTGGATTCTGCCCAGCAAGGATTAGATTCAATAATCATGGTTTTAAATTAGTTTATGTGTGTAGAAATGACTCATAATTGGTTTAGGACTTAATCTTGAAACCTTAGGAGCAAACTGAACTTAGAAAGGGTCATTATTGTGACTTCTAGGTACCCGTAAAGTTAGGATTTTGATTTCTGCACTCTTGAGGTTTAGAGATGTTCTTGACCATAGTGTGAGGTGAGAAATACTTAGTTATGACCTTATAGGTTCCCAAGAAACTAGGCGTTGATGATCAATAACTTAGAACGTGAGATAAAGATCAGAACCGTAATTTCTAGAACCCCGTAATCACATAAACATAAAGCTGTCCAAATTCTGCTTAGTGCTGTTGGGATTAGTTCTTGAGCATAAAAATTCGTATAACTCATTAGTTGTGAAACTATAGGTGTATAAGAGGATAAGGATAATGTTAGAACAATTGGTTTGCTAGTTTAAGACTCATAAGAATCAAAGTTTAAAACACTATGGGTTATAACATATCAAGCCTATGAGCTTATGGGGATAAATGTTAGATATGACTATGTGATGATGTTTATGTTATGTGGAAGTTTTATGTGACAATGCATATGTTATGAGAAAGTTTCATGTGATGATATATATGTTATGAAAAAGCTATATGAGGATGCATGATAAAAATGAATATGATAAATGATGAGGTACTTATGATTTAATGCTTATGAGAACTTAAATGTGACACAACAACGAGGCAGCTTCTCCTGGGTGACACCGGTTCGGCCGGGCACCCCCAGGAGGAGACAAATCCGTGAGGGTATGTGTAGATGCAGCCCGCCAAAGCGGACAAATTGCGAGGCCCGCGTGGCTAGTGTAACACCCTAAATCTTAACCCAAGACTACTAGTATGTCCTTAGGTTAATCTTTAGAATATTACCTCTTGGTCTCATCTTTCAGAAAATACTTAGCGGAAATACGGGTAAAATTTTTCTTTTTAAAATCAAAGTGAGAGCCCACCTTGTGAAACTTTAAGGGGCAACATAACGAAACATATAAGCAAAGCATAAGAAACACATCATGTCATGGAAACATCAACTGAAACATATATATATATATATAACGTGCCTACCCAAAGAGGCAGGACTATTTGATACATCATGAAGCAAAATACAACTGAAATGCAATACAAGGAAATCATAAAAAGCAACTACAAGAGAAACTACCCCCATACCCATGTGCACCTAAAGGAGACAACCTCATATACAAAAGAAGGTTTGTCCTCTACTATGTGGCGTGTGTGTGCACTAACTACTACCCCTCCTATGACTACTCCTGCGGTCCGAAGTGCGTGGGTCGAGTCGATCCTTTGGCGAATCTCGGCGGGAGTGGTCGAGTGCATCATCGGGGCATGTCCACCGTGGCGAGGCGCATAGATGGTCGTCGAGCCAACCTCGGTGGACCACCGTCTCCTCACTCCCAGCCCTCATCGGTGGAGGAGCGGGCTGGAGCTCCAGCGTGTACATGTGGGATGGCGGGTCCTCGGATGGGTCCGTCTCAGAAATCGGGACGCGGTACATACTGGGGTACTCGCGTACTGGTGGCGTCTCGGGCTCCATGCGGAGGATCTGCTCATCGCGTGGCCTCGCCGCTCAAAAATCCCGTTATGGCGATAAGGAGCGATCGGGGTGAAGCGGTAGCTCGGGGCGGCACGCGAAGGGTCGTCCCATGAACATGAATACTCTGACAGTGCAGCGACCCTCAAAATGGTATGACCCGAGTGTCGGGTCATGGTGCAGCTCCCATACCGGGGTGTCGATGAAGAGTACAAACGTCGCCATCTGAAGATATGACGGAAGAAAAGAGAGAGGAATGAGAATCTTTCTAAAAGAATTCTTAGGGTTATCCCTACCTAGGTGTCATCGTCACATCCTCAGGAACCTTGGGTTTATTTCTAAAAGGTGTGCATGCATATAAATTCCTTTTAAGTTGGTTTTCCAAAGAGGTATTTTATCCAAGGTCCATCATATTTTATAATGCGTCTTTATAACTTATGCAGAAATATACTAATGATATGAATGCATCATAAGGTAAACCAAACAATAGAATAACTAGGAAACATTATAACATTGGCATAAGTATAGTTTATGTGACATTGTCAACTTGAACTTTCATCTCATGGGGCCGCCCTAAAACTTCTCTAGGTTATGAGCTCATACCTTAACTAGTCGTCACTAGCTCTTACTTATCCTATGATAAGCGTAACATAATCCCGACTTAAAGTACGGGCTAGGGGGCAAATTAAGGATCTCCTTTCTAGGATCATTTCCTCTTTGAAACGCTTTGCTAGCCACGTGGGCCTCGCAATTTGTCCGCTTTGGCAGGCTGCATCTACACATACCCTCACGGATTTGTCTCCTCCTGGGGGTGCTCGGCCGTACCGGTGTCACCCAGGAGAAGCGCGTCTCAGTGTTGTGTCACATTTATATTTTCATAAGTATTAAATCACAATTACCTCATCATTTATCATATTCATTTTTATCATGCATTCTCATGTAGCTTTTTCATAACATATATATCATCACATGAAACTTTCTCATAACATTCGTCACATAAAACTTTCACACAAACATCATCACATAGTCATATTTAACAATCATCCCCATAGGCTCATAGACATGTTATGTTATATCTCATAGTGCTTTAAACTTGATTATTATGAGTCTTAAACTTGCAAATTAATTATTCTTAACTTCTTTATACACCTATAGTTTGACAATTAATGAGTTATACAAATTTTATGCTCAAGAACTAATCCAAATAGCACTAAGCGAGAATTTGGACAGCTTTATGTTTATGTGATTACGGAGTTCTAGAATTTACGGTTAGATCTTTATCTCACTTTCTAAGTTATTGATCATCAACACCTAGTCTCTTGGGAACCTATAAGGTTATAACTAAGTATTTCTCACCTCACCCTATGGTCAAGAACATCTCTAAACCTCAAGAGTGCAGAAATCAAAATACTAACTTTACGGGTACCTAGAAGTCACAATAATGACCCTTTCTAAGTTCGGTTTGCTCCTAAGGTTTCAAGATTAAGTCCTAAACCAATTATGAGTCATTCCTACACATACAAACTAATTTAAAACCATGATTATTGAATCTAAACCTTGCTGGACAGAATCCAGAAAAATAAATCTTTAAGGGATCTAGAACTCTCAAATTAATTCTTTTCTAGTTCCTAACTTATCCTATCTTTCACATATGAGTCTTAACATAATTATTACCCAAACATAAGCATATTAACACCATTAACACAGCTCATGCAGTGGCCAAACATAGCAAGGCAGAACCGAAACAACAACTCCATTTAAAGGCATTGAATCATAGTTTCTAAAGCACATAAAATACTAGTTTCTCTTGGAACCTTATCAAAACCTTCAAAACTCTTTTATGAACACTTTTATCATCTAAACTCATGAAAATACTTAATAGGGCAGTGGCTATATTATTTTCATCTCAAGAGGTCCTAAATTCATAACACTTAGTTCTACACATTCCTTATACTCATATAAGTTTAGAAAAATTATAAAACATAGTTTTCGATACTTGAAAACATTAAGGCCTCATAGGGCAGAAATATGAACCATAGGAAATAAATGTTTTAGACCTTTGTTTGAGATATCCTTGGGCAAGTCTTTGAGCTCTAGAATCATTAAAGTGATGACATAAAAATAAACATGCTCATGCACTTATTTTAGTTATTGCTAGAAAGTAAAGTGAGAGCATAAAATAAATATGTGGTGCAATATATTATTATCTTTGATATTTAAGTGAGGACTTGAAATATAAATATGATAATGCAAAGCTTGAAACATAAACATGATAATGCAAGTTCATTCATTATCTTGGGATTTAGTGATAGCAAAGAAATAAACATGATATGCATAGCTTAAAGTAAACATGATGCAAGTTTCATTTTTATGTTTAACTAGAGCTCATTTAAGACTTTAACAAGATAATAACCCTATACAATATCTCAAGGATCACAACACAAGAATCGAAAATCATATAAAAGAGAAAGAAAGTGAAACTACATCAAGTTCTTTATTAAGTACCCAAAACCCCTATCTAGAGACAAATCTCTAGAACGTGCCGGCCAACTTTAAGGTTGACAAGGGTAGGCTTGGGCTTTTAGAAATCCTTAGATTAATTTTCTTAAGTTGGAAAACCATGTGAGCTAGATAACATATAGATGAAGTTGTAAGAAAAGGAAAACTCAAGCTTTAGAGGTTTCTTTGAGATGAACACAATGTCATCATCTAGAAACTCTCATCATCAAGCTATCATGCTCAAATCAAGGCCTCATGGCCGAAAATGAAAAGGAAAGGAAAGACAAAGGAAAGTTCAAAAAGAATCCAAGAGAAAACTAGAGAAAAACACTTCCTTGAGCAAAATAAAGTTTGAAAACTAATCCCTACCTTTTGATGAAGATAAAAGCTTGAACTTGAAGATGGAAATGAGATGAGCAACACCTCCTAGGATGGTGATGATGATTCGGCCTTGATGAGAGAAAAAGAAAGAAAATGTGTTTCAAGTGGAGTTGTGTTTGAGGTGTGGTGTTTGAGAGGTTTGATGATGGTTCAAGGTTTTGGGGTGGTGTTTGATGGTTGAGAGGTGATGATGAGGTGAAGAGATGAAGAAGATAAAGATGAAAAGAAAGGAAGAACACTCTTGGAACTTTGAGAGAAAAAGGAAAGACTAGCAAGACAACTCTAAAACTCTAAACTTTGCAAATGCTTCAAAGTGTAACAAGGCTAACACAAGCATCCTATTTATAGAAAATCAAAACCATGGAGGAGTGAATGGGGAGGGCTTGGCGTAGCCTTTGAGGGAGGAAGGAAGAGAAAATATCTCTTACACAAGGTCATTCAAGCATGGTTTGGAGTATGGAAGCTATGCTACAAAGTATGGCTTGATGTGAGTTAATTTCCTATCACATTTTTATGAAATTAGGCTTCTAGAAATAATGCATGGCTGGAACTTTTCCAGCCACAATTAAATGGGGAAAATGGGTTGTTTTAATTATTTATTCATGTGGAAATTCAAGCTTGATTGAAAGTTATGACAAGGTATAGTGTATGTGACTTGAGGTATGGCCTTGGAGTGTTGAAAAATTGAACATGTGATGCATAATGGAGGGAGTGAGGCTTCGCCAGCTTGGGGCAGCAGAATGGGAGGATGATTTGACCATTTAATTGTGTGTTAATGGTAGGTTTAGATGTGTATTAGCTTAGGTACAAGGTTAGGAATGATTAAGCTTAAGTTTAGGTAACTAAGAATGTGATTTAGGGAGTTTATGACAAGTTTAGGAGTGCTCATACATCATTAAAGAATTTAAAACTCATTTATGAATAAACAATGTGTAACACAATTCCATGATTTAAGGAATTGGAAAGAGAAAACACTATTCAAGATTCTATGACTAGGTGTCATAAAATTAAAATATGATTTTAGGTTGTAATTAAGTACTTTTTGGTTCTAATTAACTTTAATAAATTATTTTGGCTCTAGATTAATTAAGGAAATTAATTAACCTTCGATTAGAGCCTAATATTGCTTAGGTTTGCTTAATCGAGTGATTAAGCGTAAAAATCTGAAACTAGGGCAAAGCCGTAATTTTGCACTAATTTTGCCAGGACTTCAAAAATTAAAACTGAGGTCATAGAATACATAAAAACGCGTTTTAAAACCATCTGGAGAAGTTTCGGGTTCATCCGGCACTTGCAAGCGGGTAAAACACCACGAGGCGTTTTGGTCATTTTGACTAAAACTTCAAAAACGAGATTTTCGATCCCGGGAAGGTACATAAGTTTTCTAATCCTTCCAACATTGAGTTTGCCCTTCGAGTACTGCCAGACTGGCTTTCCTCGGTCCGGTGAAAATGACCTCAGGGCATTTTGGTCATTTTCACTCTAACAGAAAATCGGGCGTCACATTACTCCCCTCCTTAAAAAGAATTTTGCCCTCGAAATTCGTACCTTAGAAAAGCTACGGATATTTGGACTTCATCTCGACTCTAGTTCCCACGTGTATTCTTAGTCTTGCCTTGTTCCCACGCCACTTTTACCAAAGGAACAGGACTTGTTCCTTAACTGCTTGACTCCGTGATCCACTATTCCCATAGGCGGTACATTGAAAGTGAGGTCCTCCCTTAACTGTACATGCTCTGGTTCTAGGACATGGCTAGGGTCGGACTCATATTTACGTAACTGGGAGACGTGAAAGACATCATGAAGGTTTGACAGATTGGGTGGTAAGGCTATTTTGTAAGCTACGGATCCGACTCTTTGAAGAATTTCAAAGGACCAGAAATCGGGGACTCAACTTTTTAACTTTCATGGCTCTCCTATTCTGTAGTGGGGTGATTCTTAGAAATACATGTTCTCCCTCTTGGAACTCCAAGGGCTTGCGCCTTTGTCCGCGTAGCTTTTATCGACTTTGAGCGGCTAAGATTCTATCCTTGATCTTCTTGATTTGTTTCGTCGTTTCCCTCACTACCTCAGGTCCTAAGACACTTTGCTCTCTGGGCTCGTACCAACACAAGGGTGATTGGCACTTCCTTCCGTATAATGCGCAAATGCGGTGCCATACCGATGCTTGCGTGATAACTGTTGTTATACGCAAACTCGATCAAAGGCATGTACTTATCCCAACTTCCTTTTTGGTCTAAGACACAGGCTCTCAGCATATCTTCCAGGGTTTGGATTGTCCTCTCGGACTGACCATCCGTTTGTGGGTGGTAGCATGCTTAGGCACAACTTGGAACCAAACGCCTTTTGGAAGGCTCCCCAAAATCGTGACGTAAACCGCGGATCTCGATCCGAGATTATCGTCGATGGTACTCCATGCAACCTTACTATTTCTTGGATGTAAAGCTGGGCCTACTTATCCAACGAGCACGTGACTCGAATAGGTAGAAAGTGAGCCGACTTAGTCGGTCGATCCACGATTACCCATACGGCATCGTGGCCGACTTGGGTCTTTGGCAATCTGTCACGAAGTCCATTGATATACTCTCCCACTTCCACTGGGGATCGGCGGGGTTGCAACATGCCAGAAGGTTTTTGGTGTTCGATCTTGACCTTTTGGCAGACCAAACACTTACTCACCCAGGCAACCACATCCTTCTTTAATCCGGGCCACCAAAACATCCTCTTTAAGTCCTGATACATCTTTGTAGTACCAGGATGGATGGCAAAATGGCTCTTGTGAGCCTCCTCCAAGATCTTCTCTCGGAGGTCACCATCTTGTGGCACACAGATTCGCCCCTCGAACCTCCATAACGATCGGGGCCTCGTACAAAACCTTTCAACTTTCCGGCCTTTCTTGCCTCGATTGTCTCCATAAAGTCCTCATTTTCTCTTTGGGCAAGCATAATCCTTTGCTTAAACCCACTGGTCACCGTGAGATGACTCATCACGATGCCATTCTCCGTTATAGACATTCCAAGATTCATATTCCTAAATTGCTCTATTAACCCAACTTCATTAACCATCATATTTGACAGACGTAACGAGTTTCGGCTCAAGGCGTCGGCTACTACATTAGCCTTGCCGGGGTGGTAACTTAAACCAAAATCGTAGTCCTTGAGGAATTCCATCCATCTCCTTTGCCTCATATTCAACTCCTTTTGATCAAAGAGATGCTTGAGACTCTTATGATCGGAGAAAACTTCAAACCTCACACCATACAAGTGGTGTCTCCACATCTTTAGAGCGAACACGATGGTTGCTAGTTCTAGGTCATGGGTGGGGTAGGTTACCTCATGAGGCTTGAGTTGCTGGGCGCATAGGCTACCACTTGCCTGTTTTGCATCAACACACAACCTAAACCTTTGCGGAAGCATCGCAATATACCTCGAAGGGTACATTGGGGTCAGTAAAACTAAAGCGGGGTTGAGGTGAGCTTTTCCTTAAGCTCTAGGAAACTCTTTTCACACTCGGGCTCCACTCAAGCGGGGCATTCTTCCTAGTGAGCTTGGTTAAGGGTAGGGCTAACTGGGAAAATCCTTTAATGAACCTACGATAATATCCAGCTAAACCCAAAAAGCTTCTAATCTCGATTCTGAGGTTGGTCTATCCTAATTCATCACCTCTATCTTACTTGGGTCGACAGCTATGCCACCTTTTGACACAACATGTCCTAAGAACTTTACCTCCTCTAACCAAAATTCACACTTAGACAACTTAGCGTATAACTTCTTCTCCTTTAATACCTCTAAAACCAACCTTAAATGACGCTCATGCTCCTCGTGGGTTTTCGAATAGATGAGAATATCATCTATGAACACAACCATGGCCCGATCTAAATAGGGTCTAAAGATCCTATTCATGTAATCCATAAAAACTGCGGGAGCATTCGTCAAACCAAACGACATTACATTGAACTCAAAGTGTCCATACCGGGTTCGAAAGGCGGTTTTAGGAATATCCGAATCTCTCACCCTAATCTGATGGTAACCGGACCTTAAATCAATCTTAGAAAACACTACTGCTCCTTTCAATTGGTCCATAAGATCATCAATCCTAGGCAATGGGTATTTATTCTTTATGGTTACTTGGTTCAACTGCCTATAGTCTATACACATCCTCATGCTTCCGTCCTTTTTCTTCACAAATAAGACCGGAGCGCCCCAAGGTGAAGCACTCGGCCTTATAAAACTCTTTTCTAACAACTCCTCTAACTGGGTTTTCAACTCTGCTAACTCCGAGGGTGACATCCTATACGGGGCTATAGAGATTGGTCCTGTCCCAGGAACCAACTCTATGGAGAACTCCACTTCTCTTTCGGGAGGGAACTCGGGTATTTCATCTGGAAACACCTCGGGATAGTCTCTCACCACAGGTATCTCACCTAGGTTTTGCTCCAAGTCTACATCAGGCTAGGAGAACATATCCCTTAGTTTTCTTCCCACTACGTAAGACCTCTACGAATTTAGGTACTGACCTAATGGGTTGAGTGATGTTTTCGGGAGGAGAAGGGAAAACTACGGTTTGGGTTCCACAATCTAACATCACACGATTGGGGTGAAGCCAGTTCATGCCTAAGATAATGCCTATGTCTTTCAAGGGTAAACAAATTAAATCTATGATAAAAGACCTATTTTCTACAACAAGATGACAGTTTAAACAACAACGGCAAGTATTAACAGGGCGATTTGTAGGAGTAGAAACAATAAGATCGAAGGGAAGTTTAGAGACTTTTAGATTTAAGGACTCGACACTAGCAAGTGAAATGAAAGAATGAGTAGCACGAGTCATATAGTCTGCAGTTAAGGCTTTACCATTTACTGCACATACCTTGATGAGATCTTTGGACTTCTTGGCGTCTTCCGCGTTAAGGGTAAAGACCCTTCCTCGGTATTGTGGTCGGGGGTTTTGGTTCGATGTCCCTTGTCCGATGCAGTCCTTTGCATAGTGGCCAGGTTTGCCACACTTGAAACATACATTCTGACCGGCTAAGCATGGGCGATTCGTGGTTCTTCCCGCATTGTGGCGGACATCATGATCGTTGCTCGGGAGTAGCGGCGGGGTTTGTGGTGCCTTGTTCTTGGCTCCACTTGGTCCTCCATTGTGGTTTCGGGGTCCACCCGGTCCACGGGGTTGATTATTGAAATTCCTCGGGCCTTGATGTTGAAATGGCGGCCTTTGGTGTTGTTTGGATTGTTGGTGAGCAGGAGCTCTTGGCGGTTGTTGTTGTTGTTGTCGGGCCGGTTGGGTGGTAGGGGTTGTAGTGATTCCTCGGCCAGATGCTGCGGTTTGAACCGGGCTTGAGGTCCGAGCCCCTTAGCTCGCTCCGCCCTTGTGATTTGAATCTTTCTCTGTCCTTCTTCAAGTATTCGGCACTTGTTGACCAGGGTCGGGAAGTCTCTGATCTCCATATGGGCCACAGCGTAGTTCATTTACGCCTTGAGCCGGCCTCATACTTCACACACTTCCAAACTTCATCGGGTTCCCTTGGAACACCCGAGAGAACTTGATTAGCTCCTCAAACTTCGCGGTGTATTGAGCTACGATGAGACCCTCCTTGGGTTAATCGCATGAACTCAACGTCCTTCGCGTTCCTCACGGACTCGGAAAGTACTTCTCATAGAAGTAAGTCTTGAAACGGCTCGGTCAATGGGAGTTCCAGAGGCTTCTAGCGGATGCCTCGTGCCGTTCCACCGAACTTCGGCGTCGGACTTGACATGAAAGCGGCAAATGTGACCTTCTCGCTTCCTCCGAAAGCGGTAACAACAGAGTAGATCTTCTCCATGTCTTTGATCCACTCATCACCTTGTCGGGGTCCATTACCCCTCGGAACCTTTGGCGGGTTCGCCTTGCGGAACTTCGCCGAAAGCGGACTTGTTCCACCATCTGCAGCAGGGGAGGAGGGGGAACAGAGCAGCGTTGCTTGTTGATCCATTCGGTCGAACATTCGTTCCATGGCTTGCGCCATGCGACGGACAGCGGCGGCGATTGTATCATCTTGTTCAACATCGGGTGTAGTCCTAGGCCGTCGTCGCGGTGCTATTGGTCCCTATACACATGAAACAATGAACATCAAGTTGATCAGGCTCAATATCCATGCAAAATGAGCTAGTTACCATGCCACTTGCAACCAACAAGTCATGCATCTCTAGTCCTCTGACTTATCTCTATCAAGCACTATACATGACATAACTATCGTATTATGCTTATAAAGCATAGTCACCCAATCCTCAGGCTCCATGAGAATCGAATGCCTCACGATACCATAATGTAACACCCTAAATCTTAACCCAAGACTACTAGTATGTCCTTAGGTTAATCTTTAGAATATTACCTCTTGGTCTCATCTTTGAAAAATACTTAGCGGAAATACGGGTAAAATTTTTCTTTTTAAAATCAAAGTGAGAGCCACCTTGTGAAACTTTAAGGGGCAACATAACGAAACATATAAGCAAAGCATAAGAAACACATCATGTCATGGAAACATCAACTGAAACATATATATATATATATAACGTGCCTACCCAAAGAGGCGGACTATTTGATACATCATGAAGCAAAATACAAGCGAAATGCAATACAAGGAAATCATAAAAAGCAACTACAAGAGAAACTACCCCCATACCCATGTGCACCTAAAGGAGACAACCTCATATACAAAAGAAGGTTTGTCCTCTACTATGTGGCGTGTGTGTGCACTAACTACTACCCCTCCTATGACTACTCCTGCGGTCTGAGCATGTGGGTCGAGTCGATCCTTGGCGAATCTCGGCGGGAGTGGTCGAGTGCATCATCGGGCATGTCCACCTTGGCGAGGGCGCATAGATGGTCGTCGAGCCAACCTCGGCTGGACCACCGTCTCCTCACTCCCGACCCTCATCGGTGGAGGAGCGGGACCGAGCTCCAGCTGTACATGTGGGATGGCGGGTCCTCGGATGGGTCCGTCTCAGGAAATCGGGGACGCGGTACATACTCGGTACTCGCGTCACGGTGGCGTCTCGGGCTCCATGCGGAGGATCTGCTCATCGCGTGGCCTCGCTCGCTCAAAAATCCCGTTATGACGATAAGGAGCAGTCGCGGTGAAGCGGTAGCTCGGGACCGGGTACGCGAAGGGTCGCCCATGAACATGAATACTCGGCGGTCACGGCGACCCTCAAAATGGTATGACCCGAGTGTCGGGTCATGGTGCAGCTCCCATACCGGGTGTCGATGAAGAGTACAAACGTCGCCATCTCAAGATATGACGGAAGAAAAGAGAGAGGGAATGAGAATCTTTCTAAAAGAATTCTCAGAGGGTTATCCCTACCTAGGTGTCATCGTCACATCCTCAGGGAACCTTGGGTTTATTTCTAAAAGGTGTGCATGCATATAAATTCCTTTTAAGTTGGTTTTCCAAAGAGGTATTTTATCCAAGGTCCATCATATTTTATAATGCGTCTTTATAACTTAAGGTAAATATACTAATGATATGAATGCATCATAAGGTAAACCAAACAATAGAATAACTAGGAAACATTATAACATTGGCATAAGTATAGTTTATGTGACATTGTCAACTTGAACTTTCATCTCATGGGGCGCCTAAAACTTCTCTAGGTTATGAGCTCATACCTTAACTAGTCGTCACTAGCTCTTACTTATCCTATGATAAGCGTAACATAATCCCGACTTAAAGTACGGGCTAGGGGGCAAATTAAGGATCTCCTTTCTAGGATCATTTCCTCTTTGAAACGCTTTGCTAGCCACGTGGGCCTCGCAATTTGTCCGCTTTGGCAGGCTGCATCTACACATACCCTCACGGATTTGTCTCCTCCTGGGGGTGCTCGGCCGAACCGGTGTCACCCAGGAGAAGCGCGTCTCAGTGTTGTGTCACATTTATATTTTCATAAGTATTAAATCACAATTACCTCATCATTTATCATATTCATTTTTATCATGCATTCTCATGTAGCTTTTTCATAACATATATATCATCACATGAAACTTTCTCATAACATTCGTCACATAAAACTTTCACACAAACATCATCACATAGTCATATTTAACAATCATCCCCATAGGCTCATAGACATGTTATGTTATATCTCATAGTGCTTTAAACTTCGATTATTATGAGTCTTAAACTTGCAAATTAATTATTCTTAACTTCTTTATACACCTATAGTTTGACAATTAATGAGTTATACAAATTTTATGCTCAAGAACTAATCCAAATAGCACTAAGCGAATTTGGACAGCTTTATGTTTATGTGATTACGGAGTTCTAGAATTTACGGTTAGATCTTTATCTCACTTTCTAAGTTATTGATCATCAACACCTAGTCTCTTGGGAACCTATAAGGTTATAACTAAGTATTTCTCACCTCACCCTATGGTCAAGAACATCTCTAAACCTCAAGAGTGCAGAAATCAAAATACTAACTTTACGGGTACCTAGAAGTCACAATAATGACCCTTTCTAAGTTCGGTTTGCTCCTAAGGTTTCAAGATTAAGTCCTAAACCAATTATGAGTCATTCCTACACATACAAACTAATTTAAAACCATGATTATTGAATCTAAACCTTGCTGGACAGAATCCAGAAAAATAAATCTTTAAGGGATCTAGAACTCTCAAATTAATTCTTTTCTAGTTCCTAACTTATCCTATCTTTCACATATGAGTCTTAACATAATTATTACCCAAACATAAGCATATTAACATCATTAACACAGCTCATGCAGTGGCCAAACATAGCAAGGCAGAACCGAAACAACAACTCCATTTAAAGGCATTGAATCATAGTTTCTAAAGCACATAAAATACTAGTTTCTCTTGGAACCTTATCAAAACCTTCAAAACTCTTTTATGAACACTTTTATCATCTAAACTCATGAAAATACTTAATAGGGCAGTGGCTATATTATTTTCATCTCAAGAGGTCCTAAATTCATAACACTTAGTTCTACACATTCCTTATACTCATATAAGTTTAGAAAAATTATAAAACATAGTTTTCGATACTTGAAAACATTAAGGCCTCATAGGGTCAAATATGAACCATAGGAAATAAATGTTTTAGACCTTTGTTTGAGATATCCTTGGGCAAGTCTTTGAGCTCTAGAATCATTAAAGTGATGACATAAAAATAAACATGCTCATGCACTTATTTTAGTTATTGCTAGAAAGTAAAGTGAGAGCATAAAATAAATATGTGGTGCAATATATTATTATCTTTGATATTTAAGTGAGGACTTGAAATATAAATATGATAATGCAAAGCTTGAAACATAAACATGATAATGCAAGTTCATTCATTATCTTGGGATTTAGTGATAGCAAAGAAATAAACATGATATGCATAGCTTAAAGTAAACATGATGCAAGTTTCATTTTTATGTTTAACTAGAGCTCATTTAAGACTTTAACAAGATAATAACCCTATACAATATCTCAAGGATCACAACACAAGAATCGAAAATCATATAAAAGAGAAAGAAAGTGAAACTACATCAAGTTCTTTATTAAGTACCCAAACCCCTATCTAGAGACAAATCTCTAGAACGTGCCGCCAACTTTAAGGTTGACAAGGGTAGGCTTGGGCTTTTAGAAATCCTTAGATTAATTTTCTTAAGTTGGAAAACCATGTGAGCTAGATAACATATAGATGAAGTTGTAAGAAAAGGAAAACTCAAGCTTTAGAGGTTTCTTTGAGATGAACACAATGTCATCATCTAGAAACTCTCATCATCAAGCTATCATGCTCAAATCAAGGCCTCATGGCCGAAAATGAAAAAGGAAAGGAAAGACAAAGGAAAGTTCAAAAAGAATCCAAGAGAAAACTAGAGAAAAACACTTCCTTGAGCAAAATAAAGTTTGAAAACTAATCCCTACCTTTTGATGAAGATAAAAGCTTGAACTTGAAGATGGAAATGAGATGAGCAACACCTCCTAGGATGGTGATGATGATTCGGCCTTGATGAGAGAAAAAGAAAGAAAATGTGTTTCAAGTGGAGTTGTGTTTGAGGTGTGGTGTTTGAGAGGTTTGATGATGGTTCAAGGTTTTAGGGTGGTGTTTGATGGTTGAGAGGTGATGATGAGGTGAAGAGATGAAGAAGATAAAGATGAAAAGAAAGGAAGAACACTCTTGGAACTTTGAGAGAAAAAGGAAAGACTAGCAAGACAACTCTAAAACTCTAAACTTTGCAAATGCTTCAAAGTGTAACAAGGCTAACACAAGCATCCTATTTATAGAAAATCAAAACCATGGAGGAGTGAATGGGGAGGGCTTGGCGTAGCCTTTGAGGGAGGAAGGAAGAGAAAATATCTCTTACACAAGGTCATTCAAGCATGGTTTGGAGTATGGAAGCTATGCTACAAAGTATGGCTTGATGTGAGTTAATTTCCTATCACATTTTTATGAAATTAGGCTTCTAGAAATAATGCATGGCTGGAACTTTTCCAGCCACAATTAAATGGGGAAAATGGGTTGTTTTAATTATTTATTCATGTGGAAATTCAAGCTTGATTGAAAGTTATGACAAGGTATAGTGTATGTGACTTGAGGTATGGCCTTGGAGTGTTGAAAAATTGAACATGTGATGCATAATGGAGGGAGTGAGGCTTCGGCCAGCTTGGGGCAGCAGAATGGGAGGATGATTTGACCATTTAATTGTGTGTTAATGGTAGGTTTAGATGTGTATTAGCTTAGGTACAAGGTTAGGAATGATTAAGCTTAAGTTTAGGTAACTAAGAATGTGATTTAGGGAGTTTATGACAAGTTTAGGAGTGCTCATACATCATTAAAGAATTTAAAACTCATTTATGAATAAACAATGTGTAACACAATTCCATGATTTAAGGAATTGGAAAGAGAAAACACTATTCAAGATTCTATGACTAGGTGTCATAAAATTAAAATATGATTTTAGGTTGTAATTAAGTACTGTTTGGTTCTAATTAACTTTAATAAATTATTTTGGCTCTAGATTAATTAAGGAAATTAATTAACCTTCGATTAGAGCCTAATATTGCTTAGGTTTGCTTAATCGAGTGATTAAGCGTAAAAATACGAAACTAGGGGCAAAACCGTAATTTTGCACTAATTTTGCCCGGGACTTCAAAAATTAAAACTGAGGTCATAGAATACATAAAAACGCCTTTTAAAACCATCTGGAGAAGTTTCGGGTTCATCCGGCACTTGCAAGCGGGTAAAACACCACAGGGGCGTTTTGGTCATTTTGACCTGAAAACTCGAAAAAAACGAGATTTTCGATCCCGGGAAGGTACATAAGTTTTCTAATCCCCTTCCAACATTGAGTTTGCCCTTCGAGTACTGCCAAGACCGCTTTCCTCAATTCCTCGGCTGAAAATGACCTCAGGGGCATTTTGGTCATTTTCACTCTAACAGAAAATCGGGGCGTTACAGCTAGCAAAGCGTTTCAAAGAGGAAATGATCCTAGAAAGGAGATCCTTAATTTGCCCCCTAGCCCGTACTTTAAGTCGGGATTATGTTACGCTTATCATAGGATAAGTAAGAGCTAGTGACGACTAGTTAAGGTATGAGCTCATAACCTAGAGAAGTTTTAGGGCGGCCCCATGAGATGAAAGTTAAAGTTAACAATGTCACATATACTATACTTATGCCAATGCCATAATGTTTCTTAGTTATTCTATTGTTTGGTTTATCTTATGATGCATTCATATCATTAGTATATTTCTGCTTAAGTTATAAAGACGCATTATAAAATATGACGGACCTTGGATAAAACACCTCTTTGGAAAACTAACTTAAAAAGAATTTATATGCATGCACACCTTTTAGAAATAAACCCAAGGTTCCTGAGGATGTGACGATGTCACCTAGGTAGGGATAACCCCTCACGAGAATTCTTTTAGAAAGATTCTCATTCCCTCTCTCTTTTCTTCCGTCATATCTTCAGATGGCGACATTCGTACTCTTCATCGACACCCCGGCATGGGAGCTGCACCATGACCCGGCACTCGGGTCATACCATTTTGAGGGTCGCTGCCGCCGAGTATTCATGTTCATGGGACGACCCTTCGCGCACCCCGTCCCGAGCTACCGCTTCACCCCGACTGCTCCTTACCGACATAACGGGATTTTTGAGCGAGCGAGACCACGCGATGAGCAGATCCTCCGCATGGAGCCCAAGTCATCAGCAGTACGCGAGTACCCCGAGTATGTGCCGCGTCCCCAGTACTCGGAGACGGACCCATCCGAGGACCCGCCATCCCACATGTACAGTTGGAGCTCCAGTCCCGCTCCTCCACCGATGAGGGCTGGGAGTGAGAGGCAGTGGTCGGCCGAGGTTGGCTCGACAGCCATCTATACGCCCTCGCCGCGGTGGACATGCCCCGATGATGCGCTCGACCACTCCCACCGAGATTCGTCAGTGGATCGACTTGACCCCACAGTATTCGGACCAGCAGGAGTAGACATAGGAGGGGTAGTAGATAGTGCACACACGCCACATAGTTGAGGACAAACCTTCTTTTGTATATGAGGTTGTCTACTCTAGGTGCACATGGGTATGGGTGTTGTTTCTCTTGTATTTGCCTCTTTATGATTTCCATGTATTGCATTTTAGTTGTATTCCGCTTCCCGATGTATTGAATAGTCCTTCCCTTCTGGGTAGGCACAACATATATATATATATAACTATGTTTCAGTTGATGTCTCCATGATATGATGTGTTTCTTTACGCTTTGCTTATATGTTTCTCTATGCTTCCTCTCATGGATTCGTGCGTGGCTCTCACTTTGATTTTAAATTCCAAAAAGAAAAATTTTACCCATATTTCCGCTAAGTATTTTCTAAGTAAAAGATGAGACCAAGAGGTAATATTCTAAAGTTTAACCTAAGTACATACTAGTAGTCTTGGGTTAAGATTTAGGGTGTTACATACAACCTAGGTTGTCTCTCAAAGGAAGCCTTATCACTTAGTTTAGCATTGGGGGTTTTAAAGAATGAGATTACGGTAATTGAAAATTAGATATTAACAGCAACAGAGTAATAGCAATAGAGAGCAAGGAACTAGTGTAGGGCAACTCTAGGATTGGAATTAATTATCATTGACCATATGTTGAATCCATTAATGGCCTTTAGTTATTATTAACTTGCAACTCTACTAGTGATTAATCAATCCCTAGAATTTTACCAATGAAATTAACAAATAAATGAGATCTTAATTTAATTGGAAATTACAATGACTCAAGATACCAGTTGCCATAGCCTAACTACCAATCGGAAGGTTAATTCCATTATTCTCCTTAAAACATAATTTGATAAATCTATCTATTATGGCTAAAGGGTTTCCCCAAAAAACAATCATCAATTTGGGTGTTCAATAACAATTATAGCAATCACCACAATTATTATAAGAAGAGAAATTGAAGAACAATAGGAAAATTAATGCATTCAACATGAACAAAGGGTCTCAAAGTTATCCTATTCCACCTGGAGTTCCCTACACTAGCTATGAAATTTACTCCTCCATTCTTGGAGGATTACTATTAATGAAAATGAAAGAATACTTGGAAAAAATAGCAACAATCCTTGCTATCATCCACGAGAACCAAACAATCCACTAATGGAATCCCTAAGAGAGAGAAAGAGAATAATGATAACTAAAACTCTGCTGTAAAAAAACTAGGCTAAAATTTTGATCTATTTCTATAAATACTGCTCTCAAAAGATGGGGTCAAAGTGGGACCCATCACACTTAAAAAGTGCTTTTTTGATCAATCGCACTACCACTGCATCATTGCAGCAGTCACCTGAGTGGTGATCTTCAGGTTTCTTCTCTTTTCCCAGATTTTGACTTCTTCAAGAGGGTTCCTAGCCTCTCTCTTTGACATTTTGCACTTGATCAAAGCTCTTGTGCATAAACCCATACTTAAAAAGATAAGTCAAATGCAATATGGTGTAATTACAAATTATTTCAAAATCAATGCAAAAGCAAATAATTCTATTAAAATCACACAATGAGGATTGAATCAAAATCCTTATTAATTGCATCAATAACACAATAAAACTCATGTAAAAATCTAAGGTTTGATAGAAAGATAAGTGGTATAAATGTCCTTTATCAAACTCCCC
Source organism: Dalbergia cultrata (assembly GCA_031216105.1). Lineage (NCBI taxonomy): Eukaryota > Viridiplantae > Streptophyta > Magnoliopsida > Fabales > Fabaceae > Dalbergia > Dalbergia cultrata. The sequence continues at coordinate 171,861 of JAVHNL010000113.1, read as the reverse complement.
CACACTTAAGCTTTCACATGTCCTCATGTGAAACTAAGATCAAACCAAGGCATGAATGAGAAACAGCATACAAGGACTACACTAGACTGTTAAAACTAAAAATGCACGATGCATAAAATAAATAACAATACACCAATTGTAACACCCCGATTTTTCCGTTTGAAAGAAACTGACCAAAATGCACCTGAGGTCATTTTCCACCTGGAATTTGAGGATAGCCAACCCGGCAGTCCTCGAAAGGCCAACTCAATGTTTGAAGGCGATTAGATGGTTTTTGAATGGTTTCGGGAATGAAAATCTCATTTTCTGAGGTTTCGGGTCAAAATGACCAAAATACCCTTATACCGTTTTTACACGGGTATAAGTGCCGTTTGAGCCCGAAAACTTTTCCAGAAGGTTTTAAATGATGTTTTTATGTGTTTTATAACATTTGTTTAAGTCCCGGTGGTCCCGGGCAGTTTTTGCGCTAAATTATGATTTTGCCCCTATAATAGTGATTTTGAGCTTAATGATGTAATTAAGCAAACCTAAGCAATATTAGGCTCGAATCGAAGAATAATTAATTTGAGTCAAAATAATTTATTAAAGTTAATATGACCTAAATTGCTTAGATTAAACTAAAATCTCTTTTAAAACTCAAGATTCCTAGTCATTGAATCTTGAATAGTGTTTTCTCTCTCCAATTCCTTAAATTAAGGAATTGTGTCTACATTTGTTTACACCTTAAAATGAGTTTAAATCCCCTTAATGATGCAAGAACACTCCCTAATCATGTCTTGATGTCCTTAATTACTTATTTAGTTACCTAAACACTTACTTAACAACTTATAATCTTAAGCCTAATCTAACGTACACCTATGTACACCCCTAAACCACAATTAGATGACACAAATTCCCTCCTCCTTGGCTGCCATGGACGAACCTCCACCTCCCTATATTCTTTACATGTTGAAATTCTTGCACTCAAGGACCATACCTTAGGCCATGCTTAACACCATACTTTGCACCTTACCTTGCACTATACTTGACCATGATTCCAACCATGCCTTGAATGACATTTGAAGAAGATATTTTCTCTCCCCATGGCCTAGAAGCTCATGGCCTAATCCTCCTCCATTCACTCCTGCACATTTTGTTTTTCTATAAATACCCATCATGAATGAACCTTGTTCCATTTGCTCAAGTTTATGTCTTAAGATTTCTCCAAGCTTTCTTTTCTTTCTCCTAAAAACTTCAAGAGATCTTTTGCTCTCATCTTCATCTTCTTCATCCTCCTCCTAGAGATACCTTGTTACAACCTCAAACCACTACACAACCACCTTAGACCACCATCCAAACACCAAAGTTTTCACCATGAAACATAAGCTTACACAAAAACCCATCTTTTCCTTTTCTCACCTCCTTGGCCAAAACCTCCTCCCAGCTTTGGGAGAAGATTTTCTTTTCATTCTCATTTCAAGACCAAGCTTTTCATCTTCAACACTTGGTAGGGAATTGTTCTAAAGTCATTCTTTTACCTGAATATATTTTGTTCTTGGAGAAAAATGTTGTTTTTATAAGTTTTCCTTGCTTTTCCTTTTTAGTTTTCCTTTGTTTTCTCCTTTCTCTTTTCAGCCTTCAAGGCTTAGATTTTTGACATGATAGCTTGATGATGAGTGTCTCTAGATGATGACATTATGTTCATCACAATGAGACCTCTAAAGCTTGAGTTTTTCTTTCTTCAAGTTTTATTTAAAAATGTTACTTAGCTCACTATTGATTTTACCTTAAGAAAATAATTACAAGGATTTCATAAAGCCCAAAGCTTACCCTTGTCAACCTTAAAGTTGGTCGGCATGTTCTAGAGTTTACTCTAGATAGGAGCTTTTGGGTAGATAATAAATAATATGGCGTATTTTCTTTCCTTTTTAGTTTCGGCCTTTCTCTTTTCCTTTATGTTTTTGTTTTCTCTTAAGTCCATTTCCTTAAGCTTGATGATGATGTCCAAACCATGAGGTTTCTTTGAACCCTTGGTTCAAGAACTCTCAAGCTCACTTTGTCTTGCTGGATAAGTGTTGGGTTGAGATTATTTTTGTTTTTATAAAAGTCTTGTATGAGCTCTAGTTAAAGTAAAATACACTTGCACTCATATTTATTTCATGTCAATACTAAGCTACCAAGAGTAAAGAATAAGCTTGCATTCTCATATTTATATTTCAAGTCATCACTTAAATTTTAAAGATAATAATAAGTTGCATAACATATTTATTCTATGTTCACACCTTATAATAAAGAATAAAACAAAGTGCATTGTATGTTTTAGTTTATGTCATCACCTAAGGAACCTAGAGCTCAAAGACTTGCCCACCACTATCTCAAGCAAAGTTTGGAAAATGGAAATGTTTCATGGATAGTGATTTCTGCCATGTGATGATGATGAACTTGGTGTAAGTTTCATCTAGTCACAAGTGCCAATAATATGTGTCTTAGGATTTTTCTGAAGCTTAAATGAACTTAAAGAATATTTCAAGCATGATTTTATGTTTTAAATGACAACCTTGAAGAAATTAAAATAGCTACCACCCTTATTTATTTTATGATGATTTTAATGAAATAAATTGATTTTCAATGAGTTTTAGAAGTTCTAAAAAAGTTCCAAAAGAAACTAGTAGCCTATGTGTATTGGAAATTAAATTCTATGTATGATATGATGATGATGTTCACGGTTTTTCCTTGATGTTTTCTTCACTGTATGATGATGATTTTATTACGTTAAAATGAGTGGATTCATGTACATTTGATGTTAGAATTAATTTGAGAAAGTTAAGATAAGCTTTTGTAATTAGAAAGGATTTAAAATAAGAATTTTAGAACCCTTATAAATAAGAATCATGGATTCTGTTCCAGCATGTTTAAAATTAGCAATAATGATTTATAATTAGTGTATATGTATAGGAACCCCTCATAAATGGTTTAACAATTCATCTTAGTATTTTAGGAGAAGACCGGAACTTAGAAAGGGTCAAGTTGTGACTCCTAAGTACCCGTAATTGTGAAACATAAATTTTGCACTAATATTGTTTAGAATTTGATGGGTTGCATTTATGCACCCAATTTTCTTCTTAATTTTGAACAATTTGCTTTTAATTTATATCTAATTGATGAAAATCATTGAGCTTGTATTTTGTCCTCATCATGCATTTTTGAATAATTTTGTAGTTATCAACTTTGTTTTTAGTGAATTTTTGTATTTTGGGAGTTATCTGTGCTTTTAATTCCTTCTAGGAGTTTTTCTTGGTAACAAGGACTTTCAGATTGGAAGCTTTCTTACAATCTAGGCGGTTAACAAAAGTTGCAGCAGGAGAAGTTGCAGCAGTTCTGAAGACCGTCCAGGCGGTCTATAACCGCCTAGGCGGTTAACAGAGAAGAAAATTTTCTGAAGCACATCAGAAGACCGCCCAGGCAGTCTCCATTACCGCCCAGGCAGTTACTAGAGGATTTACAATGTGGAAAATGCCTGAAGACCACCCAGGCGGTGTCCATGACCGCCCAAGCGGTCATATGTTTATGGACCGTGCAAACGGAGCCCAAATTTTGCTTTTCTCAGGAGCCAATTGCGAGAAAAGAAGGATGATACAGAGGGGGCGGCGGTCAGGAGGAAAAGAAGGGTTTTAGAATAGGGAACTCTCTCACTCTCTCTTTCTCTCTTTTCTCTTTAGGTTTAGAAGCTTTCTTACAATTTTCTTTTGAGTTTTCCAACATTACAATTTACAGTTTTTCTTTAATTATGGATTGTGAAACTCCTCACATGGAGGAGTAATTCCTTTACCATGCACAGAGACAACTAAAGATCAAATTGTTCTTGAGGATCTCGATATTGAAATTCAATTCATGGTTGGTTTTTCATCCCTTTTGTTTTTTCTTTAAAAATTTGATTGCAATAATTTTTGTGATTAAGTTTTTTAGAACTGTTAATTGTAGGTTCGTTTGTATGCATGATTTGGTACCATTGGGAAATTGGGTTAATTGATCTGGTTAATTCCAATTGGTAAAGGGATGAAATTTAATCTATTAGGATTTAGGCTACTGTAATTGTTAATTAAATTAACATAGGTTTATAGGGTCATGATTGTGATCACTAGCTCTTGTGTTAGTTGAATTCTTGATGGTAGTACGTTTGTATAACTGTTAAGTAGAATTGTGTCATCATTTGTGCAAGGCATAGTTGACGTAGGTTGTCACCTCCATGAATTTATCTGCTTGAACCAATGATAGAGTATATTTTGATTTGAAGGAGTCTTTGCAAAGGTAATTTCTTGCTATTATATCTTCACAATTTTATTTTTGTTTAATCATGTCAACAATACCCCCTTGAAGTTCAGAATCAATTTGACATTTCCACGTGAGAAGACTCGGATTACACTATAACTACATTTTTAGAGTAATTTGGTTACAATTACTCTTTTGTTTTTTAATTTGTCGCTAGTAGTGACAACTCGCGTCAAATTTTGGCGCCGTTGCCGGGGAAGTGTTTTTAATTGATTCTTTTTCTTGTTTTTAATTAGTTCTTTTGTTTTCTTTTAATTATTTATTTTCGTTTTTATTATTTACTATTTTGTTTAATTTATTTTCTTTTGCTTATTATTTTCTGTTTTGTTCTATTTAAAAAAAAAATTCTGTCTGTTTAATTTTAATTTTATTTATTTTCTTTTTGTTCCCTGTTGTATTTGGTTGACATAATAAATTGATTTTATGACCTGTTCCTTTCCTAATTTTCCCATTCTACCAATTAATCCAAAGATTGAGAAAATTGCCAAAAGGCTTAGGAAGGAAGCGAGGTAAAGAGTTAATTTATTAGGCAACTCCTCTTCTCCTGATACAACTAGGGAATTTGACACTAATTTTTTTTTTAATTTTCCTAAACGTTATGATCCTACTGCTAGCGTTTCAGGTAATATAGGAGAAATTAATAGAACACTTAAGGAGCTTGCTGCTCAAGACCTGAACTATCAACCACTGGGGATAGTCTATCCTAAGCAGGGAGGTGACTTTGAACTGAAATCAGGACTCCTACACCATCTACCCAAGTTTCATGGGTTGACTGGAGAGGATCCACACAAACATCTGAAGCAGTTCCATGTTATTTGTATGACAATGAAGCCTTAGGGGGTGATGGAAGAGCAAATTAAGTTGAGAGCCTTCCCATTTTCCCTTGAAGGAGCCACACAAGGATTGGTTCTTCTACATCCACCATGGAACAGTTAACAGTTAGGCTGGCATGAAGCGCATCTTCTTGGAGAAGTTTTTCCCAGCTTCTAGAGCAGCCACCATTAGAAAGGATATTTGTGGCATTCGGCAGCTACAGGGAGAATCTCTTTATGAGTATTGGGAGAGGTTCAAAAGGTTGTGTGCAAACTGCCCCCAGCATCAGATTTATGAGCAACTGTTGATCCAGTACTTTTATGAGGGGCTGGTAGTCATGGAGAAAAGTATGATTGATACCACCAGTGGGCGCGCATTAGTTGACAAGACCCCTGCTGCAGCTAGATTGTTGATTGAGAATATGGCAGAGAACTCCCAGCAGTTTTGGGTCTAGAGCTGGCAGCAGCACCCATCAGATGGGTGAAGTTTCTTCATGTGAGAGCAGCAGGGTAGAGAAGAAACTAGATGAGCTTACCGAGTTCCTAAAGCAAATTGCTCTAAACCAAGCTTCTCCAGTCAAGGCAATACAGGTGTATGGCATTTGTTCATGTGAGTCACACACTTCAGACATGTGCCCGCAATTGCAAGAAGATCCCACCTCAGTGGCAGTTGGTAATATATTTCCTGGAAGGCCTCAAAACTAGGGTGGATAGTAGGGGTACAACCCATATAGCGATACTTATAACCTCGGCTAGAGAGATCACCCAAAATTTAGGTAGAACAATGCTCCTCAACCATAACAACAGAAGTATGTGCCACCTCAGCAGATGCAACAACATAATCAGCCCATACTCCTTCCACCACCTATCCCACAGCTTCCCAGTCCATAGCAGCCTCCAGCACTGCCTGCACCTCCTGCCCCTTTAGAAGCTCCATGGCAGGAGATGATAAAGATGATGATTGAGACCCAAAGGAAACAGGAACAAGCCATGCAAGAAATGAGGAATGCAATTGTGAGGCTTGAGAATTCCCAATCCCAACAGGGGAGTTCATCTTCTATTCCTTCACAGACAATTCCTAACCCTAAGGGGAATGTTTCTGCTATTAATCTGAGGTCTAGTACTATTTTGCCTAAGGTTGCTAGTCCTCCAGAATAGGTTGTGGTTGAGAGTCAGGAGGAAAAGATAACTTAACCAAAGGTACAGAGAGATGAGCCTCCACCAAAATAAAAAGAGGCAGATGATCAGGTAACAAGACCCATTTCATTGCCCTTCCCACAACGAGTTGTGAAACCTAAGAAGCCCAATGAACTGGAGTTGGAGAAGGACCTCTTGGACGCTTTTTGGAAGGTAGAGGTCAATATTCCCTTGTTGGATGCTATTAGGCAAATTCCAAAATATGCAAAGTTTCTTAAAGACCTATGCACCAACAAGAGGAAGTTGAAGAGCAATGAAGTGGAGAGAGTGACCATGGGGGTGAAAGCCTCTTTTCTTATTCAGCCAGGTCAGCTTCCCATGAAGCATAAGGGTCCAGGTGCGTTCAATGTTCCCTACAATATTGGAAACCTTCACATTGGACAAGCTTTGGTGGATCTTGGGGCGGGCATCAGTATTATGCCCCATTTAGTTTATGAGGCCTTGGGTGGGGGAGAGCTGACACCCACCAGATTGATAGTACAGTTGGCCAACAAGAGCATTCAGAGTCCGGATGGGATACTTGAGGATGTCTTGGCCCAAGTAAATAATTTGATATTCCTAGCTGACTTTTATGTTTTAGTTATGGAGGATGATGTCAATGCTCCCAAGCACACATTGATTTTGGGAATACCATTTTTAAAAACTGCAAGAACCAAGATCGATGTGTACTTGGGTACTTTATCTTTTGAGTGTGGGGATATGAAGGCTCAGTTCTATTTAACTAATGGCATGAAGCACCCACCTGAGGAGCATTCTATTTTTAGTGTTGATATCATTGACTCCTTGATTGATGATGTTTTTCTTTAGTTGACTGAGAACTTTGATGAGTTGTTGGGGATGGTACTTGAGTTTGAATGTCTTAACTGTGATGGTACCACCAATTTGTGCAAGGAGTATGCCACTATTGATGCATCATTGACAGGGCAATTTTTTGAGAAAACTTATGAACTTTTGGTAGCTAATGCCACTAGCCCTGTCATTGATACATTTTTAGTAGCATCACCCTCAATTCTTAGACTACTTTAATTTATGAGCCCATATTATCTGTTTCTCCCATTGGATATGATGATTCTGCTGCTTTAGAATTGTCTAAGCTTACAGGAACAGGTACATAATTAGCAGGGCCAGAACTGAAACCCTTCCCTGACCACCTCAAGTATGCATTCTTGGGGGAGGGTGAAACACTGCCGGTCATCATAGCCAATGGCCTTTCTAAGTCCCAAGAAGATAATCTGATTGTGGTTCTAAGAAGGCACAAGAGGGCCATTGGCTGGACCTTGGATGATATCACAGGGATTAGCCCTTCCGCCTGCATGCACAGGATATTTTTGGAGGAGGGGGCTAAGCCAATTAGATAGCCACAACGTCAGCTCAACCCATTAATTCTTGATGTGGTTAAGAAAGAAGTGACAAGGCTTTTACAGGCCGGCATCATCTATCCTATTTCTGACAGTGAATAGGTGAGCCCGGTGCAGGTGGTTCCTAAGAAGTCGGGGATCACTGTGGTAAAGAATGAGAAAGGTGAGTTGGACCCAACCCGGGTACAGAACAGTTGGAGGGTTTGTATAGACTACTGGAGGCTTAATTAAGCCACCCGGAAATACCACCACCCCGTGCCCTTCATTGATCAGATGTTCGAAAGGTTGGCAGGGAAATCTCACTACTGTTTCTTGGATAGTTATACGAGGTACTTCCAGATTCACATTGCCCCAGAAGACTAGGAGAAGACCAGCTTCACATGCCTCTTCGACACCTATGCTTACAGGCAGATGCCCTTTGGGCTCTGCAACGCACCGGCTACATTTCAACGGTGCATGATGACCATTTTTTCTGACTTGTTGGAGGAGTGCATGGAGCTATTTATGGATGATTTTACTATTTTTGGTTCTTCTTTTGATTCTTGCTTGAGTAGCTTAGCTAGAGTGCTACAAAGATGTGTTGAGACCAACCTTGTTCTGAATTTTGAAAAATGTCATTTTATGGTGGAACAAGGTATAGTCTAAGGCCATGTAGTCTCTAGCAAGGGCATTGCTGTTGATCCTGCTAAAGTAGAAGTTATTACCTCCTTGGCTCTCCCTACACGTGTGCGGGAGATTCGTTCTTTTCTGGGTCATGCAGGTTTTTACAGGAGGTTTATCAAGGATTTCAGGAAGATTGCTCAACCTCTCACTTCCCTACTACAGAAGGATGTTGAATTTGTTTTTGACGACAAATGTAAGGAAGCATTTGAGAGGTTGAAGAAGACTTTGACCACCACTCCAGTCATCCAGCCACCTGACTGGAGTCAGCCATTTGAGCTCATGTGTGATACTTCTGACCATGCAGTGGGCGCCATACTTATAACACCCTTCCAAGTACAACATTATCCTTAAGTCATGACATTGTACTCGAGAGTTGTTACTTATAATATAATGGACCTTTCTTAAATAACTATAGCAAATTCGATTAATGCCTGTGATAACTAAGCATAATTCTATTAAAATATATAACAAAGAAGCACAACATTTATTGAGTACAAAAGGAAACTCTTTTAAGAGCTTTATAGTATATATGTTGTCTCTTAAAAGTACAAGCATATATATTTACATAAAACTAACTATAACAAGTACAAGTCTTCTCAACTAAACTACAGCAAAGTTGTTTCCTTTCATGCAGCAGTCTCTTTGTCCTCTGGTTCACCTGGAGACGACACGGGAACACAAAACACATATAAGGATGAGAATTATACAATTCTCAGTAGGGCAATTCCCTAATTACACAATTATACTGTCATCGCCATCATCCCAGCCACCTCCGTTTATTAGGAAAAAGTGATCATGCATTTCATAACAATAGTTCAATTTTAGCATTCCAAATCGTACTTTCGAAGTGGGTAGCTTTTAATAGTCAATCACTTAGTGCACGTATATTATAAAGCTCAAGCACATAGTAAATAATTATAATCAAACATTTAAATATAGCATGATTATGTATATGTTAAATGTAATGGACTTATCTCAAAGGAACCTGGCCTTACTTGTGACCATAGAACTCAACTTGGTGCATTTTTGTCTTTTCATCGACATAGGAAAGACTTAGTTCATATCATATTGCAAAACTCAATTCATTTCATTCTTCTCTTTTTATCGTTGACATAAGAAAGACTTAGTTTATACCTAACGGGTATCTGCTGTGGACAACTCCACAATAAATAGTTTATACCCAACAGTATTCATAGTGCTTAATACCACATATGGGAAATAGACTGCTTATCAGGACTGAGCTCATTCCTATATGTGATCATCGGACTTCATTTTATTCCATTTCTGAATCACACACAGTTCTATTCCTAGCCGATATGTCTATCGACTCAATATCTCGAGGGAAGTTCCTCTTTTTGCCTTCCCCTCAATTTAACCTAAGTCTTGTTTTTGTTTTCTCCTATGTCAGAATATAAACTCTAGGGAAGTTCCTCTTTTTGCCTTCCCCTCACTCAACTTAAGTCTTGTTTCTGTTTTCTCCTATGCCAGAATTTGCACGAGTGAAATTTATACATTCTCTTGTCTCATATAGTTGCACCACATGCTTTCTCCTTTTCAAATCCATGCATAAGCCACATATAGGCATTCAATCACAAGAAATTCTTATTTGTTCCTCATAAATCAATCTTTGAATTGTCTAGCATGCATACATACTCATCATACATAATCAAGAATCATTATATCACCAAATCAATACTTGAGTTCATTTCAGCACAATTACAACATGTTGGCAGAATTCATGCCTAAAGAGTAAAATTCATTATGCATCCCAAACGTCCATTGCCAAGGCTATAAACATTATCCATGACACCTCAATATGTGCACAAGGCCCTGTAAAAATTTCATAGGAAGAAGAGTCCTCTAACTCTGTCAACAAATTCTACAAATTTGGTGGTCATAGACCACTTAACCTTAGCTCAATGCCAGAATTCACTAATTTTTATTCACAGTAAATGAATGAATCACTTCAGGATAAAAATCATGGTTAAACTTCAATATGTTTCTTACACTCTGTACAAATTTCAAAGGACAATTCCATCATTTGCTATGATAACAAAATTAGACAATTTCCCAGCTTCAGATTCAAGTTTCCAGGCAGCATGCTTACAATTTTGGTTCTTGAATTGTTTGAAGCATTAGGAGTAAAAAACAGAGCTCACTAAAATTAGTGAAACTAGCCTAGGATGCTAGCTTCAATATATAATTTTTATAGCTCATGAAAATACCTGCAATCACACCAGAAAATTCGTGTACATTTGCTGCCTATCAAAGGACTGAAATTCCAGCAAACCAATTCAAACACTCTTTTGATAAAAACGATTTTTCCACAACACCAAACACTCCACCAAAATTAATACATCAATATCAACTTATTATCATCAAATATAAACAGAAATTTCGGAATAAAACCAAAAAAAAATTAACAGAATAATTTGGAAAGAAAAAGACCAAAGAAAACCCTACTTTGTTGTCTTTAAAGATCTTGGCTCCAAAGATGTTCCAAGAGTGATCTTGCTCACTTTATGGCCACCAAAACAGCCCAAAACCTTCCCTAATCAGTGAGCTATGAGGTAGTAAGGTGAGGAATAGAAATTTCAATCGGTTAGTTTTGTAGATATTGAGGTGTAGAACAAGTTTAGTGAAGGAAGTTTGAAGTTTTAACAACTCTAGGCTAAGGTTTTTGGGGTTAGAAAGCAAGATGAAGCTCTTGAGAATGAAAAATGGGGGTGGCTGTGTTCATGGAAGAAAGAACCACGAATGATGCTGACTTGGTGGAGAAGTTGGTGTGTTATTTGTCTTGTAATAAAGTCTAAAGAATATATAATATAAATGTATAATTCTTTAAAGAAAAGAAGAATAAATGGATGGGTAGGATTTGTTTTAAAAGTCAAAGAATGAATCTTGGTCATCCAATTGGCTCAAGATAATTGGCTCACCTTTACTTGGCCACCAAGTAAGTTTTACGGTGTTAAAAATTACACACCGAAATTCTATCGAACGGGTAAAACAGTGTACCCGGGTAATCAATTATTGTCCGAAAATTAATTCTAGGTATATGATATTTATTCCTACCCATTTCTAGCCTTAATCCTATAATTTCTCACTTACGGGTATCTCCGGGCCCTAATTCTAGGATTTCAGCTGTCCCGGTAGGCCTACGGGTCCCGCAAAACACTATTGACTTTTTTTTTTTTTTTTTTTTTTACAGATTTGTTAGATTGTCCTGATCATTTCTATATTCATTGGATTTTTGAAATTATGACTAGAAAAGAATAAATTAATTTTTATATAATTTTTTAGGATGTTACAATACTTACACAGCGCGAAGGCAAGGTTTCTCATGCTATTTACTATGCTTCTCGTACTGTGGATGCTGCACAGTCCAACTATACCACTACTGAGAAAGAGCTTCTAGCCATTGTTTTTGCCTTGGACAAATTTCGTTCTTACTTGCTAGGCTCTAAAGTGGTGGTATATTCAGACCATGCAGCTCTTAAGTACTTGTTAAAGAAACCGGAAGCCAAGCCTAGGCTCATTAGATGGATTCTACTACTCCAAGAATTTGATTTGGAAATAAAGGACAAAACTGGAGCTGAAAACTTAGTAGCATACCATCTAAGTAGGCTTGAGCATCTTAACCGGGACAATAGACCTCTCAATGATAATTTTCCTGATGAACAACTGATGAGTGTGTCTATTGCCCCGTGGTACGCTAATTTGTTAACTACTTGCGAAGCTGAAAAGCAATGCTAAATACTATGTGTGGGACGACCCTTATCTTTGGAAAATCTGTAGTGACCAAGTAGTTAGACGTTGTGTGCCTCAAGAGGAATTCGAGTCGATACTCTGATTTTGTCATACTTGTGCTAGTGGAGGCCACTTTAGGCCCCAACGCATTGCTAGAAAGGTATCGAACTCAGGTTTCTATTGGCCAACTTTGTTTAGAGATGCCTACAATTTTCGCAAATCTTGTGAACAGTGCCAAATAACAGGGAATATCTCTTGGAGGAATGAGATGCCTCAACAACCCATACAATTTTGTGAAGTTTTTGACGTTTGGGGCATTGATTTTATGGGACCCTTTCCTAGTTCTTTTGGCTATGTTTACATACTTTTGGCTGTGGATTATGTGTCTAAGTGGGTGAAAGCAATTGCCACTCACACTAATGATTCTACTGTAGTTGTCTCTTTTGTCCGTTCCCATATTCTCTACAAGTTTCGGATGCCTAAAGCCATTATCAGTGACCAAGGGACTAACTTCTGTAACCGGAGCATGGAAACTTTGCTCAGTAGATATGGGGTTGGTCATAAGGTATCCACTCTTTACCATCCCTAAACTAATGGGCAAGCTGAACTGTCTAACCGGGAAATCAAGAGAATCCTGGAGAAAACTGTGAAGCCCAATCAAAAGGACCGAAGCAAAAGGTTGGATGATGCTTTATGGGCTTACCGCACAGCCTACCAAATGCCCATTGGGATGAGTCCCTTTAGGCTTATGTTTGGGACGGTGTGCCACTTGCCCGTGGAGACGATGCATAGGGCTTATTGGGCTGTTAAGCAATGCAACATGGATTTAGAAGAAGCTGGTAAAGCTCGGAAGTTGCAACTACAAGAGTTGGAAGAATTGAGACTCGAGACCTATGAGAACTCTCGTTTATAGAAGGAGAGAACCAAGGTGTTCCATGATAGGAATACTTTGAGAAAAGAGTTCTATGAGGGACAGTTGGTGCTCCTCTATAACTCCCGGTTGAAACTGATGCCCGAGAAGTTGAGGTCTCAGTGGGTTGGACCATTCAAAGTCACAAAAGTACATTCATTTGGTGTTGCGAAGATTGAGGACCCTAAGTCTAAAGCAACTTTTAAAGTCAATGGACACCGGCTGAAGGTGTACCATGAAACTTCCATAGACCTTAGGGGTTAAGCAGAAGTTAAGCTTGCCCAAGCTTTATACCCTCTTTAATTGGGGTCTGAACATCCAACTTAGGGACGTTAAAGTGAAATGCTAAGTGGGAAATAACCCACAATTTATTGGTTTATGGTTCTTTCTTTAGTCATTCTTATTTTATTTTCTCATATTTTTGTTTTGTTTTGTCTTTGATTTTTGTCTGTAGGTTATACTCATATCATTTCAACAGTTAAGTGAACAGGTACCTTCCAAGGCGTTTTATCGCTCTATGGAAACCGCCCAGGCGGTATATCACTGCCTAAGCGGTTACAAGCACAGAATGCCATGCTGCTGGAAACCGCCCAGGTGGTCTTCCACAAAAAAAAAATTAAATTTTTTTTAAATTAATTAGAAAAGAAACTAGGGGTGAAATGCATCGTTTCACTAAAATGGGGAAGCGGGCCATGTACTTGATTGCCCAGGCAGTCCCTTGACTACCCAGGCAGTTGTCCGTGAACAGGGGTGCCTAATATAAGTGCTGAACAGCGCTCTACACATACACACTCACACTTGCATTCACCGCATTTTCCTCTCCCTCGCTGTTCCTCTTCCATTTATCTCATTTTTCATTTTCTCTTCCATTTTCTCCAGGTTTGTGAATTCTTTCCTCTATTCTTTCTGTCTCTACAGCTCTCTTTGTTGCTAAAAGGAGTTTCCATGTACATTTGGGTGATTTTGTGGGTAACTAAATTTGTGTATGCTAAGCGTTTGATGAAATGCTTCATTGGGTCTATGTTTCTTTTTGCTCTACACTATTGCTTAATGCTTTTAATTGAATCAGATTCATGCACACTTGCTTTGCTTTCAGGAGCGATGACATCCAGAGATGGTTAGAATAGAGGCAAGCACCTTAAAGTGGGGGGGGGGGTACTTCATCACCTATTGCTTGACCCGCCAATGACACCTTCCGCTTTGCTAGTTGGAGGGCAGAGGACAAATTTTAGTCAACCATAAGGGGACGCCCCCTCCTTCCTGAGTGGACTTTTGATTTTTCTGGGCGCAAAACTCAGAGTGCTACAGTCTTAGAGACCATTGAACAATGGCATTAGGGGTTTCTTTTGGAGGTACCAGGGCCCACCAACCTCGCCATTGTTCGTGAATTTTATGCTAACTAGGATCACCCGGGGTTGACTGAGATAAATCTTAGGGGTCGGCAACTTTCAGTAGCTCCCCAGGCTATAGGGGAGGCTTTCCAGATTCTAGCTCCTCCTGCAAATGATGCCCCCGATGAATACCTCTAGCTTCTACCAGAGGAGGTGAATAGGGGCGATGTTCTCCATTGCATTGGCCGTCAAGATGCCTCTTGGGAATTCAATTCTCAATCGAAGGTCATTGGCTTGAAGAGTTCCTAACTCACTTTTGAGGCTGTTGATGAGGAACCTACTTTGCCAGATGACGAGGTTAGACATCCTAGCCCCGTGATTGTAGTAAAAAAATTATATGACTCAGGAGCATGCAACAGGCAGGATAGAGGAGCCAGGACCACCACTGGAGCCACCGTTGGAGCCGGCCCCTCCACTCCTATGTAGGTTGTTCTTGCTTGTCTTGATTCTATGCAGTTAGAGCTTCGAGCCCACGTTACTGAGACTATCTAGGCCTTCGAGGAGGGCATTATGCGGTGTATCGTATGTCTTGAGCTGAGGATGCAGGGTATTGATCTCGCTACTAAGCCTGAGTAACCACCTCCACCACCTTCTAGCGGGTAGCCACGCCCAGCTTGGCTTGCACCCTGTAACACCCTAAATCTTAACCTAATACTACTAGTATGTATTTAGGTTAATCCTTAGAATATTACCTTTTGGTCTCATTCTTTACTTTGAAAATACTTAGCGGAAATATGAGTAAAATTTTTCTTTTTGAATTAAACCAAAGTAAGAGCCACGCATGATTCTTTGAACAGGAAATTCTTACAAGTCATATGAGCAAATCATAATAAAACACATAAATAACATGGATACATCAACTGAATATATATATATATATATGTATATGTATAGATAATGTGCCTACCGAATAGGCAGGACTATTCAGTACATAGAAGAACGAAATACAATAGAAAAGCAAATACAAGGAAATCATAAAAGCAACGCCCATACCCATGTGCACCTAGAGTAGACAACCTCATGTACAAAAGAAGGTTTGTCCTCAACTATGTGGCGTGTGTGCACTAGCTACTACCTATCCTACGCACCTACTACTGCTGGTCCGAGTACTGACGGGTGGAATCAATCCACTGGCAGATCTCGGCGGGAGTGGTCGTGAGGATCATCGGAGCGTGTCCACCGCGATGAGGGCGCATGGATGGCCTACGAGCCAACCTCGGCTGAACCACCGTTTCCTCACTCTTGGCTCTCATCGGTGGGGGAGTAGGGCTGGAGCTCCAACTGTACATGTGCGAGGGTGGGTCCTCTGATGGATCCGTCTCCGAATACTAAGTCCGGGGCACATACTCCGGGTAGTCACGTATGGCTGACGCCTCGGGCTGCATGCGGAGGATCTGCTCGTCGCGTGGTCTAGCTCGCTCGAAACTCATGTTATGATGGTAGGGGGCAGTCGGAGTGAAGCGGTAGCTCCGTACTGGGTGTGCGAAGGGTCATCCCATAAACATGAATACTCTGACTGCGCAGCGACCCTCAAAATGGTATGACCCGAGTGCTGGGTCATGGTGCAGCTCCCACGTCGGGGTGTCGATGAAGAGTATGAAAGTCACGATCTGAAGATATAATGGAAGAAAAGAGAGAGGGAATGAGAATCTTCTAAAAGAATTCTCAGTAGGGCAATCCCTGACTAAGTGAGGTCATCACATTCTCAGGAACCTTGGGTTTTATTTCTAAAAAGGTGTGTATGCATATAAACTCCTTTTAAGTTAGTTTTCTAAATCATTGGTTATCCAAGGTCTGTCATATTTTACAATGCGTCTTATGACTAAGCATGGAATATACTAAGACATGAATGCGTCATAAGGATAAACTAATCAACAAAATCACAAAAACATTATAATAGTTGCATAAGTTGACAAGTATAAATCTCATAATAACTTTCTTGGTTTTTCATAGCATATGTGACATTTCAACTTTAACTTTATCTCATGGGGCCACCCTAAAACATCTCTAGGTTATGAGCTCATACTTTATCTCTAGGTTACTTATCCTGACTTAAAGTACGGGCTAGGGGGCAAATTAAGGATCACCTCTTAGGGTCATTTCCTCTTTGAAACGCTCTACTAGCAACTAGTGCATAGTAGCATTGTCCACTTTGGCAAGCTCTGTGTCAATACCCTCACGGATTTGTTTTCTTGGGGGTGCTTGGCTAAACCGGTGTCACCCAAGAAGGCGTCTCAGTGTTGTGTCACATTTAAGTTCTTATGATTTTCAAAAAGACCTTTTTCCAAGTTCCTCAAATTTTATGGAAATTCGGCAGCATGATGGCTGTAGACCGAATTTCCTCAAATTTGCTTATGCCATGAAAACATATAAGACATATACAAGCATTCTTCATAAGGTGTTGAAATTATATAAAACTTCTTCATAACATATACATCATCACATAACCATTCATCATATAAAACTTCTTTATAGCATATCATCACATAATCATATTTAAACAAAACATTCACACAACTCATAAAGCTTATTATGTTATAAACCTATAGTGTCTTATGCCTCGATCCTTACGAGTCTTTGGACTTGTAAACTAATTGTTCTAGTATTCCTCCTTAACCTCTCACACACCTATAGGTTCACAACTAATAAGTTTTACTAATTTTATGCTTAAGAACCCATCCAAACATCACTATGCAGATTTGGACAGTTTTATGTTCATGTGATTACGGGGTTCTAGAAATTATGTTTTAGGCCATTTAAAGTCCTTAACTCACCACCTAGGTTATAAATCATCATAACTTAAGCTCTCGGGTATCTATAGGTTCATATCTAAGTATTCCTCACCTCACACTATGGACAAGAACATCTCTAAACCTCAAGGATGCAGAATTTATAATCCTAATTTTACGGGTACCTAGGAGTCACAACAATGACCCTTTCTAAGTCTAGTTTGCTCCTAAGGCATCAAGATCAAGTCCTAAACCAATTATGAGCCATTCCTACACCTTTAAATTAATTTAGAGCCATGATTATCAAGTCTAAACCTTGCTGGACAGAATACAGAAAATTCAATAATTAAGGGATCTAGAACTCTCAAATTAATTCCTATCTAGTCTCTAACTTATCTTATCTTTCACATATGAGTCTTAACATTATTTTTACTCAAACATAAACATATTATCATCATTAAAACAGAACATACAGTGGCAAATAAATAGCAAGGCAGAACCGAAATGTGCATCTCCATAAAAGGCATAGAACACAATTTCTAAAGCACATAGAATACTAGTTTCTCTTGGAACCTTTTTAAAACTTTCAAAACTCATTTATAAACACTTTTATCCTTTAAAATCATAAAAATACTTGAGAGGGCAGTGGCTAAATCATTTTCATCTCAAGAGGTCCTAAATTCATAAAACTTAGTTCTATATATTTCTTATACTCATATAAGCTTAGGAAAATTTATGAAACATATTTTTAACACTAGGAAAACTTAAAAACCCCTTAGGGCCGAAATCTCAACTATGGAAAATAATTATTTTAGACCTTTGTTTGAGACAACAATGGGAAAATCTTTGAGCTCTAGGTTCATTAAAGTGACGGCATAAAGATAAACATGCTTATGCACTTGTTTTGGCATTTATTAGAAAGTAAAGTGAGAGCATAAAATAAATATGAGATGCATCATATTGTTATCTTTGATATTTAGGTGAGAACTTGAAATGTAAACATGATAATGTATAGCTTGAAATATAAACATGATAATGCAAGTTCCTTTATTATCTTGGTACTTAGTGATAGCAAGGAAAATAAACATGATGTGCAAGGCATGAAAGTAAACATGATGCAAGGTTCATTTTATGGTTAGCTAGAGCTCATTCAAGACTTTAACAAGATAACAACCCAACACATATCTCATTACAAAGAGAGCTTTAGAGTTCTTGAACCAAGTTCTCAAGGAACTATGAGGTTCTTGAACATCATCATCAAGCTTGAAAATAAATAAACTTTCAAAACCAAACAAAACCTCAAAGATTAAGGAACCAAAACCAAAACTTGGTAAATAGGAAAAGAGAATGAAACTAAGTCAAGTTCTTTATTAAGTACCCAAAACCCCTATCTAGAGAAAAATCTCTAGAACATGCCGGCTAACTTTAAGGTTGACAAGGGTAGGCTTGGGCTTTTAGAAATCCTTAGATTAATTTTCTTAAGTTGAAAAACCATGTGAGCTAGATATCATATAGATGAAGTTTTAAGAAAAGGAATACTCAAGCTTTAGAGGCTTCTTTGAGATGAACACAAGGTCATCATCTAGAAACTCTCATCATCAAGCTATCATGCTCATAAACAAGGCCAAGAGGCCGAAATGAAAAAGAAAAGGAAAACAAAGGAAAGTTCCAAAAAGAATCCAAGAGGAAACTAGAGAAAAACACATTCTTGAGCAAAACAAGTTTGAAAAGCAAATCCCTACCAAGTGATGAAGATGAAAGCTTGAACTTGAAAAGGAAAATGAGAAGAGCAACTCCTCCTAAGGTGGTGTGATGGCTTTGGCCAAAGAGAAAGAAAAGGAAAGGAGATGTGTTTTGAGGAAACTTGTGTTTGAGGTTTAGTGTTTAAGAGATTTGATAATGATCTAAGGTTATGATATGGTGGATTGAAGTGGTGAGGTGATAATGTGAAGAGAGGATGAAGATGAAGAGAAAGAACTCTTGGAACTTCGAGAGAAAAGAAAAGAACTAGCAAGATAACTCTAGGATTCTAAACTTAGCAAATGCTTCAAGGTGCAACTAAGTTATCACAAGCATCCTATTTATAGAAAAACAAAACCATGGGCTCACCAAGGGGGGGAGTGGCCGTAGCATTGGAGGAAAAAAAGAGAGGAAAATATCTCTTTGATTGTGTCATAGAAGCATGGTTTGAAGTATGGAGTTCATGACACAATGTAAGGCTTGAAGCATGGGTTTTTGAGTGAGCTTTTATTTTAATTTTGTAAGAAATTAGTCTTCTAGAAATTCAACATGGCTGGAACATTTTCAGCCACAAATAAATGTGGGAAATGATTTATTTCAATTGGTTATTTACTTGGAAAATCAAGTGTGATGAGAAATATGACAAGGTATGGTGTATGTGACTTGAGGTATGGCTTTGGAGTGTTAGAAAATTGAACATGTGATGCATATGGAGGGAGGAGGGTACACGGCCAGACTTGGGCAGCATGGAGGGAGGGAGATTTGATCATCTAATTGTGTGTTAATGATAGGTTTAAGTGTGTATTAGCTTAGGTATAAGGTTAGGAATAATTAAGCTTAAGTTTAGGTAACTAAGAATGTGTTTTAAGGATTTTCAGACAAGATTAGGAGTGCTCATACATCACTAGAGAATTAAAAACTCATTTATGAATAAACAATGTGTAACACAATTCCATGATTTAAGGAATTGGAAAGAGAAAATACTATTCAAGATTCCATGACTAGGAGTCTTGAAATTAAAATATGATTTTAAGTTATAATTAAGCACTTTTAGGTTCTAATCAACTTTAATAAATTATTTTGACTCAAGATTAATTAAGGAAATTAATTAACCTTCGATTAGAGCCTAATATTGCTTAGGTTTTCTTAATTACGCGATTAAGCGTAAAAACACGAAACTAGGGGCAAAACCGTAATTTTGCACTAATTTCGCCCGGGACCTCCGGGACCAAAAATAAAGTCATATTCTATATAAAAACGCCTTTTAAAACCATCTGGAGAAGTTTCCGGTTTATCCAGCACTTGCAAACGGGTAAAACACTGTAAGGGCGTTTTGGTCATTTTGACCTGAAAACTCGAAAAACGAGATTTTTGATCCCGGAAAGGTACACAGGTCATCTAATCCCCTTTCAACATTGAGTTTACCCTTCGAGTACTATCGGATCGGCTTTCCTCGAATTCCGGGCCGAAAATGACCTCAGGGGCATTTTGGTTATTTTCACTCTTAACAGAAAAATCGGGGCGTTACACACCCCCTGCTAGGCGCTTTGCACCGTGTGATGACCCTAATTCCGATTCCAGGGAGGACGATCCTGATGTGGAGATCAACAAAGATGAGGATTCTGAGGAGGATTACTAGCATCACTCATGGTTGGCATTGAGGGCAGTGCCCTTTTGTAAGTGGGGGGAGGGTTCTTTTATTTTTTTTGTTCTTTTCATTATTTTTTCTCTTTTTTTATGTTTTCTCTTTTGTCATGCATTGCATATTTGCATTTCTACAACCATTGTGGGAGTTGGTTAGTGGATGGTTGAACTATGCTAGCACTTTATGAGTTTTTCCTTATTTTATTTTCCGTGGTATGCTGGTCGTTATGATAATCACATGAGCAACGCAATGAAATATAACTTGTTTGACTGGTTAATTTGTTACCTGTGGGTTTTTGGACTATGATGTGATGATGACATTGTTATAATCACTAAGAATTATTGTTGTGTGTGTACTCACTCGGAATTAATCCTAGAACTTGCTTGATTCTTGGTTTAAGCTTTTCCTTCATATTGCTAGCATATTAATGATTGAGGCTTTTATTGTTTTCACTTACTTGGCCATACAGCCTACCTTAGATCAACATAGCCTTTATTTACCCCATTTGAGCTGTTTTTACACATTTTTGTTAATTAGCACAATTCAAGCCTAAGTGTAAGACAATGAGAAAATGCCCACTCAGGACTTGTAAGAGTCAGGTGCAAGCTAGTTATGCAAAAACACAAGTGTGGGGAAACCATTATCAAGGGATTGGAAAGAAAAGAGCCACAACCCATGCAGAAAATGTTGAATGGATTGGTAAAAAAAAAAAACCACAAAAATATGAGTTTAACCAATCCACCATTGCAAATAATAATAAGGCTCAAATCAAAAGATACCTTTGAAGCTAAGAAACAGGGAAGAATTATGCAGGTTTTGGGTGCTCACATAAATTCTTTGTTTTGCACCTTACTCTTACAGGAACTGAGTTGGCCTATTTCTCCCTATTTCCTTCCACCTATACCTAAGCCCAGTTACTGCCCTGGAAAAGACCTCTTGAAATATGTCCAGATCTGTGTTTGATTTGTGGTGACTGAGAAGAAAAGCAAGTTTGTGGAAAAAGTTCCTTGTTGGGTGCTAGAGTGCATTTTGGAACACATACACTAGATTGAAGAGTAATACACTTTCCTTGTGAGATTAACTTTGTCACACTCATTTAGCTCATTCTTGCTATGCGTAATCTGTAACACCCTCCTAACTACCATGTATTACTCAAGCATTAACATTGTAATTAGAAGAGTATCACTTCCTTTCTATAATATCCACTAGTCAAATGAAATGAAATAAGATAAATCAAACTCTAGAGTTATAAAGAAAACTACTATAAAATGTACATATATTATTACTTTACATATCGCTTTCTTTAATACATATCATACTTGAAGTTAAGTCACTTAAACATAATACAACACAGGAACTACTATCAAAAGATCTACCAAGCTTGCTCAAATATCAAGGTCCAACAAAATACTAAACACACAGAAATGGACCTAAGACATCTAACACCAATTAGTCTACAAGCTGGTAAGTTCCTGGCACTATACTACACTACATACAAGTCAAAAGCCCACGTAAGTCTCATGTCCTCCTACGTGAAACCATTGGCCATCGGTATGATGGCCTCTCCTCAGCTAGAGGCATCTGCAGAGTCTGAGCACAATACAGCATATACACAAATAGGGGTGAGAATATTATAAAATTCTCAGTAGGGGAACCCCTTACATACAGACAGAATATAAACAGTAAATGCATTTATAATAATAAAGAAAACATCATGTTAGATCACATATATCAATATTAGCATACATGAGTCAAAGAAAATTATATGCAAAATGGTATTAATCATAAGTGTTTCTCTTATATCACATGGAATTCAACTTAGTGTAGTAGTTCTTTTTATTAACATAGGGAAGGCTTAGATTCACATCTGGTAACATATGTAGTGGATAACTCCTCAGAGGACCATAGACTGCTAGGACATGAGCTCATTCCTATTCGTGATCATCAGACTTCATTTTTTTCCATTTCTGAATCACACACAGTTCTATTTCCTAGTCGATAAGTCTACCGACTCATAAAATTTCTTGGGAAGTTCTTATTACCTCTCTATCACACATAACCCTTGTTTCTATTTTCCCCGTATGTTAAAACATGCACCATTAAATTTCACATATTCTCTGTTATCATACAACCATGTCATGGACCTTTCTATTTCAAAGTCAGGTTTATATCCCAGATATAGGCATTCAGTATCATTGGAGTCCCATTCATACTTTATAAACAAGCCTTTCAAACAATTAACATACATTCATATGATATATACTTGGATTAATAGATTTCTATCATTAACTTAATACATCTTCACCATTCCAGCTTCTTGACAGATTTGCCATTATGGTGACAACATTTAATTCACATCTCCAATGGGCAATTCACTGGCCATAAAAATTCTCTATGACACCTCAATGTGTCTAAAACTCCCTGTAAAAATTGTATAGCAAACAGAATACTAGAACCATGTCAAATAAATTCTACAATTTTAGTGGTCAGAGACCACTTTTTCACAGCTCAGAATAGGATTCACACAATTTTTAACTTTAGCAAATGATAGAAACAACTCAAAATAAAAATCACAGTTATACTTAAAGATGTATACAAAACTCTGTAAAAATTTCAAAGGATAAATACATCATTTGCTATGAATACAAATTTATACAAATTCACAGCTTCAGTACCAAGATTTCAGCCAGCATAGATATACTCTTGGTTCTTGATTTTTCTCAGGCAGTAAAACTCTTTATTATGCACCACGAAAATTATCAGAGTTTCCTTATGATGTTAGATTCAACATATAATTTTTTATAGCTAATAAAAATGACTAGTAATGAGCCAAAAAATTCGTGAACAAATTATGTTCTGTTGAAATCCGAAAATCCAGCAGCATGTGTCAAATTTTCTTTTGACAAAAATCATTTTTCACAACATCCAAATACTCCACCAAAATTAATACATCAATATCAACATAATATCAACCAATAAAACTCAGAATTTCGGAATTATTCAATCATAATATTCCAGAGCAAAATCAGAAAGAAAATAGGATGAAATAAGCTCTACTTGTGATGCTTGAGACTTCTAACTCCAAAAGTACTTCCAAGAATAGTTTTTCCTCACTTCAACCTTCCAAACAGCCCCTAAATCTTCCCTTAAACAGTGATGTATAATGGCTCAAGGTGCAAAAATAGTGATTGATTAAAATTCTAATCGGTTAGATTTGTAGGTGTTGATGTCTAGAACAAGTTTTGTGAAGGAAACTTTGTGTTTTAGTGACTTTGGGCTAGGGTTTTTGGAGCTTGAAGCTTGTTAATGGAGGTTTGAGAGGAAACAAACATGGAGGCTGTATTTTTGGAGTGTTGGACGAAAATGATGGAGTGGTGGTGATAAGATATTGATCTTGTGAGTTTAGGGCAAAATGGATAATGATTTCAAGTACAAAATGGTTTTTCTTAAAGTTAAATATGGTAATTTTGTACAATTCCTATTGGTTAGCCATAAAGGTGCAATGGTGTGACATATCTCAAGCCACACACTTGTCACCCTAGGTGGCATGCTTGCACTGGTAGCTTTATACTGTGTAAAAACTACACACCGTAATTTAACCGAATGGGTAAAATAGTGTACCCGGGTAATCAACTATTGCCTGAAAATTAATTCTAGGTATAAAATATTTATTCCTACCTATTTCTAACCTTAATCCTATAATTTCCAAATTTCGGGCACCTTTAGGTCTTGAATCTAAGGTTTCAGCTGTTCCAGTGGGTCTATGGGGCCTGCAAAACACTATTCACATTTTTTTTTAACGTTCATTACATTGTTCTCATCATTTTTGTGTACACCAAAATTTTGATATTCTTACTACTAAAGCCTCAATTATTTTCTGAAAAAAAAATTAGGATGTTACATAATCTAGACTTAACCAACAATTATCATTGGATTTTTAGCTTTTCTAGTTGTGTTAGTTATAGTATGGCCATATCTAACCAATTCTACAACTAAGTAGACTCTTCCATCATGCATTCTTTAGGAATAGTGGCATTTTGCATTTTCAATCTTGTCTTTACTTTTGAGTTTCTTGCATGAGAACATGCAATTGTTTATGTGTAGGGAAATTTGATGGGTTGCATTTATGCACCCATTTTTCTTCTTAATTCTAAACAATCTATATTTAATTTGTATCTAATTGATGAAAATCATTGAGTTTGTTTTTTGTCCTCATCATGCATTTTTGAATAATTTTGTAGTTATCAACTTTGTTTTTAGTGAATTTTTGTATTTTGGGAATTATCTATGCTTTTAATTCTTTTTGGGAGTTTTTCTTGGTAACAGGGACTTCCGGATTGGTGCATTGGGGCAAAAGGAGAAGTTGCAGCAGTTTTGAAGACCGCCCAGGCGGTCTATAATTGCCTAGGCGGTTAACAGAGAAGCAAATTTTCTGAAGCACATCAGAAGACCGCCCAGGAGGTCTCCATTACTGCCCAGGAGGTCTCCATTACCGCCCAGGTGGTTACCAGAGGACTTACAACGTGGAAAATGCCTGAAGACTGCCCAGGCAATCATATGTTTGTAGGCCATGCGAACAGAGCCCAAATTTTGCTTTTCTCAGGAGCCAATTGCGAGAAAAGAAGGACGATATAGAGGGGGGCGGCGGTCAGGAGGAAAAGAAGGGTTTTACAATAGAGAACTCTTTCACTCTCTCTACCTCATATCTCTTTCTCTCTCTATTTTCTCTTTAGGTTTAGAAGCTTTCTTACAATTTTCTTTTGAGTTTTCCAACATTACAATTTACAGTTTTTCTTCAATCATGGATTGTGAAACTCATCACATGGAGGAGTAATTCATTTACCATGCACAAAGACAACTGAAGATCAAATTGTTCTTGAGGTTCTCGATGTAACGCCCCGATTTTCTGTTAGAGTGAAAATGACCAAAATGCCCCTGAAAATGACCAAAATGCCCCGATTTTCTTGAGGTCATTTTTAGCCCGAAATTTGAGGAAAGCTGATCTGGCAGTACTTGAAAGGCAAACTCAATGTTGGAAGGGGATTAGTTGGCTTATGTACCTTCCTGGGATCGAAAATATTATTTTTCGAGTTTTCGAGTCAAAATGACCAAAATACCCCTGTGGTGTTTTACTCATTTGCAAGTGCTGGATGAACCTGAAACTTCTCTAGATGGTTTTAAAAGGCATTTTTAAATATTCTGTGACTTTAGTTTTGGTCCCGGAGGTCCC
Organism: Dalbergia cultrata; assembly: GCA_031216105.1. NCBI lineage: Eukaryota > Viridiplantae > Streptophyta > Magnoliopsida > Fabales > Fabaceae > Dalbergia > Dalbergia cultrata. The sequence continues at coordinate 146,131 of JAVHNL010000113.1, read as the reverse complement.
GGGGAAAATTAGTGCAAAATTATGATTTTGCCCCTAGTTTTGTGTTTTTGAGCTTAATCGTATGATTAAGCAAACCTAAGCAATATTAGGCTCTAATCGAAGATTAATTAATTTTCATAATTAATCTTGAGTCAAAATAATTTATTTAGGTTGATTAGAACCTAAGAATGCTTAATTACAACTTGAAATCTTATTTCTAATTCAAGATTCCTAGTCATGGAATCCTGAATAGTAAATTCTCTCTCCAATTCCTTAAATCATGGAATTGTGTTTTCAATTGTTTATTCATAAATGAGTTTTAAATTCTCTAATGATGTACGAGCACTCCTAAATCTTGTCATAAAATCCTTAAACCTCATTCTTAGTTACCTAAACTTATGCTTAATGATTCCTAACCTTGTACCTAAACTAATCTACACTTAAACCTATCATTAACACACAATTACATGGAAGATTTTTCCTCCCTCCTTGCTGTCCAGGTCTGGCCGAAGCATCCTCCCCCATTTTCCATCACATGCTCAAATTTTTGACACTCCAAGGTCATGCTTCCACCTCACCATAAACCATACTTTGTCATACAAACACCATGCTTTCATCCATGCTTCATATGACCACTTCTAGAAGACTTTTTCTCTCATTTTTGTGGCTCAAATTCAGCCAGCCCTCTTTGCCTTCTAGAAGGATTATTTTAATTTCAAACAAAGGGAAATTACCATACTTGAAGCTATGCTTTGCACCATAACTTCCATACCTCAAACCATGCTTGAATGACAAGTTGTAAGAGATATTATCTCTTCCTTTGCCTCCCAAACCACATGGCCAACCCCTCCTCTCCATGAGACTTCATTTGTTTCATTCTTCTATAAATACCTTACTTAGAAACACTTTAGATCATTTGCAAAGTTTTAGTTTCCAAGTTTTCTTGAGTTCTTTTCTTTTCTCTCAAAGAGTTCTTAGAGTTCTTCTTGTTCATCTTCATCTTCTTCATCCTCTGTTCATATCATCATCATCATCATAATCTCAAACCACCACCTCACAACCTTAGGTCACCTCCTAACCTCTCAAACACAACCTCACCCAAAACACATTTTCTCTCCTTTTTCCTTCACAAGGCCGAAGCTCATCATCATCCTTGGAGGAGTTCTCCTTCTTGTTTTCCTTTTCAAGTTCAAGTTTTCATCCTCACTCTAGGTAGGAGTGTTTTTCTAAACTTTGTTTTGCTTGAAAATGAGATCTTCTTCTAGTTTTCTCTTGGTTTCTTTTTGAACTTTTCCTTGTTTTCCTTTTTCTTGTATTCGACCATGAGGCCTTGTTGTTTACATGATAGCTCAATGATGAGAGCTCCTAGATGATGACCATGTGTTCATCTCAAAGGAACCTCTAGAGCTTGAGTTTTTATTTTCTTTAAGTTTCATCTTCATTTGCTCACCTAAATGATTTTAGTTCAAGAATCACCTTCACTTTTCCTTGCTATTGATTTCGGTTTTAGTTTCCTTTTCTTTGAGGTTTTATTTTCTTTTACAAGTTTGTTTCTTTTGAGCTTGATGATGATGTTCAAGAACCTCATAGTTCTTTGAGAACTTGGTGCAAGAACTCTAAAGCACTCTTTGTGATGAGATAAGTGTTGGGTTGTATTTCTAAAGTCTTGTAAGAGCTCTAGATAAGATTAAAATGAATATTGCATCCATATTTATGTTTATGCCTTGCACATCATATTTATTTTTCCTTGCCATCACTAAACATCAAGAATAATAAATGAACTTGCATTATCATATTTATATTTCAAGATTTGCATTATCATGTTTATATTTCAAGTCCTCACTTAAAAATCAAAGATAAAAATAAGTTGCATCTCATGTTTATTTTATGCTCTCACTTTATTTTCTAATGAAAGCTAAAACAAGTGCGTGAGCATGTTTATTCTTATGTCCTCACTTAAGAGAACCTAGAGCTTAAAGACTTGCCCATTGTTGTCTCAAACAAAGGCTTGAAAAATATGTGTGTTCAAGCTTGTGATTTCGGCCTTTGAAAGTTTTATTTGTTACAAGGATTAAAATCTATGTTTCATAATTTTTCTAAAATTATATGAGTTCAAGGAATGTCTAAAACAAAGTTTTGTGATTCTAAAACCTCTTGAGTTTAATTTAGATTAGCTACTGCCCTTGAGAATATTTTGATGATTTTAGATGATAAAAATATTTATAAATAAGTTTTGAAAGTTTTAAAAAGGTTCCAAGAGAAACTAGTATTTTATGTGCTTTGGAAATCAAGTTTTATGCTTTTATATGGAGATTGGATTTTGGTTCTGCCTTGCCATTATATGACCACTGTTTGTGCTGTTTGATGATGATAACATGAGTATGTTTGTGTATAATTGATGCTAAAATTCATATGTGAAAGATTAGAGAAGTTAGTAACTAGAAAAGAATTAATTTGAGAGTTCTAGATCCCTTATTAATTGATTTTTCTGGATTCTGTCCAGCATGGTTTAGAAATGATAATCATTGATTTAAATTAGTTTAAATGTGTAGGAATGACTCATAATTGGTTTAGGACTTGATCTTGATGCCTTAGGAGCAAACCGGACTTAGAAAGGGTTATTGTTGTGACTCCTAGGTACCCGTAAAGTTAGAATTTTAGATACTGCATTCTTGAGGTTTAGAGAAGTTTATGATCATAGTGTTGAGTGAGGAATACTTAGACATGAGCCTATAGGTACCCGAGAGATTAAGTTGTGATGATTTATAACTTAGATTGTGAGTTAAGGACCTTAAGGGTCAATGCATAAGACACTAAGAAGTCTTGAATTATATGACGATGTAATAATGTGTTGAGATGTATATGATGCATAAGGAAATGATTGTTTAAGATGTTAAGTTTGTTATGAACATGAGAATTGCATAAGAAATATGTTGTGTGTTTAGCTTGTGGCATAAGTGTCTATTTGAAGGAAATTTAGTTTAACAGCTGTTATGCTGCCGAATTTCCATCAAACCTAAAAGGGTTTAAGAAATGTTTTAAAGTGCCACATGAGTTGAAAACCCTAGGTGACACCGGTTCAGCCGAGCACCCCCAGGAGATTTTTATGTGACAAGCACTAAGACGTACTTCTCCTGCTACGGTGAGGAGGAGACAAATCCGTGAGGGTCTGGACATGAGCCTTTCCAAAGCGGATAATTTGCTTTGCACTCGAGGCCAGTAGAGCATTTCAAAGAGGGTATATCCTAAGAGGGGAGTTCCCTAGCCCCCTAGCCCGTACTCTTAAGTAGTCGGGTATGTTATTTTATTATTTGCTTATTCAAATAATAAGCAAGAGCTACTGTTGAGGTATGAGCTAATAGCCTAGTTTTATTAGGGTGGCCTCTACATTACTAAAGATTCTATGAATAATGTCACATATGTTGATGAAAGTTCCATTTGAGAAGTTATTGCCCTTATGCCACATGGATTGTTTCTATATGATTTGATTTATTGATTTATATGCTCAAGTATTGCCATGCATTCATGTTGTGATATGTTGCATTCATGACATCAAGATGCATTCTAAAAGGAATGAACCTTGGATAATTGGTTTTACGAACCCTAATAATGAATCTTATATATATGCACACCCTTTTATAATTAAACCCAAGGTTTCTGGAGATATGAACGATGTAACCCTATGATAGGAGACTCCTATTGAGATTCTTTAGTAAGAATTCTCACTCGTTTCTCTTTTTTATCTTTCTTCCATCATATCTTCAAAGATAGATGGTGACATTCGTGGTCTTCATTGATACGCCCGTCTGGGAGGTGCACTACGACCCAGAGCATCGTTCCTATCACTTTGAGGGTCGCTGTACTATTCGTGTTTTTGTGTACATGAGTCGGCCTTTTGCTTATCCAGTGTCCAGCTACCAGTTCACTCCTACTGCTCCTTTTGGTGGCGACTACTTGATCTTCGAGTGCACCCGCCCTCGCGACGAGCAGTTGCGTCATGCCCGCTCGTCCGCCTCAGCTATTCGTGACCACCCGGAGTATGTGCCTCGCTCGAGGAGGTTGGAGATGGATCCGTCTAAGGACTCACCGAGGCACGTTTATTCGGAGAGTTCTGCTCCCCCTTCCCCGTTTAGGAAGGAGGGCAGCGAGGAAACCGTGATGCAGCCACGCTTGGCAAGGAGAGCCGACATGCATCCGTGCCGAGGAGCTCACATCCAGCTGACACGCGTTCCTTTCCCACTTCATTGGCCCACTTAGGAGGAGATCGAGCAGTTCCCCGGTTACCTACCTCCATCACCCGAGGATCCCCGTCATCACTAGACCTCATCAGAGAGCTATTCGAGTGCCCGAGCAGTCACGAGAATCTCCCCTTCGGCGGTGTCTTTTGGGAGGGGGTTTTAGCTTAGTACTCATATCTCGGTAGGAGGCTAGTGTAGTTGGTTTTTATTTCGCTGTCGTACCATATACTTTACTGCTTTCCTGTTATCCTTTATGTATTGCAAGCTCAGCCCGTTCCTATAAAAGCGTGACTACTATGTATCTTAACTATGCTATTAATGAAATGTTTCCTTTGTTGTGATGACCATTGTTCTATTGTTACTTGCTTTAGCTTTTGTGTTCCTTATGATTGATATTTATGTCTCTCGTCTAGATGAGAGCGCGGCTCTCACTTTGGTTTATGTTTTCAAAAAAAATTTACCCATAATTTTCGCTAAGTATACTTTAATAAAATAATGAGACTAAGAGGTAATAACCTAATGATTAACCTAATGTGTTCTAGAAAGTTGGGTTAAGAATTAGGGTGTTACACCCGATATTGAAATTCAATTCATGGTTAGTTTTTCATCCCTTTTGTTTTCTCTGTAAAAATTGGATTGCAATAATTTTGGTGATTAAGTTTTTGAGAACTGTTAATTGTGTGTTCGTTTGTATGCAAGATTTGGTACCATTGGGAAATTGGGATAATTGATCTGGTTAATTCCAATTGGTAAAGGGATGAAATTTAATCTATTAGGATTTAGGCTACTACAATTGTTAATTAAATTAACATAGGTTTATAGGGTCATGATTGTGATCACTAGCTCTTGTGTTAGTTGAATTCTTGATGGTAGTACGTCTGTATAACTGTTAAGTAGAATTGCGTTATCATTTGTGCAAGGCATAGTTGACGTAGGTTGTCACCTCCATGAATTTATCCGCTTGAACTAATGATAGAGCATATTTTGATCTGAAGGAGTCTTTGTGCAGGTAATTTCTTGCTATTATATCTTCACACTTTTATTTTTGTTTAATCACGTCAACAATACCCCCTTGAAGTTCAGAATCAATTTGACACTTCCACGTAAGATGACTCAGATTACACTATAACTATATTTTTAGTGTAATTTGGTTACAATTACTCTTCTTTTTTTTAATTTATCGCGAGTAGCGACAACTCACGTCAGAATTGGTTATAATCATGATAATTAGTGAGAATAATTAGTTGTGAACCTGTAGGTGCATAAGAAGTTAAAATCAGAAGATAAAGTACTTAGGTTTCAAGTTTAAGACCTTAAGGGTCAAAGCATAAGACACCAGAGGTTATATGATGCAATGAATTTATTAATCCAAGTATGATGTGATGATGCATGTGCTATGATGGGTATGTTTATGTGATTTTAAGCTTATGATGATTATTGAATGTGAAAGTACATGCATTATGAGTTTCTTATGGCATAAACAAAATTTGAAAGAAATTCGGTTTACAGCAGTCATGCTGCCGAATTTCCATCAAATTTGAGGCCTTGAGAATGTTTTTGAAAACCACATGAGATGAGTCCTGGGTGACACCAGTTTGGCCGAGCACCCCTAGGAAAATGAGAATTTTTTTTAAATGTGACATAGCATTGAGACGCATTTCTCCCGCTCCGGTGGGGAGGAGGCAAATCCGTGAGGGTATTGATATTGAGCTTGCCAAAGCAAACAATTTGCTGTGCACTAGATGCTAGTAGAGCATTTCAAAGAAAGAAGTATTCCTATGGACTCCCCGAATTAAAAGTTATGACAGGTGATCTTTATGCCCCTTGCCCGTACTCTAGAAGTCGGGATTATTATGTTTACGCTTATCATAGGATAGGTAAGAGCTAGTGACGACTAGTTAACATATGAGCTCATAACCTAGATGATGTTTAGGGTGGCCCCATGATGCTAAGTATGATGTTCTAAAATCACACAGTTAAGAAAAGAGAAAAGTTTCACATGAAAGAGTATGCGCCACTTTATGCCACTTATATGCTTCTTGATGTTGTGTTTTATTGATTTACTTGCATAATGTATTATCATGCATTCATGCTTTGCTATGTTGCATTCATAACATTAAGATTCATTCTAAAATGAACGAACCTTGGCTAATTATGTTTAGAAAACCTAAAAATGAACTACGTATATGCTCACCCCTTTTAAAATAAACCCAAGGTTCCTGAGGATGATGACGATGTCATTTAGATAGGAGGTTCCCTACTGTGATTTTTTAGTAAGATTCTCACTCTCTTTCTTTCTCTCTTTCTTTCCCTTCATGTTTTCATATCAGGATGGCAACCTTCGTACTATTCATCGACACCCCCACCTAGGAGGTTCACTATGACCCGGAGCATCGGTCATATCATTTTGAGGGGCGTTGTACTTTAGAGTCTTCATGTTTATGGGGCGTCCATTTACACATCATGTACACAGCTACCGATTCTCCCCTACGTCCCCCTATGGCGACAAAATGGTTTTTGAGCGCGCCTGGACGTACAACGAGAGGATTCTCCGTATGTATACGACTGCGTCGGCTGTACGTGACTTTCTCGACTACATGGCCCGCTCTCAATCTTAAAAGGCAGACCCTTCGGAGGACCCACCGACCCACATGTATAGTGAGAGCTTTACCCCCACTCCCTTGTTCATGAGAGAGGGGAGCGAAGAGATCATGACTCAGCTGAGGCTAGCTAGGAGACCTGAGATACGCCTTCATCGCGGAGCACACGTTCAGCCACCGCGCATGCCCACTCCTATCAAGTTGCGTCAGTGGATTGGTTACGTCCCACCCTTTCCAGGATCACAGCAGTAAAGCTTGTTGGGGAGAGTTAGTTCACACGCCACATATAGATTAGGATATACCTTCTTTTGTTATGAGGTTATCCATTGTAGGTGCATTAGGGTAGGGGTGTTTTCTTTTATGCTTTCCTTGTATTTCTATTTCAGTTGTATTTGTACCTTGTTGTATCGAACTAGTTCTGCCTTTCGGTGGGCATATTATGATATTAATGCAATATTACCATTGGTGTGCTATCGATGGTTTAATGTGATTATATTCTTTTCTATCTTGTGATTTATTCTTTATGGGTTACAATGTATGTTGGCGCATGTTTAAATTATATGCGGCTCTCACTTTGTCGTTAAGTTTTCAAAAAACAATTTACCCGTATTTTTCCCTCAGTATTTTAAACAAAGATTTTTAAAGAATGAAACTAAGAAGTAATAGACTAATGATTAATGTAACGCCCCGATTTTCTATTAGAGTGAAAATGACCAAAATACCCCTGAGGTCATTTTCGGCCCGGAATTCGAGGAAAGCCAGTCTGGTAATACTCAAAGGGCAAACTCAATGTTGGAAGGGGATTAGATGACTTGTGTATCTTTCCGGGATCGAAAATCTCGTTTTTCGAGTTTTCAGGTCAAAATGACCAAAACGCCCCTGCGGTATTTTACCCGTTTGCAAGTGCCAGATGAACCCAAAACTTCTCCAGATGGTTTTAAAAGGCGTTTTTATGTAGACTGTGACTTTAGTTTTGGTCCCGGAGGTCCCGGGCGAAATTAGTGCAAAATTACGGTTTTGCCCCTAGTTTCGTGTTTTTACGCTTTATCGCGTGATTAAGCAAACCTAAGCAATATTAGGCTCTAATCGAAGGTTAATTAATTTCCATAATTAATCTTGAGTTAAAATAATTTATTAAAGTTGATTAGAATCTAAAAGTGCTTAATTACAACTTAAAATCCTATTTTAAATTCAAGACTCCTAGTCATGGAATCTTGAATAGTGTTTTCTCTTTCCAATTCCTTAAATCATGGAATTGTGTTACACATTGTTTATTCACAAATGAGTTTTTAATTCTTTAATGATGTATGAGCACTCCTAATCTTGTCATAAAATCCTTAAATTACATTCTTAGTCACCTAAACTTAAGCTTAATTGTTCCTAACCTTGTACCTAAACTAATACACACTTAAACCTATCATTAACACACAATTAGATGATCAAATCTCCCTCCTCCCATGCTGCCCAGTCTGGCCGAAGCTCTATGCCCTCCATATGCATCACATGTTCAATTTTTCAACACTCCAAAGCCATACCTCAAGTCCTATACACCATACCTTGTCATACTTTCAATCAAGCTTGATTTTCCAAATGAATAACTAATTGAAATAACCCATTTTTCTCCATTTATTTGTGGCTGGAAAATTTCCAGCCATGCATTGTTTCTAGAAGCTTAATTTCATTCAAAATTAATAGGAAATTCACTCAAATCACCATACTTGAAGCCATACCTCTCATACTTTCAAACCATGCTTGAATGACCTTGTGTAAGAGATATTTTTCTTTCCATTTTTCCCCCTCAATGCTACGGCCAAGGCTTTCTCTTGGAGGGCCTCAATGTTTTGTTTTTCTATAAATAGGTGCCTTAGATGAACTTGTGTCACTTTTAGTCTTTTGGTAAGTTTCAAGTTTCTAAGCTTTCTTAAGTTTCCTTTCTTTTTCTCTCTAAGTTCCAAGAGAGTTCTCTCTTGTTCTTCATCTTCATCTTCATCCTCTCTTTATCTCATAATCATCTCATCACCTTCAAACACCACCCCATAGCCTTGAACCATCATCAAACCTCTCAAACACCACACCTCAAACACAACCTCACTTGAAACACAACTCCAACCTTCTCATCCTCTCTTGGCCGAAGCCATCTTGCCCCTTGGAGGAGCTTATCATCTTGTTTTCCTTTTCAAAAGTTCAACCTTTTTGTCTCCACTCTAGGTAGGAGTGTTTTTCTAAACTTGTTTTTCTTGTAAAAGAGTTTTTCTCTAGCTTTCTCTTGGATTTCTTTTGAAACTTTTCTTTGGTTCTTTTCTTCCTTCTCATTTTGGCCATGAGGCCATGTTTATGAGCATGATAGCTTGATGATGAGAGTTTCTAGATGATGACTTTGTGTTCATCTCAAAGAAACCTCTAGAGCTTGAGTTTTTCTTTTCCTTTAACTTTATCTATATGATACTTAGCTCACATGGTTTTTCAACTTAAGAAAATTAATCTAAGGATTTCTAAAAGCCCAAGCCTACCCTTGTCAACCTTAAAGTTGGCCGGCACGTTCTAGAGATTTTTCTCTAGATAGGGGTTTTGGGTACCTAATAAAGAACTTGACTTAGTTTCATCCTCCTTTCTTTTTTCCATGAGGTTTCGGTTCTATTTCCTTTTCTTTGAGGCTTTGTTTTGTTTTGAAAGTTTATTTGTTTTGAGCTTGATGATGATGTTCAAGAACCTCATAGTTCCTTTGAGAACTTGGTTCAAGAACTCTAAAGCTGTCTTTGTGATGAGATATGTGTTGGGTTGTAATCTCTAAAGTCTTGTAAGAGCTCTAGATAAGACTAGAATAAATATTGCATCCATGTTTACTTTTATGCTTTGCACATCATATTTATTTTCCTTGCTATCACTAAGTATCAAGATAATGAATGAACTTGCATTATCATATTTATATTTCAAGCTATGCATTATCATGTTTATATTTCAAGTTATCACTTAATATCAAGATAATAATGAGTTGCATCTCATGTTTATTTTATGCTATCACATTACTTTCTAATGGAACCTAAAATAAGTACATGAACATGTTTATTTTTATGTCATCACTTAAATGAACCTAGAGCTCAAAGACTTACCCATTGTTGTCTCAAGCAAAGGCTTGAAAATCTATGTTTTTGGTCTACATGTTTTCGGCCTCAATGAGGTTTATTGTTTACGAGTATTGAAAACTATGTTTGATAATTTTTCTAAGCTCTTATGAGTTCAAGGAATGCATAGAACTAAGTTTTATGAATTTAGGACCTCTTGAGACAAAGTTGATTTAGTCACTGCCTCTTAAATATTTTTATGATTTTAGATAATAAAAATGTTTATAAATGAGTTTTGAAAGTTTGAGAAAGGTTCCAAGAGAAACTAGTATTTTATGTGCTTTAGAAATTATGTTTGATGCCTTTAAATGGAGATGTTGTTTCGGTTCTGCCTAGCTATGTTTGGCCACTGTATGAGCTATGTTAATGATGATAATATGCTTATGTTTGAGTATAATTAATGTTAAAACTCATATGTGAAAGATAAGAGAAGTTAGTAACTAGAAAGGAATTAATTTGAGAGTTTTAGATCCCTTTGTAACACCCTAAATCTTAACCTAATACTACTAGTATGTATTTAGGTTAATCTTTAGAATATTACCTCTTGGTCTCATTCTTTACTTGAAAATACTTAGCAGAAATATGGATAAAATTTTTCTTTTTGGAATTAAAATCAAAGTGAGAGCCACGCATGATACTTCGAACGGAAATTCATACAAGTCATATGAGCAAATCATAATAAAACACATAAATAACATGGACACATCAACTGATTGTATATATAGATAATGTGCCTACCAAAAGGCAGGACTATTCGATACATAGGAGAATGAAATATGTAACATCCCCTGCTGCTTTATGGATTGACGATTGTCCCCACAAACCAACACGGGTCTTTTCAGCATACTTTGTCCTCACTCGCACGCTTCCTAGGAAAACTTCCCAGGAGGTCACCCATCCCAAAATTACCCCAGGTCAAGCACGCTTAACTATGGAGTTCTTTTAGTTTAGGCTACCGAAAAGAAGATGCATCTTGTTGGTATAGGTAGTGCAAATCAATTCATATAAGCCCTCCTCAACTGTATAGTCCCATACCTATACAATCTTAGGATCCCTCTCATTCAGGTGTGTAATCGGTTCATTCATGTACCCCTCCGCTTAGAGGACCTTGCCAGGAGCCGCTCCTTGTCCGTGCCCTCTTTGCACCGGCGATCACTCCTCGTCCTCGTCCCTGGGCGTTACATGTTTCTCCCCTTCTTATTAAAAATTTTGCCCTCAAAATTTGATTCCTATGAATAGGTTCGGAAATTCTATTCGTATATCTTTCTCGAGCTCCCATGTGTGCTCTTCCATTCCATCTTGTGCCCAGGCTACTCGGACCAGAGATACAGATTTGTTTCTCAGCTGCTTGATGCCATGATCCACGATCCTCATCGGTGGTAATTCAAACGTTAAGTCATCTTTTAATTGTATAGTTTCTGGCTCAAACACATGACTGGGGTCTGACTGATACTTTCTCAATTGGGACACATGAAAAACATTGTGTAGGTTAGACAAATTTGGAGGTAATGCAATTTGGTAGGCGGAGGGACCTACCTTTTTGAGGATTTGGAAGGGTCCTAAGAATCTAGGGCTTAGCTTTTTGACTTTCATTGCACGACCTATACCTGTGGTATGAGTAATTCGCAAGAATATGTGTTCTCCTTCTTGAAATTCGAGAGGTTTCCTTCTCTTGTCAGCATAGCTCTTCTGCCTACTCTGAGTAGTGGGGATTCTTTCCCTAATTCTCCTTATTTGTTTGGTTGTCTCTTCTACCAAATCAGGGCCCAAAATACTTTGCTCTCCCGGGTCACACCAACAAAGTGGCGATTGACACTTTCTACCATACAAAGCCTCATAGGGTGCCATCCCAATGCTAGTGTGGTAACTATTATTATATGCAAACTCAATCAATGGAAGCTGTTTGTCCCAACTTTTTGGCTGGTCTAAGAAACATGCTCTTAGCATATCCTCAAGGGTTTGAATTGTTCTTTCTGATTGTCCATTAGTTTGAGGGTGATAGGCAGTGCTTAGACACAACCTTGAACCAAACGCCTTTTGCAAAGCTCCCCAAAATCTTGAGGTGAACCTTGGATCCCTATCTGAGACAATGGTTTTGGGTACTCCATGGAGCCTTATTACCTCTTGGATGTATAGCTGAGCTAACTTTTCCAAAGGGTAATTTGCTCGAATGGGTAAAAAGTGAGCAGATTTGGTCAATCTATCCACAATTACCCATATGGAGTCATGTCCGGTAGGCATTCTTGGCAATCCCATCATGAAATCCATGGATATTCCTTCCCACTTCCATTCGGGGATTTCGAGAGGTTGCAGCGCTTCGGAGGGTTTTTGATGCTCTATCTTCACTTTTTGGCATACCAAACATTTTTGCACTATATTTGCTATATCTGCTTTCATCTTTGGCCACCAGAACATCTTTTTTAGGTCATGGTACATCTTGGTTATACCGGGGTGTATACTAAATTGACTCTTGTGGGCTTCTTCCAAAATGCTAGCTCTCAATCCTTCTTTTGCAGGTACACAGATTCTCCCTTGGTATCTCCACACTCCTTCCTTATCCTAGACAAACTCTTTCAACTTCCCTGCTTTGACAAGGGTTAAGGTTCTAAGGAAATCCTCATCTTCCCTTTGGGCTTGAATTATTTGATCCTTAAAGCTACTGGTTACACTTAGTTGGCTTAACCGAATTTGTTCTAAAGTCCCCCTATATCCTAAGTTGAGGTTCCTAAAATCTTCTATCAGCTCATTTTCTTTCACCATGAGCCAAGCGGCATGCAAGGACTTACGACTCAAAGCGTCTGCTACCACATTTGCCTTTCCTGGGTGGTAGTTCAACCCAAAGTCATAGTCCTTGATAAACTCCATCCAACGCCTTTGTCTCATATTGAGTTCCTTTTGGTTGAAGAGGTATTTCAGACTTTTGTGGCCAGAAAATACTTCAAACCTTACACCATAAAGATGATGTCTACAGATTTTTAAGGCAAAGACAATAGCCGCTAGCTCTAAGTCATGGGTTGGGTAATTAACTTCATAGGGTTTGAGCTGTCTAGAGGCATAGGCTACTACATTCCTATTTTGCATCAAAACACATCCTAGTCCTCTTCCCGAGGCATCACAATACACCTCAAATTTTTCTTTTGGGTCAGGTAGGATTAGGACAGGGGTAGTGGTCAACTTCTTCTTTAGTTCTTGGAAACTTTCTTCACATTCTGGGCTCCATATAAAAGCTGAATTCTTCCTTGTTAGCTTGGTGAGGGGTAAGGTAATTTGGGAAAAACCTCTAATGAACCTTCGGTAGTAACCGGCTAGCCCTAGAAAACTCCTAATCTCCTTCATAGTGGTAGGGGTTTCCCATTGTTGTACCGTTTCTATCTTACTTGGGTCTACTGCTATTCCCCCATGTGACACTACATGACCTAAGAACTTAACTTCCTTCATCCAAAATTCACACTTGGACAACTTTGCATAAAGTTTCTTGTTCCTCAACACCTCCAACACCACTCGTAAGTGTTCTTCGTGCTCTTCTTCAGTTCTAGAGTAAACTAAAATGTCATCGATGAACACTATTACAAACTTGTCCAAGTATGGTCTAAATATCCTATTCATGTAGTCCATAAACACTGCCGGTGCATTGGTTAACCCAAACGACATCACATTAAACTCATAATGTCCATATCTAGTCCTAAAGGCTGTCTTTGGTATGTCCTCCTCCTTCACTCGAATCTGGTGGTATCCTGATCACAAATCTATCTTGGAAAACACTTGGGCTCCTCTTAATTGGTCCATGAGGTCATCTATTCTAGGCCAAGGGTATTTATTTTTTATAGTCACTTTGTTTAGCTGCCTATAATCCACACATAATCGCATACTCCCATCCTTCTTCTTAACAAATAACACTGGGGCTCCCCCATGGTGAAGCACTGGGCCTAATGAATTTCTTCTGTAGTAGTTCCTCTAATTACTTCTTCAACTCTATTAACTTGGCCAATGGCATCCTATAAGGAGCTATAGATATGGGTCCTGTTCCCGGTACCAAATCTATAGAAAACTCAATCTCCCTTTTTGGAGGAAATTCAGGTATGTCATCAGGAAAAACATCTGAGAATTCCTTTACTACAAGGATCTTTTCTAGAGCTTGCTCCACTTCTTTCTCACTTGTCATTAGGAAGACATATCCTCGCTTTTCATTCCTACTATCCCCCATGATAATGGAGTTTAGGTATAGTCGTACCTTTCTATCAAGTTTAGAGGGATTGGGTAAAGATGGTTTGGGAAGAAATACTAGTGACTTATTTGCACAATGTAGTAACACAGTTGGAAAAGCCAATCCATGCCCAAGATTACATCAAAAGAAGACAAGGGTAGACAAACTTAATCATGATGAAAAATCCTATCAGCTACCTCAAATTCACAATTTAGGCAGGCTTGATCAGTTCTAATAGTATTTATAGTGGATGTAGAGACAACTAAGATGATTTTTAAGTCAGATATATACAACCTCAACTTATTAGCATAATCATATGAAATGAATGAATGTGTTGCACCAGAATCAAACAATACAATTAAGGGTTTTCCATTAATTATACACTTACCTTGAATCAGATCATCGGATTCTGAGGGCATCTCAAAGATTATAGCAAACACGCGACCACATTGCCTTAGGCTTGAGTGTAGAGGACTGATTGAACTTTAGGCACTCTCTAGAATAGTGTCCCGCCTGGCCCACACCGATAACAAACATTTTTACCAAATCTGCATTCCCTCCATGTATCTTTCCACAAGTGGCACAAGGGTCTAGTCATAGGTTCAGGGATGAGCCATCCTAGGTCGATTAACAGCTTGTGTCCTAGGTTGATTCATCATAGGGTGTTGGGGTTGTTTCCCTTTAAATCCACCTCCTTGGTAGTGAAGGGGTGGAACCCTTGGTGACCTTGTTGAGCAGACCTCTTCCTATTCTTTTCAACTCGGTGGGCAACTAGCTGACGATTGCAACTCTCAGCCACTTGGCTTTTGCTGACTAAAGATGAATAGTCAGTGACCTCCAGTGGAGCCACAGATGCCAAAATGTCTGGCCTCAAACCATTCTCATATTTCATGCATTTCCAAGCCTCATTGGGATCCCTTTGGTAGCTAGTTGAGTGTTTGATTAGTTCTTCAAACTTAGCTGTGTACTCAGCCACACTTCAGTTTCTCTGTGTCAGCAACAGAAATTCTACTTCCTTTGCCTTCTTAACCAGATCTGGAAAATATTTCTTATGGAACGTAGCATAGAAAACCCCCCACGTAATCTGTATGTCAGCACTTTCGAGCAAGCCTTTTGCACCCTTCCACCACGCGGTAGCCTCTCCTTTCAGCATATAAGTAGAGAATGCCACCTTTTGTTCATCAGAGCATTCCACCACTGAGAAAACCTTCTCCATCTCTTGAATCCATCTGTCAGCTATTTCAGGATTAGTTGTCCCTTTGAATTCTGGAGGTCCAGCCCTCTTGAATTCTGAGAATTTTCCATGTTCTTGGTTCCCAACTGACTCCTCTGACCTCCTATTCATCTGCTCCATCATCACTGTTGCTTGTGCTTGCATAGCCCTAGCCATCTCCTGGAGTGCATTTGCCAGTTCATCACGATTACCTCCACCGCGTGCCCCATGCGTACGTCTGTTTGCTGCCATTAGTTCCTAGACACACCAAACAACAGTCATCGAGTTGATCAGGCTCAATATAGCTAAGCATGGTAGCAACTATGGCAGTATCACAAGACGATCATGCATTTCTAAATCCTATATCCCATCATACAGATAAGATTAATAGCATGATATCATAAACAAAAGCATAGTCAGTCCATTCCTCAGGCTTAAATAGGATGAACTGCTCTGATACCATAATGTAACACCCTAATAGAACCCCACTATGCTTAAGTTCACATTTGGATTCTATTAGTTGTCACTTATGCCTTGCATTTATTTTCTTTTGAAATTAACTTAGAAAAATAGTGGAAGTTTTTTTTTTTAAATAAATTAATTTTTTGAAAACTTAAGCCTGTAACGAGAAGTGAGATAAATAGCGCTTTTATATATAATAATCAAGTTACATTGCGTACTTAATTAAATAAGCGGAATAAGAGACTAAGTGTAGAACTATTATCACATAAACTGGAATATAATCACTTAATACATAAGTCACAACAGGGCATATATCATACTGATAAGTTATTACAAATAACAATATAAGTTCTACTATTACTAATTGTTTCTCACAAACTATAATGTAACTAAAGCTCAGAATGATCCTACTTAAAAGGTTTGAAATCTTCATGCGCTACCTCCTTCCTCAGCTACAGCTTCGTTGCTTTAGGTGGACATGTCTGTCTCTGGTAACGACAATGGAAAATAAACATAGGAGTGAGAAATACATGATTTCTCAGTAGGAGTTCCTACTTGTACTAAAAGTGTCATCGTTGTCGTCCCAGTCACTTCGGGTTTATTATAAAAAGGTAAACAGGTAAGGATTCAATTATCAAACTTTCACAAATGTGATTAGCCGAAGTGCAGTTACTTTTAAACTAATCTTGAACATTAGCAGAAATATCCATTCAGTATTTCATCAAGCATACATATAAGCATATCATGTAAAACCACTAATAAGCAATAATCATTTAGGAGCTGCATGCATTTCATGATTACTCATCCTCAACATTCACTTGTTTAGTGATCATCATCTTTCATTTATTTCATCAATATATTTCTTAATTACTCACGAGATGAATGCATCAATGCCTTAGACCACCCTAAAGGGTAATGAGCTTATACCGTGGCCGTCGCCACAACCTTTTGGTTTTCTTTCCATTGCTATGATCTCAACGGTTTAGGGGGTTAAGCCGTGAGTTTAGCTCAAGTCCACTTTTCCAGACTATCATTGCTACTTTTTCAGATTTTACTTTTATTCTTACTGAGTGAAATCATCAATACCTTAATTCTCAAAGAGGATTAAGCAGTGAGTTGGTCTATTTATTATTTCATTTGAAACATGAATGTATGCACATTAATAAATCATGGCACAGTCAATTATTTTATCATTATCATTTCATATCTCATCAATACATTCACATTTCTGTATATCACTTCATGTAAATGCATAATATCATGTAAATCTCATAGTAAACATTCTCATAGATAATTCATATTAAGCAACCTAAGTTATCAAGTTAGGTCTCTAGTGTTCCTAATAGGTTATGGATATCTTGGTATTATCTTTTTCTCTTAGTCTTCTTTGTACTCTTAGTATTTCCATTAATACATTAATACCCTTTAAGATATTTTTAGAGGTTCTTTATATATTTTTATTATGACTTTTATATATATCTCTTGAAGATTATTATTCTACTTAAATCCTTAAAATTATCTCTTTACAAGACTTGAATCTTTTATTTAGAGTTCTGACATCTTTTAGAATAAAATTTGTAGCACTAACATCTTAGATTAGTGTAAATCAACTATAAATTGTGCATAGTAGGATTCCCAGGAAAGAGAGGTGGGTCACCATGGACACGCTTAAATACCAAGTCTTTCCTTAGCCAGAACCTTTCCAAATTGCACTCTCACAGTATCACGCTACCTTCAAGACTTTCTTAGCACACTGTCCCGAAAATATATCTCTCATTCTGTATTTTAGTGGTGTAAAACTTTATGCATAGCATACATAAGTGTGTTTGTAGATATGTTAGCTTTTCCACAAAGTTTAAATCAGTCCATTTGCATTTTTCTAGAGTGAGTTACACCTATTTTACTACTACAAGGTTAGATTAAGAGTTTCAGTCTTAGGCTCTACTTTAAAAATTTATATCTTGGGCTAGGAAACTCCGTTTTAGGTTATTCTTTTTGGAGAGTGTTCTACAATGAGTTTAGTTTATAATAAAAATATTTTCATTTCGAGATCCTTCATATTTTATGAACACTAATTTTCGAAGTAACTACTGCCAGAAGTAACTAGAAATTCCAGCACCTGCCATGTTCATGTCTTAAGTTATCTTTATTAACTCAAGTTTCACATACAATCTTTTAGGTTATATTTGAGTTTGATAACATCATAAAAGTACTCATAGCAGAATAGAACATGTTGTGTTTTCTAAAAATATAATTATTCAAAACTTTTGACAATAACTCAAGTTTGAGGCATTCTATCCATGAACAAAGTTAGAAGCCAACAATACTTGAACAAATAAAGAAGAAACTCCTACCTCTTGTGTAGGGTCTAAAAATGGTCCTTCTCTTCTTCCTTAAGCTTTGAACAAGAGTCTTTGGAGTGGATGACCCTCCTTGAATCTTGGCTCTAGAACTTGAGTGCTTAAGAAAATATTTCTCACTAGAGTTAAAGATTGTAACTCTTGTGAGGGCTAGTGAAAGTTTGGACTTAGGATTTAAGTATTTTGATGAAGTTTAGAGGATCAAGAGAAGTCTTTGAAGAACATAAGAAGAATGATAGAATAAGAAAGAAAGAACACTTAAGGAGTTTCTGAATTGAAGAGAGTTTGAGGAATATTTATAGTGGAAAGATTAGAGAAAAAACATAAGAAGGAAAGCACTTGGAGCATGATGGAAACATGTTGGCTGAATTTTGGGATGAAAATGCTCCTTGTTTTGTGCAAACATGTTTCCATGTTTTATGCAAACATGTTTCCATGTTTTATGCAAACATGTTGGATGAAAATGCTCCATGTTTTGTACAAATATGTTAGTGGAGATTTTCTAACCTTTAGTGCATGTATGTGATTCAGAAATGTGTATGATGTATGTGGTTAAATTATTGTGTTATCATCTTAATCCAATGGCTTAGATTCATTCTTGTCTAAAGACAAGTCTAGGGATTTGTGCAAATGGCATTGTAGTAATTTCTTTAACTAAGACAAGGATATTTTTGTAATTAGACAATGATAGTGGTATTCTTGTAATTCCATTCATAGAGTAAGGGTATCTTCGTCATTTAATAAGGCAATGGTAGTTTGGTAATTTCCTTTACATAGCAAGGGCATTTTCATAATTTCCACTAAGTGATGGCATTTTCGTAATTCTTTGCATTTTTCTCTAGACATACTTAAGTAGTCTATTTGTTGTGTTTCATAACATTTGTCCAGATTCTCTTGGTTTTGCTATCGCTAATTAAGATTAATATTTATCTTAGTTATAAATTTGGGGATGTTACAAAATACAACTGAAATGCAAATACAAGGAAATCATAAAAGCAAGTACAAGGAAACCATGAAAGCAACACCCATACCCGTGTGCACCTAGAGTAGACAACCTCATATACAAAAGAAGGTTTGTCCTCAACTATGTGGCGTGTGTGCACTAGCTACTACCCATCTTATGCACCTACTCCTACTGGTCCGAGTACTGAGGGGTGGAATCGATCCACTGGCGAATCTCGGCGGGAGTGGTCTTGCGGATCATCGGAGCATGTCCACCGCGACGAGGGCGCATGGATGGCCTACGAGCCAACCTTGGCTGAACCACTGTCTCCTCATTCCCGGCTCTCATCAGTAGAGGAGTGGGGCTAGAGCTCTAGCTGTACATATGTGAGGGCGGGTCCTCTGATGGATCCATCTCCGAATACTGAGTCCGGGGGCACGTACTCCGGGTAGTCACGTACGGCTGACGCCTCGGGCTGCATGCGGAGGATCTGCTCGTCGCGTGGTCTGGCTCGCTCAAAAATCGTGTCATGATGGTAAGGAGCAGTCGGGGTGAAGCGGTAGCTCCGTACTGGGTGTGCGAAGGGTCGTCCCATAAACATGAACACTTTAACTGTGCAGCGACCCTCAAAATGGTATGACCCGAGTGCTGGGTCATGGTGAAGCTCCCACGTCGGGGTGTCGATGAAGAGTACAAAAGTCGCCATCTAAAGATATGATGGAAGAAAAGAGAGAGGGAATGACAATCTTCTAAAAGAATTCTCAGTAGGGCAATCCCTAACTAAGTGTCGTCATCATATCCCTAGGAACCTTGGGTTTCATTTCTATAAAGGTGTGCATGCATGTAAACTTCTTTTAAGTTAGTTTTCTAAAGTATTAATTATCCAAGGTCCATCATATTTTACAATGCGTCTTATGACTAAGCATGGAATACACTAATGATATGAATGCATCATAAAGATAAGCTAATCATCAAAGTCACAAAAACGTTATAATAGTGGCATAAGTTGACAGGTATAAATCTCATAATAACTTCCTTGGTTTTTCATAGCATATGTGACATTCCAACTTTAACTCTATCTCATGGGGCCACCCTAAAACATCTCTAGGTTATGAGCTCATACCTTAACTAGTCGTCACTAGTTCTTACTTATCCTATGATAAGCGTAACATTTATAATCCCGACTTAAAGTACGAGCTAGGGGGCAAATTAAGGATCACCTCTTAGGGTCATTTCCTCTTTGAAACACTCTACTAACAACTAGTGCATAGTAGTATTGTCCACTTTGGCAAGCTCTATGTCAATACCCTCACGGATTTGTTTTCTTGGGGGTGCTCGGCTAAACCGGTGTCTCCTGTAACACCCTAATATTTAACCCAACACGCCTAGGTCGCATTTTGAGTTAATTATTAGTTATTACTCTTTTGTTCTAGTTCTTAACCTTGCATTTGTAAAAACACTTAGCAAAAATACGGCTAAATTTTTTTTGAATCTTAAACAAAATAGTGAGCCTCATTATCACAGAAAATGAACAAATGTCCTATACATCGCGAGCAAGCATATGATATTTAAACCCATAGTATCACATTCATAGATAATCGTCATGAATTCATGTAATAACAACATCCTTACACACCAAACACGTAGTAATGAATAATGATATCTTCACCCTTAACAGTTAGGATGATACATTAATCCACAAAACAGAAAAGAAACAAAGTGCATAAAGTAGTGCGGAAATTTAAATAGACTAAGGACCACTCTTCACTACTAAGTCTACTGGGGTGCACATAGGTGGGATAACCTCAAGATAGGGGAAAACGAAGGAAGCTATCCACTAAGTGTGCTAGGGCACCGCGATCACTAATCATCCTCGGCTATCAAAATGTCTCTATGGAGAAGGGGAAGTGCGGCCAATGAAACGGGTCAGCTCCTCAGCATTACCGAGACCGTAGGATGGACGAACATGGGCACCTCGACGAGGACGAACAGCCCCACGATAAACTGAGGTAGCTCCCCTCGATGGACCTCTGGCCGAAGTTGCTCCTTCACCGTCATCTCCAAGCTCCATGGGAAAAGCAGGTGAACCGCCAGAGGAGTGTTGGGATGGTGACTCCTCCGAGGGGTCTGTCTCGTGCTCGCATTTAACTAGGAGAACGAGGAACGTACTCAGGATACCCATGAGCATTTAAGCAAAAGAGGATGTGTACGACTTAAACCGCTCTCCTCATGGACGGGCATGCTCAAGATCAGCTCATCAGTAAATGGAGTGGCAGGAGAAAATCTATAACTAGTAACTGGGTGTGTAAAAGGACGTGCTAAGAACACGAACAATCGAACAGCACAACGACCCACGAAATGATAAGTCTGGTGAGTGGCGTCAAAGTGCATTTCAGTGGGAGCATCAACGAAGATCACGAACGCCGCCATCGGCCTCAAGACGAGTGGAAAGAATGCAAGAAAGAGGGAGTGAGAAACTTATAAAAGAATCTCAGTAGGGTTTTCACCTCCTAACAATATGTCATCATCTACGCCCTCAGGCACCTTGGGTTTTCATTATGAAAATAGTGGGCACAAGTAAAGTTTCCTTATTAAGTTCGAAAAGTCATTATCCAAGGTCCGTGTCTTTTAGCATGAATCAATGTCATGAATGCATCATACCAATTCATGGAATGCATGTCAATGCCACATGCAAGTACATCATAGAGAATTATACTAAGTCAATCACAGATAAAATGCATATCATGATTATAAAGTATGCTTGATAATTTGCAAGATGCACGTGATGATTTCCTTGATGCACATGATGATTTGCATGAACTTTCCTCTTTCATATACTTTTCTATGCAGCCACCCTAATACTCTCTCCTATGAGAGTTCTAGGTTATGAGCTCATACCTAACTAGTCGTCACTAGTTTCCAACTTATCCCAGATAAGTATAAATAAATTTCGACTCCCAGAGTGTGGGTTAGGGGGCTTAAGGATCACCTATCATATTCCGACTCCCAGAGTACGGTTAGGATTATCTCCTTCTTCGAAACGCATTTACTTACACTTGCATAGTAAATTTGTCCGCTTTGGCAGGCTGCATCTACCATACCCTCACGGTTTTGTTATCTCCCTACTGAAGCAGGAGAAATGCGTCTCGGTATGCTATGCAAGAATGCAGCATGAATGTACAACCTCAAATATCATCCAGATACAATATGAGCATTCCATATAGGATATCATCATGATATTTCACTTAGCATTTCATGCTCACCAATGTCATATAAATCATGCATCTCAATCCATTATGATCATAGCATACCACAAATGAGTCGTATAAGTCGGGTTCACAACCTCATTCATAAACACATATTCATGCTTCACATTCATATAATCATATAACACATGTCATCAACACTTTATGGGATGATAAATATGCTCCTACCCAATATGCCTAATCAAGGCCCTGACTAGCTAATGTACATGCTATGTTCATTATAAAATATGCATAGACATGTATATGGGCAGTGAACAACCAATCATCATGAATCACCAATTATGAAATTCAATTCGAAGTTCTCGGTAATTACCCCTTTGTCTTACGGGGGTTAAAACTTAGGCTCGACGTAACCTAATTACCGTAACTATTCTCTTAGGCATCTCAAAGGTCATACTCAATGATTTCCATCTATTTTCAACTTCAAAAACATTTCTAAATGATGCTTTGGATAGTTTGGGCAAGAACCATAAAATATACGTTTTGAGGTTCTAGAATTTACGTCTTTGGCCCTTTCTAGTTTCCGATTTCTCCTATAGTGCTAACATTAATTCTCACTGCCTCCTATAGGATTTTTCACATCTAATTCCACTTCCAAACAGAATATTTGCCAAATAATTGATCTCAATGCAGTAGCCATATTTTATCAAACTCACGGGTCTCAAAGCTACATTTTTCGGTTCTTTCTAGTTTTCTAGTCTTTCCAAAATACCTAAAATAATTTCTGCATCAACTACTAATGATTTCCTCACATTTATCTCATCCTAAACATCTCTTAACAGTGTTTGTATCATCTAGGCAGTAGCTATATTTTCATTTCATAAAAGCATTAGAGAGTTGCATAATTTACTCGTTTCCATTACTAGCTTACCCTAGGATGTTAAAAATAATTTTTACAACAAGTAACAACATTTTCTACCATTAAAACACCTCCAAACAGAATCATACAGAATTTATGAGTTAGAAACAGTGACCGAAAATTTAGTTCCGAAATCATTCCAAAATTATACTTTTGATAACTTCTAGCTACTAGTTTTCCTCTTCGCTTTGTTGAGTCATAGGAAATGCCAAAAAATATTTTTATCTCTTGAATACTCACATAAATTTGCTAAAACAGAAACTAAACATCTCAAATCACATTAGTAGCTCCCTTGTTCATAAAACACCATTCTTGCTACACTTGAGTCCCAAAACTAAGTAAAAGAAAACTTTAAAAACACAACTTGTATAATTTTCAATAACTATCTCAACTTAAAATCAAGTAAACCCATTAAGGATTCCTCATAGTGTCATAGTCCGCATGTATATATATATACACAAATGTGTGGCCATGTTCAAATTTACATTTAAGATCCAAGGACAAGTTTTGAGCTTTAGTGTCTTAGGTGATGACTTGAAAATAAATATGCTATGCAAGTCCACTTTTGTCTTTAGGAGTTAGAATGATAGCTTGAAAATAAATATGCTATGCAAACCCATTATTATCTTCAAGGTTTATGGTGATGGCTCAAAATAAACATGCCATGCAAGGGTTTCATTATTATCTCTTAAGATTAAAGTGGTAACTTGAAAGTAAACATGTATGCAAATCCATTTTTACATCTTAATCATTAAAGCTCGAAACTTTTCAAGATTAGATTCTTGTCCTCAACCAATCTTAAACATGGTGAGCTTTAGAGTCCTATTGTTCATAGTTCCAAGAACCTCATTTCTTTGGACTCACCATCAAGCTCAAGTAAAATCATAAAGAGACCGAAAAAGCATACTAAATACACTAATATGTTATCTTGGGGTCAAAACCAAACTCAAGCTCTAGAGGTTCAAAATATAGTAGTTTTCACAACTACCATCAAGAACCATCATCATTGAACTTTGGTTGTGAACAACCAAGAATAGATAACCAAAACTAAACCATCAAAACATTTTATTTCTCATGGCCTTTGTAAAACCGAAAAATACTAAACCTTGAGCTCTAGAGGTTAAATACTTGATGGTGTCAAAACCATCATCAAAACCCTCATCATCAAGCCACGGTTTCAACTTCCCATTGACATCCAAAACCAAAAATGAAGGGAACTCATATGAAGGTTCCAAAACCGAAAATAGATGAAGAAGAGAGGAGTAAAAATTTATTCATTCAACCAACCATAAATCCGAAAATGAACCAAGAAAAGGAATGAAACATCAAAACAAAATCCCTACCACGGTTGTTTCTTGTTTGCAAGAGTGAAAGCTTGATCTTGTATGAAACAAAGAGAAGAAAAATCTTCTCTTGATGGGCAAGATGATTTCGGCCAAGAGGAGTTAAGGTAGTAGGAGGATTTTTCTTGTGTTCTTGTGTTTTGGAGATGGAAAGATTAAGTGTTTAGGAGTTGATCTATGGTGGAGATATGTTGATTAGAGGTGGAGAGCTTGGGTGGAGGTTGAAGATGGTGGCTCTTGGAGGTGGAGGAGAGGAAGAAGATGAAGTGTTTAGGTTAGAGAGAATATGACTACTTTTTTGGACAATTAGGTTTACCAAAAACAATAGATAGTAAGAATGAGTGTTTTGTGTGTGTATTGGTGTATTAAATTTGAAAATAATGGGGACAATGACCATGAGGCAACCGTAGCCTCCTTGAGCAATGGGGAGGAAAATTTTATTTTATTTTGAGTGGAAGAATTAGAATTTTAGTTAGCATAAATTAGGGAATTAATTTAGGAAAAGAATTCTATTTGTTGGAAGTTGTTTGTAGTGGTTTAGGCACTCAAGACAACTTTTTGGAGTGGTCATACAACTTTGTTTGACAAAAATCCCATTTGAAAAACAAGCACTAACATAGTTCCCTAAATTAAGGAAGTAGAGAAAATCCACTAACTCTTAGTTTATTAGGTTTTTTTTGTAATCTAGTGAATCATAAAATTTGAAATGGAAATTTAATTTCAAAAATAAATTTCAGACCTTAAATAATTTAAAATAAATAATCTGACCCATAATAAGTAAATAAAATTTAATTATATTTAATTAAAGCCTAATAGTGCCCATGTATCCTTATTTACCCAATTACGCTTAAGTAGCACCAATTAGGGGTAAAATGGTAATTTCACATAAAATTTACCTGAGACTACCCGAACCTTTTCCGAATATCAAACATCCATCAATATTAACATTTCTAACTTTTGGGTAATGGCCGGTTCAATCGGCACTAAATTCCGTGCCAAATCGCCGCAGGGGCATTTTGGTCATTTAGCGCATGAAAGTTCAGAAATTGAAATTTTCACCTCTATCATAATTCATAACACATTTTATCCCCTTCAATCATCAAACTAACCCGCTTGGGATGGCCGAGAATGACCGTGTTCGATTTCTCGTGTGAAAATGACCTCGGGGGCATTTTGGTCATTTGTACGGAAAAATCGGGGATTTGCGGTTCTTGCTCAAACCACTCATCAAATCTCATATAATCCTGATCCTATAATTAAAACATGATGTCGAGGATGGCCCAAGCTATCCGGCCTTAAATATTTATCCAAAATGACCTAGGGGTATTTTGGTCATTTGGCGCAGTAGAGAAAAATCGGGGCGTTACATTTCCCCCCTCCTAAGAAAAATTTCGCCCTCAAATTTGTTACCCGTGAATAATTAGGATATTGCGACCTCATCTCTCGATTCTAGCTCCCATGTGCACTCCTCCTCTTTTCCCTGTCCCCATGCTACCTTGACCAAAGTGCGGTTTTACTTCTCAATTGCTTGACTCCCTTGTCCAAGATCCTTGTGGGCGGCAAATTGAAAGTTAGGTCTTCCCTTAATTGTACCTGTTCTGGCTCAAACACATGACTAGGGTCGGACTGGTATTTTCTCAGCTGGGAAACATGGAAAACATCGTGTAGGTTTGACAAGTTGGGTGGCAAGGCTATCGATAAGCTACCGACCCGACTCTTTAAGGATTTCGAAAGGACCCGTAAACCTAGGGCTCAACTACTTAACTTTCATGGCTCGCCTCTATGCCTGTTGTGGGGGTAATCCTAAGGAATACATGTTCCCCTCCTGAATTCCAATGGCTTTCGCAGCTTGTCCGCATAGCTTTTAATGTCGACTTTGGCGATCAGGATTTTATCTCTAATCCTCTTGATTTGCACCGTAGTCTCCCTTACAACCTCGGGCCCTAACATGCCTTACTGTTCACCGGGTTCATACCAACATAATGGCGATTGACACTTCCTTCCATACAATGCTAAATGCGGTTGCCATACCGATGCTTGCATGATAAGCATTGTTATATGCAAACTCGATCAATGGCAAGTACCTATCCCAACTCCCCCTTTGGTCTAACACACATGCCCTCAACATATCTTCCAAGGTTTGTATTGTTCTTTCTGATTGGCCATCTGTCTGAGGGTGGTAAGCCGTGCTTAGACACAACTTTGAACCAAAAGCTGTTTGAAAGGCTCCCCAAAATCGTGATGTAAACCGCGGATCTCGGTCGAGACTATAGTCGGCGGTACTCAGTGTAACCTCACTATCTCTTGGATGTACAATTGTGCTAACTTATCCAAGGAATAAGTCACCTTAATGGGCAAAAGTGGGCCGACTTAGTCACCGATCTACAATTACCCATATGGCGTTATGGCCAACTTGGGTCTTAGGCAATCCGTTACAAAATCCATAGAGATGCTTTGTCCCATTTCCATTCAGGAATTGACAAGGGTGCAGCATCCCGTAAGGTCTTTGGTGCTCAATCTTCACCTTTTGATGACTCAAGCACTTATTCACCCATGCTACCACGTCCCGCTTCAAACCAGGCCACCAAAACATCTTTTTCAAATCTTGATACATCTTGGTTGTACCAGGATGAATAGTAAAATGGCTTTTGTGAGCCTCCTCCAAAATCCCCTTTCGGAGGTCACCACTTGCCAGACACAAATCCGCCCTCAAATCTCCATATCTTGTCAGCTCCTTGGGAGAAACCCTTCAATTTTCCATTCTCTACCGCCTCTAATGTCTCCTTAAACTCCTCATCCTCTTGTTGGGCCTGGGTGATTCTTTCTTTGAACTCACTGGTTACGCTGAGGTGACACATCCTTAAGCTTTTGGTTGTTAGAGTCATCCCTAAGTTCATGTCTCTAAACTTCTCAATCAATTCCGCCTCCTTAACCATCATTTGTGTCTGATGCTGTGACTTCCGACTCAGGGCATCGGCCACCACATTGGCCTTTCCGGATGATAGTTTAATCCAAAATCATAATCCTTCGTAAATTCCATCCATCTCCTCTGCCTCATATTCAACTCCTTCTGATCGAAAAGGTATTTGAGACTCTTATGATCAGAAAATACCTCAAACTTCACCCCATATAAGTGGTGTCTCCATACCTTCAAGGCAAACACAAATGCGGCCAATTCTAGGTCATGGGTGGGGTAGTTTGCCTCGTGAGGCTTGAGTTGTCGGGATGCATAGGCCACCACTTGCCTATTTTGCATCAGCACACATCCCAAGCCTTTCTCGACGCATCACAAGAAACTTCAAGGATTCATTAGGGTCAGGAGTAAAACTAACACTGGGTTGTGGTTAACCTCACCTTTAGTTCTTGAAAACTTTGCTCACATTCGTAGTCCATTCAAAAGGGGCACTCTTCCTTGTAAGCTTGGTCAAGGGCAAGGAAATCAGAAAATTCTTTAATGAATCTACGGTAATATCCAGCTAATCCTAAGAAGCTTCAGTATCTCTGCTACCGTGGTTGGTCTCTCCCGACTCATTCTTTGCTTCTATCTTACTAGGGTCAATCTACGATACCTCCCTTTGAAACTACATGTCCTAAAAATTTTACTTCTTCCAAACTGAATTCACACTTAGATAACTTTGCATACAACTTCTTCTCTTTCAAAATCTCTAATACTATCCTTAAATGGTGCTCATGCTCTTCGGGGTCTTGAGTAGATGAGTATATCATCTATGAAAACAACCACAAATTGATCCAAATAGGGCCTGAAAATCCTATTCATGTAATCCATAAACACACAGAGCGTTGGTCAATCCAAATGACATCACTTGTGAATTCAAAGTGGCCATACCGAGTCCTAAAAGCAGTCTTAGGTATGTCCTCATCTCTTACCCTAATTTGGTGATATCCCGTTCTTAGGTCAATGTTTGAGAACTCTCCTGCTCCCCTTAGTTGATCCATCAAGTCATCAATCCTAGGTAGAGGGTACTTGTTCTTCACGGTCACTCGGTTCAAGCTGCCTATAGTCTATGCAAAGCCTCATGCTTCCATCTTTCTTTTTGACGAATAGGACGGGGGCTCCCCATGGTGATGCACTAGGCCTTACAAACCTCTTTTCCAAAAGCTCCTCTAATTGAGTCTTTAATTCAGTTAATTCTAGGGCGACATCCTATAGGGTGCAATGGATATGGGTCCTGCTCTCGGCACTAACTCAATCGAAAAACTCTACCTCCCTAGCTGGAGGGAACCTGTGTATCTCATCAGGAAATACTTCAGGTATTCTCTTACTACGGGCACATCATCAATATCTTGCTCAAAGTCCACATCGTCATGCTAGGAGAATGTACCCTTACTCTCATCCCCATAACAATTAACCTCTACAAAGATTCAAATAAAGTTTTAAAGATGCATTAGACACACTAGGGATAGGGAGGAAGATGATGCACTGGTATAGCAGTTCAACAATACACGGTTAGCATAAAGCCAATCCATGCCGAGGATCATGTCTAAATCATGCATAGGTAAACAAACTAGATCTTGAACAAAAGGTCTACCTTTTACAATGAAACGACAACTTAAGCAACATCTACAAGTCCTAACAGGTTTACCAGTAGGTGTAGAAACAGTAAGATCAAAGGGAAGTTCTGACACATGTAAATGCAAGGAGTTGACACTATCATGTGATATGAAGGAGTGGGTTGCGCCAGAATCAAATAGTACAATTAAGGTCCTACCATTCATTTCACACTTACCTTCTATGAGGCTTACGGATTTTGTCGAATCTTTTTGCATTGAGGGTAAAGACCCTCCCTTGGTGTTGCGGCCTGGGGTTAGGGGCCCTCGGGTTCCTCTCGGTGCATTCTCTAGCAAAATGACCAGGTTTCCCACATTTGAAGCAAACTCCTTGGCCCATCAAGCAAGGACGATCTCCGCGGCTTCCCACACTTGGGGCATAGAGCAACAGTGTGCCTAGGGGTGCAGTGGGGTTCTTTGTGGCGCCTTGCCCTTGGAACCACTAGACCCTCCATGATGAAAATCATTCCTAGGGCCTTGGGGCCTGAACTGTGGCCTAGGGTGTGGCCTGAGCGATGGTTTGGATTGCGGCTTGAACCCTGAGCTTGAGGTGCCATCTTCTTATCGAAATTCTCAGCCCTTGATACATTCAACTTCTTATGCCCTCCTCGATAATACGACATTTGTTGACCAAAGATAGGGAATTCCCTAATTTCCATGTGTGCAACAATGATATTGATCTCTCGCTTTAATCCTCGCTTCATATTTGACACATTTCCAAACTTCATCGTGGTTCCCTTGAAAAACCCTTGAGAACTTGATTAGCTCTTGAACTTTGCGATATCTTTGGGCAACACTCATGCCTCCTTGGGTTAGCTGCATGAATTCTATATCCTTGGCATTCCTCATGATTCAGGAAAATACTTCTCGTAAAAGTAGGCCTTGAATAATTCCCAATTCATCGCAGATGTCGATGCTTCTAGCAATCTTCGGGTACCATTCCACGAACTCAAGATCCGCCTCTAACATGTAGGCAAAGAAAGTTACCTTTTGTTCCTCGGTGCAAGTGATCACAGAAAAGATCTTCTCCATGCTTTTAATCCATTCTTCGCATGGTTTGGGTTCATGGTCCCTCGAAATGATGGTGGATTAGCCTTGGCGGAATTCCCCAAAGCGGGCATGCTCAAGACCTTCAAGAAGACAGGCCGCTGGCCCAAAGATCTCCCCGCTGATCCATCCGTTCGAACATCATCTGCATAGCCCTAGCCATTTCCTAAGAGCTTCAGCAGCCTCATTACCTGTTCGCCTCCGCACGGAGTCCTATTCGTCGTGGTCGTACCATTGATCCCCAACACACGGAACAACAAACACCGAGTTGATCGGGCTCAATACTCTATGTAAAGTGAGCTAGTTATCATGGTACATTTCCACAAACAAATTGTCATGTCTCTCTACCCTATAGCTTATCCTATCAATAAAGCAACTACACATGACAAAACTAACGCATTATGCTTAAGAAGCATAGTCACCCAATCCTCGGGCTCCATGAGAATCGAATTGCCTGATACCAAAATGTAACACCCTAATATTTAACCCAACACGCTAGGTCGCATTTTGAGTTAATTATTAGTTATTACTCTTTTGTTCTAGTTCTTAACCTTGCATTTGTAAAAACACTTAGCAAAAATACGGCTAAATTTTTTGAATCTTAAACAAAATAGTGAGCCTCAGATATCTAAAATGAACAAACATTCCCTATACATCGCGAGCAAGCATATGATATTTAAACCCATAGTATCACATTCATAGATAATCGTCATGAATTCATGTAATAACAACATCCTTACACACCAAACACGTAGTAATGAATAATGATATCTTCACCTTAATGCTTAGGATGATACATTAATCCACAAACAGAAAAGAAACAAAGTGCATAAAGTAGTGCGGAAATTTAAATAGACTAAGGACCACTCTTCACTACTAAGTCTACTTTGGGGTGCACATAGGTGGGATAACCTCAAGATAGGGGAAAAGCGAAGGAAGCTATCCACTAAGTGTGCTAGGGCACCGCGATCACTAATCATCCTCGGCTATCAAAATGTCTCTATGGAGAAGGGGAAGTGCGCCAATGAAACGGGTCGGCTCCTCAGCATTACCGAGACCGTAGGATGGACGAACATGGGCACCTCGGCGAGGACGAACAGCCCCACGATAAACTGAGGTAGCTCGCCTCGATGGACCTCTGACCAAGTTGCTCCTTCACCGTCATCTCCAAGCTCCATGGGAAAAGCAGGGGCGGAACCGCCAGAGGAGTGTTGGGATGGTGACTCCTCTGAGGGTGCATCTCGGGGCTCGCATTTAACTAGGAGAATGAGGAACGCATCAGATACCCATGAGCAGGCGTAAGCAAAGAGGATGTGTACGACGAAACTGCTCTCCTCGCGGACGGGCATGCTCGAAGATCAGCTCATCAGTAAATGGAGTGGCAGGAGAAAATCTATAACTAGTAACCGGGTGTGTAAAAGGACGTGCTAAGTACACGAACAATCGAACAAAGACAACGACCCACCTAAATGATAAGTCCGGTGAGTGGCGTCAAAGTGCATTTCCCAGTGGGAGCATCAACGAAGATCACTAACGCATTAAGCCATCGGCCTCAAGACGTAGTGGAAAGAATGCAAGAAAGAGGGAGTGAGAAACTTATAAAAGAATCTCAAGAGGGTTTTCACCTCCTAACAATATGTCATCATCTACGCCCTCGGGCACCTTGGGTTTTCATTATGAAAATAGTGGGCACAAGTAAAGTTTCCTTATTAAGTTCGAAAAGTCATTATCCAAGGTCCGTGTCTTTTAGCATGAATCTGAATGTCATGAATGCATCATACCAATTCATGGAATGCATGTCAATGCCACATGCAAGTACATCATAGAGAATTATACTAAGTCAATCACAGTAAAATGCATATCATGATTATAAAGTATGCTTGATAATTTGCAAGATGCACGTGATGATTTCCTTGATGCACATGATGATTTGCATGAACTTTCCTCTTTCATATACTTTTCTATGCCACCCTAATACTCTCTCCTATGAGAGTTCTAGGTTATGAGCTCATACCTAACTAGTCGTCACTAGTTTCCAACTTATCCCAGATAAGTATAAATAAATTTCGACTCCCGAGTGTGGGTTAGGGGGCTTAAGGATCACCTATCATATTCGACTCCCAGAGTACGGTTAGGATTATCTCCTTCTTCAAACGCATTTACTTACACGGTGCATAGTAAATTTGTCCGCTTTGGCAGGCTGCATCTACCATACCCTCACGGTTTTGTTATCTCCCCTCGGGCAGGAGAAATGCGTCTCGGTATGCTATGCAAGAATGCAAAGATGAATGTACAACCTCAAATATCATCCAGATACAATATGAGCATTCCATTTCGGATATCATCATGATATTTCACTTAGCATTTCATGCTCACCAATGTCATATAAATCATGCATCTCAATCCATTATGATCATAGCATACCACAAATGAGTCGTATAAGTCGGGTTCACAACCTCATTCATAAACACATATTCATGCTTCACATTCATATAATCATATAACACATGTCATCAACACTTTGGCGGGATGATAAATATGCTCCTACCCAATATGCAGGAATCAAGGCCCTGACTCAGCTAATGTACATGCTATGTTCATTATAAAATATGCATAGACATGTATATGGGCAGTGAACAACCAATCATCATGAATCACCAATTATGAAATTCAAATCGCAGTTCTCGGTCATTACCCGTTTGTCTTACGGGGTTAAAACTTAGGCTCGACGTAACCTAATTACCGTAACTATTCTCTTAGGCATCTCAAAGGTCATACTCAATGATTTCCATCTATTTTCAACTTCAAAAACATTTCTAAATGATGCTGGATAGTTTGGGCAGTAACCATAAAATATACGTTTCTGGGTTCTAGAATTTACGTCTTTGGCCCTTTCTAGTTTCCGATTTCTCCTATAGTGCTAACATTAATTCTCACTGCCTCCTATAGGATTTTTCACATCTAATTCCACTTCCAAACAGAATATTTGCCAAATAATTGATCTCAATGCAGTAGCCATATTTTATCAAACTCTACGGGTCTCAAAGCTACATTTTTCGGTTCTTTCTAGTTTTCTAGTCTTTCCAAAATACCTAAAATAATTTCTGCATCAACTACTAATGATTTCCTCACATTTATCTCATCCTAAACATCTCTTAACAGTGTTTGTATCATCTAGGCAGTAGCTATATTTTCATTTCATAAAAGCATTAGAGAGTTGCATAATTTACTGCTTTCCATTACTAGCTTACCCTAGGATGTTAAAAATAATTTTTACAACAAGTAACAACATTTTCTACCAATTAAAACACCTCCAAACAGAATCATACAGAATTTATGAGTTAGAAACAGAGACCTGAAAATTTAGATGCGAAATCATCCCAAAAATATACTTTTGATAACTTCTAGCTACTAGTTTTCCTCTTCGCTTTGTTGGAGTCATAGGAAATGCCAAAAATATTTTTATCTCTTGAATACTCACATAAATTTGCTAAAACAGAAACTAAACATCTCAAATCACATTAGTAGCTCCCTTGTTCATAAAACACCATTCTTGCTACACTTGAGTCCCAAAACTTGCTAAAATAAAACTTTAATAACACAACTTGTATAATTTTCAATAACTATCTCAACTTAAAATCAAGTAAACCCATTAAGGATTCCTCATAGTGTCATAGCCGCATGTATATATATATACACAAATGTGTGGCCATGTTCAAATTTACATTTAAGATCCAAGGACAAGTTTTGAGCTTTAGTGTCTTAGGTGATGACTTGAAAATAAATATGCTATGCAAGTCCACTTTTGTCTTTAGGAGTTAGAATGATAGCTTGAAAAATAAATATGCTATGCAAACCCATTATTATCTTCAAGGTTTATGGTGATGGCTCAAAATAAACATGCCATGCAAGGGTTTCATTATTATCTCTTAAGATTAAAGTGGTAACTTGAAAGTAAACATGTATGCAAATCCATTTTTACATCTTAATCATTAAAGCTCGAAACTTTTCAAGATTAGATTCTTGTCCTCAACCAATCTTAAACATGGTGAGCTTTAGAGTCCTATTGTTCATAGTTCCAAGAACCTCATTTCTTTGGACTCACCATCAAGCTCAAGTAAAATCATAAAGAGACCGAAAAAGCATACTAAATACACTAATATGTTATCTTGGGGTCAAAACCGAAACTCAAGCTCTAGAGGTTCAAAATATAGTAGTTTTCACAACTACCATCAAGAACCATCATCATTGAACTTTGGTTGTGAACAACCAAGAATAGATAACCAAAACTAAACCATCAAAACATTTTATTTCTCATGGCCTTTGTAAAACCGAAAAATACTAAACCTTGAGCTCTAGAGGTTAAATACTTGATGGTGTCAAAACCATCATCAAAACCCTCATCATCAAGCCACGGTTTCAACTTCCCATTGACATCCAAAAACCAAAAATGAAGGGAACTCATATGAAGGTTCCAAAACCGAAAATAGATGAAGAAGAGAGGAGTAAAAAATTTATTCATTCAACCAACCATAAATCCGAAAATGAACCAAGAAAAGGAATGAAACATCAAAACAAAATCCCTACCACGGTTGTTTCTTGTTTGCAAGAGTGAAAGCTTGATCTTGTATGAAACAAAGAGAAGAAAAATCTTCTCTTGATGGGCAAGATGATTTCGGCCAAGAGGAGTTAAGGTAGTAGGAGGATTTTTCTTGTGTTCTTGTGTTTTGGAGATGGAAAGATTAAGTGTTTAGGAGTTGATCTATGGTGGAGATATGTTGATTAGAGGTGGAGAGCTTGGGTGGAGGTTGAAGATGGTGGCTCTTGGAGGTGGAGGAGAGGAAGAAGATGAAGTGTTTAGGTTAGAGAGAATATGACTACTTTTTGGACAATTAGGTTTACCAAAACAATAGATAGTAAGAATGAGTGTTTTGTGTGTGTATTGGTGTATTAAATTTGAAAATAATGGGGACAATGACCATGAGGCAAACGTAGCCTCCTTGAGCAATGGGGAGGAAAATTTTATTTTATTTTGAGTGGAAGAATTAGAATTTTAGTTAGCATAAATTAGGGAATTAATTTAGGAAAAGAATTCTTTTTGTTGGAAGTTGTTTGTAGTGGTTTAGGCACTCAAGACAACTTTTTGGAGTGGTCATACAACTTTGTTTGACAAAAATCCCATTTGAAAAACAAGCACTAACATAGTTCCCTAAATTAAGGAAGTAGAGAAAATCCACTAACTCTTAGTTTATTAGGTTTTTTTTGTAATCTAGTGAATCATAAAATTTGAAATGGAAATTTAATTTCAAAAATAAATTTCAGACCTTAAATAATTTAAAATAAATAATCTGACCCATAATAAGTAAATAAAATTTAATTATATTTAATTAAAGCCTAATAGTGCCCATGTATCCTTATTTACCCAATTACGCTTTAAGTAGCACCAATTAGGGTAAAATGGTAATTTCACATAAAATTTACCTGAGACTACCCGAACCTTTTCCGAATATCAAACATCCATCAATATTAACATTTCTAACTTTTGGGTAATGGCCGGGTTCAATCGGCACTAAATTCCGTGCCAAATCGCCGCAGGGGCATTTTGGTCATTTAGCGCATGAAAGTTCAGAAATTGAAATTTTCACCTCTATCATAATTCATAACACATTTTATCCCCTTCAATCATCAAACTAACCCCCTTGGGATGGCCGAGAATGACCGTCTTCGATTTCCGTGTGAAAATGACCTCAGGGGCATTTTGGTCATTTGTACACGGAAAAATCGGGGATTTGCGGTTCTTGCTCAAACCACTCATCAAATCTCATATAATCCTGATCCTATAATTAAAACATGATGTCGAGGATGGCCCAAGCTATCCGGCCTTAAATTTTTATCCAAAATGACCTAGGGGTATTTTGGTCATTTGGCGCAGTAGAGAAAAATCGGGGCGTTACATCTCCCAAGAAGGTGTCTCAGTGTTGTGTCACATTTAAGTTCTCATGATTTTCAAAAAGACCTTTTTCCAAGTTCCTCAAATTTGATGGAAATTAGCTGACATGACACTGTAGACCGAATTTCCTCAAATTTGCTTATGCCATGAAAACATATAGGACATACAAACATATCTTATGAAGTATAGCATATCATCATGTAAAACTTCTTCACAGCACATATCAAACTTATCATAGATCAAGCTCATGTACCATATTTCATATTTACATAATTTTAAGCATCATAAAAACTCAAGACTTTTTAATGTCTTATGCATTGACCCTTAAGGTCTTTAACTCACGTTCTAAGTTATCGATCATCAAACCTAATCTCTTGGGTACCTAGGAGGTTATTGTAACACCCTAAATCTTAACCCAAGACTACTAGTATGTACTTAGGTTAATCTTTAGAATATTACCTCTTGGTCTCATCTTTTACTTAGAAAATACTTAGCGGAAATATGGGTAAAATTTTTCTTTTTGGAATTTAAAATCAAAGTGATAGCCACGCACGAAACTTTAAGGGGAATCGTAGCGAAACATATAAGCAAAGCATAAGAAACACATCATGTCGTGGGAACATCAACTGAATCATAGATATATATATAGATATAACGTGCTTACCCAAAGAGGCAGGACTATTTGATACATCATGAAGCAAAATACAACTGAAATGCAATACAAGGAAATCATAAAAAGCAAATACAAGAGAAACTACCCCCATACCCATGTGCACCTAAAGGAGACAACCTCATATACAAAAGAAGGTTTGTCCTCTACTATGTGGTGTGCGTGTGCACTAACTACTAACCCTCCTATGACTACTCCTGCTGGTCCGAATACTATGGGGTCGAGTCGATCCACTGACGAATCTCGGCGGGAGTGGTCGAGCGCATCATCGGGGCATGTCCACCGGCGAGGCGCATAGATGGCCGTCGAGCCAACCTCGGCTGGACCACCGTCTCCTCACTCCCAGCCCTCATCGGTGGAGGAGCCGGACCGAGCTCCAACTGTACATGTGGGATGGCGGGTCCTCGGATGGGTCCGTCTCCGAGTACTGGGGACGCGGTACATACTTGGGGTACTCGCGTACCGCTGATGTCTCGAGCTCCATGCGGAGGATCTGCTCATCGCGTGGTCTCGCTCGCTCAAAAATCCCGTTATGACGGTAAGGAGCAGTCGGGGTGAAGCGGTAGCTCGGGACGAAGTCGGCGAAGGAGTCGTCCCCATGAACATGAATACTCCGACAAGGTCAGCGACCCTCAAAATGGTATGACCCGAAAAGCCGGGTCATGGTGCAACTCCCATACCGGGGTGTCGATGAAGAGTACAAACGTCGCCATCTGAAGATATGACGGAAGAAAAGAGAGAGGGAATGAGAATCTTTCTAAAAGAATTCTCAGTAGGGTTATCCCTACCTAGGTGTCATTGTCACATCCTCAGGAACCTTGGGTTTATTTCTAAAAGGTGTGCATGCATATAAATTCCTTTTAAGTTGGTTTTCCAAAGAGGTATTTTATCCAAGGTCCGTCATATTTTATAATGCGTCTTTATAACTTAAGCAGAAATATACTAATGATATGAATGCATCATAAGGTAAACCAAACAATAGAATAACTAGGAAACATTATAACATTGGCATAAGTATAGTTTATGTGACATTGTTAACTTTAACTTTCATCTCATGGGGCCGCCCTAAAACTTCTCTAGGTTATGAGCTCATACCTTAACTAGTCGTCACTAGCTCTTAATTATCCTATGATAAGCGTAACATAATCCCGACTTAAAGTACGGGCTAGGGGGCAAATTAAGGATCTCCTTTCTAGGATCATTTCCTCTTTGAAACGCTTTGCTAGCCACGTGGGCCTCGCAATTTGTCCGCTTTGGCAGGCTGCATCTACACATACCCTCACGGATTTGTCTCCTCCACGGGGTGCTCGGCGAACCGGTGTCACCCAGGAGAAGCGCGTCTCAGTGTTGTGTCACATTTATATTCTCATAAGTATTGAATCACAATTACCTCATCATTTATCATATTCATTTTTATCATGCATTCTCATATAGCTTTTTCATAACATATATATCATCACATAAAACTTTCTCATAACATTCGTCACATAAAACTTTCACACAAACATCATCACATAGTCATATCTAACAATCATCCCCATAAGCTCATAGACATGATATGTTATAACTCATAGTGTTTTAAACTTCGATTCTTATGAGTCTTAAACTTGCAAATTAATTGTTCTAACATTATCCTTAACTTCTTTATACACCTATAGTTTGACAATTAATGAGTTATACAAATTTTATGCTCAAGAACTAATCCAAATAGCACTAAGCAGAATTTGGACAGCTTTATGTTTATGTGATTACGGAGTTCTAGAAATTACGGTTTAGATCTTTATCTCACATTCTAAGTTATTGATCATCAACACCTAGTCTCTTGGGAACCTATAAGGTTATAACTAAGTATTTCTCACCTCACCCTATGGTCAAGAACATCTCTAAACCTTAAGAGTGCAAAAATCAAAATACTAACTTTACGGGTACCTAGAAGTCACAATAATGACCCTTTCTAAGTTCGGTTTGCTCCTAAGGTTTCAAGATTAAGTCCTAAACCAATTATGAGTCATTCCTACACATATAAACTAATTTAAAACCATGATTATTGAATCTAACCCTTGCTGGACAGAATCCAGAAAAATGAATCTTTAAGGGATCTAGAACTCTCAAATTAATTCTTTTCTAGTTCCTAACTTATCCTATCTTTCACATATGAGTCTTAACATAATTATTACCCAAACATAAGCATATTAACAACATTAACACAGCTCATACAGTGGCCAAACATAGCAAGGCAGAACCGAAGCAGAAACTCCATTTAAAGGCATTGAATCATAGTTTCTAAAGCACATAAAATACTAGTTTCTCTTGGAACCTTATTAAAACCTTCAAAACTCTTTTATGAACACTTTTATCATCTAAACTCATGAAAATACTTAATAGGGCAGTGGCTATATTATTTTCATCTCAAGAGGTCCTAAATTCATAACACTTAGTTCTACACATTCCTTATACTCATATAAGTTTAGAAAAATTATAAAACATAGTTTTCAATACTTGAAAACATTAAGGCCTCATAGGGCCGAAATATGAACCATAGGAAATAAATGTTTTAGACCTTTGTTTGAGATATCATTAGGCAAGTCTTTGAGCTCTAGAATCATTAAAGTGATGACATAAAAATAAACATGCTCATGCACTTATTTTAGTTATTGCTAGAAAGTAAAGTGAGAGCATAAAATAAATATGTGGTGCAATATATTATTATCTTTGATATTTAGGTGAGGACTGGAAATATAAATATGATAATGCAAAGCTTGAAACATAAACATGATAATGCAAGTTCATTCATTATCTTGGGATTTAGTGATAGCAAGGAAATAAACATGATATGCAAAGCTTAAAGTAAACATGATGCAAGTTTCATTTTTATGTTTAACTAGAGCTCATTTAAGACTTTAACAAGATAATAACCCCATACAATATCTCAAAGATCACAACACAAGAATCGAAAATCATATAAAAGAGAAAGAAAGTGAAGCTACATCAAGTTCTTTATTAAGTACCCAAAACCCCTATCTAGAGACAAATCTCTAGAACGTGCCGGCCAACTTTAAGGTTGACAAGGGTAGGCTTGGGCTTTTAGAAATCCTTAGATTAATTTTTCTTAAGTTGGAAAACCATGTGAGCTAGATAACATATAGATGAAGTTGTAAGAAAAGGAAAACTCAAGCTTTAGAGGTTTCTTTGAGATAAACACAATGTCATCATCTAGAAACTCTCATCATCAAGCTATCATGCTCAAATCAAGGCCTCATGGCCGAAAATGAAGGGAAAGGAAAGACAAAGGAAAGTTCAAAAAGAATCCAAGAGAAAACTAGAGAAAAATACTTTCTTGAGCAAAATAGAGTTTGAAAACAAATCCCTACCTAGTGATGAAGATAAAAGCTTGATCTTGAAGATGGAAATGAGATGAGCAACACCTCCTAGGATGGTGATGATGATTCGGCCTTGATGAGAGAAAAAGAAAGAAAATGTGTTTCAGGTGGAGTTGTGTTTGAGGTGTGGTGTTTGAGAGGTTTGATGATGGTTCAAGGTTTTGGGGTGGTGTTTGATGGTTGAGAGGTGATGATGAGATGAAGAGATGAAGAAGATAAAGATGAAAAGAAAGGAAGAACACTCTTGGAACTTTGAGAGAAAAAGGAAAGACTAGCAAGACAACTCTAAAACTCCAAACTTTGCAAATGCTTCAAAGTGCAACAAGGCTAACACAAGCATCCTATTTATAGAAAAACAAAACCATGGAGGAGTGAATGGGGAGGGCTTTGGCCGTAGCCTTTGAGGGAGGAAGGAAGAGAAAATATCTCTTACACAAGGTCATTCAAGCATGGTTTGAAGTATGGAAGCTATGCTACAAAGCATGGCTTGATGTGAGTTAATTTCCTATCACATTTTTATGAAACAATGCATGGCTATGCTACACAAGGTCTTCTAGAAACAATGCATGGCTGGAACTTTTCCAGCCACAATTAAATGGGAAAAATGGGTTGCTTTAATTATTTATTCATGTGGAAATTCAAGCTTGATTGAAAGTTATGACAAGGTATAGTGTATGTGACTTGAGGTATGGCCTTGGAGTGTTGAAAAATTGAACATGTGATGCATATGGAGGAGGTGAGGCTTCGGCCAGCTTGGGACAGCAGAATGGGAGGATGATTTGACCATTTAATTGTGTGTTAATGGTAGGTTTAGATGTGTATTAGCTTAGGTACAAGGTTAGGAATGATTAAGCTTAAGTTTAGGTAACTAAGAATGTGATTTAGGGAGTTTATGACAAGTTTAGGAGTGCTCATACATCATTAAAGAATTTAAAACTCATTTATGAATAAACAATGTGTAACACAATTCCATGATTTAAGGAATTGGAAAGAGAAAATACTATTCAAGATTCTATGACTAGGTGTCATAAAATTAAAATATGATTTTAGGTTGTAATTAAGTACTTTTTGGTTCTAATCAAATTTAATAAATTATTTTGACTCTAGATTAATTAAGGAAATTAATTAACCTTCGATTTAGAGCCTAATATTGCTTAGGTTTGCTTAATCGCGTGATTAAGCGTAAAAATACGAAACTAGGGGCAAAACCGTAATTTTGCACTAATTTTGCCCGGGACTTCAAAAATTAAAACTGAGGTCATAGAATACATAAAAACGCCTTTTAAAACCATCTGGAGAAGTTTCGGGT
Organism: Dalbergia cultrata; assembly: GCA_031216105.1. Lineage (NCBI taxonomy): Eukaryota > Viridiplantae > Streptophyta > Magnoliopsida > Fabales > Fabaceae > Dalbergia > Dalbergia cultrata. Next base: position 104,617 of record JAVHNL010000113.1, on the reverse strand, counting down.
TCATCCGGCACTTGCAAACGGTAAAACACCACAGGGGCGTGTTGGTCATTTTGACTTGAAAACTCAAAACGAGATTTTCGATCCCGGGAAGGTACATAAGTTTTCTAATCCTTCCAACATTGAGTTTGCCCTTCGAGTACCGCCATGACTGGCTTTCCTCGAATTCCGGGCTGAAAATGACCTCAGGGGCATTTTGGTCATTTTCACTCTAATAGAAAATCGGGGCGTTACATTACTCCCCTCCTTAAAAAGAATTTCGCCCTCGAAATTCGTACCTTAGAAAAGCTCTGGATATTTGGACTTCATCTGTGACTCTAGTTCCCACGTGTATTCTTCCGACTTGCCTTGTCCCCACGCCACTTTTACCAAAGGAATAGACTTGTTCCTTAACTGCTTGACTCCGTGATCCACTATTCCCATAGGCGGTACATTGAAAGTGAGGTCCTCCCTTAATTGTACATGCTCTGGTTCTAGGACATGACTAGGGTCGGACTCATATTTACATAACTGGGAGACGTGAAAGACGTCATGAAGGTTTGACAGATTGGGTGGTAAGGCTATTTTGTAAGCTACGGATCCGACTCTTTGAAGAATTTCAAAAGGACCGAGAAATCGGGGACTCAACTTTTTAACTTTCATGGCTCTCTCTATTCCTGTAGTGGGGGTGATTCTTAGAAATGCATGTTCTCCCTCTTGGAACTCCAAGGGCTTGCGCCTTTTGTCCGCGTAGCTTTTCTGTCAACTTTGAGCGGTTAAGATTCTATCCTTGATCTTCTTGATTTGTTCCGTCGTTTCCCTCACTACCTCAGGTCCTAAGACACTTTGCTCTCCGGGCTCGTACCAACACAAGGGTGATTGGCACTTCCTTCCGTATAATGCCTCAGACGGTGCCATACCGATGCTTGCGTGATAAGCTGTTGTACGCATAGGCTTCGATCAAAGGCATGTACTTATCCCAACTTCCTTTGGTCTAAGACACAGGGCTCTCAAAGCATATCTTCCAGGGTTTGGATTGTCCTCTCTGATCGACCATCCGTTTGTGGGTGGTAAGCAGGTGCTTAGGCACAACTTGGAACCAAACGCCTTTGGAAGGCTCCCCAAAAGCGTGGCGTAAACCGCGGATCTCGATCCGAGATTATCGTCGATGGTACTCCATGCAACCTTACTATTTCTTGGGTGTAAAGCTGGGCCAACTTATCCAACGAGTACGTGACTCAAATAGGTAGAAAGTGAGCCGACTTAGTCAGTCGATCCACGATTACCCATACGGCATCGTGGCGGCTTGGGTCTTTGGCAATCCCGCCACGAAGTCCATTGATATACTCTCCCACTTCCACTCGGGGATTGACGGGGTTGCAACATGCCAGGAAGGTTTTGGTGTTCGATCTTGACCTTTTGGCAGACCAAACACTTACTCACCCAGGCGACCACATCCTTCTTTAATCCGGGCCACCAAAACATCCTCTTCAAGTCCTGATACATCTTCGTAGTACCCGGATGGATGGCAAAATGGCTCTTGTGAGCCTCCTCCAAGATCTTCTCTCGGAGGTCACCATCTTGTGGCACACAGATTCGCCCCTCGAACCTCCATAACCCGGTCGGGGCCTCGTACAAAACCTTTCAACTTTCCGGCCTTAATCGCCTCGATTGTCTCCATAAAGTCCTCATTTTCTCTTTGGGCAAGCATAATCCTTTGCTTAAACCCATCGTCACCGTGAGATGACTCATCACGATGCCATTCTCCGTTATAGACATTCCAAGATTCATATCCCTAAATTGCTCTATTAACCCAACTTCATTCACCGTCATACTTGGATGCACGTAACGAAGTTTCGGCTCAAGGCGTCGGCTACTACATTAGCCTTGCCTAGGTGGTAACTTAAACCAAAATCATAGTCCTTGAGGAATTCCATCCATCTCCTTTGCCTCATATTCAACTCCTTTTGATCAAAGAGATGCTTGAGACTCTTATGATCGGAGAAAACTTCAAACCTCACACCATACAAATGGTGTCTCCACATCTTTAGAGCGAACACGATGGTGCTAGTTCTAGGTCATGGGTGGGGTAGGTTACCTCATGAGGCTTGAGTTGCCTGGACGCATAGGCTACCACTTGCCTGCTTTGCATCAACACACAACCTAAACCCTTGCTGTAAGCATCGCAATATACCTCGAAGGGTGCATTGGGAGTCGAGTAAAACTAAACTGGGGTTAAGGTGAGCTTTTCCTTAAGCTCTAGGAAACTCTTTTCACACTCGGGCTCCACTTAAGCGGGGCATTCTTCCTAGTGAGCTTGGTTAAGGGTAGGGCTAGCTGGGAAAATCCTTTAATGAACCTACGGTAATATCCACTAAACCCAAAAAGCTTCTAATCTCAAGCATGAGGTTGGTCTATCCCAATTCATCACAAATTTCTATCTTACTTGGGTCGACAAACTATGCCACCTTTTGACACAACATGGCCTAAGAACTTTACCTCCTCTAACCAAAATTCACACTTAGACAACTTAGCGTATAACTTCTTCTCCTTTAATACCTCTAAAACCAACCTTAAATGACGCTCATGCTCCTCGTGGGTTTTGAATAGATGAGAATATCATCTATGAACACAACCACGAATTGATCTAAATAGGGTCTAAAGATCCTATTCATGTAATCCATAAAAACTGCGGAGCATTCACAAACCAAATGACATTACATTGAACTCAAAGTGTCCATACCGAGTTCGAAAGGCGGTTTTAGGAATATCCGAATCTCTCACCCTAACTGATGGTAACCTGGGACCTTAAATCAATCTTAGAAAACACTCTTGCTCCTTTCAATTGGTCCATAAGATCGTCAATCCAAGGCAATGGGTATTTATTCTTTATGGTTACTTGGTTCATCTGCCTATAGTCTATACACATCCTCATGCTTCCGTCCTTTTTCTTCACAAATAAGACCGGAGCGCGCCAAGGTGAAGCACTCGGCCTTATAAAACTCTTTTCTAACAGCTCCTCTAACTGGGTTTTCAATTCTGCTAACTCCGAGGGTGACATCCTATACGGGGCTATAGAGATTGGTCTGTCCCAGGAACCAACTCTATGGAGAACTCCACTTCTGTTTCGGGAGGGAACTACGGTATTTCATCTGGAAACACCTCGGGATAGTCTCTCACCACAGGTATCTCACCTAGGTTCTGCTCCAAGTCTACATCACAGGCGGCTAGGAGAACATATCCCTTAGCTTTCTCCCCACTACAGAAGACCTCTACGGAATTTAGGTACAGCCTAATGGGTTGAGTGATGTTTTCGGGAGGAGAAGGGAAAACTACGGTTTGGGTTCCATAATCTAACATCACACGATTGGGGTGAAGCCAGTTCATGCCTAAGATAATGCCTATGTCTTTCAAGGGTAAACAAATTAAATCTATGATAAAAGACTTATTTTCTACAACAAGATGACAGTTTAAACAACAACGGCAAGTATTAACAGGGCGATTTGTAGGAGTAGAAACAATAAGATCGAAGGGAAGTTTAGAGACTTTTAGATTTAAGGACTCGACACTAGCAAGTGAAATGAAAGAATGAGTAGCACCAGAGTCATATAGTACAGTTAAGGCTTTACCGTTTACTTCGCCCATACCTTCGATGAGATCTTTGGACTTCTTGGCATCTTCCACGTTAAGGGTAAAGACCCTTCCTCGGTATTGTGGTCGGGGATTTTGGTTCGATGTCCCTTGTCCGGTGCAGTCCTTTGCATAGTGGCCAGGCTTGCCACACTTGAAACATACATTCTGACCGGCTAAGCATGGGCGATTCCCGTGGCTCTTCCCGCATTGTGGGCAGACGTCAGCAGATGTTGCTCCGGGGTAAGCAGCAGGGGTTTGTGGTGCCTTGTTCTTGGCTCCACTTGGTCCTCCATTGTGGTTTCGGGGTCCACCCGGTCCACGGGGTTGATTATTGAAATTCCTCGGGCCTTGATGTTGAAATGGCGGCCTTTGGTGTTGCTTGGATTGTTGGTGAGCAGGAGCTCTTGGCGGTTGTTGTTGTTGTTGTCGGAACTGGTTTGTCTGGTAGGGGTTGTAGTGATTCCTTGACGGGTACTGCGGTTTGAACTTCGGGGCTTGAGGTCCGAGCCCCTTAGCTCGCTCCGCCCTTGTGATTTGAATCTTTCTCTGTCCTTCTTCAAGTATCCGGCACTTGTTGACCAGAGTCGGGAAGTCTCTGATCTCCATATGGGCCATAGCGTAGTTCATCTCTGCCTTCAGACCGGCCTCATACTTCACACACTTCCAAACTTCATCGGGGTTCCCTTGGAATACCCGAGAGAACTTGATTAGCTCCTCAAACTTCGCAGTGTATTGGGCTACAGTAGACCCTCCTTGGGTCAACTGCATGAACTCAATGTCCTTCGCGTTCCTCACGGACTCCGGAAAGTACTTCTCATAGAAGTAAGTCTTGAACAGCTTCCAGTCAATGGGAGTTCCAGAGGCTTCTAGCAGATGCCTCGTGCCGTTCCACCAGAACTCGGCGTCGGACTTGACATGAAAGCAAAGAATGTGACCTTACGCTCCTCCGAAAGGTGTAATGACAGAGTAGATCTTCTCCATGTCTTTGATCCATTCATCGGCCTTGTCGGGTCCATCACCCCTCGGAACACCGGGCGGGTTCGCTTTGCGGAACTTCGGGCCAAGCGGGCTTGTTCCACCATCTCAAAGCAGGGGAGGAGGGGGAACAGGAGCAAAGATTCGCTTGTTGATCCATTCGGTCGAACATCCGATTCCATGGCTTGCGCCATGCGACGGACAGCAGCAGCAGTTGTATCATCTTGTTCAACATCGGGTGTAGTCCTAGGCCGTCGTAGCGGTGCCATTGGTCCCTATACACATGAAACAATGAACATCAAGTTGATCGTGCTCAATATCCATGCAAAATGAGCTAGTTACCATGGCACTTGCAACCAGCGTAAGTCATGCATCTCTAGTCCTCTGACTTATCTCTATCAAGCACTATACATGACATAACTATCGTATTATGCTTATAAAGCATAGTCGGTCCAATCCTCGGGCTCCATGAGAATCGAATCGCTCGATACCATAATGTAACACCCTAAATCTTAACCCAAGACTACTAGTATGTACTTAGGTTAATCTTTAGAATATTACCTCTTGGTCTCATCTTTTACTTAGAAAATACTTAGCGGAAATATGGGTAAAATTTTTCTTTTTGGAATTTAAAATCAAAGTGAGAGCCATGCACGAAACTTTAAGGGGAATCGTAGCGAAACATATAAGCAAAGCATAAGAAACACATCATGTCGTGGGAACATCAACTGAATCATAGATATATATATACATATAACGTGCCTACCCAAAGAGGCAGGACTATTTGATACATCATGAAGCAAAATACAACTGAAATGCAATACAAGGAAATCATAAAAAGCAAATACAAGAGAAACTACCTCCATACCCATGTGCACCTAAAGGAGACAACCTCATATACAAAAGAAGGTTTGTCCTCTACTATGTGGCGTGCGTGTGCACTAACTACTAACCCTCCTATGACTACTCCTGCTGGTCCGACATCTTTGTGGGGTCGAGTCGATCCTTGGACGAATCTCGGCGGGAGTGGTTGAGCGCATCATCGGGCATGTCCACCGCGGGCGAGGGCGCATAGATGGCCGTCGAGCCAACCTCGGCCGGACCACCGTCTCTCACTCCCAGCCCTCATCGGTGGAGGAGCGGACCGAGCTCAGCTGTACATGTGGGATGGCGGGTCCTCGGATGGGTCAAATCTCCAGTCTTTGGGGGCCGGGCACATACTGAGGTACTCACGCATCGCTGATGTCTCGGGCTCCATGCGGAGGATCCGCTCATCGCGTGGTCTCGCCGCTCAAAAATCCCGTTATGACTGTGAAGCGATCGGGGGTGAAGCGGTAGCTTTCGGGACGAGTGCTTGTGAAGGGTCGTCCCATGAACATGAATACTCCGACGGTCTGCAGCGACCCTCAAAATGGTATGACCCGAGTGCCGGGTCATGGTGCAACTCCCATACCGGGGTGTCGATGAAGAGTACAAACGTCGCCATCTGAAGATATGACGGAAGAAAAGAGAGAGGGAATGAGAATCTTTCTAAAAGAATTCTCAGTAGGGTTATCCCTACCTAGGTGTCATCGTCACATCCTCAGGAACCTTGGGTTTATTTCTAAAAGGTGTGCATGCATATAAATTCCTTTTAAGTTGGTTTTCCAAAGAGGTATTTTATCCAAGGTTCGTCATATTTTATAATGCGTCTTTATAACTTAAGCAGAAATATACTAATGAGATGAATGCATCATAAGGTAAACCAAACAATAGAATAACTAGGAAACATTATAACATTGGCATAAGTATAGTTTATGTGACATTGTTAACTTTAACTTTCATCTAATGGGGCCGCCCTAAAACTTCTCTAGGTTATGAGCTCATACCTTAACTAGTCGTCACTAGCTCTTACTTATCCTATGATAAGCGTAACATAATCCCGACTTAAAGTACGGGCTAGGGGGCAAATTAAGGATCTCCTTTCTAGGATTATTTCCTCTTTGAAACGCTTTGCTAGCCACGTGGGCCTCGCAATTTGTCCGCTTTGGCAGGCTGCATCTACACATACCCTCACGGATTTGTCTCCTCCTGGGGGTGCTCGGCCGAACCGGTGTCACCCAGGAGAAGCACGTCTCAGTGTTGTGTCACATTTATATTCTCATAAGTATTGAATCACAATTACCTCATCATTTATCATATTCATTTTTATCATGCATTCTCATATAGCTTTTTCATAACATATATATCATCACATGAAACTTTCTCATAACATTCTACGTCACATAAAACTTTCACACAAACATCATCACATAGTCATATCTAACAATCATCCCCATAAGCTCATAGACATGATATGTTATAACTCATAGTGTTTTAAACTTCGATTCTTATGAGTCTTAAACTTGCAAATTAATTGTTCTAACATTATCCTTAACTTCATTATACACCTATAGTTTGACAATTAATGAGTTATACAAATTTTATGCTCAAGAACTAATCCAAATAGCACTAAGCAGAATTTGGACAGCTTTATGTTTATGTGATTACGGAGTTCTAGAAACTACGGTTTAGATCTTTATCTCACATTCTAAGTTATTGATCATCAACACCTAGTCTCTTGGGAACCTATAAGGTTATAACTAAGTATTTCTCACCTCACCCTATGGTCAAGAACATCTCTAAACCTCAAGAGTGCAGAAATCAAAATACTAACTTTACGGGTACCTAGAAGTCACAATAATGACCCTTTCTAAGTTCGGTTTGCTCCTAAGGTTTCAAGATTAAGTCCTAAACCAATTATGAGTCATTCCTACACATATAAACTAATTTAAAACCATGATTATTGAATCTAACCCTTGCTGGACAGAATCCAGAAAAATGAATCTTTAAGGGATCTAGAACTCTCAAATTAATTCTTTTCTAGTTCCTAACTTATCCTATCTTTCACATATGAGTCTTAACATAATTATTACCCAAACATAAGCATATTAACAACATTAACACAGCTCATACAGTGGCCAAACATAGCAAGGCAGAACCGAAACAGAAACTCCATTTAAAGGCATTGAATCATAGTTTCTAAAGCACATAAAATACTAGTTTCTCTTGGAACCTTATTAAAACCTTCAAAACTCTTTTATGAACACTTTTATCATCTAAACTCATGAAAATACTTAATAGGGCAGTGGCTATATTATTTTCATCTCAAGAGGTCCTAAATTCATAACACTTAGTTCTACACATTCCTTATACTCATATAAGTTTAGAAAATTATAAAACATAGTTTTCAATACTTGAAAACATTAAGGCCTCATAGGGCCGAAATATGAACCATAGGAAATAAATGTTTTAGACCTTTGTTTGAGATATCATTGGGTAAGTCTTTGAGCTCTAGAATCATTAAAGTGATGACATAAAAATAAACATGCTCATGCACTTATTTTAGTTATTGCTAGAAAGTAAAGTGAGAGCATAAAATAAATATGTGGTGCAATATATTATTATCTTTGATATTTAGGTGAGGACTGGAAATATAAATATGATAATGCAAAGCTTGAAACATAAACATGATAATGCAAGTTCATTCATTATCTTGGGATTTAGTGATAGCAAGGAAATAAACATGATATGCAAAGCTTAAAGTAAACATGATGCAAGTTTCATTTTTATGTTTAACTAGAGCTCATTTAAGACTTTAACAAGATAATAACCCCATACAATATCTCAAAGATCACAACACAAGAATCGAAAATCATATAAAAGAGAAAGAAAGTGAAGCTACATCAAGTTCTTTATTAAGTACCCAAAACCCCTATCTAGAGACAAATCTCTAGAACGTGCCGGCCAACTTTAAGGTTGACAAGGGTAGGCTTGGGCTTTTAGAAATCCTTAGATTAATTTTTCTTAAGTTGGAAAACCATGTGAGCTAGATAACATATAGATGAAGTTGTAAGAAAAGGAAAACTCAAGCTTTAGAGGTTTCTTTGAGATAAACACAATGTCATCATCTAGAAACTCTCATCATCAAGCTATCATGCTCAAATCAAGGCCTCATGGCCGAAAATGAAGGGAAAGGAAAGACAAAGGAAAGTTCAAAAAGAATCCAAGAGAAAACTAGAGAAAAATACTTTCTTGAGCAAAATAGAGTTTGAAAACAAATCCCTACCTAGTGATGAAGATAAAAGCTTGATCTTGAAGATGGAAATGAGATGAGCAACACCTCCTAGGATGGTGATGATGATTCGGCCTTGATGAGAGAAAAAGAAAGAAAATGTGTTTCAAGTGGAGTTGTGTTTGAGGTGTGGTGTTTGAGAGGTTTGATGATGGTTCAAGGTTTTGGGGTGGTGTTTGATGGTTGAGAGGTGATGATGAGATGAAGAGATGAAGAAGATAAAGATGAAAAGAAAGGAAGAACACTCTTCGAACTTTGAGAGAAAAAGGAAAGACTAGCAAGACAACTCTAAAACTCCAAACTTTGCAAATGCTTCAAAGTGCAACAAGGCTAACACAAGCATCCTATTTATAGAAAAACAAAACCATGGAGGAGTGAATGGGGAGGGCTTTGGCGTAGCCTTTGAGGGAGGAAGGAAGAGAAAATATCTCTTACACAAGGTCATTCAAGCATGGTTTGAAGTATGGAAGCTATGCTACAAAGCATGGCTTGATGTGAGTTAATTTCCTATCACATTTTTATGAATTTAGTCTTCTAGAAACAATGCATGGCTGGAACTTTTCCAGCCACAATTAAATGGGAAAAATGGGTTATTTTAATTATTTATTCATGTGGAAATTCAAGCTTGATTGAAAGTTATGACAAGGTATAGTGTATGTGACTTGAGGTATGGCCTTGGAGTGTTGAAAAATTGAACATGTGATGCATATGGAGGAGGTGAGGCTTCGGCCAGCTTGGGACAACAGAATGGGAGGATGATTTGACCATTTAATTGTGTGTTAATGGTAGGTTTAGATGTGTATTAGCTTAGGTACAAGGTTAGGAATGATTAAGCTTAAGTTTAGGTAACTAAGAATGTGATTTAGGGAGTTTATGACAAGTTTAGGAGTGCTCATACATCATTAAAGAATTTAAAACTCATTTATGAATAAACAATGTGTAACACAATTCCATGATTTAAGGAATTGGAAAGAGAAAATACTATTCAAGATTCTATGACTAGGTGTCATAAAATTAAAATATGATTTTAGGTTGTAATTAAGTACTTTTTGGTTCTAATCAACTTTAATAAATTATTTTGACTCTAGATTAATTAAGGAAATTAATTAACCTTCGATTAGAGCCTAATATTGCTTAGGTTTGCTTAATCGCGTGATTAAGCGTAAAAATACGAAACTAGGGGCAAAACCGTAATTTTGCACTAATTTTGCCCGGGACTTCAAAAATTAAAACTGAGGTCATAGAATACATAAAAACGCCTTTTAAAACCATCTGGAGAAGTTTCGGGTTCATCCGGCACTTGCAAACGGGTAAAACACCATAGGGGCATTTTGGTCATTTTGACCCGAAAACTCGAAAAACGAGATTTTCGATCCCGGGAAGGTACATAAGTTTTGTAATCCCCTTCCAACATTGAGTTTGCCCTTCGAGTACTGCCGCACTGGCTTTCCTCGAATTCCGGGCTGAAAATGACCTCAGGGGCATTTTGGTCATTTTCACTCCAACAGAACATCGGGGCGTTACAGTTATAACTAAGTATTTCTCACCTCACACTATGATCAAGAACATCTCTAAACCTCAAGGATGCAGAATTTATAATCCTAACTTTACGGGTACCTAGGGGTCACAACAGTGACCCTTTCTAAGTCCGGTTTGTTCCTAAGGTTTCAAGATCAAGTCCTAAACCATTTATGAGGCATTCCGACACATTTAAACTAATTTAAATTCATGATTAGCATTACTAAACCTTGCTGGACAGAATCCAGAAAATTCAAATATTAAAGGATCTAGAACTCTCAAATTAATTCTTTTCTAGTTTCTAACTTCTCTTATCTTTCACATATGAACTTTACCATTAATTATACTCAAACTCAAGCATATTATCATCATTAACACAGCTCATACAGTGGCAAAATAATGGCAAGGCAGAACCGAAACAAACATTCTCCATAAAGGCATAAAACACAATTTCTAAAGCACATAAAATACTAGTTTCTCTTGGAACCTTTTTAAAACTTTCAAAACTCATTTATAAACATTTTTAACGTCTAAAATCATAAGAATATTTAAGAGGGCAGTGACCATTTCAACTTTGTCTCAAGAGGTCCTAAATTCATAAAACTTAGTTCTACATATTTCTTATACTCATATAGGCTTAGAAAATTTATGAAACGTATTTTTAACACTTGGAAAACTTAAAACCTCTTAGGGCCGAAATCTCAACTATGGGAGATAATTATTTTAGACCTTTGTTTGAGACAACAATGGGCAAGTCTTTGAGCTCTAGTTTCATTAAAGTGATGGCATAAAGATAAACATGCTTATGCACTTGTTTTAGCTTTTATTAGAAAGTAAAGTGAGAGCATAAAATAAATATGAGATGAATCATATTATTGTCTTTGATATTTAGGTGAGAACTTGAAATGTAAACATGATAATGCATAGCTTGAAATATAAACATGATAATGCAAGTTCCTTTATTATCTTGGTACTTAGTGATAGCAAGGAAAATAAACATGATGTGCAAGGCATAAAAGTAAACATGATGCAATGTTCATTTTTATGGTTAGCTAGAGCTCATTCAAGACTTAAACAAGATAACAACCCAACACATATCTCATCACAAAGAGAGCTTTAGAGTTCTTGAACTAAGTTCTCAAAGGAACTATGAGGTTCTTGAACAATATCATCAAGCTCAAGTAAACAAACTTCCAAAACAAAACCAAACAAAATCTCAAGGATCAAAATACCAAAACTGAAAACCTTACAAAAGAAAAGAAAGTGAAACTAAGTCAAGTTCTTTATTAAATACCCAAAACCCCTATCTAGAGAAAGATCTCTAGAACGTGCCGGCCAACTTTAAGGTTGACAAGGGTAGGCTTGGGCTTTTAGAAATCCTTAGATTAATTTTCTTAAGTTGAAAAACCATGTGAGCTAGATATCATATAGATGAAGTGATAAGAAAAGGAAAACTCAAGCTTTAGAGGTTTCTTTGAGATGAACACAAGGTCATCATCTAGAAACTCTCATAATCAAGCTATCATACTCATATTCAAGGCCAAGAGGCCGAAATGAAAAAGAAAAGGAAAACAAAAGAAAGTTCAAAAAGAATCCAAGAGGAAACTAGAGAAAAACACATTCTTGAGCAAAACAAGTTTGAAAAACAAATCCCTACCAAGTGATGAAGATGAAAGCTTGAACTTGACAAGGAAAATGAGAAGAGCAACTCCTCCTAAGGTGGTGTGATGGCTTCGGCCAAAGAGGAAGAAAAGGAAAGGAGATGTGTTTTGAGGAAGCTTGTGTTTGAGGTTTAGTGTTCAAGAGGTTGGATGATGATCTAAGGTTATGATATGGTGGGTTGAAGTGGTGAGGTGATAATGTGAAGAGAGGATGAAGATAAAGAGAAAGAATTCTTGGAACTTTGAGAGAAAAGAAAGAACTAGCAAGACAACTCTAGAATTCTAAACTTAGCAAATGCTTCAAGGTGCAACTAAGCTATAACAAGAATCCTATTTATAGAAAAACAAAACCATGGGGCTCACCAAGGGGAGAAGTGGCCGTGGCTTTTGAGGGGGAAAAGGGAGAGAAAAATATCTCTTACACAAGGTCATTCAAGCATGGTTTGAAGTATGGAAGCTATGATACAAAGTATGGCTTGATGTGAGTTAATTTCCTATCAATTTTTGATGAAATTAGGCTTCTAGAAACTTGACATGGCTGGAACTTTTCCAGCCACAAATAAATGGGAAAAATGGGTTGTTTTAATTATTTATTCATGTGGAAATTCAAGCTTGATTGAAAGTTATGACAAGGTATAATGTATGTGACTTGAGGTATGGCCTTGGAGTGTTAGAAAGTTGAACATGTGATGCATATGGGAGGAGGGCAGCTTTGGCCAGGCCTTAGGCAGCAGAGAGGAGGTGAGTTTTGATCATTTAATTGGGTGTTAATGGTAGGTTTAAATGTATATTAGCTTAGGGACAAAGTTAGGAATAATTAAGCTTAAGTTTAGGTAACTAAGAAGGTGTTTTAAGGATTTTATGACAAGATTAGGAGTGCTCATACATCATTAGAGAATTAAAAACTCATTTATGAATAAACAATGTGTAACACAATTCCATGATTTAAGGAATTGGAAAGAGAAAACACTATTCTAGATTCTATGACTAGGAGTCTTGAAATTAAAATATGATTTTAAGTTGTAATTAAGCACCTTTAGGTTCTAATCAACTTTAATAAATTATTTTGACTTAAGATTAATTAAGAAAATTAATTAACCTTCGATTAGAGCCTAATATTGCTTAGGTTTGCTTAATCACGCGATTAAGCGTAAAAACACGAAACTAAGGGCAAAACCGTAATTTTACACTAATTTCGCCCGGGTCCTCCGGGACTAAACTAAAGTCACAGTCTATATAAAAACGCCTTTTAAAATCATCTGGAGAAGTTTCGGGTTCATCCGGCACTTGCAAATGCGTAAAACACCGCTGGGGCGTTTTGGTCATTTTGACCCGAAAACTCGAAAAATGAGATTTTCGATCTCAGGAGGGTACTCAAGTCATCCAATCCCCTTCCAACATTGAGTTTACCCTTCGAGTACTGCCAGACCAACTTTCCTCAAATTTCGGGCCGAAAATGACCTTAGGGGCATTTTGGTCATTCTCACTCTTAATAGAAAAATCAGGGCGTTACACCCTTAATGTTTGAATTTTCTGGACTCTATCCAGCAAAGTTTAGTAATGCTAAACATGGTTTTAAATTAGTTTAAATGTGTAGGAATGACTCATAAATGGTTTAGGACTTGATCTTGATGCCTTAGGAGCAAACCAGACTTAGAAAGGGTCATTGTTGTGACTCCTAGGTACCCGTTAAGTTAGGATTATGAATTCTGCGTATTTGAGGTTTAGAGATGTTCTTCACCATAGTGTGAGGTGAGAAATACTTAGTTATAACCTTATAAGTTCCTGACAGATAAGGTTTGATGATTTATAACTTAGAATGTGAGTTAAGGACCTCAAGGATCAATGCATAAGACACTAAGAAAGTTGTTAATGCTGTGATGTGTTATATGATGCAATGATATGATGAGATGTGCTTGATGCATGAGAAAATGATTGTTGAAAATGTTAAAGTTTATCATAGCATGAGATTTCATGAGAACATGTTGTGTGAATTAGCTTGTGGCAGTTTGAAGGAAATTCGGTTTAACAACTGTTATGCTGCCGAATTTTCGTCAAACGTAAAAGGGTTAAAAGAAATGTTTATGAGTACCATATGAGTTGAAAAACCCTGGGTGACACCGGTTCGGCCGAGCACCCCTAGGAGAGACAAATCCGTGAGGGTATGAGTAGATGCAGCCTACCAAAGCGGACAAATTGATGTGGCTTAATGCTCTCAAAGCGTTTCAAAGAGGGTATATCCTAAGAGAGGTGATCCCTGCCCCCTACCCGTACTTGCGAGTTGGGATTATTATTATTTTTGTTTCACTTATTCAGATAATAAGCAAGAGCTAGTGATGACTAGCTGAGGTATGAGCTCATAACCTAGTTATTTTTAGGGTGGCTTATTATGCTAAAGTACCATGATTGATGTCACGAAGTTGAGGAATGATTCACTTGAGAATTATATGCCCTTGTGCCACATGGTTTATGCTTATATGCTTTGATGTATTGTACATGTGCTCAAGTATTGACATGCATCCATGATATAATATGCTGCATTCATAACTTCAAGATGCATGCTAAAAGGAATGGACCTTGGATAATTAGTTTGGAAAACCCTAAATTGAATCTTATATGCATGATCACTGTTTTATAATTAAACCCAAGGTTCCTGAGGATGTGAACGATGTAACCCTAGGGTAGGAGACTCCTACTGAGATTCTTTAGCAAGAATTCTCACTCCTCTCTCTTTCTTCTTCCGTCACATCTTCAGAGAGCGATGGCGACGTTCGTGGTCTTCGTTGACACACCTACTTGGGAGGTTCACTATGACCCAGACCACGGGCCATACCATTTTGAGGGGCAGTGCACCGTGCGAGTCTTCATGTTCATTGGACGCCCATTTGCACATCCTGTACAGAGCTACCGTTTCTCCCCGATGTCACCTTACGACGACACGATGGTTCGATGCCTTGAGACTTCCAGGACTACGTGCCTCGATCCCCGAGTTTGGAGAACGACCCATCCGAGGACTCGCCGACGCACATGTATAGTGAGAGTTCTACTCTTACACCTCAGTTCGTGCGAGACGTGAGGAAGGAGACTATTACACAGCCGAGGTTGGCTAGGCGAGCCGAGAGGCACCCCTATCGAGGAGCTCATGCTCAGTCTTCACGTGTTCCTACTTCTGTTGTCCTGCGTCCATGGATTGGTTACACTCCACCGTTTCCGGGATTCCAGTAGATGACGTCGTAGGGGAGGCTTAGTGCACACACTACATGTAGAGTGGATAAACCTTCTTTTGTTTTTGAGGTTATTCACCATAGGTGCACTCGGGTAGTTATGGTTTATTCCTGCTTTCTTGTTTTATGTTGTATTTCATTTCCACTGTATTACAAGCTCTGCCCGTCTCCATGAGGGCGTGACTATTTATGTACTCTAATTAAGTTATTAATGAAATGTTCCTTTGATTATCATGATTGTTGTTCCTTGGTTATATGCCTTACTTCATGATTTTAATGATTGACATGCGTGTTTTACATTTTAGTTGTTCGATTAGCTAAAGTTCGAGGCTCTCATTTTGCTTTATGTTTTCAAAAAACAAATTTACCCGTAATTTTCGCTAAGTATTTTATTAAAATGATGAGACTAAGAAGTAATAGCCTAATGTTTAACCTAATGTATTCTAGAAAGTTGGGTTAAAAATTAGGGTGCTACAATTAACCTAAATATGTTCAAGGAGTATTAGGTTAAAAATTAGGATGTTACACTAATCCAATGAACCTAGAGACACAATAGTAAGCTTTCACACCATCAATTAAGAAAATTAAAACAAGCAAGGCATGAACAAGAACATAGAACAAATGGTAGAATCCACATATGATGCATGGATCAAGTACAAAAATCCTCCCAAGGTAAGTGTTTGCCATTCATTCACTCAAGTGTTTTGGGTTATGATGCACACTTAATGACCTCAAATGAAAATGCTTTACCATAAGCTTGCTATGGGTCTTATTCTCCATTTTCTCACACACACATGCATATTGAATCAAGAGGACTTACCTTTGGTTTTAATGGGGCTTAGGTGAAGGTGGATAAATATATAAGCCAATGGGCTAAACCTCAAGTCAAAGGAGAGCAAATGCATACACCAAGAGCACAAGTACTTAAGGGTACACTTTGTCTATCTTAATCACAATTATATGCCTTTAATTTCAATGTGGCACACCTTCAAATAAACTTTTTTGTCAAATTTTTTTTTTCAATCAACCTTGCATTTTTATTTTTATTTTCTTAGTGTACCACTTGCTAAATTTTGGCTACACATTGTTCCTCCCCCACACTTAAATTGGAGCATGTCCTCATGCTCTCCCTCACACTTATGCTCAAGCACATATAAGAATTTGCATCGATACTGTCCTAAGCCTAAAAGGTTGGGAATTTTATGGTTTTTCACTTTTGGCTAAGGATATGCTAAAACAAAAGAATGGGCAATAAGGCTCAAAAGGGGTAAACAATGGTAACATGCAAATGGTGGCTATATACGCAAGTGGTTAAAACAAGAAAAAATGCCTCAGTCATATTCAAGCATGCACATGGAAACGTATTTTTAAACAAGACCCTAAGCAAGTTCTAGAATGCAAATCCAAAAAAGGAAACACACAAGAAAAAATAAGCATGGCACATGATAGTCCAATCAAGAGGCTCAAAATCTCACAGGTAAAAGTGCATATACTTAATCCAAACAATAGTGAATCCACTAAGCATGTAATACAAGATAAAGTCAATACCAAACATGTCAATATAGTGCATGTGGTGTGAGCCTATGCATGTGATCTCTAAGGTGCCAAAGGAATGGTGTGGAACATAAACAAAAATAAATATGATGCAAAACTCAAAACTAAAATGAAAATAAATAAAATGTAGGAAAATAAAGAGAAAGGTAAAGAAAAACCTCACGGTGGATTGTTTCCCACCCAGCACTTTGCTTTAACATCCTTAAGTTGGACGATTAGCACCCTCATAGAGGGTGTGTAGCTTCAACCCAAAGATAGGCCAACTGAGCTCTTAGATCTGTTGGGGGTTCATGGAGGTGCATCAGCTGATGCTCATTAATGGTGCACCAAACCATCTTGGAGTTCTTTAACTCAATTGTGTAACACCCTAATTTTATTCAGAAAATAATTATGGCTTTAGTAATAAGAATATCAAACTTTGATGTACATAGAAGTGATGAGAACAATGTAACGAACGCTTAAAAAAAAAAAAAAAACATAAATAGTGTTTTACGGGCCTCAGAGGCCCTTGAGGACAACTTGAAACCCTACAATTGGGACCCGGAGAGGCCCAAAAGTGAAAACTTATAGGATTGAGATTAGAAATGGTTAGGAATAAAGGTTTTATACTTAGAATTAATTTTCAAGCGATGCTTGATTACCTAGGTACACTGTTTTACCCGTTCGATGAAATTTCGGTGTGTGATTTTAACACCGAAAGCTATTTTAATCTTTATAAACTAAACAACCTTATCACTTTATATTAAAGGAATGGATGAGATTCAATCTTGAATTACAAGATTAATCTTAGCCATCCATTTTTCCTTTAAAGTCAAAGATCATTAATTTTCATCATATTATATTCATTCTTTATATATATGAGATAAATACAAACCTAGCTTCTTTAGGAAGCCATAATTTCGACCAGCAAAGAGGAGAAAGAGCAGCTGCACTTCCTCCATAGCCAAGAGCTTCATCTTGCTTTCAAATTCCATATACCATAGCCTAGAGTTACCGAAATCAAGTTCTTCCTTCACTAAAGTTGTTCTCTGACTCCAATACCTACAGATATAACCGATCAGAATTTCAATCCATCACCAAATCCCAACCTTGATACCTGATACCTCACTGTTTTAAGAAGGATTTGGGTGTATCTTGAGAGTTGTGGAGTGAAGAGCACCATTTGGGAGCATCCTAGAGACCAAGACACCTTTAGCTTCCAAGAGTAGGGTTTTATTGAGACTTTTCTTTCCAAATTTATATTTCTCAATTCTGACTTTTTCTGCTCGAAATATTTGGTTATTTTGGTTAATGATATATGGTTGGTGAAGTATAAATTTTGTTGGAGGGTTTGGATGAGGTTAGTGTAATCATTTTATCAAGTGAAGTTTTAGATAGTGTGCTGGAATTTCGGTTTTGCTGAAAACAGTAAAATATCATGAATTTTTAGGGATATTTGTAGTTATGATCATGGCCTGGAAAAAATATATGTTTGACCTAACATCTTGAAATACTTACACGAAAATTCTTGAGCACTAATTTTATGTTGTACTGTCTCAGAAAAATCAGAAACCGAAAGGGTAACCTTGCTGTCTGGATTGTGGGGACTGAAGCTCCGATTTTATATGATTTTATTACCATATCAAATGATTGAATTATCATCTGAAAATTTTACAGGGTGTTGAAAACTTCTTGAAGTGTAACTGTGATTTTTATTTTGGGTTGATTTGATTAATTTCTAGGATTGAAAACTATGAGAATTCTGGTCTGAGCTGTGAATAAGTGGTCTCTGACCATCAAATTTGTTTAATTTATTTAACAAGGTTAGAGAATTCTTTTTCCCCTGAAATTTTTACAGGGACTATTAAACACATTGAAGTGTTATAGGGAATTTTTGTGGCTCTTACATTAGCCATTTGATGTGGAAAGTAAATGTTGCTACTGGAATGATAAATCTGCCAAGTTGCTGAAATGGTGGAAATGTCTTAAATTGATAATGGAATGGCATTTAGTCCACATATATGAGATATGCATGCATGCTAATGGTTTTAGAGAGTTACTTATAAAGCATAATGAGACTCTAGATGTAACTAAATTGCCTACATGTGATGTAAACATAATTTGTCAAAAATAAAAGTACATGCTGCTGTTATATGACAAAAGAGAATATGAGAAATGTGATGGTGCATATTTTAACATATGGGGAAAATAGAAACAAGGCTTATATGGGATAAAGAGGGAAGGCAAAAATAAGAACTTCCCAGGAAATGTTATGAGTCGGTAGACGTATCGGCTAGGAGATAGAACTGTGTGTGATTCGGAAATGGAAAAGAAATATGAAGTCCGATGATCACAAATAGGAATGAGCTCAGGTCCTAGCAGTCTATGGTCCTCTGAGGAGTTATCCACTACATATGTTACCTGATGTGAAACTAAGCCTTCCCTATGCTAATGAAAAGAGACAACGGCACTAATTGAATTTCGTGGATTACAAGAGAAAGATTTATGGTTACCATCATGTTACATTTTGACTTTACTTGAATTATATACATTAATAATTCTTCCTATGACTATGCATAGTTTAATTGTTATTTTTGCATATAAGTTTACTTGATATTGCTTATAAGAATGAAATTTCTACTTATGTTTTGTTTACTAATTTTTATTACTGGTGAGGGATTACCCTACTGAGAATTATATAATATTCTCATCCCTATTTGTGTATATTTTGTATGGTGCTCGGGCCTTCTGAGATGCCGTCAGTGATCTTCTTCCTTGACTTACCCCAATGGCAATGGCACTATGATCCTGACTTGGATTCACTATATGTAGTAGCATATTCTCAGATACGAGCCTATGTATTCTTCAGCCGTTCTTTTAGTACCTCTGCTTTTTCACTGAGTTTGACCTGCTTTTCCTTATGACGGAGTGCCCCTACACATGGCACACCCTGTTGAGTTTGTAGCTCCACCCGCACCACCTATGCCCCCTCCTGGAGATGATCCATCCTCGTCCTCCTCCTCAGACTCCGATCCACTAGCTGGTCTTGGTGGCCCTGCTGAGGGTAACGCCATTCCACCGATGGCGAATGGTTTTCTTTAGGGGAGCATGTGACATTCAGGGACTCATGTTATGTACATAGTTGTAGTTTAGCATTAGGAACCCTGCAGCCTGCAGACTGATTTGGTGAGATACTTTAGAGTCCATTTCTGTATGTATGAAATTTTGCTGGATCTCAACTTTGAGCAGGTCAGACTACTTAGTAGAAGTGTTCTTTTGTACACTGAGTTCCTGACTAGTTAGGAGATAACAAGTTGTTTTTTTTATATTTGTATGATGTACCTAATGTGAACTTAACAACAATGTATATATATATATGTACATATTAGTTTGATAACTTATACATCTACGATGATTTTATTTCAGTTATTTCCGACTAGTATAGAGTATGCGAGTGAGTAATACTTTTCTAATTACTATGTGAATGCTCGAGTAAAAACATGGTAATTAGGAGGGTGTTACATTATGGTATCAGAGCCGGACTATCCTATAAGCCTGAGGATTGGACCGGCTATGCTTTCTTAGAACTTGTCATGCATTATGACTTTATATATATTTGTATGATTACTGGTTGGAAATGTTGTGGGTTGCTGCTACACTTTGCTTGGTATTGAGCCTGATCAACTCAATATTTTTGTTTGGTGTGATAGGAACCAATGACTTCGAATCGGCAAACTAGGAGTGGAGCTGGAAACGATGCCGACATGATGAATACTTTCTGTGAGATGGCGGCTGCCATGAGGGAACAAGCTACAGCTGCTACCTTAATGATGGAGCAGCTGAACCGCAATGAAAGGCAAAACCCAGCCAATAATCCTGCAGTGAACGAAGTTGATGTAGAATATCAGAAATTTGCCGAGTTCAGGAAGGCAAATCCCCCTCCATTTCGAGGAGCTTTTAATCCCTGTAGCGTAAGAATGGATAAAGGCCATGGAAAAGATTTTCTCTGTTCTTCCTTGCACAGAGATCCAGAAGGTGGCCTTTGCCACCTATATGCTAGAAGCAGATGCAGATTTTTGGTGGGTTGGCACCAGGGGATTATTTGAAGCTTCCCATACTGTAGTTACCTGGAATATTTTTAAGGAAGCTTTTTACCGTAAGTACTTCCCTATCTCTGTAAGAAATACGAAAGAGTTGGAGTTTATGGCTCTTAAACAAGGACCTATGAGTGTAGCAGAGTATACTGCCAAATTTGAAGGGCTTTGCAAGTTTTCTACAATTTATCAACATGACCCGGATGAAGTCTGGAAATGCATGAAATATGAAGGGGGTCTACGAGAAGATATAGAAGCAGCTGTGAGTCTTTTGGAGATTAGGGACTATCCTACTTTGGTAAATAAATGTCGACGTGCAGAGGAGTCCAACAAGAAGCTGACAAATTTCAAGTATGCCGAAAACAATGCTAGAAGGGGGTTAGCACCTCAAGGTCCTCGATTCAAGCCTGTTAACCAGCCTCGGAGAAGGTTTCCACCCAACAATAACAACAACAACAACAACAAAGGAAAACAACTTCAACTTCCAAGACCTGAGGCAGGGAGAGATTGCCCTAAATGTGGGAAAAATCATGGGAATCGACCGTGTTGGACAACACAAATCGTTTGCTTTGGCTGTGGGAAACCAGGACATAAAATATTTGAGTGTCCTAATAAGAAAGGTCAGCAGCCCACCTCTAGGCCACAACAACATGGGCGCGTTTTTACTATAAGTGCCAAGGAAGCTTCTCAATCTACCGATCTGATCCGAGGTAAGTGTGAAATAAATGGTACTACCCTAGATATACTGTATGATACGGGTGCCACTCATTCTTTCATATCCCATATTTGTGTACAATGATTACAATTATCTGTTTCTGAACTACCTTATGATCTTCTTGTATCCACTCCTACTGCTGATCCTATTAGGACTTGTTATACATGTGTGAATATTCCTTTTCAAATAGGTACTAGAGACTTTACTGCCAATTTAGTTTGTCTTCCTTTATCTGGTTTAGATGTAATTTTAGGTATGGATTGGTTGGTACCTAACTATGTCCTCTTACACTGTCCAGATCGAGCTGCCATATTTCTTTCCACTCTACCTTCCATCCCTTTGGTTCCTTTTTCTTTTTATTTGAACTTAGTAACACCTAACCCTAGTAAGACAGATTGTCAGGAATATGTTCTCCTCTCTGCTAGTGAAACTGAGTGTGATCATGAATTGAGTAAGATTCCAGTGGTGAGAGAGTATCCTGACGTCTTCCCAGAGGATATTCCAGAGTTTCCTCCTAAAAGAGAGATTGAATTCTCCATTGAGTTGGTTCCAGGAACGGGTCCTATTTCCATTGCTCCTTATAGGATGTCCCCTTTGGAGTTGAAAGAATTAAAGTCCCAAATTGAAGAACTATTAGGGAAGCATTTTATTAAACCAAGTGCCTCTCCATGGGGTGCCCCTGTTCTTCTGGTAAAGAAAAAGGATGGAGGTATGAGGCTTTGTGTAGATTATAGGCAGTTGAATAAGGTGACGATTAAGAACAAATACCCTTTGCCAAGAATTGACGATCTTATGGATCAATTGAGAGGAGCAATCGTATTCTCAAAGATTGATCTTAGATCAGGATACCATCAAATTCGAGTTCGGGATGAAGATATTCCTAAAACTGCTTTTAGAACTCGATATGGACATTACGAGTATAGGGTGATGTCTTTTGGATTGACTAATGCTCCAGCTGTATTCATGGATTATATGAATCGAATCTTCCGCCCTTACTTGGATAAGTTTGTAGTTGTCTTCATAGACGATATACTTATTTATTCAAGAGCGAGGAGGAACATATGAGCATCTTAGGATTGTATTACAAATCCTAAGGGAGAGGAAGTTGTATGCTAAATTGTCAAAGTGTGAATTTTGGATGGAAGAGGTTAGATTCCTAGGGCATGTAGTATCACAAGGGGGAATTTCAGTAGATCCCAGTAAGGTGGAATCAGTCCTTCATTGGGAACGACCAACAACGGTGACTGAGATTCGGAGTTTCTTAGGGTTAGCTGGATATTATAGGCGTTTTATCATGAGCTTTTCTCAGATAGCCTTACCTTTGACTAAATTAACCCGAAAGAACGCTCCATTCAATTGGACACTAGAGTGTGAAAATAGTTTCCAAGAGTTGAAGCAAAAGTTGACCATGGCTCCAAAGATTAGTATTACCCGATCCTCATCAACCCTATGAGGTTTATTGTGATGCTTCTAGTAAGGGTTTAGGATGTGTATTGATGCAAAATCGTAATGTGGTTGCCTATGCTTCTCGACAGTTGAAACCCCATGAGGTAAACTATCCAACCCATGACCTTGAACTTGCAGCTGTGGTTTTTGCTCTAAAGATCTGGCGACATCATTTGTATGGTGTGCAGTTCAATGTTTTCTCTGATCATAAAAGTTTAAAGTATCTTTTTGATCAGAAAGAGTTGAATATGCGGCAAAGAAGATGGATGGAGTTCCTCAAAGATTATGAGTTTAGTCTGAATTACCATCCAGGCAAGGCAAATGTTGTAGCCGATGCACTGAGTAGGAAATCCCTAAGTGTAGCATGCCTGATGATTAAAGAGGCAGAGCTAGTTGACAACTTCAAGAAGCTTAGTTTAGATATGTCTGTGAGCCCTCAAGGTGTTGTGTTAGGCCAGATAAAAGTAACAAGTGAGTTCAAAGGACAAATTTTGGCTGCCCAACGTGAAAACCCAGAGTTTCAGGAGATATTAAGATCAATTAATGCAAAGAAGTTGCCAGGATTCATACAAGACCAACAAGGTATATGGAGATACAAGGATAGGGTGTGCGTACCTGCAAGTGGCGATCTCAGAAAGAAGATCTTAGAGGAAGCTCATAGGGGCGAACTTACTATACACCCAGGTGCTAGTAAAATGTATGCAGATCTTAAGAAAATGTTCTGGTGGTCAGGAATGAAAAGAGACATAGAAGAGTGTGTCAGGAAGTGTTTAACTTGTCAAAAAGTTAAAATAGAACATCAAAAACCAGCTGGGACCCTGCAACCCTTAGAAATCCCGGAATGGAAGTGGGAAAGTATTTCTATGGACTTTGTGATGGGTTTGCCAAGGACATCATCAGGTCATGATGCTATATGGGTTATAGTGGATAGGTTGACCAAGTCTGCTCACTTCTTACCCATTAAGGCTAATTTTCCTTTGGATAAGTTAGCTTCTCTGTACATTCAAGAGATAGTGAGACTACATGGTGTACCTTCCTCAATAGTTTCTGATAGAGACCCTAGATTTACTTCTAGGTTTTGGGGAGCTTTCCAAAAAGACTTTGGGACTAAGCTTTGTTTGAGCACTGCCTATCACCCCCAAACTGATGGGCAAACAGAACGAACCATACAAACCCTGGAAGATATGCTAAGGGCGTGCGTGATTGAGCAGAAGGGAAGTTGGGACAAGTTGCTCCCGTTGGTTGAATTTGCTTATAATAATAGCCATCACGCTAGTATTGGCATGGCCCCATATGAAGCTCTATATGGAAGAAAATGTCAATCCCCATTGTGTTGGTATGATTCGGGAGAAGTAGGACTGTTGGGACCCGATCTTGTTAATCAAACAACGGAGCAGATTCAAAAGATCAGGAGTAAAATCCTCACTGCACAAAGTCGTCAGAAGAGCTATGCTGATACTCGAAGGAAACCTTTAGAATTTCAAGAGGGAGAACATGTATTCTTGAAGGTCACGCCCACTACTGGAGTAGGTAGGGCCCTTAGAATTAAAAAGTTGTCACCTAGGTTTATAGGTCCTTTTCAAATTCTTCGACGAATTGGGTCACCGCCTACCAGATAGCCTTACCCCCACATTTGTCTAACCTTCATGATGTCTTCCATGTATCTCAACTCCGAATGTACCACCCAGATCCAAACCATATTATTGAGCCCAAATCTGTACAGTTAAGGGATGACTTGACATTTCAAGCCCCTCCTATTCAGATCGTTGATAGAGAAGTCAGGCAACTTAGAAATAAATCTGTGCAACTTGTGAAAGTGGCCTGGGGTGGACCTGGAAATGAAGAGTATACATGGGAACTAGAATCAAATATGAAGAAAGACCATCCGGAATTGTTTGTGTATGAAATTTTGAGGACAAAATTTTTATTAAGGTGGGTGATAATGTAACACCCTAATTTTATTCAGAAAATAATTATGGCTTTAGTAATAAGAATATCAAACTTTGATGTACATAGAAGTGATGAGAACAATGTAACGAACGCTTAAAAAAAAAAAAAAACATAAATAGTGTTTTACGGGCCCCGTAGGCCCGCGGGGACAGTCGAAACCCTACAATTGGGACCCGGAGAGGCCCAAAAGTGAAAACTTATAGGATTGAGATTAGAAATGGTTAGGAATAAAGGTTTTATACTTAGAATTAATTTTCAAGCGATGCTTGATTACCTAGGTACACTGTTTTACCCGTTCGATGAAATTTCGGTGTGTGATTTTAACACCGAAAGCTATTTTAATCTTTATAAACTAAACAACCTTATCACTTTATATTAAAGGAATGGATGAGATTCAATCTTGAATTACAAGATTAATCTTAGCCATCCATTTTTCCTTTAAAGTCAAAGATCATTAATTTTCATCATATTATATTCATTCTTTATATATATGAGATAAATACAAACCTAGCTTCTTTAGGAAGCCATAATTTCGACCAGCAAAGAGGAGAAAGAGCAGCTGCACTTCCTCCATAGCCAAGAGCTTCATCTTGCTTTCAAATTCCATATACCATAGCCTAGAGTTACCGAAATCAAGTTCTTCCTTCACTAAAGTTATTCTACAGCTCAATACCTACAGATATAACCGATCAGAATTTCAATCCATCACCAAATCCCAACCTTGATACCTGATACCTCACTGTTTTAAGAAGGATTTGGGTGTATCTTGAGAGTTGTGGAGTGAAGAGCACCATTTGGGAGCATCCTAGAGACCAAGACACCTTTAGCTTCCAAGAGTAGGGTTTTATTGAGACTTTTCTTTCCAAATTTATATTTCTCAATTCTGACTTTTTCTGCTCGAACTTTTTGGTTATTTTGGTTAATGATATATGGTTGGTGAAGTATAAATTTTGTTGGAGGGTTTGGATGAGGTTAGTGTAATCATTTTATCAAGTGAAGTTTTAGATAGTGTGCTGGAATTTCGGTTTTGCTGAAAACAGTAAAATATCATGAATTTTTAGGGATATTTGTAGTTATGATCATGGCCTGGAAAAAATATATGTTTGACCTAACATCTTGAACTACTTACACGAAAATTCTTGAGCACTAATTTTATGTTGTACTGTCTCAGAAAAATCAGAAACCGAAAGGGTAACCTTGCTGTCTGGATTGTGGGGACTGAAGCTCCGATTTTATATGATTTTATTACCATATCAAATGATTGAATTATCATCTGAAAATTTTACAGGGTGTTGAAAACTTCGTGAAGTGTAACTGTGATTTTTATTTTGGGTTGATTTGATTAATTTCTAGGATTGAAAACTATGAGAATTCTGGTCTGAGCTGTGAATAAGTGGTCTCTGACCATCAAATTTGTTTAATTTATTTAACAAGGTTAGAGAATTCTTTTCCCCTGAAATTTTTACATGGACTATTAAACACATTGAAGTGTTACAGGGAATTTTTGTGGCTCTTACATTAGCCATTTGATGTGGAAAGTAAATGTTGCTACTGGAATGATAAATCTGCCAAGTTGCTGAAATGGTGGAAATGTCTTAAATTGATAATGGAATGGCATTTAGTCCACATATATGAGATATGCATGCATGCTAATGGTTTTAGAGAGTTACTTATAAAGCATAATGAGACTCTAGATGTAACTAAATTGCCTACATGTGATGTAAACATAATTTGTCAAAAATAAAAGTACATGCGGCTGTTATATGACAAAAGAGAATATGAGAAATGTGATGGTGCATATTTTAACATATGGGGAAAATAGAAACAAGGCTTATATGGGATAAAGAGGGAAGGCAAAAATAAGAACTTCCCAGGAAATGTTATGAGTCGGTAGACGTATCGGCTAGGAGATAGAACTGTGTGTGATTCGGAAATGGAAAAGAAATATGAAGTCCGATGATCACAAATAGGAATGAGCTCAGGTCCTAGCAGTCTATGGTCCTCTGAGGAGTTATCCACTACATATGTTACCTGATGTGAAACTAAGCCTTCCCTATGCTAATGAAAAGAGACAACGGCACTAATTGAATTTCGTGGATTACAAGAGAAAGATTTATGGTTACCATCATGTTACATTTTGACTTTACTTGAATTATATACATTAATAATTCTTCCTATGACTATGCATAGTTTAATTGTTATTTTTGCATATAAGTTTACTTGATATTGCTTATAAGAATGAAATTTCTACTTATGTTTTGTTTACTAATTTTTATTACTGGTGAGGGATTACCCTACTGAGAATTATATAATATTCTCATCCCTATTTGTGTATATTTTGTATGGTGCTCAGACGCTACAGATGCCGTCAGTGATCTTCTTCCTTGACTTACCCCAATGGCAATGGCACTATGATCCTGACTTGGATTCACTATATGTAGTAGCATATTCTCAGATACGAGCCTATGTATTCTTCAGCCGTTCTTTTAGTACCTCTGTTTTTACTGCTGAGTTTGACCCTGCTTTTCCTTATGACGGAGTGCCCCTACACATGGCACACCCTGTTGAGTTTGTAGCTCCACCCGCACCACCTATGCCCCCTCCTGGAGAACATCCTTCCTGGTCCTCCTCCTCGGGCTCCGATCCACCACCTGGTCCCGTGCCCCTGCTGAGGGTAACGCCATTCCACCGATGGCGAATGGTTTTCTTTAGGGGAGCATGTGACATTCAGGGAC
Source organism: Dalbergia cultrata (assembly GCA_031216105.1). Taxonomy (NCBI): domain Eukaryota; kingdom Viridiplantae; phylum Streptophyta; class Magnoliopsida; order Fabales; family Fabaceae; genus Dalbergia; species Dalbergia cultrata. The sequence continues at coordinate 77,004 of JAVHNL010000113.1, read as the reverse complement.
TCATGTTATGTACATAGTTGTAGTTTAGCATTAGGAACCCTGCAGCCTGCAGACTGATTTGGTGAGATACTTTAGAGTCCATTTCTGTATGTATGAAATTTTGCTGGATCTCAACTTTGAGCAGGTCAGACTACTTAGTAGAAGTGTTCTTTTGTACACTGAGTTCCTGACTAGTTAGGAGATAACTAGTTGTGTTTTTTATATTTGTATGATGTACCTAATGTGAACTTAACAACAATGTATATATATATATGTACATATTAGTTTGATAACTTATACATCTACAGTATTTTATTTCAGTTATTTCCGACTAGTATAGAGTATGCGAGTGAGTAATACTTTTCTAATTACTATGTGAATGCTCGAGTAAAAACATGGTAATTAGGAGGGTGTTACACAATTGTACCATCATGGTACACATGGTTAACCAAGAATGGTCACTTCCATCTAGACTTTGGCCCTCCAGCCATCAGTTTTGTTCGGGGCTCATGCAGCAAGATCCACTGCCCTTCACAGGGCATCCTTCCTATTATGGGCGGTTCATGAAGCACCTGGCAAACTGATGACCGTTGCCTTGGTGGTGTACTTGTATCTAAAAACTTGGGACATTCTAAAACAATAGAGGCATCATATCCTACGAAAGAAGAAAAAGTAGAGAAAGGGGGATATGAATCCTTACCAAGCAAATTACTACAAGCATCATCAACAAAAGAGTCAATGACATCAATGCCAAATACAGAGTGTTCTTTATGAGGATGTTTCATAGCATCAAATAAGTTAAATTGGACTTTCATGTCCCCACACTCTGTAACACCCTAATATTTAACTCAACATGCCTAGGACGTATTATAGTTAATTATTAGTTATTACTCTTTTGTTTCATTCTTTAACTTCTTTTTATCAAAATACTTAGCAGAAATTAGGGTAAATTTTTTTTTTGAAAACATAAAACAAAATGTGAGCCGCACATGCTAACATACATCGAATGTTTAAACACAAACAGAATAAACAGAGTAAACAGGTCATACATACACATATCTAGAAGCACATCACACTTGAACATGAAACACAATTCATTATATAATATAGTTCATAGTACAGCAAAAATAAAACGAACAGAGTCACACCCATACAGAATAGGCTGAGCTTTCAATACATTGACTCAACAGAAGAAAATACAAGAAAGCAGTAAATACATGGAATGTAAAAACCAAAAGCCAACTACAGCTTTCTCACACTAGTCCTATGAGTGCTAAACTAAAGATACCCCTAACAAAAGATACGACAAGAAAAGGGGATCCTCATGATAGATCATTGTCTCTAATTTTACTCATCCTAAAATGGTAGCTATATTTTAGATTCTAAGGGATCTGAAACTCACATTTTTCATCATTTCCACTAACTAGTTGTTCCTAACACTCACAAAATGATTTTCGCTTCACTCAAACATAATTTTTACACACTTTAACACTTTAAAACAAAGATCATGCAAGAGCCAAAACACTGTGGCAAAGGGTCGAACCATATATCTCACATAATCACATAAAATCATATTTCAAGTGCATGTAAGTTACTAGTTTCCATTGGAATTATTTTAGAACCTCAAAAATCTTTTAGAAACTAATTTATTTAATTAAAATCATACAGATAAAGGCCAAGGCAGTAGCTATTTTAAACCACTCTTAAAAGAGTTTTAAACCATAAAAAAAAAATCATACTCAAAGTATTCTTTGAGCTTTTCTATGCTTAAGAAAATCTTAAGACATAGTTTGTTGGTCCTAGTGACTAGATGAAACTTATGCAAAGTTCATCCTCATCACATGGCTAAAAATAGCATTCATAGAATGCGTCCATTTTCTAAACTTCACTTGAGATAAAAAGGGTAAGTCTTTGAGCTCTAGGATCTTTAGGTGAAGACAAAACTTAAACATGCTATGCACTTTATTTTAGTCTCCATTATAAAAGTAAAGTGAGAATTTGAAAAATAAATATGAGATGCAATTTCATTATTATCTTTAAAGTTTAGGTGATGACTTGAAATATAAACATGAAATGCAAAGCTTGAAGTTTAAACATGAGGATGCAAGCTCATTTCTTTATTCTTGAGATTTTAGTGATGGCAAGAAAAAGTAAACATGATGTGCAAAGCATAAATTTAAACATAGATGCAAGTTCATTTTATTCTTTACTAGAGCTCATACAAGGCTTTAAGGGAATATAAACCTCAACCCAACATATATCTTAGCAAGATAAAGTGAGCTTTAGAGTTCTTTGTACCAAGGTTTCAAAGAAACCTTATGATTTGAACATCATCATCAAGCTTAAGGTAAAAGGATCAAAAGATCAAAACGAGTAACAAGATTTCCTGAGAATCAAAATCAAAACCAAGAAAGAGGAAGAGGAAAAATTGAAATCCATTCAAAAGAAAGAAAAGGAAAACCGAAACTATAAAGAGAAAAAGGAAGGAACAACCGAAATGTTTCAAGATCAAGACCAAGTTTTCAAGCTTTAGAGGTTTCTCAAATAATAATCACAAGACCATTATCTTGAAACTTCATCATCAAGCTATAGTTTTCCCTTTCAAAACTAAGCTTCATAACCAAAAATAAAAAGAGAGGAAAAGAGTTTCAACCAAGAGAAACTAGAACTTTTCATTTCAAAACATCAACATAAAAGATAAAGCTTTTGAAAGACAAAACCCCTACCAAGTGGTGTTTTTCCTTTGGAAGGACAAGAGAGAGCTTGTTCTTGTAAAGGAATGAGAAGAAAAATTCTCCTCTCAAGGATAATGATGATTCGGCCAAGTAAGGGAGAAAAGGAAGGAAATGTGTTTGTGTGAGCTTTGTGTTTAAGAAAGTAAGCTTAAGTGTTTGGTTGATGATCTATGGTGGTTGTGTGGTGGTTTGAGGTTGCAAGAGGGTGATCTTAGAAGAGGATGAAGAAGATAAGAGCAAAGAGTTTCTTTGAGAGAAAAAGAAGAAAGCTTAGAGAAATTCTTAAGACACAAACTTGAAAGTGAGCAAATAGAACAAAGTTCTCTTGAGATTTGAATTTATAGAAAAATGAAATGTGAAGGAGTGAATTGGAGGGGGCTGGCCATAGCATGATACAACCATGGGGAGGAAAATATCTCTTTTAATTGGTCATTCAAAGGTAAGGCTAGGTATGGTTTGAAGTATGGCTAAGTATGGTCTCAAGTATGGTCCAAGGTATGGCTCAAAGCATAGCCTTTGTGTGTGCAAAATAATTCAACATGTGAAGAATATGGGGAGGAGTGGCCAGTTCCTATTAAGCCATGGGGAGGAGGTTTGTTTCATCTAATTGTGGTTTAGTGATATGTTTAGGTGTATCTTTGGTTAAGCTTTTGGTTAGGAGTTTGTAAGTAAGTGTTTAGGTGAGGTAATGGGTAATTAAGGGTGTTGAGACATGATTAGGAGTGGTCTTGCTTCATTAGTGAAATCAAAACTCTTTTTATGATACGATTATGCACAAACATAATTCCTTAATTTAAAGAATTGGAGAGAGAAAACACTATTCAAGATTCCTTAATTTAAGGAATTAGATAGAGAAAACACTATTTGACATGGAATCTTGATTTTTAAAAAAAGGATTAAGGTGTATCTAAGCAATTCTTAGGTTCTAATCAACCTTAATAAATTATTTTGATTCTAGATTAATTATCAAAATTAATTAATCTTTGATTCGAACCTAATATTGCTTAAGTTTCCCTAATTACGTCATTAAGCCCATAATGCACTATTTCAGGGGCAAAATGGTAATTTTGCACAAACACTGCCCGGGACTACCCGGACTAAAACAAATATCATAAAACACATATAATTAACATTCCGAGCCCTCGAGAGAAATTCCAGGCTCAAATGGCACTGATACCCGCATAAAACGCTATAGAGGTATTTTGGTCATTTTGAGCCAAAAGTTTGGAAAATGAGATTTTAATCTCTGTCATCAATCACAACATATATAATCCCCTTCAAACATTGAGTTGACCTTTTGAGGACTGCTGGGTTGGCCATCCTCAAATTTCCGGGTAAAAATGACCTCAGGAGCATTTCAGTCATTTACGCTCAAACAGAAAAACTGGGGCGTTACACACTCCATGGATAGTGTGCCAACATGAACATCAATCATGGTTCTAACAGTTCTCAAAAATGGTCTACCCAAGATCAATGTATGTTGGCTGGCATTGGTATCATTTTCCATTTCAAAAACATAGAAATCAGTAGGGAATATTAAATCATTTACCTATACTAGAACATCTTCCAATACTTCCTCTGGTCTCGTGATGCTGCGGTTGGCCAGTTGAATTTGCAACCCAGTCGACTTGAGCTATCCAAATTGCAAGCACTGATAGAGTGATTTAGGCATAATGTTAATGCCAGCTCCAAGGTCAGCTAGGGCTCTTGTGATATGAAAGTTCCCAATGGTACAAGGAACATAGAAAGTGCCTGGGTCCTTGCATTTGGTTGGCAGGTTACTTGGCTTGATACTGGAGGAAGCATTTACCCCCATAGTTACTTTATCCTCCCCACTGCCCTTTATTTTCATCCTATTGGTGCACAAATCTTTCAAAACTTTTGCATACATGGGAATTTGTTTGATTGCATCTAATAGAGTTATGTTTACTTGCACCTTTTTAAATGTTTCCCAAGTTTTATAATCCAATTCTGATGTAGCAAATTTTCTGGTTTGGATCCTCTATGGAAATGGCAGTGGGGGAGTGAATTCTAGAGCTTTTTTGGGTTTTGTGGAGCACTGCAATGCTATTTGAGCACTGCGGTGCTCAACAAAAGGATATTTAGTTCTGTACTTTTCCTTAGCTAAGCACTGTAGTACTCACCCGAGGGATCTTCTATCTTTAAATCACTAGCAAAAATATCATCATGCTCGGCTGAGTGCTGTAGCATTGTTTGAGTGTTGTGGCACTCAATAGAGACCTCTTCTCGCCCAGTTTTCTCATGTACTTCTTCCTCTGAAGGCCCTGTTGTTTCTGGAATTTTTGTACTAGATCTCAAGGTGATTGCACAGACATTTCCGCTTGGATTTTGCATGGTTTGAAAAGGTAACTGGGTAGCTAGGGTTTGTTGACTCTGGTTTTGTTTCATTTGAGTCACCTCCTTTCTCAGTTGGGTATTTTCTTTTCTAATTTCCTACATTTGCTCCACCATCATCTTCATCATTCATAGTGGGATCTAAGGATGGAAATGTAGGAAAGGCCTGTTGCCTTTGATGAGGTGCTAGATATTTTTGCTGTGAAGATTGGCTCTATAGTTGAGAATTATTTCCCCACTTCAGATTGGGGTGATTTTTCCAATTTGTGTTATACGTGTTCCCAAATGGAAATTGGCCCGCCTGATTTTGAGATTGACTTTGGAGGGGATATGTTGTTGCTACCCATGGTTGAGTCTTCTTGCAATGCTAGGCATATATCAGTGTGATGGTCATTTGAAGTACATATGCCACATATCTTTGGAACCACTAGAGTTATTGTTGGGCTCACCATCAATTGCTACATAAGGCCAGAAAGTTGTTGTAAAGTCTGGGTCAAGAATGGATTTTCTGGCTGGCTTACTTCATGAAGACCTCTAGTAGTAGTGGCTACTCTACAACCAAATTGTTGAAAATTTGTAGTCATATTCTCAATCATAGCATGAGCCTCTACCAGAGTCTTATCCAGAAGTGCCCCTCCACTAGCAGCATTTATCATACATCTATCAGTAGGTACCAATCCTTCATAAAAGTATTGAAGGAGGAGTTGCTTTGGAATCTAATGATTGGGGTAGCTTGCATAGAAGAGCTTAAAACGCTCCTAATATTCATGTAGAGTCTCATCAATTTAGCGGATTCCAGAGATCTCTTTTCTAATAGAAGCCACTCTAGAGGTGGGAAAATACCTCTCCAGGAAAAGTCTCTTCATCCCCATCCAGCTATTTACAATCCTATCTGGCAAATTAAAGAACCAATTTTCTGTAGCACCCTCTAGGGAGAAGGGGAATGCTCTCAATTTAACATCATCCACCTCTACCCTATTAGGTCTCATGCCAGAACACACCATATGCAATTTCTTCAAGTGTTGGTGTGGGTCTTCTCCAGACAGCCCATGAATTTAGGCAAAGCATGAACCATATACCCCTTAAGCTCAAAATCATTGTCAAGTCTAAGGTATGTAATGGCCAAAGGCTGCTGGGTAAAATCAGGAGCAGTGAGCTCCCTCAATGTCCTATTCCGATCATCCATATTACCTGTATTTCCTAAAACACTAAACAGAGGATCACAATGCTCAGATGGTTCTGCTCGATGATGCTTTGCCTATCGGATTTTTCTCAAAGTTCTCTCAATCTCAGAATTAAGAGGCATTAAATTTCCAACAGACAAGGAATGTCTCATACAAATGAATAGAATTTTTTTTCTTTTTTTTTTGCATAATGGAATAATAGCAAGAATTAAAGAATAATAAATAAAATAAAATAAAATAAAAAATGGAATAAAATAAAAACAGGAAAATTAAACAACTAAGCTTTAATGCCTCCCCGGCAACAATGCTAAAATTTGATGCAAGCAGTCATGACTCACAACAAATTAGAAAATAGTTTTAATACTAAATTGTACAAAAAATGTAGCACAGGGTACAACCTAGGTAGTCTCTCAAAGGAGGCCTTATCACTTAGTTGAGAATTAGGGGTTTTAAAGAATGAGATTATGGTAATTGAAAATTCGAGATTAACAGCAACAGAGTAATAGCAATATAAAGCAAAGAACTAGTGCAGGGTAACTCTAGGATTGGAATTAATTATCATTGACCACATGTTGAATCCATTAATGGCCTTTAGTTATTATTAACTTGCAACTCTACTGGTGATTAATCAATCCCTAGAATTTTACTAATGAAATTAACAAATAAATGCGATTTCAATTTAATTGGAAATTACAATGACCCAAGATACTAGTTGCCATAGCCTAACTATCAATTGCAAGGTTAATTCCATTATTCTCCTTTAAACATAATTTGATAAATCTATCTATTATCGCTAAAGGGTTTCCCCAAACAATAATCATCAATTTGGGTGTTCCAATAACAATTATAGCAATCACCACAATTATTATAAGAAGAGAAACTGAAGAACAATAGGAAAATTAATGCATTCAACATGAACAAAGGGTCTCAAAGTTATCCCAATCCATCTGGAGTTCCCTACACTAGCTATGAAATTTACTCCTCCATTCTTGGAGGATTACTATCAATGAATATGAAAAATACGTGGGAACAATAGCAACAATCCTTGCTATCATCCACGAGAACCAAACAATCCACTAATGGAATCCCTAAGAGAGAGAAAAGATGAAGAGAAGAAAGAGAAAGAGAGATAGAGAGAGAGAGAGAGAATAATGATAACTAAAACTCTACTATAAAAAAACTAAGGTAAAATTCTGATCTATTTCTATAAATATTGCTCTCAAAAGATGGGGTCAAAGTGGGACCCATCATACTTAAAAAGTGCTTTTCTGATCAATCGCGCCATCGCTGCAGTGGTGCAATGGTCACCTGAGTGGTGATTTTCAGGTTTCTTCTCTTTTCCTAGCTTTTGACTTCTTCAAGAGGGTTCCCAGCCTCTCTCTTTGACATTTTGTACTTGATCAAAGCTCATGTGCATAAACCCATACTCAAAGAGACAAGTCAAATGCGATAGGGTGTAATTACAAATTATTCCAAAATCAATGCAAAAGCCAATAATTCTATTAAAATCACACAATGAGGAGTAAATAAAAATCCTTATTAATTACATCAATAACACAATAAAACTCATGTAAAAAGCTAAGGTTTGATAGCAAGATAAGTGGCATAAATGCCCCTTATCAATTCCCTCAACTCATTTCGAACCCTAAGATAGCTTTGACGAGAGTAAAAATCTTGAGATCATTATCAGATATGGGGGATCCCCCTGTAAAATAAGCATGAATTCTGATTCTGAAGAAGAAACAAGTTTAGACTCCTTTACTTCTGGATTTGCATATAAGGAGAAAACACTTCTAAGAAATAAACCAATAAGTGGCAAACCTAGCTCAAGTTCACAGCCACCAAAACTCTCAACTCCAACTGTAGCTACCTCCAATCCTGTTGTCACTCCAAATGTTAATTTTGCATAGAATCAATACCAGTCAGCAGCACATCAAAGATACATCCTCGAATGATTGAATCAAATAAAGGCTCAATCAAGAAGACACGAAGCCCTTCTGATATAAATTCTCCAAGAGGTAAAGCATCGAGGCTAATGATGAGATTCATAGCTCCCGGTACACCTCCTTTTGACGATGACAAAAGGGGAAGAATAGAAAAGTTGAAGGAAATTTCAGCCAAGAAACTCAGGGGGAGGAGCATGGAATTCAGGGGGAGACCATGGGGAGCCCAAAATTTTTATGCTGCATATATTCTTACTTTTCTAGAACTTGGTTATATTTTGACAATTCATCTTCATATTTTGAATATTATAATTTGACAAAATGCCATATCTATCATGTCTATGCTTGGTTTATGTTTTTACTTTAAGCTTTTTATGCTATGATACATGGATAGTTATCTTTAAGCTCTAATACATATCAATGCCTAACCCATCATGCTTAGCTAATCATATATCATGACTTGCTTATGTATGCGTCTGATCTCTTAAGTGCTTGCTCTGAATTGATTAATCATTAACATGCTAGAGAAATTAGCTCACATCTATATTCATGATTAGCTTTAGCAAGTATCTTTAAGAAGTACAAATTATTTCTACTAGTATTTGGATACCCAAACTCTATTGATAGATATGTATAAGACTGCTTGAAACGCCTGTCATTATAAAACACATTATCATTTATATATATATATATATATATATACACACACATACACATATGAGATGCTATGTTTAATCTGTTCAAACATGGTTGTAAATAGTTTCTGAGGACCTTTAGAAACCGCTTTTAAATGTCTCTAATTCAACTATGATAAAAAAGTTGGTCTAAGAATCATCTCAAGTGTGTTGAGCTTAAATGACTGATAATGTGTTATATTTTGAATCAATATGTATCAATGAACAAAAACTCCGTTTGCATAAACACATATCAGTTTTAAGAGAAAGTTTTCAAAAATTGTTTCATCATTTGATACTTATGTTGAAAAGTTTCCTAGCTCATAAAAATAAGCTCATTAGTACTTAATGCCTTGATAAAACTGGGTTGGATCCTTAATTGAGCTTTGGAAACTTCAACTTGTAATATGATTATATAATTTATATCAAGGTTTCTCTAAGCATAAGAAACTACATATGTATCACTCAAATTTTCTCATGGCATGCTCAAAAAGGTTTTATCATACATATACATACATGTTTTTGGGCATCAGTTTTGTAAAAGGAGCATAGGAAAAGAATGTACTGATTAAGATTTTCAATCAAGAAATAATATCGCAAGTATTACTTGTTTACTTATTCAAGCACACTTATATATTAGGAAGTCATTTTATGACTAGAATCAAGCTGATTAGTAGAATTAAACTAAAATGATGACATCTGTTTTAGTATCTTGGTGATACAAATTAATGAAGCATTATGATTTAAATAAGAAAATATCATCACAAATTAAAGAAAATATCAATCAGTTTTCTTGAATATATCTAATCATACCTTAAGAAAAGGACTTACTAAGATTTAAGAATCATGATGTCTTGAAAGAAAATGTACTTATTATAACATATTCTGTATTATTTCTTTCAACATCTCTTCAAAAGATTTTCTTTAAATTGGTTTGTCATCATCAAAAAAGGAGAGATTGTAAACTCCAGAACTCTTCAGAAAGTATGGGCTTTTATTGTATTGAATGAAACAAAGCCAATTTAAAGAAAATATTTTGAATAATGACTAATGGCTACCTTGAGTTTCTTGACTAAGCTCAACAGGTAGGATTTCAAAGTGCATTACATGAACTTAAGCGAAAATAATTTCACTTTGCATGTGCAAACATGTTTTATCTTGTGGAAGGGAATAAGCTTAAACGAAGTCAACATTATATCATGTAAAGAATGTTCATATGCATTAAGGAATGAAACAGATTAATACAAGAGCAAAAAGCCCAAGGAAACAATCTTCAAAAAGTAACACAGGATGTTAGAAAGTATACTGAAGAACAAGGAAATCATGCCAACTCTAAAAGTTACGTGTTATTAAGTCAACAGTCATCACAATCGTAAATAAATCATCATCAAAGAGCCAAGATTGAAGACTGTAGGATCGAAGAAAGATCAAGAGATTGATTACGCCATCAGAAAGCTCACCTAACTGTGGAGCACAGAGCGCTATAGGAAATAGATGGAAATTCAAATTTCAAATTTCAAATTTCAAATCTCGAATTATACCCAGTTTCATAATTGGTATATTAGGAGTTCAGGAAGTAAAAAGAAAGAGGACATCATAAACATCTATAATACAATGGCTTCTATAACCGATGTGACAAGTCTATCAGCTTACCTCTCTAGCCTAACGTTCCAAGACACAAACTGATGATCTACACGTGTCACTTGAAGATCTGATCAAGGGCAATGGTCATGAAGAATGACTTGTATAAATGGAGATGTTGTACTTGAATGCTGATGTAGAATTGAAGACATAGAGTGAAAACTCTGGAAAAATCTCTCTACACTTCCTGTACTGTTCATCATAATATGTAATCAATCTTCTTGAAATGTAAAAAATATTCTTTCCATGTTTTGTAATGATTTGTATACTCTTCTTAGGAAGAAATGTGAGAAAGAAGTCACTCATGTTTTTTAAGTTTGTATTATTGAATATTTGTAACGAAACATGGTTGTAGGTTAGTTTGAGTAGCAACCCAAACACATAACCTTTGTAACCTTGATCCGTTAGTGATTAGAGTGAAGCATAGCTTCGAAAGGATAAGGTAAAACTACTTGCAAAGTGATGGCAGACGTATCTACTCATCACGGTCCAGCTTAGAGAGGCTATGAGTAAACTATTTACAACTTGATGATTGAGGCATTCTAGTCATCATGGTTCAGCTTGGAGAGGCTAGTTCAAGACTACTCGATTCAACATGGAGAGGCTGGTTCAAAACTACTCAGTTTGTGACAATTGGGGTTGACCACTGATCACTATGAAAGCTTGGGAAGGCTAATGTAAAGACTATTCAGTTGACTTTCCTAGGTTAAGAAAGTTGTTGTTAATGAAATCTCAACATGTGTTGAGTACTGGATGTAGGCAGATTGGCCGAACCAATATAAAAATACCTGTATCATTTCTCTCTTCCCTAATCTCTTATCTTTATGTTATGTGCTTTGAGTTAATTACTGTTTAAGAATAGTAAAAATTGTATTATCAATTAACATGCTTCAGAGATCTACTTTTTGAAATATCTAACCATTATTCCACTACACTTCAAGCTTCATACTTGATAGTATCATTTTGTAAAATGCTTTAGATTTGGATGAAAGCTTGAATGCAAGATTCAACCCCTTTCTCATGCACTCTTTTACCAATAGATGCTACATCAAAACTATTAAATTTCCTTAATAGCTTTTCTACATTATGAGCTTGACTTAAAGAGAAATAATTTTTAGATTTCAGTATTGTAATGCCTAATATCACATCAGCTTCTCCTAAATCTTTCTTTTCAAATTTGGATCTTAAGAATTCCTTAGTTTCATTCACAAGTTTTAAGCAAGTTCCAATTATGTCATCCACATATAGACATATAATAACACAATCAGAATTTATCATTTTTTCATACATGCATGTGTCTGAAAAGTTTACCACAAACCCATAGTTATCTAGTGTATTGTTGAATTTTTCATACACTGTTTAGGAGCTAGCTTTAAACCATATAAATTTTTCTTAAGTTTACATACCTTGTGTTCTTGTCTTGACACTATAAAACCTTCTGGTTGCTTCAAGTATATTTCTTCTTACAAGTCTGCATTTAGAAATGTAGTCTTCACATTCATTTGGTGTATATCTAAGTTGTGAATTGCTACCAATGCTATCAATGCATGTACAGTAGTAACCTTAGATACTGGTGAATAAGTGTCAAAAAAGTCTATGCCATTCCTTTGTGCAAACCCTTTTATGACTAGTCTAGCTTTAAATTTCTCTATTAATCCATCTGGCCTAAGATTTCTTTCAAAAATCCACTTGCTATCTATGGGTTTACTACCCCTAGGCAAATCAACTAGTTCCCAGGTGTAATTGTTTATTATGGAATCTAGTTCACTTTTCATGGCCTCTTTCCAAAAATTAGAATTTATTGATTATTTGATTTAATTGCTTCCTTATATGTTTTGGGATCTTCTTTTAACATATAGGCATATATTATTTCCTCGTTATTTCATCAGCATCTTCTATTTATGTTAGAAAAAAGGTGATAAAATCGGGACCAAAGCTTGTTTCTGTCCTAATCCTTTTACTTCTTCTAGGTTCACTAGTTTTAGTATTAGGAGCATGTTTACGATCAGAAATAGCAGATACAGAAGAAGAAGCAACAACAGAATAAGGCACAACATAATTCAATTTCTTTAAAGGAAAAACACGCTCAAAGAATTCAGCATCTGTAGACTCTAACATATATTTGTCATTCAAACTCATAAATCTATATGGAGTGCTATCTTGGGCATAGCCAATGAAAATAGCATCAATTGTGGACATATATTTGTTCTCTTGAAATCTTTAGTCCTATTTAGCCAAACACCCCCACATTTTCAAATAACTTAGGCTTGGAGAATAACCTTTCCATGTTTCATAGGGTGTCTTATCTAATTTCTTATGAGAGAACTTGTTCAAAAGATAACATGCAATTAGTATTGCTTCTCCCCACATATTATCAGGCATACTAGAATTAAGCATCATTGCATTCATCATGTCTTTAAGAGTATTGTTTTTCCTTTTATCTATTCCATTGTACTATGGTGAATAAAGTGTAGTGAACTCATGTATTATGCCATTTGTTTTCATAAAACTCTTTAAGACTAGTAGTGTTATATTCAGCACCTCTATCTGACGTTAGCCTTTTTTATTTTTTGATTTAATTATGTAACATCCTAACAATCCAACCTTACACACCTAGGACGCGTTTAGGTTAATTTTTAGTTATTACTCTTTTGTTCCAGTTCTTAACTTTATATTTGAAAAATACTTAGCGAAAATATGGATAAAATTTTTTTTGAAGTTAAAAACAAAAACATGAGCCTTGCATACCAAAATAAATAACGTCATTCCTTCTGCATACAAATAAGCAGTAAATAACACACGCTATGTACAAACACGAAGCACAAAAATCAGAACATCATAAACATAGATAATCATCATGGGTATATATAACATCAAGAACATATTCATTTTTGCACACTAGGTTAACATACATAGTAGATAGTATCCTTCCCACCAGTGATGGTTAGGGTAGTCCAAGATCCAAAGTAGATAAAGAAATATGTTAAGATGAACAAAAAGCAAACTAACTAAAGGCCTCTTTCCTCCACTACACCCACCGAGGTGCACCTAAATGAGATAACCTCAACCAAAAGAGCCAAGAAAAGCAAAGAAGGCTATCCAACATGTATGCTTAGGGCGCTCCAACGAGGTATAACATCAGCTCCTAGGGGTGTCCCTACTGAGAGGGGGAATGTAACTAATAAAGCGGGCTAGCTCGTCAGGTGTACTGAGGCGTATACCAGGATGAGTGTGTGCACCTCAACGGGGACGAGTGGCTCCTCGATGTATCAACATAGCTCCCTTAAACGGTCCTCTTACGGTGGCCTCTCCGTCACTATCTCCTCCAAGCTCCATAGGAAAAGCTGGGGCAGAACCTCCAAAGGAGAGCTGGGATAGTGACTCCTCGGAGGGATCCATCATGGGCTCAGTCGAATAAGGGGGTGAACGGGGGACATACTCAGGATAGTCTCGGACAGCTGAGGTGGCGACGTGGGTGCCTCGAATCTACTCTCCTCGTAGGCGAGCATACTCAAAAATCATCTCAACGGCAAACTGTAACACCCGGATTTTCTATCTGAGCGAAAATGACCAAAATACCCCTAAGGTCATTTTCTGCTCGAAATTCGAGGATAGCCGATCCGGTAGTCCTCGGAGGGTCAACTCAATGTTAGATGGGGATTGTATGTGATTGAATGTTAATAGACCAGAAGAATCTCATTTTCTGTGATTTCAAGTCAAAATAACCAAAATACCCCTGCAGCATTTTTACCCGGGTATAAGTGCCGTTTGAGCTCGGAATCTCTCCTGAGAGTTTGAAATGCTAATTATAAGTGTTTAAAGATGTTTTTATGTGTTTAGGGATATCTGTGTAAGTCCCGATGGTCCCGGGCAGTTTTTGTGCAAAATTATGATTTTGCCCCTAGTATAGTGTTTTTAAGCTTAATGATGTAATTAAGCAAACCTAAGCAATATTAGGCTCTAATCGAAAATTAATTAATTTCCATAATTAATCTAGAGTCAAAATAATTTATTAAAGTTAATTTGAACCTAAAATTGCTTAAAGAAACTCAAAATCCTTTTCTAGTCTTAATTTTTTAAGAAAGGAATCTAGGAATAGTATTTTCTCTTACCTATTCCCCTAAATCAAGGAAGCATATTGGCATTGGATGCTAAGTTAATGAGCATTGACTTCATTAATCTATCAAGATCACCTCGTAATCCAGTCTCACATGGCCCTAATCACCTATTTAATTTCCTAAACACTTACTTACAACTTCCTAATCAAAAGCCTAATCAATGATACACCTAAACACACCCCTAAACCATAATTAGATGTGACAAATCTCTCCCCCATGATATGATAAGCAACCAGCCACCACTCCCCCATATTATTCACATATTGAATTTCCAATACTCCAAGGCCATGCTTTAGACCATGCCTTAACCCATACCTTTGACCATACATACCTATGCTTTCCTCCATGCCTTTGAATGACCACTTTGAGGAGATATTTTCCTCCCTCAAGGCTCCGTAATTTTGTGCTTCTTTCCCCCAAAATTCACCTCCACATTTCAAAATTTAACCCATAATATATATAGCAAAGTGTAAAGAAATCCCACACTTTTACCATTTGCTTTTTTGTTTGAGTTTGTGACCAAAAAAGCTTTCTTACTTTCTCTCAACCTCAAGTTCTCCTCCACCACTTAGAAACTCCTTCCACCACCACAAACCACCATAAACCACCGTGAAACACCACACCACCACCTCAAGCCACCTCCCTAACACTCAACCTTTCCACCTCAAAGCTCAAACTCTCAAGAAAACTCCTTCTTTGCTTTTCTTACCTGTTGGCCGAAACCTCCTCTCCCCTTTGGAGGAAGATTTGCTTTTCATTCTCACCCCAAGGACCAAGCTTTCATCTTCACTCTTTTTAGGAGTTTTGCTTTCAAAGACTTTTCCTTTTATGAAGTTGTTTTTTATATGAAAATGCTAGTTTCCTCTTCATTCCAACTCTTTTCTCTCTCTTGTCTTTGGTTATGAGATTTGCTTTTTGAAAGGAAAAATCTTGAGCTTGATGATGAGGTTTCAAGATAATGATCTTGAGATTTACATTTGAGAAACCTCTAAAACTTAAAACTTGTTCTAGATCTTGAAACTTTTTGGTTTTTCTTTCCTTGCCTTGAACATGGTTTCGGTTTTCCCTTTGTTGTTTCCCCATGGTTTCAGTTTTTATTTCCTTTTATTTCCTTTCAAAAGTTTGTTAAAAATATAAAGTAGTCTCCTTTATTTTGTTTCAAGAAATGTTGTTATTTATTTTGAGTTCCTTGTTCATTTTCCTTGAAGCTTGATGATGATGTTCAAGAGCCATGTGGTTTCCTTGAAACCTTAGTTTAAGAACTCTAAAGCTTACTTTGTTTGTAGGAGATAAATGTTAGGTTGAGACTATGTTTCTCTAAAAGTTTTGCATGAGCTCTAAGTTGAGATAAAAGGAACTTGCATCCATATTTATCTTTATGTCATCACTAAACTCTCAAGATAAAAGAATGAACTTGCATCTTCATGTTTATGTTTATGTTCTCACTAAATCTCTAAGATAATAATGGACTTGCATATCATATTTACTTTATGCTCTCACCTCCTAATAAAGAGTAAAATAAAGTGCATTGCATATTTATGTTTATGTCATCACTTAAGAAATTTAGAACTCAAAGACTTGCCCATTATTATCTCAAACAAAGTTTGGAAATGTATGTGTTTTATTCACATGATTTTTGGCCATGTGATGATGATGAACTTAGAATAAGATTCATCTAGTCACAAGTGCTAAAAACCTATGTTCCATGATTTTCCTAAGTTTAGATGATCTCAAGAAATGTTTTGAACAAAGTTTTATGATTTAAATCCCTTTTGAGATTAATTTGAAATAGCTACTACCCTTATGTGTTTTATGATGGTTTTAAAGAAATAAATTATTCTCAAATGAGTTTTAGAAGTTTTAAAAAGGTTCCAAGAGAAACTAGCAATTTATGTGAATTAGAAATGAAGTTCTATGCATTATATGATGACATTGATTTTGGTTCTGCCTTGTTTGGTTTCTCACTGTATGATGATGTTTTAATTATGCTAGAATGTGTATTTTCATATATATTTGATGTTAGAATTAATTTGAGAAAGTTAAGACAAGTTAGTAACTAGAAAAGAATTAAAATGAGATTTCTAGAACCCTTAGAATTGGAAATTCTGGATTCTGTTCCAGCAAGGATTAAATTAGTATAAATGGTTTATAATTAGTATAAATGTGTAGGAAACTCTCATAATTGGTTTAGGTATTGATTTTAGTACTATAGGAGAAAACCAAACTTAGAAAGGGTCAAAGCTGTGACTCCTAAGTACCCGTAATTAGTGAAATATGGATTCTGCACTCTTGAGGTTTTAAAATTGTTTATGATCATAGATTTGAGTGAGGACAACTTAGATATGAACCTATAGGTACCCGAGAGGTTAAGTTGTGAGGATAGAGAACTTAGATTTCAAGTTAAAGGACCTTAAAGGTCAAAGCATAAGACATTAAAACAATTTTGATGCTTGAGTTTAATGATGCTAGTATGATATGATGATGCATGTTCTTTGATGAGTATGATTATGTGAATGCAAGTTTGCTATGATGATAGGGATTGAATATGATAGTTTATGCATCATGACTTATTGTGGAATAAAGTGGATTTGAAAAGAATTCAGTTTACAACTGTTATGCTGCCGAATTTTCGTCAAATCAATACTTGAGAATGTTTTTGAAGAACCATATAAGATTAAAACCCTGGGTGATACCGGTTCGGCCGACCACCCCCAGGAGATTTTTATATAACAAAGCACTGAGACGCACTTTCCTGGGTGACACCAGTTCGGCCGAGCACCCCCAGGAAAGACAAATCCGTGAGGGTATGAGTGGATGCAGCCCACCAAAGCGGACAATTTGCTGTGTACTAGATGCTAGTAGAGCATTTCAAAGAAGGAAATATTCCTATGTTACCCTATCTATTACCCCATATGAAATTTCGTGACGACTAGTTAGGTTTGAGCTCATTCCTAGGCGATATGGTGAGAGGGAATTTGGTGGCTATGATAAATATTGCTAGGGTAGGGTGTGTTTGGTTGGATTTTGGTGGCTATGATAAGAAGGTGGTCTTTGAGAAAAACAATTTAAGAGTTCAAGTATGAGAAAAAGTTAAATGAAAGTTCAGTGCTCTTTATGCCACTTATATGTTTAATTGATGTTATGTTTTATTGAGTTGCTTGCATAACGTATTGTCATGCATTTATCCAATATCTGTTGCATTCATGTCATTAAGACTCATACTAAAAGACACCCACTTTGGATAAATAGATTTGAGAAGTTTAAAACCAAACTTATGCATGAACATCTTTTCATAATTAAAACCGAAGTGGCTGGGGACAATGACAATGGCACGTTTGTTAGAGTCGGAAATCCCTATTGAGAACCTTGAATGAGTTTCTCATCCCTCTCTCTCTTTCCTTTCGTGTCATCTCCAGACGAAGTTAGTAACATGGTTCGTGACTTCTACTAAGGCATGGGCATACAGCATACACTACAAGTCGGATTAGTGGGATGCAGTGGATGTGCATAGATGTCGCTTAGATTTATATATGTATTTCTTTTGATGTGACAATGAAGCTATGTTAGTAGTAATTAATGTACTTATGAAGATATGACCATGTTGTGTTAATATGTGTAACACTTGTATTTTGTGGTTATTAATGATATGTTTTCCTTCTCTCTCATGTTATGTTTGCAACAATCGTTAGATTTTATTTTAGCACGCGGCTCATGTTTTGTTTTCAAGTTTCGAAAAGAAAAATTTTACCCGTATTTTCCACTAAGTATTTTAACAAAGAATGAGACTAAGAAATAATAACCTAATGATTAACCTAAATATGTTCTAGAGTATTGGGTTAAAAATTAGGATGTTACACGAACAGGGTGGTAGGAAAGAGACTAAAACTGGTGACAGGGTATGCAAACGGGCACTCCATGAAGACAAAAAGGCATACAGAACATCAACCCACAAAGTGATTTGTTTCTTTTAATCATGAGTCTTAATGTCATGAATGCATGTCAATGCCACATGCAATATAGCACAAAAGTAATTCTAAATGAACATAGCATAAGGTACATAATCATTTCACATGAATTCTTTCCCTTTTTATTTTCTTAGGTGACTTTGATTCATTACCCTTTTTCCTCTATGGGGCCACCCTAATACTTTTCCCTTTTGAGAATTCTAGATTATGAGCTCATTCCTAACTAGTCGTCACTAGTCTACACTTATCCTATGATAAGCAATTTCTTGAATCCTAGAGTGCGGGATAGGGGGAATAGGAACACCTTTCATAACCATTAATTCCTAGAGTCCAAAGGGTCCTCTTTTCTTTTTGGATCACCTCTCATAACCATTAATTCTTGGAGTCTAGAGAATCATTGCAATGTTTTTTATGTCACCTTTAATATCCATGTATTAATTAGAGATGCATGCATGAACACATAACTTTAAATATCATCAAGACTTATCACATAGCATTTCATGCTCATAAATTCCATAAATTTTCTTAAGTTCACAAATTTAGCGGAAATCCGACAACATAACAGCTGGGAACGGAGTTTCCCCAAATTTGCTACATGTCAACACACACAAAAATCCTGCATCTCATGTATATCAATCATAATCATAGTATAATACAATCAATCACATGATCATGCTTTAATTTCATATACTCGTAAGCACAAATCATTATTATTTTACTGAAAGGTGAACATGCTCCTACCTAGTATGCCAAAATCAAGAACCAGGCTCAACTAATGCAAATGCTGTAACACCCTAATTTTTAACCCAATACTCTAGAACATATTAGGTTAATCATCAGGTTATTACTTCTTAGTCTCATTCTTTCATTAAAATACTTAGCAGAAATTACGGGTAAGTTTTTTTTTTTTAAATAAAATCAAAGTGAGAGCCACGTTCATCGAGATATGGAAAGATAAATCACAACATGATCAGATATATAAAGGCATAGAACAATCAACAATTCAACAAAGGAACAATTCATTAATAACATAATTAGAAATACATAGAGTCACACCCTTATAGAATCGGGCTGAGCTTGCGATACAAGGAAAGAGATATGCAACATGAATGGAAATACATGAAAGGCGTAAATAAAGCTCCTACCCTAGTGCTCCTAAGGTGGATAACCTCATGACAAAAGAAGGTTTCTCCTATCTATGAGTGAGTGCGTGCACTAGACCTATCCTAAAACAGCTACTACTAGAACCCAGGGTATAGCAGGATGAAACCGATCCATGGACGTAGGGCAGCAGGAGTAGGTATGCGTAGTGGCTAACCATGTGCTCCTCGGCGGGGATGCATCTCGGCCCGCCTAGCCAACCTCGGCTGCGTAACCATCTCCTCGTTCTCGCCCCTCACGAACTGAGGAGTGGGGGCAGAGCTCTCGCTATACATGTGCATTGGCGGATCCTCTGAGGAGTCATCCTCTGAACTGGGAGATCGGGGCACATAGTCCTAGAAGTCGCAGGCAGCCAAACCTTCTATATATGTCCGAAGAATCCTCTCATCACGCGTCCGGGCACACTAAAAACCATAGTATCGTTGTAGGGAGACATAGGAGAGAAGCAGTAGCTCTGTACAGGATGTGCGAAGGGACGCCCGATGAACATAAAGGCGCGAATAGCACAGTGTCCCTCAAAATGATATGACCCGTGCTCTGGATCAAAGTGCACCTCCCAAGTCAAGGTGTCAATAAAAACCACGAATGTCGCCATCGAGCTCTAAAGATGTGACGGGAGAGAAAGAAAGAAGAGAAAAGAGTGAGAATCTTACTAAAGAATCTCAGTAGGGATCTCCCATCTAAGGTTACATTGTTCACATCCTCAGGAACCTTGGGTTTATTTGCAAAAGGTGTACATGCATATAAGATTCATTATTAGGTTTTTTTCATAAAACTAAATTATCCAAGGTTCATTCCTTTTAGAATGCATCTTAATATTATGAATGCAACATATCAAAGCATGAATGCATAGCAATACTTTAAGCAAGTACGTAACAAATCATAACATCAAGAAGCGTACAAGTGGCATAAAGGGGGCATAAATCTTTCATGTAGAACTTTCCTCAACTTTGTGACATAAATCATCATACTATAGCATTATAGGGCCACCCTAAAACATCTAGGTTATGAGCTCATACCTTAGCTAGTCGTCACTAGCTCTTGCTTATTATCTGAATAAGCGAAACATAAAAAAATAATCCCGACTCTTCGAGTACGGGTTAGGGGGCTTAGGGATCACCTCTCTTAGGATATACTCTCTTTGAAACGCTTTGCGGGCATCTAGCGATAGCAATTTGTCCGCTTTGGTAGGCTGAATCTGTTCATACCCTCACGGATTTGTCTTTCCTGGGGGTGCTCAGCTGAGCCGATGTCACCTAGGAAAGCGCATCTCAATGCTTTATCACATAAAAATCTCCTGGGGTTGCTCGGCCGAACCGGTGTCACCTAGGTTTTTAATCTCATATGGTACTTCAAAAACATTCTCAAATCCTTTAGGTTTGATGGAAATTCGGCAGCATAATGGCTGTACACCTAGTTCCCTTCAAACCAACTTTATGCTACAAGTCTATGACACATACACATTTAACATTTCCATAAAACACTTTATCATAGCTCATGCATCATCAAAGCATATGCATCAACACATCATACTTGCATTATCAAACTTAAAACATCAAAGTCTCTTAATGTCTTATACTTTGACCCTTAAGGTCCTTTAACTTGATATCTAAGTTGTCTATCATCACAACTTAAGCTCTCGGGTACCTATAGGCCCATATCTAAGTATTCCTCACTCAATTCTACGATCATAAACAATTCTAAACCCCAAGAGTGCAGAATCCATAATTTACACTTTATGGGAACCTAGGAGTCACAACTTTGACCCTTTTCTAAGTTCGATTTGTTCCTAAAGCATCAAGATCAAATCCTAAACCAATTATGAGTAGTTCCTACACATTTAAACTAATTATAAACCATGATTTCTAGTTAATAATTTATCTTAAGTTCCTCAAATGAATTTTAGCATTAATTATAAATGATCATACTCATTTTATCATCATCAAAATAGTATCATACAGTGAGCATACCAACCAAATAGAACCAAAAACATCTCCATCAAACAATGCATAAAACTTCATTTCTAAAGCTCATAAATTACTAGTTTCTCTTGGAACCTTTTTAAAACTTTCAAAACTCACTTGGAAACAATTTATTTCATCAAAACCATTATAAAACATGAGAGGGCAGTAGCCATTTTAAATAAGTCTCAAGAGGGATTTAAATCATGAAATCTAGCTCAAAACATTTCTTAAGATCATCTAGACTTAGGAAAATCATGAAACATGAGTTTTAGCACTTGTAACTAGATGAATCTCATTCTAAGACTCAACATCATCACAAGGCCGAAAATCAAGGAGCAAAGACTTATATTTTCAAACCTTGTTTGAGATAATAATGGGTAAGTTCATGAGCTATAAATCTCTTAAGTGATTGACATAAAAATAAATATGCAATGCACTTAGTTTTAGTCTTTATTCGGAGGTGAGAGCATAAAATAAATATGCTATACAAATCCATTATTATCTTAGAGATTTAGTGAGAGCATAAACATAAATATGGAGATGCAAGTTCATTCTTTAATCTTGAGCATTTAGTGACGACATAAAAGTAAATATGAATGCAAGTCCTTTTTATCTTAACTTAGAGCTCATATAAGACTTTTAGAGAGAACCAAAAATCTCAACCCAACACTTATCTCATCAACAAAGTAAGCTCTAGAGTTCTTGAACCAAGTTCTCAAAAGGACTACATGGTTCTTGAACATCATAATCAAGCTCAAAGGAAGTAAACTCAAAAGAAAACAAAACCACAAGGAGATAGGAATCAAGACCCAAATATAGAAGAAAAGAAAACAAGAACCGAAAGCATACAAGGAAAGAAAAAGAGGATGAAACTATATCATGTTCTTTATTAAGTACCCAAAACCCTTATCTAGAGAAAACTCTAGAATGTACCGGCCAACTTTAAGGTTGACAAGGGTAGACTTGGGCTTTTTGAAAATCTTAGATTAATTTTTCTTAAGTTGAAAAACCATGTAAGCTAAGTAATATAGATAAAGTTCAAAGAAAGGAAAAACTCAAGCTTTAGAGGTTTCTTTAAGATAAACCCAAGGTCATCATCTAGAAACATTCATCATGAAGCTATCATGAACAAAATGAGGCCTTGAGGCCGCAAATAAAAGAAAAGAAAGAAGCAAGGAAAACTTAAAAAGAAACCAAGAGAAACTTTGAGAAAATAGCATTTTTAAGTAAAAGAAAAACTAGAGAGCAACTCTTACCAAGTGTGAAGTCAAAGGCTTGATCTTTGAGGTGAGAATGGAAGGAAAAACTCATCCTAATTTGATGGTGAGGCTTTGGCCAAAGAGAGAGGAGAGGAAAGAAGATGTGTTTTGGATGTGTTTGTGTTTAAGGATGAGAGTTTGAGTGTTTAAAGGATGATTCAAGGTTGTGGTTTGAGGTTGTGAGGTGATGATGCAAAGAGAAGATGAAGAAGATGAAGATGAAAGAGAGTTCTTAAGAACTTTGAGAGAAATGAAGAACTTGAGAGGAAAAGGAAAGAACTCAATAGAAAGCTTGAAAACTAAAACTTAACAAATGATCTAAAGGTTCACACAAGTTCTTCAACACATGTATTTATAGAAAACAAAAACAAATGGAGACTCATCAAGGGGAGGGCTAGCCATAGCTTCTTGGAGGCATGGGAGGAGAAAATATCTCTTATATAATGTCATTCAAAGCATGGATGAAAGCATGGTAAGCATGGTGCAAAATATGGGCTAAGTAAGGCTTGTCATGGACTTGAAATTGCATTTGAATTTCAAAAATTTGAGGCATGGGAGGAGGAGTGGCCATGTGCTTCTAGAAGAGAGGATGAGAGGTTTCTTTCGCTTAATGATGGTTTAGAGATGTGTTTAGGTGTGTATTAGATTAGGTGCAAGATTAGGAATTCCTAAATATGTGTTTAGGTAACTAAGAATGTGATTAGGAATTTTATGACATGATTAAGTAATGCTCATACACGTTTAGAGGGTTTAAAATTCATTTTATGAATAAACGATGTAGACACAATTCCATGATTTAAGAAATTGGAGAGAAAAAACACTATTTAAGATTCCATGACTAGGAATTTTGAATTTAAAATGCGATTTGAGTTTAAATTAAGCAATCTTAGGTTCTAATTAGCTCTAATAAATTATTTTGACTCTAGATTAATTAAGAAAATTAATTAATCTTTGATTAGAGCCTAATATTGCTTAGGTTTACTTAATCACGCGGTTAAGCTGAAAAACACTAAACTAGGGGTAACATCAAAATTTTGCACAAAAATTGCCCGGGACCACCGGGACTAAAACTGAGGTCACAGAATACATAAAAACACCTTTGAAAACCATATGGAGAAGTTTCGGGTCCATCCGGTGCTCGTACCCGTGTCAAACACAAAAAAGGTATTTTGGTCATTTTGACCTGAAATCTCATAAAACGAGATTTTCGATCCCAGAAAGATACACAAGTCAACTATCCCTTTCAAACATTGAGTTAGCCCCTTGAGGACTGCCGAGTCGGCTATCCTCGAGTTCCGAGCTAAAAATGACCTCAGGGGCATTTTGGTTATTTTTACTCTAGTAGAAAATCGGGGCGTTACATTACTCCCCTCCTTAAAAAGAATTTCGCCCTCGAAATTCATACCTCAGAACAGCTCGGAATACTTCGACCTCATCTCGGATTCAAGCTCCCACATGAACTCTTCAGTCTTGCCATGTCCCCACGCAATCTTTGCCAAAGGAACAGACTTGTTCCTCAACTGCTTGACACCGTGATCCACGATCCTCGTAGGCGGTAGATTGAATGTCAGGTCCTCCCTTAATTGTATGTGCTCTAGCTCTAAAACATAGCTAGGGTCAGACTCATATTTTCTCAACTGAGAGACGTGAAAGACGTCATGGAGATTGGAAAGATTAGGTGGCAAGGCTATTTTGTAGGCTATAGACCCGACTCTCTGAAGAATTTCAAATGGACCGAGAAATCAGGGACTCAACTTTTTGACTTTTATGGCTCTTCCTATTCCTGTAGTGGGAGTGATCCTAAGGAATACATGTTCACCTTCTTGAAATTCTAAGGACTTATGCCTTTTGTCTGCATAGCTCTTTTGTTGACTTTGAGCGGTTAAGATTCTATCCTTAATTCTCTTAATTTGCTCCGTCGTTTCCCTTACTACATCGAGTCCCAACATACTTTGTTCTCCGGGTTCATACCAACACAAAGATGATTGGCACTTCCTTCCATACAGCGCTTCGTATGGTGCCATACCGATGCTCGCATGATAACTATTGTTATACGCAAACTCGATTAGTGGCATGTACTTATCCCAACTCCCTTTCTGGTCTAAGAGACAGGATTTCAACATGTCTTCTAGGGTTTGGATTGTCCTCTCAGATTGGCCATCTGTTTGAGGGTGGTAAGCAGTGCTTAAGCACAACTTTGAACCAAACACCTTTTGAAAGGCTCCCCAAAAACGTGTCGTGAATCGCGGATCTCGATCCGAGATTATCGTCAATGGCACTCCATGCAACCTTACGATCTCTTGGATGTATAGCTGAGCCAATCTATTTAACGAGTACGTGACTCTAATAGGCAGAAAGTGGGCCAACTTGGTTGGTCGATCCATGATTACCCATACGGCATCATGGCCAGCTTGGGTCCTCGGCAATCCTGTCACGAAATCCATCGATATACTCTCCCACTTCCACTCGAGGATTGACAGGGGTCGCAACATTCCTGAAGGCTTTTGGTGTTTGATCTTAACCTTTTGGCAGACCAAACATTTACTCACCCAGGCAGCCACATCCTTCTTTAATCCGGGCCACTAGAACATCTTCTTTGTAACGCCCCGATTTTTCTATTAAGAGTAAAAATGACCAAAATGCCCCTGAGGTCATTTTCGGCCCGGAATTCGAGGAAAGCCGATCCGATAGTACTCAAAGGGCAAACTCAATATTGAAAGGAGATTAGATGACTTGTGTACCTTTCAGGATCAAAAATCTCGTTTTTCGAGTTTTCGGGTCAAAATGACCACAACGCCCTTGCGGTGTTTTACCCGTTTGTAAGTGCCGGATGAACCCGAAACTTCTCCAAATGGTTTTAAAATGCGTTTTTATGTAGACTATGACTTTAGTTTTGGTCCCGGAGGTCCCGGGCGAAATTAGTGCAAAATTACGGTTTTGCCCATAGTTTCGTGTTTTTACGCTTAATCACATGATTAAGCAAACCTAAGCAATATTAGGCTCTAATCGAAGGTTAATTAATTTCCTTAATTAATCTTGAGTTAAAATAATTTATTAAAGTTGATTAGAACCTAAAAGTGCTTAATTACAACTTAAAATCATATTTTAATTTCAAGATTTCTAGTCATGGAATCTTGAATAGTGTTTCCTCTCTCCAATTCCTTAAATCATGGAATTATGTTACACATTATTTATTCATAAATGAGTTTTTAATTCTCTAATGACGTATGAGCACTCCTAATCTTGTCATAAAATCCTTAAAACACATTCTTAGTTACCTAAACTTAAGCTTAATTATTCCTAACCTTGTACCTAAGCTAATACACACTTTAACCTATCATTAACACACAATTAGATGATCAAATCTCCCTCCCTCCATGCTGCCCAGGTCTGGCCATGTACCCTCCTCCCTCCATATGCATCACATGTTTAATTTTCTAACACTCCAAGGCCATACCTCAAGTCACATACACTATAGCTTGTCATAACTTTCAATCAAGCTTGAATTTCCACATGAATAAATAATTAAAACAACCCATTTTTCCCATTTATTTGTGGCTGGAAAAGTTCCAGCCATGTCAAGTTTCTAGAAGCCTAATTTCATCAAAAATTAATAGGAAATTAACTCACATCAAGCCATACTTTGTAGCATAGCTTCCATACTTCAAACCATGCGTGAATGGCCTTGTGTAAGAGATATTTTTCTCTCCCTTTTTTCCCCTCAAAAGCTATGGCCACTTTCCCCCTTGGTGAGCCCCATGGTTTTGTTTTTCTATAAATAGGATGCTTGTGATAGCTTAGTTGCACCTTGAAGCATTTGCTAAGTTTAGAATTCTAGAGTTGTCTTGCTAGTTCTTTTCATTTCTCTCAAAGTTCCAAGAGTTCTTTCTCTTCATCTTCATCCTATCTTCACATTATCACCTCACCACTTCAATCCACCATATCATAACCTTAGATCATCATCAAATCTCTTATACACTAAACCTCAAACACAAGCTTCCTCAAAACACATCTCCTTTCCTTTTCTTTCTCTTTGGCCGAAGCCATCACACCACCTTAGGAGGAGTTGCTCTTCTCATTTTCCTTTTCAAGTTCAAGCTTTCATCTTCATCACTTTGTAGGGATTTGCTTTTCAAACTTGTTTTGCTCAAGAATGTGTTTTTCTCTAGTTTCCTCTTGGATTCTTTTGAACTTTCCTTTGTTTTTCTCTTCTTTTTCATTTCGGCCTCTTGGCCTTGTTTATGAGCATGATAGCTTGATGATGAGAGTTTCTAGATGATGACCTTGTGTTCATCTCAAAGAAACCTCTAAAGCTTGAGTTTTCCTTTTCTTAAAACTTCATCTATATGATATTTAGCTCACATAGTTTTTCAACTTAAGAAAATTAATCTAAAGATTTCTAAAAGCCCAAGCCTACCCCTGTCAACCTTAAAGTTGGCCGGCACGTTCTAGAGATTTTTCTCTAGATAGGGGTTTTAGGTACTTAATAAAGAACTTGACTTAGTTTCATTCTCTTTTCCTATTTACCAAGTTTTGGTTTTGGTTCCTTAATCTTTGAGGTTTTGTTTGGTTTTGGAAGTTTGTTTATTTTTTAGCTTGATGATGATGTTCAAGAACCTCATAGTTCCTTGAGAACTTGGTTCAAGAACTCTAAAGCTCTCTTTGTAATGAGATATGTGTTGGGTTGTTATCTTGTTAAAGTCTTGAATGAGCTCTAGCTAACCATAAAATGAACCTTGCATCATGATTACTTTCATGCCTTGCACATCATGTTTATTTTCCTTGCTTTTTCTAAGTACCAAGATAATAAAGGAACTTGCATTGTCATGTTTATAATTCAAGCTATGCATTTATCATGTTTACATTTCAAGTTCTCACCTAAATATCAAAGATAACAATATGATGCATCTCATATTTATTTTATGCTCTCACTTTACTTTCTAATAAAAGCTAAAACAAGTGCATAAGCATGTTTATCTTTATGCCATCACTTTAATGAACCTAGAGCTCAAAGACTTGCCCATTGTTGTCTCAAACAAAGGTCTAAAATAATTATTTTCCATTGTTGAGATTTCGGCCCTAAGGGGTTTTTAAGTTTTCCAAGTGTTAAAAATATGTTTCATAAATTTTCCTAACCTTATATGAGTATAAGAAATATGTAGAACTAAGTTTTATGAATTTAGGACCTCTTGAGATGAAAATGATTTAGCCACTGCCCTCTCAAGTATTTTTAGGATTTTAAAGGATAAAAGTGTTTATAAATGAGTTTTGAAAGTTTTAAAAAGGTTCCAAAAGAAACTAGTGTTCTATGTGCCTTAGAAATTGTGTTCTATGCCTTTTATGGAGATGCACATTTTGGTTCTGCCTTCCTATTCATTTGCCACTGTATGTGTTGTTTTAATGATGATAATATGCTTATGTTTGAGTAAAAATAATGTTAAGACTCATATGTGAAAGATAAGATAAGTTAGAGACTAGAAAGGAATTAATTTGAGAGTTCTAGATCCCTTAATTATTGAATTTTTTGTATTCTGTCCAGCAAGGTTTAGACTTGATAATCATGGCTCTAAATTAGTTTAAAGGTGTAGGAATGGCTCACAATTGGTTTAGGACTTGATCTTGATGCCTTAGGAGCAAACTAGACTTAGAAAGGGTCATTGTTGTGACTCCTAGATACCCGTAAAATTAGGATTATAAATTCTGCATCCTTGAGGTTTAAAGATGTTCTTGACCATAATGTGAGGTGAGGAATACTTAGATATGAACCTATGGATACCCGAGAGCTTAAGTTATGATGATTTATAACCTAGGTTGTGAGTTAAGGACCTAAATGGCCTAAAAAATAATTCTAGAACCCCGTAATCATATGAACATAAAACTGTCCAAATCTGCGTAGTGCTGTTTGGATGGGTTCTTAAGCATAAAATTAGTAAAACTTATTAGTTGTGAACCTATAGGTGTGTGAGGGGTTAAGGAGGAATACTAGAATAATTAGTTTATAAGTCCAAAGACTCGTAAGGATCGAGGCATAAGACATTATAGGTTTATAACATATTAAGCTTTATGAGTTGTGTGAATGTTTTGTTTAAATATGATTATGTGATGATATGCTATGAAGAAGTTTTATATAATTTTCAACACCTTATGAAGAATGCTTACGTATGTCCTATATGTTTTCATGGCATAAGTAAATTTGGGGAAATTCGGTCTACAGCCGTCATGCTGCCAAATTTCCATCAAATTTGAGGAACTTAGAAAAAGGTCTTTTTGAAAATCATGAGAACTTAAATGTGACACAACACTGAGACGCCTTCTTAGGTGACACCGGTTTAGCCGAGCACCCCCAAGAAAACAAATCCGTGAGGGTATTGACACAGAGCTTGCCAAAGCGGACAATACTACTATACACTAGTTGCTAGTAGAGCGTTTCAAAGAGGAAATGACCCTAAGAGGTGATCATTAATTTGCCCCCTAGCCCGTACTTTAAGTCGGGATTATGTATGTTACGCTTATCATAGGATAAGTAAGAGCTAGTGACGACTAGTTAAGGTATGAGCTCATAACCTAGAGATGTTTTAGGGTGGCCCCATGAGATAAAGTTAAAGTTGAAATGTCACATATGCTATGAAAAACCAAGAAAGTTATTATGAGATTTATACTTGTCAACTTGTGCCACTATTATAATGTTTTTGTTGATTAGTTTATCCTTATGACGCATTCATGTCTTAGTATATTCCATGCTTAGTCATAAGACGCATTGTAAAATATGATGGACCTTGGATAACCAATGCTTTAGAAAACTGACTTAAAAGGAGTTATATGCATACACACCTTTTTAGAAATAAAACCCAAGGTTCCTGAGGATGTGATGACGTCACTTAGTTAGGGATTGCCCTACTGAGAATTCTTTTAGAAGATTCTCATTCCCTCTCTCTTTTCTTCCGTCATATCTTCAGATAGCGACTTTCGTACTCTTCATCGACACCCCGACGTGGGAGCTGCACCATGACCCAGCACTCGGGTCATACCATTTTGAGGGTCCCTGCACAGTCAGAGTATTCATGTTTATGGGACGACCCTTCGCACACCCAGTACGGAGCTACCGCTTCTCCCCGACTGCCCCCTACCATCATAACACGATTTTCGAGCGAGCTAGATCACGCGACGAGCAGATCCTCCGCATGCAGCCCGAGACGTCAGCCATACGTGACTACCCGAGATGCGTGCCTGGACTCGATGATTCGGAGACGGACCCATCAGAGGACCCACCCTCGCACATGTACAATTAGAGCTCTAGCCCCGTTCCCCCACCGATGAGAGCTGGGAGTGAGGAGATGGTGGTTCAACCGAGGTTGGCTCGTAGGCCATCCATGCGCCCTCTCCGCGGTGGACACGCTCCGATGATCCGCACGACCACTCCCGCCGAGATCCGCCAATGGATCGATTCCACCCCTCAGTACTTAGACCAGTAGGAGTAGGTGCATAGGATAGGTAATAGCTAGTGCACACACGCCATACAGTTGAGGACAAACCTTCTTTTGTATATGAGGTTGTCTACTCTAGGTGCACATGGGTATGGGTATTGCTTTTATGATTTCCTTGTATTTGCTTTTCAGTTGTATTTCGTTGTACCGAATAATCCTACCTTTTGGTAGGCACATTATCTATATATAATCAGTTGATGTATCCATGTTATTTATGTGTTTTTTTATGATTTGCTCATATGACTTGTATGAATTCCCATTCAAAGAATCATGTGTGGCTCTCACTTTGGTTTTAATTCCAAAAAGAAAAATTTTACCCATATTTCCGCTAAGTACTTTCAAAGTAAAGAATGAGACCAAGAGGTAATATTCTAAGGATTAACCTAAATACATACTAGTAGTATTAGGTTAAGATTTAGGGTGTTACATTCTTCAAGTCCTGATACATCTTGGTAGTACTAGGATGGATGGCAAAGTGGCTCTTGTGAGCTTCCCCCAAGATTTTCTCTCGGAGGTCACCATCCTATGGCACGCAGATTCGCCCCTCAAACTTCCACAGACCATCAAGGCCTTGCTCAAAACCTTTTAACTTTCCAGCCTTAACTGCTTCTATGTTTTCCAAAAACTCCTCATTTTCTCGTTGTGCGAGCATAACACTCTACTTAAACCCACTAGTCACTCAAAGGTGACACATCTCTATCCCTTCCTTGGTCACAAACATCCCAAGATTCATATCCCTAAACTTCTCTATTAACCCAACTTCATTAACCATCATATGAGACAAGCACAATGACTTTCGACTCAAGGCATCAGCGACTATAGTAGCCTTGCCAGGGTGGTAACTTAAGCCGAAGTCATAGTCTTTTAAGAACTCTATCTACCTTCTCTGCCTCATATTTAACTCCTTTTGATCAAAGAGATACTTGAGACTCTTGTGATCGGAGAAAACTTTGAACTTAACACCATATAAATGGTGTCTCCACATCTTAAAGTCAAACACTATGGCTGCTAACTCTAGGTCATGGGTGGGGTGGGTTACCTCATGAGGTTTGAGTTGTCTGGACACATAGGCTACCACTTGCCAATTTTGCATCAACACACAACCTAAACCTTTGCCCGAAGCATCACAATATACCTCGAAAGGTACATTGGGGTCGGGTAACACTAAAACCGGGGTTGAGGTTAGCTTATCTTTCAACTCTAGGAAACTCTTCTCACATTCGGGATTCCATACAAATGGGGCATTCTTCCTAGTGAGCTTAGTTAAGGGTTGGGCGATCTGGGAAAATCCTCTAATGAACCTACGCTAATAGCCAGCTATACCCAAAAAGCTCTTTATCTCTTCAAACAATGCATAAAACTTTATTTCTAAAGCTCATAAATTACTAGTTTCTCTTGGAACCTTTTTAAAACTTTCAAAACTCACTTGGAAACAATTTATTTCATCAAAACCATTATAAAACATGTGAGGGCAATAGCCATTTTAAATAAGTCTCAAGAGGGATTTAAATCATGAAATCTAGCTCAAAACATTTCTTAAGATCATCTAGACTTAGGAAAATCATGAAACATGAGTTTTAGCACTTGTAACTATATGAATCTCATTCTAAGACTCAACATCATCACAAGGCCGAAAATCAAGGAGCAAAGACTTATTATATTTTCAAACCTTGTTTCAGATAATAATGGATAAGTTCATGAGCTCTAAATCTCTTAAGTGATTGACATTAAAATAAATATGCAATGCACTTGGTTTTAGTCTTTATTAGGAGGTGAGAGCATAAACTAAATATGCTATGCAAATCCATTATTATCTTAGAGATTTAGTGAGAGCATAAACATAAATATGAAGATGCAAGTTCATTCTTTAATCTTGAGCATTTAGTGATGACATAAAAGTAAATATGAATGCAAGTCCTTTTTATCTTAACATAGAGCTCATATAAGACTTTTAGAGAGAACCAAAAATCTTAACCCAACACTTATCTCATCAACAAAGTGAGCTCTAGAGTTCTTGAACCAAGTTCTTAAAGCGACTACATGGTTCTTGATCATCATCATCAAGCTCAAAGGAAGTAAACTCGAAAGAAAACAAAACCACAGGGCGATAGGAATCAAGGCCCAAATATAGAGGAAAAGAAAACAAGAACCGAAAGCATACAAGGAAAGAAAAAGAGGATGAAACTATGTCATGTTCTTTATTAAGTACCCAAAGCCCCTATCTAGAGAAAACTCTAGAATGTGCCGGCCAACTTTAAGGTTGACAAGGGTTGGCTTGGGCTTTTTGAAAATGTTAGATTAATTTTTCTTAAGTTGAAAAACCATGTAAGCTAAGTAATATAGATAAAGTTCAAAGAAAGTAAAAACTCAAGCTTTAGAGGTTTCTTTGAGATGAACACAAGGTCATCATCTATAAACACTCATCATCAAGCTATCATGTACAAAATGAGGCCTTGAGGCCGAAAATAAAAGAAAAGAAAGAAGCAAGGAAAACTTAAAAAGAAACCAAGAGAAACTTTGAGAAAATAGCATTTTTAAGTAAAACAAAAACTAGAGAGTAACTCCTACCAAGTGTGAAGTCAAAGGCTTGATCTTTGAGGTGAGAATGGAAGGAAAAACTCCTCCTAATTTGATGGTGAGTGTAACACCCTAAATCTTAACCTAAGACTACTAGTATGTACTTAGGTTAATCTTTAGAATATTACCTCTTGGTCTCATCTTTTACTTAGAAAATACTTAGCGGAAATATGGGTAAAATTTTTCTTTTTGCAATCAAAATCAAAGTGAAAGCCACGCACGAATCTTTAAGAGGAAGCATAACGAAACATATAAGCAAGCATACACACCATATCATGGGAACATCAACTGAACATAGATATATATATATGTAATGTGCCCACCCAAAGGGCAGGACTATTTGATACATCAGGGAACAGAATACAACTGAAGAATGAATACACGGAAATCATAAAAAGAAAATACAAGAGAAACAACACCCGTACCCATGTGCACCTAGAGTAGACAACCTCATATACAAAAGAAGGTTTATCCTCAACTATGTGGCGTGTGTGCACTAACTGCTACCCCTCCTATGTCTACTCCTGCTGGTCCGAGTACTGTGGGGTAGAGTCGATCCACTGACGAATCTCGGCGGGAGTGGTCGAGCGCATCATCGGGGCATGTCCACCACGGCGAGGGCGCATAGATGGCCAATAAGCCAACCTCGGCTGGACCACCGTCTCCTCACTCCCAGCCCTCATCGGTGGGGGAGCGGGACTGAAGCTCCAACTATACATGTGTGATGGCGGGTCCTCGGATGGGTCCGTCTCCGAGTACTGGGTACGAGGCACATACTCTGGGTAGTCGCGTACCGCTGATGTCTCGGGCTCCATGCGGAGAATCTGCTCATCGCATGGTCTAGCTCGCTCAAAATTCCCGTTATGACGGTAAGGAGTAGTCGTGGTAAAACGGTAACTCGGGACTGGATGCGCGAAGGGTCGTCCCATAAACATGAACACTCTAACCGTGCAGTGACCCTCAAAATGGTATGACCCAAGTGCCGGGTCATGGTGCAGCTCCCATACCGGGGTGTCGATGAAGAGTACGAATGTCGCCATCTAAAGATATGACGGAAGAAAAGAGAGAGGGAATGAGAATCTTTCTAAAAGAATT
The DNA here is from genome assembly GCA_031216105.1 of Dalbergia cultrata. Taxonomy (NCBI): domain Eukaryota; kingdom Viridiplantae; phylum Streptophyta; class Magnoliopsida; order Fabales; family Fabaceae; genus Dalbergia; species Dalbergia cultrata. The sequence goes on along the minus strand of JAVHNL010000113.1, from coordinate 42,870 downwards.
CTCAGTAGGGTTATCCCTACCTAGGTGACATCGTCACATCATCAGGAACCTTGGGTTTATTTCTAAAAAGGAGTGCATGCATATAAATTCCTTTTAAGTTAGTTTTCTAAAGTGTTATTTATCCAAGGTCCATCATATTTTACAGTGTGTCTTATGACTAAGCATAAAATATACTAATGATATGAATGCATCATAAAGGTAAACCAAACAATAGAATAACTAAGAAACATTATAACATTGGCATAAGTATAGTATATGTGATATTGTTAACTTTAACTTTTATCTCATGGGGCCGCCCTAAAATATCTCTAGGTTATGAGCTCATACCTTAACTAGTCATCACTAGTTCTTACTTATCCTATGATAAGCGTAACATATACATAATCCCGACTTAATAGTGCGGGCTAGGGGGCAATTTAGGATCACCTCTCTTAGGGTCATTTCCTCTTTGAAACGCTCTACTAGCAACTAGTGCATCATAGCATTGTCCGCTTTGGCAAGCTCTATGTCAATACCCTCACAGATTTGTTTTCTTGGGGGTGCTCGAATAAACCAGTGTCACCCAAGAAGGCATCTCAGTGTTGTGTCACATTTAAATTCTCATAAAGTGTTAATTCATAGATACATCATTATTCATTAGATAAATATTTTTCATAGCATATACATCATCACATGAAACTTTCTTCATAGTGTATACATAAAGCTACAGCATATACATTTTCACATAATCACACCTTAGACAACCATACATACAAACTCCCAAGCTTATTATGTTATAAACCTATAGTATGTTATGCTTTGGTTCTTTTGAGTCTTAAACTTGTAAACTAATTGTTCTAGTATTATTCTTAACCTCTTGCACACCTATAGGTTCACAACTAATAAGTTTTACTAATTTTTATGCTCAAGGACCTATCCAAACAGCACTATGCAGATTTAGACAGCTTTATATTTGTGTGATTACGGGGTTCTAGAAATTACGGTTTAGACCCTTAAAGTTTTTAACTCACATTCTAAGTTAGTGATTTATCAAAACTTAGTCTCTTGGGAACCTATGAGGTTATAACTAAGTATTTCTCACCTCACACTATGGTCAAGAACATCTCTAAACCTCAAGGATGCAGAATTTGAAATCCTAACTTTACGGGTACCTAGAAGTCACAACAATGACCCTTTCTAAGTTTAGTTTGCTCCTAAGGCTTCAAGATTAAGTCCTAAACCAATTATGAGTCATTCCTTCACATTTAAACTAATTTAAAACCATGATTATTATATCTAAACCTTGCTGGACAGAATCCAGAAAATTACATAATTAAAGGATCTAGAACTCTCAAATTAATTCTTTTCTAGTTCCTAACTTATCCTATCTTTCACATGTGAGTCTTAACATTATTTTTACTCAAACATAGGCACATTATCATCATTAAAACAGCACATACAATGGCAGTAAAGAGCAAGGAAGAACCGAAAATATACTTCTCCATAAAAGGCATAAAACATAATTTCTAAAGCACATAAAATACTAGTTTCTTTTGGAACTCTTTTTAAACTTTCGGAACTCATTTATAAACATTTTTAACATCTAAAATCATAAGAGTATTTAAGAGGGCAGTGACCAATTTATCTTTATCTCAAGAGGTCCTAAATTCATAAAACTTAGTTCTATGCATTCCTTAAACTTATGTAAGCTTGGAAAAATTATAAAACATAGTCTCAAATACTTGGAAACTTCAAGACCTCTTGGGGCCGAAATATGAACCAAGGAAAATACATATTGTTAGACCTTTGTTGAGACAACAATGGGCAAGTCTTTGAGCTCTAGGTTCATTTAGGTGATGACATAAAAATTAAACATGCTTATGCACTTATTTTAGGTTTCATTAGAAAGTAAAGTGATAGCACAAAGTAAATATGAATACAACTCATTATTATCTTGGTATTAAGTGAGAACTTGAAATATAAACAGGATAATGCATAGCTTGAAATATAAACATGATAATGCAAGTTCATTCATTATCTTGGAATTTAGTGATAGCAAGGAAGTAAACATGATATGCAAAGCATAAAGTAAACATGATGCAAGGTTCAATTTTATGATTAACTAGAGCTCATTCAAGACTTTAACAAGATAGGAACCCAATACAATATCTCAAAGATCACAACACAAAAACCGAAAGTCATACAAAAGAGAAAGAAAGTGAAACTACGTCAAGTTCTTTATTAAATACCCAAAACCCCTATCTAGAGAAAAATCTCTAGAACGTGCTGGCCAACTTTAAGGTTGACAAGGATAGGCTTGGGCTTTTAGAAATCCTTAGATTAATTTTCTTAAGTTGGAAAACCATGTGAGATAGATAACATATAGATGAAGTTACAAGAAAAGGAAAACTCAAGCTTTAGAGGTTTCTTTGAGATGAACACAATGTCATCATCTAGAAACTCTCGTCATCAAGCTATCATGCTCATAATCAAGACCTCATGGCCGAAATGAAAAGAAAAGGAAAAACAAAGGAAAGTTCAAAAAGAATCCAAGAGGAAACTAGAGAAAAACACTTTCTTGAGCAAAACAAAGTTTGAAAACAAATCCCTACCTAGTGATGAAGGTAAAAGCTTGGACTTGAAGATGGAAATGAGATGAGCAACACCTCCTAGGATGGTGGTGATGATTCGGCCAAAGAGGAAGGAAAAGAAAGGAAATGTGTTTTGGGTGAAGTTGTGTTTGAGGTGTGGTGTTTGAGAGGTTTGATGATGGTTCAAGGCTTTGGGGTGGTGTTTGATGGTTGAGAGATGATGATGAGATGAAGAGATGAAGAAGATGAAGATGAAAAGAAAGGAAGAACACTCTTGAAACTTTGAGAAAAAAGAAAAACTTAGCAAGACAACTCTAAAACTCTAAACTTAGCAAATGCTTCAAGGTGCAACAAGGCTATCACAAGCATCCTATTTATAGAAAAACAAAGCCATGGAGCTCACCGAAGGGAGGGAATGGCCGTAGCAAATGGAGGGAAAAGGGAGAGGAAAATATCTCCTTGATTGTGTCATAGAAGCATGGTTTGAAGTATGGAAGCTATGCTACAAAGTATGGCTTGATGTGAGTTAATTTCCTATCAAATTTTTATGAAATTAGGCTTTTAGAAACAATGCATGACTGGAACTTTTCCAGCCACAAATAAATGGAGACAATGAGCTATTTTAGTTAGTTATTTACTTAGAAAATCAAGCTTGATTGAAAGTTATGACAAGGTATAGTATATGTGACTTGAGGTATGGCCTTGGAGTGTTGAAAAATTGAACATGTGATGCATATGGGGAGGGTGAGGCTTCGGCCAGGGCTGGACAGCAGAGTGGGGGTGAGTTTTGACCATTTAATTGGGTGTTAATGGTAGGTTTAGATGTGTATTGGCTTAGGTACAAGGTTAGGAATGATTAAGCTTAAGTTTAGGTAACTAAGAATGTGATTTAGGGAGTTTATGACAAGTTTAGGAGTGCTCATACATCATTAAAGAATTTAAAACTCATTTGTGAATAAACAATGTGTAACACAATTCCATGATTTAAGGAATTGGAAAGAGAAAACACTATTCAAGATTCTATGACTAGGTGTCTTGAAATTAAATATGATTTTAGGTTGTAATTAAGCACTTTTTGGTTCTAATCAACTTTAATAAATTATTTGACTCAAGATTAATTAAGGAAATTAATTAACCTTCGATTAGAGCCTAATATTGCTTAGGTTTGCTTAATCACGCGATTAAGCGTAAAAACACGAAACTAGGGGCAAAACCGTAATTTTGTACTAATTTTGCCCGGGACTTCTAAAATTGAAACTGAGGTCATAGAATACATAACAACACCTTTTAAAACCATCTTGAGAAGTTTCGGGTTCATCCGGCACTTGCAAACGGGTAAAACACCGCAGGGGCGTTTTGGTCATTTTGACCCGAAAACTCGAAAAACAAGATTTTCAATCCCAGAAAGGTACACAAGTAATCTAATCCCCTTCCAACATTGAGTTTGCCCTTCGAGTACTGCCGAACCGGCTTTCCTCGAATTCCGAGCTGAAAATGACCTCAGGGGCATTTTGGTCATTCTCACTCTAACAGAAAAATCGGGGCGTTACAGTGAGGCTTCGGCCAAAGAGAGAGGAGAGGAAAGAAGATGTGTTTTGGATGTGTTTGTGTTTGAGGATGAGAGTTTGAGTGTTTAAAGTATGATTCAAGGTTCTGGTTTGAGGTTGTGAGGTGATGATGCAAAGAGAAGATGAAGATGAAAGAGAGTTCTTAAGAACTTTGAGAGGAAATGACGAACTTGAGAGGAAAAGGAAAGAACTCAAAAGAAAGCTTGAAAACTAAAACTTAGCAAATGATCTAAAGGTTCACACAAGTTCTTCAACACATGTATTTATAGAAAACAAAAACAAATGGAGACTCATCAAGGGGGAGGGCTAGCTGTAGCTTCTTGGAGGCATGGGAGGAGAAAATATCTCTTACACAATGTCATTCAAAGCATGCATGAAAGCATGGTAAGCATGGTGCAAAGTATGGGCTAAGTAAGGCTTGTCATGGACTTGAAATTGCATTTGAATTTCAAAAATTTGAGGCATGGGAGGAGGAGTGGCCGTGTGCTTCTAGAAAAGAGGATGAGAGGTTTTTTTCGCTTTATGATGGTTTAGAGATGTGTTTAGGTGTGTATTAGATTAGGTGCAAGATTAGGAATTCCTAAATATGTGTTTAGGTAACTAAGAATGTGATTAGGAATTTTATGACATGATTAAGAAGTGCTCATACATATTTAGAGGGTTTAAAATTCATTTTATGAATAAACAATGTAGACACAATTCCATGATTTAAGGAATTGAAGAGAGAAAATACTATTCAAGATTCCATGAAGAGGAATCTTGAATTTAAAATGAGATTTGAGTTTAAATTAAGCAATCTTAGGTTCTAATTAGCTCTAATAAATTATTTTGACTTTAGATTAATTAAGGAAATTAATTAGCCTTCGATTAGAGCCTAATATTGCTTAGGTTTGCTTAATCACGCGATTAAGCTAAAAAACACTAAACTAGGGGCAAAATCATAATTTTGTACAAAAATTGCCAGGGACCACCGGGCCTAAAACTGAGGTCACAAAATACATAAAAACACCTTTTAAAACCATCTGAAGAAGTGCCGGGTCCATTCGACGCTCGTACCCGTGTCAAACACAACAGGGGTATTTTGGTCATTTTGACCTGAAATCTCAGAAAATGAGATTTTCGATCCCAGAAAGATACACAAGTCAACTAATCCTCTTCAAACATTGAGTTAGACCCTTGAGGACTGCCTGATCGACTATCCTTGAGTTCTGGGCTGAAAATGACCTCAGGGGCATTTTGGTCATTTTTACTCTAGCAGAAAATCGGGGCATTACACATGCTATGCTTGCCAATACAAATATACATACATAAGCAGGGTATTAAAGGTTATCATGAGATACTTATCATACAATTATCCTCAAGTTTTCAAGAAGATACGCTTTAGTCTTACACGGGTTGAAACTACAACCCTACTTAACCTAATTACTGTAGCTACTCTCTTATGCATCTAAGGAACCTACCACAATGATTTCCACTAAATTTTAACCTCGTAAACATTTTAAAACAAGGCTGGACAGTTTGGGCAGTGTTTTGAAATAATCTATTTCGGGGTTCTAAAAGTAACATTTTTTACCCTTTCTCATTACCGGCTTTTCATAAGATGCTAAAATTAATTCCTACCACCATTAATAGAGATTTTTACACTTAAATTGAATTCCAAACAGGGTTTTTACCAAAATAATGTTGCTAAAATAGTGACCCTAAATTTTTAACTTCTTGGGATCTTAAAACCACATTTTCGGTTCTTTCTAGTTTTTAGTCTTTCTCAAAAATGCTTGAAACAATTTTTACATCAACTACTAGTAATTTGTACAAATTTGATACCTCTCAAACATCTTTTTACAGAATTTGAAATTCTAAGGCAGTAGCAACATTTTCATTTCTTAGGAGCATCCGAAAATTGTATTTTTGATCTGTTCTAGTTACTAGCTTTTCCTAGAATGCCAAAAATAATTTTTCCAACAAGTAATATCAATTTTTACATATGAAATCCCCTCCAAACTGAATTTCACAAAAATGAGAAGGCCAAATCAGTGGCTGAAAACTTGGCTCCAAATTCATTAGAAAATTATATTTCAGAGAGCAAACTCGAGTTTCAATAATAAATCTATTTTCTCATGAAAATACTCTTCTACTACTCTTTGAGTTTTCAAGAGTTGCAAAACTTCTAAGGCATATCTTACAAAAGTTCTAAAACACAATATTTGAGTCATAAAATCAAATGAAACTCATCTCAACCCCATTTCTCATATCACGGCCGAAATGCTTACACATGAGTATAGCCATGATTTAAAATTTTATTTAAGATCCAAGGACGAGTCTTGAGCTTTAAGGTCTTAGGTGAGAACTTGAAAGTAAACATGTGATGCTCTTCATTTTTATCTTCAAGATTTAAGGTGATGGCTCAAAGATAAACATGCTATTCAAATCCAATTTTTATATTTAAGGTTAAGGTAATAGCTTAAAAGTAAACGTGCTATGCAAATCCATTTTTATCTTCAAGATTTAGGTGATGACATTGAAAGTAAACATGCTATGCACTTCATTTTTATCTTTAAGATTTAAGGTGATGGCTCAAACATAAACATGTTATGCAAATCCATTTTTATCTTTAAGATTTAAGTGATAGAACAAAAGTAAACATGAATGCAAGTCCATTTTACATCTTGTTCACCTAAAGCTCAAAATTTTACAAGATTAGGTTCTTGTCCCTCATAGATCTTAAACATTAGTGAGCTTTAGAGTCCATTAACACCATGGTTCCAAGAACCTTATCTCTTGGACTCACCATCAAGCTCATCAAAACCAAAATAACCTAGAGACAAAAAGTCTCAAAACCAAAATCACAAGGAAGAAAATGAATGACCAAACCGAAAAGGAAAGGATGGGAAAGAACTAAAACCTTACGCTCTAGAGGTCATAAACATGGTGGTGTAAAAACTACCATCAAAAGCTCTCATCATTGACATATTTCCAACCATTCTTTCAACAACCAAAACAATCATGAGATGGACAAGGAGATATAAAACTGAAACCATGAAGCAAAAGGAAACATGAAAACTAAAAAAGAACCACAGCCAAGGAGTCAAAACTTAGGCTCTAGAGATCTAACACATGGTGGTTTTATAATCACCATCAAGATCCATCATCATCAAGTCTTGATCTCCAACTTTCATCAACAAAAAAAAGCTAAAGAACACCTAACCAAAAGGGAAAAGGAAACAAAATAAAAGCTCTAATCGAAAAATGGAGAGGAAGAACACAACACAAAGAAAACATAATCTTGTTCATACTTTTATCATAAAAATTGAAATGAAACAAGGAAAGGAACAAGGAAACTCAAACAAAACCCTAACAAAGTTGTCTTCTTGAAAGGAAAAGGAGTAAGCTTAGTCTCTTGCAAGGAAACTGAGAAGAAAAATTTTCTCTTTGGAGCAAGGTAATTTCGGGCAAGGAAGAAGAAAAGAGAGGAAGGATTTTTCTTGTGTATCTAAGCTTAGGAACGGAAAGGTTGTGCATTTAGGAGGTGGTTTGTGGTGGTGGTGTAGTGGTTTGTGGTAGTGGTATGGTGGTTTGTGGTGGTGGAGGAGAGGAAAATGAGAGCTTGGAGTTGAGAGAACAAGAGAGCTTTTTTGGTAACAAAGTTTTCAACCAAAAAACCAAATGGTAAAAATGTTTGTTTTCATTGCTTTTGGATATATATATATATATATATATATATATATATATATATATATATATTTGGTAAAAATTAGAATATGAGAGTGTATTGGGGAAAGGAGGCCGCGGCCTTAAGCCAGCCATGGGGGGAAAATTTTCCACTTTCATGTAGCTTAGGATGTGTATTAGTGGTAAGTTTGATTAGGCAAAGGTTCAGGAATTTGGTAATTAAGTGTTTGAGTTGTTAATCATGTGTTTAGAAATTTCAAGACATGATTAGAAGTTGTCTTGCTTATTTAGTTTGAATTAAACATGATTAATTTTGAATTTCAAATGGGAACACATCTCCTAAATTTAAGGAAATGGAGAGAGAAAACATTATTTACTTTTTGACTTTCTTTATGTCTTAAGATTCATTTGATTAAGAATGAGATTTTGACTTTTCCTAAAACCTCAATTAATTATTTTGACTCGAGATTAATAATCAGAATCAAATCATCTTTAATTAGAGTATAATTTTCTATTTATTTCCTTAATTACATAATTAAGCTCATTTTGCACTAATTATGGGCAAAATGGTAATTTTATGTGAAATTTCCCAGGACCACCGGGACTTTCCCAAACATTGCCTACCCCTAATAATTGAAATTTCTAACCTTCGGGAAGAGACTGGATCCAATCGACACTGTAACGCCTCGGTTTTTCCTGTATTGAGCATAAATGACCAAAATGCCCCTAAGGTCGTTTTTACCCGGAAATTCGATGATGGCCGATCCGGCAATCCTCGAAGGGTCAACTCAATGTTTGAAGGGGATTATATATGTGGTGATTAACTATAGAGATGAAAATCTCATTTTTCGAACTTTCAGCTCAAAATGACCAAAATACCCCTATAGCGTTTTACGCGGGTATCAGTGCAGTTTGAGTCCATAATCTCTCCCGAGAGTTCGAAATGTTAATTATATGTGCTTGATTATATTTGTTTTGATCCGAGTGGTTCCGGGCAATGTTTGTGCAAAATTATCGTTTTGCCCCTGAAATAGTGAATTTCAAGCCTAACGGCGTAATTAAGGAAACCTAAGCAATATCAGACTCTAATCAAAGATTAATTAATTTTGATAATTAATCTATAGTCAAAATAATTTATTAAAGTTAATTAGAATATAAGATTGCTTGGTTGCACCTTAATCTTTTCTAAAAATCAAGATTCCATGTCATGGAATCTTGAATAGTGTTTTCTCTCTCCAATTCCTTAAATTAAGGAATTGTGTTTGTGCATAATCATATCATAAAATGAGTTTTTATTTAGCTAATGAAGCAAGACCACTCCTAATCATGTCTCAATATTCCTAATTACATAATTACCTCACCTAAACACTTTTTTACAAATTCCTAATCAAAAGCTTAATAAAAAAAACACCTAAACACATCATTAAAACACAATTAGATGAACAAATCTCTTCCCACATGGCCATGAAGTGGCCGGCCACTCTCCTCCATAAATTCAAATAATTTATTTTTATTTTAATTCAAATGAGCACTCAAAAACCATACCTTGCACCATACTTGAGTCATACTTTGAACCATACTCGACCATGCTTCAAACCATGCCTCACCAATCTCTCACCTCATGGAACATGAGGACACGGCCAACCCTCCCTCCAATTCACTCATTCACATTTTTTTTTCTATAAATACCATGCTTGGATGAACTTGGTCACACTTTAGAGCATTTGTTAAGTGTAAGTTCCAAAGCATTCTTGCAATTCTCTCTTTTTCTCTCAAGTTCTAAGAGTTCTTCTTCATCTTCTTTATCTTCATATTCTTCATCCTCCTCCTAGATCCACCTCATTACAACCTCAAACCACCACACAACCACCATAAACCACCATCCAAACACTAAAGCACCCTTTCTCAAACACAAGCTCACATAAAACACATTTCCTTTCCTTTTTCCTTTTCTTGGTTGAAACCTCCTCTCCACTTTGGAAGAAGATTTTCTTCTCATCCTCACTTCAAAGAACCAAGTTTTATCTTCACACTTGGTAGGGGTTTTGTTTTCAAAAGCACTTTCTTTTATGTTAAGGTTTTGATATGAAAAGTTTTGGTTTTCTCTTGGCTCAAACTCTTTTCTCTCTCTTTTTATTTTGGTCTTGAGACTTGATTCTTGAAAGGAAATCTTGAGCTTGATGATGAGGTTTCAAGATAGTGATTTTGTGATTTTCATTTGAGAAACCTCTAAAGCTTGAAACTTGGTTTTGGTTCTAAATCATTTTTGGCTTTTCCTTTCTTTTTCTTGGACATGGTTTTAGTTTTCCTTCCCTTGTTCTCTCATGGTTTCGGTTTTCATTTTCCTTTTCTTGATGAAAATACTAGATAGCTCATTAAAGACTTTACTTAAGAAAAGAACACTAATTGGTTTTCAAAAGCCGAAAGCTTACCCATGTCAACCTTAAAATTGGCCGGCACGTTCTAGAGTTTACTCTAGATAGGAGCTCTCGGGCATAAAATAAAGAATATGGTGTTAGTTCTCCTTAAATTTTTTCTTTCAAGAAATGTCGTTATTTATTTTGATTTCTTAGTCCTTTGTCCTTGAGCTTGATGATGATGTTCAAATCATGAGGTTTCCTTGAAACCTTGGTACAAAAAACTCTAAAGCTCACTTTGTCTTGCTAGATAAGTGTTGGGTTAAGGTTATGATTGTTCCTTTAAAGTCTTATATGAGCTCTAGTAAAAATAAACTTGCATATCATGTTTACTTTTCCTTGTTATCACTAAAATCTCAAGAATAAAGAAATGAACTTGCATTCTAATGTTTATGTTTCAAGTCATCACGTAACCTTAAAGATAATAATGAGTTTGCATCTCATATTTATTTTATGCTCTCACTTTATAATGAAGAATAAAATAAAGTGCATAACATGTTTAAGTTTAAGTCCTCACCTAAAGATTTCTAGAGCTCAAAGACTTACCCTTTTTATCTCAAGTGAAGTTTGGAAAATGGAAGTGTTTTATAAATTATGATTTCGGCCATGTGATGGAGATGGACCTAGAATAGGATTAATCTAGTCACAAGTGCCAATATCCCGTGTTTTAAGATTTTCTTAAGCATAGGTGAACTTAAAGAATAAATTAAAAATAGCTACTACCCTTACTTATAATTTTATGATTTTCATGAAATAAATTAGTTTCTAAAAGAATTTGAGGCCCTAAAATTGATTCCAATAGAAAACTAGTAACTTATGAGCACTTGAAAATGTGATTTTATGCAATTGTTTGTGCTTTAAGTTCCGGCCACTGCCCTAGAATTATGGCCACTGTTTGATGCTGTTGTTATAAGTTAGAATGTGTAAAAATTATGTCTGAGTGAAGGAAAAATTATTGGGTGAGTATTAGGATTAATAAGTAATTAAAAGGATTAGAAATGTTAGTTTTAGAACCCTTAAGAAACTAAAAATGTAGATTCTGTTCCAGCATGATTAAACATAGTAAAAGTGGTTTATATTTAGTGTATATGTGTAGGAATCAATCATAATTGGTTTAGGAATTGGTTGTAGTACTTTAGGTGAAGCCGAAACTTAGAAAAGGGTCATTTTGCGACTCCTAGACACCCGTAATTTTGAAATATAGATTCTGCCCTATGTTATTTGGAATTGATCATAATCATAATAATTAGTGAGAATTGTTGGTAATGATCTCTTAGGTGCATAGAAGATCTAATTCGGATGCTAGGTTAACTAGATCAAAAGTTTAAGGCCCGTAAGGGTTAATACATAACACATTCTAAGATAGGAGAAGGTTTCGAGAGTTAGTATTCAAGTATATATTTATTTGTTTATTTGATCTTATATGCATATGATATGTATGAACTCGAGGGTTGAGTATTGTGTACCTTATGGCATGCTATGATGATTTGCATGATTTGATGAGCATGAGGTGTTAAATGAAATGTCATGATGGTGTTTGAGAACATGAGTTTATGTTGCATACTTGTGAAGCATGCCGAAACATATCACTGAGTACCGGGTGCCAGTAGATATGTTTCGAAGAGGAGATGACCCTCAAACAGGAGTCGGGATTTATTTATACTTATCCGGGATAAGTTTGAGAACTAGTGACGACTAGTTAGGTATGAGCTCATAACCTAGATGTTTATTTTTAGGGTGGCCCCTATGAGAGATAGGAACTGATGATGCAAGTAATGACACATAAACGTGATGCATTCATAAGGAAAGTTGTTTTGTTAATACCATGTGCATATTTCATTATGATGATGACAATTGTATAAGTTTTTGCCACGCTTTCATACTATTATATGCTGCATTCATGATAAAAAGGATTCGTCTTAAAATGAATGGACCTTGGATAATTACGGTTTCAAAAATAATAAACTCTATGCATGCTCACCTTTTATAATAAACCTGAGGTCCCTGGAAACGTAGATGATGACACTAGAATAGGAGGTTTTCCCTACTGAAATTCTTTATCAAGATTCTCACCTCCTTTATCTTTCTTTCTTTCCACTATGTCTTCAGAGAGAGATGACGTCGTTCATGATATTCGTTGATACATCTGTGTAGGAGGTGCATTATGACCCGAATCACCGCTCTTATCATTTCGAGGGTCGATGTGCCATGTGCATTTTTGCGTACATGGGACGACCATTCGCATACTTGGTGTCCAGCTTCCGTTTCACTCCTACCTCTCCTTATGGTGACGACCTGATCTTCAAGCGCACCCGCCTCCGTGACGAGCAAACCCGTCGAGCTCACCCGTCCGCCTCGACCGTATGTGACTACCCGGATTATGTTCCTCATTTGAGGAGATCAGAGACTGATCTATCAGAGGACTCCCCGACGCACATCTATTTGGAGGGTTCTGCCCCGACGGTGCCTATGGATATGGGTATAGGTAGCAAGGACACGATGACATAGCCCTGTCTTGCCCAGCGACCAAAGATGCATCCCCACCGTGGAGGCCACGTCTGTCCCCCATTCCATCTACATACACCCACACCTGAGGAGCTAGCACAGTTCATTGGGTACATACCCCCATCACCCGAGGATCAGCGCCACTAGTAGATCATGATGGAGTAGTCTGTTCAAATGCCCGAGCTGTCATGAGGATCCCCTTTCTTGTAGTATCTTTTGCTAGGGTGTCTAGTTTAGCACTCATAGGACTAGTGAGAAGGTTTTGTAGCTAGCTTTTGCTTGTATCGTTCCATGTACTTCCCCTTTCTTTGTATTTGTTACTTTCATTTCCATGCACTTTATTGTTTCCTTGTATTTCGTGTTATTTCCTTTGTATCAAAAGCTCAGCCCATTATATAAGGGCGTGACTTCGTTTCTGTGTATCTTAAACTATGTTATATAATGAAGCTATGTTTCATGATATGATGTGTTGCTAAATATGTGTATGAGTTGTTTATTTTGTTTACTGTTGTTTACACTTAAATGTTCGCTTCTTTATAATGCGCGCTCGACTCACGTTTTTGTTTTAAGTTTCAAAAAACAATTTTACCCTAATTTCCGCTAAGTATTTTGATTAAGAGATGAAATAAAAGAGTAATGACTAATAATTAACTGTAATATGTCATAGGCGTGTTGAGTTAAATATTAGGATGTTACAGACACTTAATCTCGCATTAAACCACTATAGAGGTATTTTGGTAATTTTATGCCGATAGTTCAAAAATTGAGATTTTCATCTCTATCACTATTTCTAACACATCCAATCCTCTTCAAACATTAAATCTACCCCTTGAGGATGGCTTGGGTTGGCCGTCCTCAATTTCTAGGTAAAAATGACCTTAAGGGCATTTTGGTCATTTTTACATGGAAAAAATCGCGGATTGCGATTTTTGCACAGACTACTACTTAATCATTATGTACCATATGCCTAATATTAAAATATCCTTTTAAGGGTAGCCGAGGTTGGCCGACCTTGATTTTTACGTAAAAATGACCTAGGGGCATTTTGGTCATTTTTGCTAAGTGGGAAAAATTGGGGCTTCACAAATTGGTTTTGTACTTTAGCCTTATGTTTTAAGAAAATGGTTTCAACTTCACCTTTAGTTATCAGAAGATAAATTTTGTGTATCTAGAGTAATCATCTACACACAAAAAAAATGTAGTACCTTATTTTTAAAATCCAGTAGATCAGAATGTATCAATCCAAGTAGCTCTGCTTGTCTAACAGTTATAGGTTTAAAAGGAAATTTTGTATGTTTAGGTTCTACACAAACAAGACATTTAGCAATAGAGTCTTCTTTCATAAAAGGCAATAAGTTCATGTTACATAGTCGTTTAATAGAAGCTATATTAACATGTCCTAGTCATCCATGCTAAAGATAAAGAGATTCGGCGATATAAGTAGAACCAGGAACATCATTATTCATTTCAAAAGTGTTCAAAACAAACAAACCACCAAATATGTATCCCTTCCCCACGAACTCTCCATTCTTGGTTATAAAAATTTTATCAGATTCAAGCACTATTTTCAGACCAACCTTATTAAGTAAATCACTAGAAACTAAATTGCTAAGTGTATCAGGAACATACAGCACATTGTTCAAGGCCAAAGTTTTTTATGAAAGTAAGTTTGAGAAATATTTTCCCTTTACCGCAAACTCCATCAATTTGAGAAATATTTTCCCTTTACCGCAAACTCCATCAATTGCAAAATAACCCGTGTAAACTTTGTTTTCTTCAACAACTTTCTCAAATTTTTGAAATAGCTTTTTGTTTGTGCAAATATGTCTTGATGTTGTGTCTAATATACAATTGGAGACATTATTCACAAAGTTTGCTTAGACCACCATAGCAATGATTTTTTTCATTTTCTACAAGATTTTCTTGTGGTTTTGCTTGTTGCCCTATAGTTTGGCTTTTGTTGTTGTTATTCCCGTTCTTGTGAAAATGGCACTGATATGCTTTGTGTCCATTTTCCCACATGTGTAACATGCAGCTTTGTTTTTCGAGACCTTGACAATTGGCTTATTAAACTACTTCTTGTCTTACCAATTGTTCTACTTATTTTCTCTCCTACATTTCCTCTGAATTTTTCCCTAATAGAGTTGCCAGCAGATTCAGCCAAGTTATCATTAAATAAATTACTAGAGATAAAATGATACTTATCCTTAAGGCAATTTACTTCTTTAGTCCTCATGTAAGTAATTAGTTCTTGTAGATTGAAATTCCTTCTTTTTATGCTTTAGATGATTTTTGAATTCATTCCAAGAGGGAAATTTCTCGAGCAATACATTAGTTTGCATAGTCTCACACATCTTCATTCCCTCGTTCAGCACATCAGCAACTAGATTCTCATGTTCATGAATTTGCTCCATGATTGGCTTGTCATCAATCATATAGAATTGTAGCCATTTGTCAGTAACATACTTGCAATTGCCAGCATTATCAGAACCATATTTCTTTTCCAATGTTTTCCAAATAGATTTTGCATATTTGTTTGCCACAAAAACATCAAACAGATTGTTAGGCATGTGATCTAACATGTGACCATGTACCAATTTATTGTATTTCTCATAGCTCTCTACTGCCTTTATAGTGGTTGTTACTTCTTTAGCATCTCCCTGAACTGGAATTGCCAATGTATCAGTGAACTTCAAGTTGTTCGAAGAAGAGGAGTAACCTAGGAGACTAACATTTGTAATTGGTTCCATCAAGAACCTCAAGCTTGGTGATATCAGATAGTATATTCTTGTTCAACATCAAAGCCGTGGTTGAAATCAAACTAAGGAAATTTCTTTTTTCAATGTTTTGTTTTCATATTGTTAGAAAAGAAGAGTAGAAGAATACTATGTCGTGGTATAACCACTACCCTGAAAGCAAAATTTCGGTAGACCTCTGGTGCAATTCAATACCCAGTTTTTGCCCTCCCTCCCCCCTCCCCCAAAATGTTACACAGCAAGTGTCTGAACTTGTGCACTCAAGGCCAGAACACTGTAGAGCCTCACAAACAATTGCCAAAAAAGAAAAATATAGCAAGAAAGCAAAATAGAACAAAAAGTTTTCTTTATATGTCCATGAACTAGAAGAATTTTGTTGTTCTATATATTATTGTTTTTAAGCTACCAATCCTTTCTATAATAGCTAATAAAAGATATTAGCCAACAGAAACAAAGCCAATAGAAACAAAGGAATAATAGCTAATAAAAGGATATAGTAATAAATGTTATACAACTGATTGTGTAGTGTAACTGACAAAATCAACCTACTTGATTCTTTTCAATCCTAGCACTAAAGGTATTAAAATCCCTTTTAAAATTGTCTTGAATGGAAAATAAGAAAATAAAGGCACTTGAATGCTATTATTGCAGGCAAAAGAGTTCACAAGAAAAAGGGTTGAATCGTGTTTTCTGAAGCTTTTCTGCTAATCTGAAACATTTTATTCTAAAGATACTATCAAGCATAAAGCTTGAAGTGCAACAGAATAATGGTTAGATGTTTCAGAAGGTTGATTTCTGAAGCATAACAATAATAATGTAACTTCAATGAAACCAAACCGTTGGCTAATATAAAGTGCATAATAGAAAAGTAAAAGATTAGGGAAGAGAGAATTAACATGAGTATTTTTATACTAGTTCGGCCGATCTGCCTACATCCAGCACTCAATACATGTTGAGATTTCATTAACAACAACTTTATCAATCTAAGAAAGTAAAATAGATAGTCTTTACATTAGCCTTCCCGAGCTCTCACAGTGCATAGTGGACAACCCCAACTGTCACTAACCGAGTAGTTCTCAGCCTCTTCAAGCTGAACCGAGTAGTTCTGAACCAACCTCTCAAAGCTGAACTAAGTAGTTTTGAACTAGCCTCTCCAAGCTTAACCGTGAGGAGCATCAATTTGTAATTATCTGTCTTCTTCTTTTTCTTCTATTTGAACAATGAGAATGGAAGGAAGAGGTAAAGGTACTATAAGAGTAACAGCAGTCTCAATTCTGAGACACTCTTCTTCTGGCTTTTCAATTATTAGCTCTATGGAGGAGGTCCCAGCAATGAGCTCAGATCTGACCATCTCACTTATCCTAACTTTTTCATTTCTTATCAAACTTTCTTCTTCTTCTTCTTCATCTTCAAATGATGATATTTTGGTTCGTTCTTCTTTTTCTATTTCTTCTTTCTCATCTTTAGAGTAAATGAGAATAACTTGATATCCTGCTTCTTCATACTTCTTGACTTCCTTCTGCAAAATGGAGATTTTAGACTAATGGATGGGTATTTTCTTACAGTTGAGCGAAATGTCTTTTCTACTAATGATTTTTACTGGTTTGGCTATCATTTGAGTTTCTTGAGTTTCTAATTCTTGTTTTCTTCAAGTTTGTCTTTCATTTGTGTGGAGAACCTGACTCAGTTCCTCTTCCTCTGAGTTCTCAATCTCACTTTCTAGAAGGATTATCTTCCTTTTTCCTTTAGCTTCTTCTTGCTAAGATTTATCTTTGATTTGGTTTGCCCTTGTCCGAGGACTTTGTCGAGTTGGCTCATAAGTTAGAGCATTAACTCTTTTCCTTGAAGTTCTTAATGATGAGAGTATGAAAACTATTCCTTGTATATATATATGTATATATTAGTGATAAGAGGAAGATTCATCTTCTGGAAAAGTGTTGTTAACATGCCATGGAACATTGGCAGTTCTTCACTTTTCTTTTGTGGTAGCATTTAACATATAGTCCAAGATAAGTGTTGATAGATTTACCTTCATTTTAGCCATGAGATAGTACAAGAGCATGCAATCCATGCCTACTAATGCATCTGTGCTTCCTATATGAGGTAGAATAGAGAATTGCACTACTGTATATACTTTTCTAGCCCTAGCAGTTAGCATGGTAGTGGATATTTCATTTGGCTTGTGAAGAATAGAGTCACTTAGGTACGTTGAAATGTCTTCTTCATTTATTCCCAAGGAATGAGCCCAGCCAGGAGTTGAACTACAGACTAGCCCATGTTAGGTCCTTTAATGATTTTGGACAACCCTAAATAAGTGATCTTGATGGCACAATCTTTGATAACAGTATTCAAGGAAGATAATGGGTTTCCTTGTAGCTGAGAATAGAAGGTAGTAACTATCCTTGGATAAACTCATTCATTTATCTCCAGATATTCTTCCCACTTTTGAAATGTAAATACTTCTTTGAGAATTGATATTTCTTCAAGGAGATCTTTGCGCAGAATTTTTCCTGGAGCCATTTTTCTTAACGCAAGTTCTCTTCATAATGATCCTGCATATGTGGATCATCATACATATGAAAAGAGGTTCTTTCTTCAGTTAAGGAAGCGTGTTTCTTACTTTTGGTCATATTGTATGAAGGAACGATAATGACTTTGAAAGAAGAAAGAAGGCAAATGGTTTACAAAGAAGTGAAAGACTTCTAGGAGTAGATAAGCAGTTTTTGGTGATATATGAGCCGGTAAAGAAAGCGTGTGAGGGAAGGCAGAAATGAGGAGACTAGAGTGAAAGTAGAGGCTATTAAGTGATTGGACGTGATTGTCCGAAGTTGAGGCGATATGGGAGAAAGATAAAAAATGAAGTACTTCAAGGAAATTTTCCCACTCTTTTGACTTTACTCAGAATAAGTGATTGATGACTCTTGAATCACTTTATGAAGGATTTACTTTCTGACCTCCTTTTAGCACTTTCTATTTCCTTGGAGTGCTATGATATTTTCACTTAGCTAGTCATCTTTACATCATGAAGCTTATGATGCCAACTTTTCTTCCAAACTTCTTGAGCCTTATCTTCCCCTTAAGTTTGTGATTTATTCTTTTTAGAATCCACAAGGTAAGCTTTGTCCTCTGTACTAATGCATCTATGTGATCTTTAGGTTTTTCATGGAGAGGAAAGTGCCTAGAAATGTTTGTGGATGATGCTTATGCAAATTTTTGAGAAACATGTACCAACATTTTTAAATGTGATATTAATCAATTTTGTTAGTGGGATACATGAATCTATAGTGCTGAATATGACTCGTTGAACAAGATCAAAATCGCTATTATTATAAAGATCTTAGGAGTGCCTCAATGTCTAATCTTTTGGTTGGTTCCTTATCCATAGCATCTAGGCATGTTAGATTGCCTTAATTCTCCATTTCTCCTTAGGTATTAGAAGTATGTTTTTTTCTCTATATAGTCAGATGTCTCTAAATCTCTTAAGAGTGAAAGCATTTTGGAGTTTCTTTGTTCCCTATGACTTAATTTTATCTTCAAGTGTCCAAACTTTGCATCTTCTCAGTTAGGATATCCTTTTGTAGTGAAGTTTCCACCTGATCTTGAATGCTCAAAGCTTTTTCACATATTTAGCTACAGAGGTGGAGATGGAAGCACATGTTTCTCAGAATTTTCAGATTCATTTATCTTCTTGTTCAGGAAAAGTTTTCTGATTTCTAGAGTTTACTTTCTCAAAGTGCAGCTTCCATTCTTTTTGCTTGTTAGGGATTTTCTTGAGACTCTTTTTCTCAAGACCTTTTTCCAGTCCTCAATGACAATTAGCAAAGTAGTTCTTGAATACTTTTCATCAGCAAATTCAAGTCATTTGGAGATATAGAATATCCTGCTTTAGATTTTCTTTTCTTGAGCTGTGGAAGGTGTTTATGATAGTACCTGAGAAAAGGAAATTCTAGTCCTTAACTTTCTTGAGTCCATCTTGATTAGTTGTTCAAGAGGGATACTTCCCAACCTTTTTCAATTGATTTCTCTTTTAAGAGTCATTTGTCGAAAGAGTATCCTTTCTTGTGAATGATAGTAAAAGTAACTATGAGAATGATTTTAGATGAGGCTGCATTTCTTTTTACTTCCTATTTCCTCTTCGTTTCTCAAATTTATTTACTGAAACAATTGTCTTTAACCTTTAAGTACAAGTTTGAGGATTTTGAATCTTTTGCCATTTAACTAGTTCAGGTGTCTAGAAGTTTTCAAAGAAGGTTCTCAAATTCAAAAATAACTTTCTAAGATCTTTCTGATTTGATTTTGAGACTTTAGCTTCTAAAGCCTAGAGTTTGAAAACATAATTTATATTTTCTTTATGAGTTTCTTTATCAAACTTAGGCTTATTCTACCAGAGATGTTTTGAAGAGGCAGTAAGCATATTATGTGGCAATTTGTCAAATGACCTCAAGGAAGATAAAGAATTGAGTTTGAGTATTCTTACCTTGGGTGCTTCTATAAGCTATCACTTGTAACACCCTAATTGTTATTCAGAAAATAATTGAGGCTTTAGTAATAAGAATATCAAAATTTTGATGTACATAGAAATGATGAGAACAATGTAACAAATGTAAAAATAAAATAAAAATAAAAATCATGAATAGTGTTTTGCGGGCCCTGTAGGCCCGCCGGGACAGCCGAAACCCTAGAATTGGGACCCAGAAATGCCGGAAAGTGAAAACTTATAGGATTAAGATTAGAAATAGTTAGAGATAAAGGTTTTATACTTAGAATTAATTTCAGGCATCGCTTGATTACCCGGGTACACTGTTTTACCCATTCGGTGAAATTTCGGTATACGATTTCTAACACCGAAAACTGTTTTAATCTTTACAAACTAAAGAACCTTATCACTTTATATTAAATGAATGGCTACAATTCAATCTTGCATTGCAAGATTAATCTTAGCCATCCATTTTCTTTTTAGGTCAAAAATCATTAAATTACAAGATATTATATTCATTCTTTATATATATGAGATAAATACAACCCAAGCTTCTTCAAGAAGCCACAATTTCATCCAGCAAAGGTAAAGGAAGACAGCTGCATCTCCTCCATATCTAAGAGCTTCATCTTGGTTTTAATTTCCATATACACAAGCCTAGAGTTACCGAAATCAATATCTTCCTTCACTAAAATGGCTCTACACCTCAACACCTACAAATATAACCGATCAGAATTTCAATCCATCACCAAATCTCAACCTTGATATCTTATACCCCACTGTTTTGAGAGGGATTTGGGTGTGTCTTGAGAGCTTTGGAGTGAAGAGCACAATCTTGAAGTATCCTAGAGACAAAAACACCATTAGCTTCCAAGAGTAGGGTTTTATTGGGTCTTTTCTTGCAAAATTTATATTTCTCATTTATGATTTGATTCTGTCCGAAATTTTTTATTAAGTGGGTTGATGATATATGATTATTGATGTATGAATTTTTATGATGTATTTGGATGATGGTAAAAATCTTTTTTGTCAAAAGAGATTTAGGGTTATGTTGCTGGAATTGTAGTTTGGCTGCAAATAGTAAAATCTCATGAATTTTTAGACATATTTGTGGTCGTGGTTTGGAGCTAAGAAAAATATATATTGGAGCTAACATCTTGAACTACACACACGAAAATTCTTGAGCACTATTTTTAAGTTTTAAAGCCACAGAAAAATAAAGGACTAAAATAGTACTCATACTGTTTGGATTATTGAAACTGAGGTTGAGATTTCATTAAGAATAACTTTCTCAACCTAAGAAAGTAAAATAGATAGTCTTTACATTAGTCTTCCTAAGCTCTCACGGTGCACAATAGACAACCCCAACTATCACTAACCGAGTAGTTCTGAACCAGCCTTTCCAAACTGAACCGAGTAATTATGAACTAGTCTCTCCAAGCTGAACCGTGACCTGCAGACAACTTCTACTACCACGTTGTAAGTAGTCTTGAACCAACCTCTCCATGTTAAACCGTGATGAGCAAATACCTTTGTCATCACGTTGCAAGTGGTTTTTACCTTAGCCTCTCCAAACTATGTTTCACTGTGATCACTAACAGATCAAGGTTACAAAGGTTATCTGTTTGGGTTGCCACTCAAACTAACCTACAGCCATGGTTCCTTAAGAATATTCAATAATACAGATATAGGAAACATGAGCAACTTATTTCTCATATCTCTTCCTAAAAAGAGTATAAAAATCATTACAGAACATGGAAAGAAGATTTTTACACTTCAAGATGATTTATTACATAGTATAATGAACAGTACATGAAGTATGGAGAGATTTTTCCAGAGTTTTCATTCTTATTTCTTCAACTCTCTCATCAGCATTCATGTATGACATCTCCATTTATACAGGTTCTTCTTCATGACCATTGCCTTTAATTAGATCTCCAAGTGACAAGTGTAAATCATCGGTTGTGTCTTGGAATGTTAGTATAAAGAGATAGGCTGACAGATTTCTCACATTGGGTGCAGAAGCCGTTGTATTGAAAAAGGTTTCTAATGTCCTCTTTCTTCTTACTTTCTGATCATGGTTTCTAAACTCTTCTTTCTATAAGCTAGGATTATGAATCAATTAGGCAAAAGAGATGATGAACCAATTATAAAACTAGGTCTGATTCGAGATTTGAAATTTAAATTTCAAATTTTCCCTTTATTTCCTTTAGCATTATTTGCTTCACAGTTAAGTGAGCTTTCTGACATCATAATCAATCTCTTTAATCTTTCTTCGATCTTCCAATCTTCAATCTTCACCATTTGATGCAAATTAATATGCAATTATGATTATTGTTGACTGAGTAACATGTTACCTCTAGAGTTAGCATGATTTCCTAAATCTTCAGTGTACTTTCTGAAGTCCCATGTTACTTTCTGATGATCATGTCCTCAGGTTTCTTGCTCTTGACTTGATCTGCTTCAGTCCTTAAGCATTTACATGTTCTTTGCACAAGATAATATTCACTTCTTTTAAGCTCAATCTCTTCCTTTGAGATAAAACATGATTGCTCATGTGTAGTGAAATTATTCTCGATTCAAATCCGTTTTTATGCTTTTGGTCCGTAAGCATGAATACATGCTTTGCTTGAAATTATATTCACTTTCTTTTTAGGTTCAGTCTTTTCCCATGAGATAAATCATGGTTGCGCATGCAAAGTGAAACATTATTCTTATTTTAAGTCCGTATTATGCTTTAATCTGTATACATGTACTTTGCTTGACATAATATTTACCTTCTATTTAGCTTAATCTCTTCTCATATATTTAGCTTAATCTCTTCCCATGAGATGCAATATACTCACGCATGCAAAATGAAATATTAATCTTGCTTTAAGTTCGTGTGATACAAACCAGATTAACCTGTTATACTTTGTTAAGAAACTCAAGGTAGTCATTAGTCATTCTTCAAAGTATTTTCTTTAAATTGGCTTTGTTGTCATTCAAAACAATAAAGCTCATATTTTCTGAAAGGCTTTGGAGTTTACAATTAGCTACACATTCCTACCATTGAGTTGAATATTGATTTTGAAGTTGTTACTCAGAACACAGAATTTCGATTAACCACACTTGTAGATGAAGACATAGAATTGGAAGCAGTGGAAGAGGATGACGATGAAGATGACCATGGAAATGGCTATAAATATGCTAATGATGATGCAGATGATGATGTCGATAATGATGACATGTCAAACATAATAGGTAGGTAGCATCTGAATAAGGAACCATCTTTCATGTGTGCTTTATGTAACATGCTCCCAAGTACAATATCATCCTTAAGTCATGACATCAAACTTGGGGAGTTGTTACTTGTAAATTAACAAACCTTTCTTAAATAACTATAGCAAATTTGATGGGTTCGTATAATAACTAGCGTAACTCGATTAAAATATATAATAAAGATACAAAACATTTATTTAATATAAAGTCAATTACATAAGGAAGCTATACTATGAGCTTTAATACATATAAAAGCTCTATTACATTTACATACACATATGCCTACAACTTAATACAACATAATAACAACATCAACTACTAAACCACCGCAATTCCAAGTTTTTTCTAGTAATAGCCCCATAATCTGCGGGATCAACCTGGAGACGACACGAGAACACAAAATACATATGGGTGAGAATTTTACAATTCTCAATAGGGCAACTCCGCAAAATATACAATAATAGTGTCATTGTCATCGTACCAACCACTTCGGTTTATTAGAAAAAGGGTGATCATGCATCACAAAACCAAAGTTCATTTTTAAAGTTCCAAATCTTAATTCCAAAATGGGTAGCTTTTAGAAATCAATCACTTAGTGTACATATATCATAAAGCTCGAATACATAGTAAATAGTCTTAATCAAACATTTAAATATGACATGATTACGTATATGCTAAATGAAATGAACTTATCTCAAAGGGACCTAACTTTACTTATGACCATAGAACTCAACTCGGTGCATTTTTCACTTTTCGTTGACATAGGAAAGACTTAGTTTATACCCAACGGGTATCTGCCGTGGATAACTCCACAATGGATAGTTTATATCAAATGGTATTTATAGTGGATCGCACCATACAAAGGAAATAGACTGCTTATCAAGACTGAGTTTATTCCTATACGTGATTATCAGACTTCATTTTTTCCTTTTCCAAATCTCACACAGATTTATTCCTAGCCGACACGTCTATCGACTCATAATATCCTAGGGGAAGTTTCTCTTTTTGCCTTCCCCTATAATATCTCTAAGGAAGTTCCTTTTTTTTCCTTCCTCTCATTCAACCTAAGTCTTGTTTCTGTTTTCTCCATATGTCAAAACATGCACGAGTGAAATTTATACATTCTTTTTTCTCATATGACTACATCATGTGCTTTCTTTTCTCAAATGCATGCATAAGCCACATGTAGGTACTCATTCACAAGTAATTCTCATTTTTGCCTTATAAATCATTCTTTAAATTGTCTAGCATGCATTTATACTTAGCATACTCAAATTAAGAGTCATTATATCCCCAAATCAATACTTCAGTTCATTTCAGCACAAATACAGTATGTTGGCAGAATTCATGCCTAAGGAGTATGATTTATTCTACACATCAAACATCTATTACAAGGGCTATAAAAATTCCCCAAGACACCAATGTGTCCACAAGGCCCAGTAAAAATTTCAAAGCCAAAAAATTTCTCTAACAATGTTAACAAAATTAGATAAATTCGGAGGTTAGAAACCTACTACTTACAGCTAATAGCCAGAATACCATAACTTTTAACCCTAGCAAATGATTACATAAACTCAAGATAAACATTAGGGTTGAACTTCAAGATGTGTAAAACACCCTATAAAAATTTCAAAGGAAAAATCAGTCATTTGCTATGGGAACAAAATTATACAATTTATAGCTTCAGTACCAAAAGTTTAGGCAGCATAGATACACCCTCGGTTCTTGATTTTTTTCAAGGCAGTATAAATTGAAATCAGGGCTCAATAAAATTTATGGAACTAGCTTAAGATTTTAGCCTCAACATATAATTTATCTAGCTCATGAAAATACCTACAACTTAGGCAGAAAAATCGTGACAATTTCCTGCCTGCGACAAAACTGAAATTCCAGCAACCTAGCCAAAACTTCTTTTCACAAAAATGATTTTCTCACCTCATCCAAACACTCCACAAAAATTAACACATCAATATCAACATATTGTCAACCAATATAACCAGAAATTGTGGAATTTCTAAAATAGAAAATCTGAAAAAAAAAAAAAAAGAATAAACAAACAAGGACACAAAACCCCATCCTTTGGTGCTTTAGAGGTCTTGGCTCCAAAGATGCTCCAAGAATGGTTTCCTTCACTCCAGGGCCCTCAAACTAACCCCAAACTCTTCCTTAGGTAGGAAAGGATGATGTCTCAAACTGAGATACGGTACAAAAATTGAAATTTCAATCGGTTAGTTTTGTAGATATTGAGGTGTAGAACAAGTTTAGTGAAGGAAGCTTGGTGTTTTAGTAACTTTGGGCTAGGGTTTTTGAAGCTTGTTAATGGAGGTTTGAGAGGAAACAAACATAGAGGCTGTCTTTTTAGAGTCTGGGCCGAAATGATGAAGTGGTGGTGATAAGGTTTGGTGATTTAACCTTATCTTGGTGTAATTGTAGTCAAATGGGTATTTCTTTCTTTTTCAAAAGAAAATAATGAAATGGATGGCTAAGATTTAGTTTGGAAGTCAAAGAATGAATCTTGGCCATCCAATTGAATCAAGATAATTAGCTCTCTTTGACTTGGAGAGTAAGTAGTTTTTCTAGTGTTAAAATCACACACCGAAACTCGCACCTGGGTAAAATAATAATAAATGAAAGGTCATGATTAAAAATTGCTTTTCAAGTTTCAATCCTTGTCATCCACTTGGCAAGATGTGATTACTAGGAATTACTTGGCCACCAAGTAGCTTTTACGCTGTTAAAAATCGCACACCGAAATCTTGCAAAACGGGTAAAACAGTATACTCGAGTAGTCAAACATTGCCCGAAAATTAATTCTAGATATGAAATCTTTATTCCTATCCTTTTTTAATCTTAATCCTATAATTTCTCACTTTTAGGCATCTCCGAGTCCTAATTATAGGGTTTCGGCTGTCCTAGCAGGCCTGCGGGGCCTGCAAGGGTACTATTCACTACCAGCCTGAAATTTTTTTTTTTTTATAGATTCATTGGATTGTCCTTATCATTTCTATCTCTATCAGATTTTTGAAATTATGACCAAAAAAGCTCAAATTAATTTTTAAATAATTTTTAATACATTACACTTTAGATTTGGAAACTATACAATTATCAGAGTTTTTGAAGTATGCAAACATGGATTTGTACCCTTAATTTTAAAATTTGAACATGTTTTTATATTTTTTGTTTCATTAAGATTTAACTACTTTAGTTTATTTAATATTTGTTTAGCTGATCATTTTAAGTAGATTACGTTTAGTTGATTAGTAGCACAATTTTATGTAATTTTAGTTAATTATTTAGTTGATTTTTTTTTCTATTGTTCATATTTAGTTGATTATTTTTTATTGATTTAAAGCACAATTTTATCTAATTTTAGTTTATTAGTTAGTTAATTTAGTTTTTTTAATAACTTTTAGTTGACCATTTTTAATTGACTGTTTTACTTGATTAAAAGTACAATTCTATGTAACTTTAATTGATTATTTATCTAATTTAATATTTATTTTAGTTGATTACATTTAGTTGATTTTTTTAATTGGTCATTTTTAGTTGATTGATTAGAAGCACAATTTTATGTAATTTTGTTGATTATTTAGTTGATTTGATCATTTTTAGTTGATTATTTTACAAGATTAAAAGCATAATTTTATATAATTTTAGTGGATTATTGAGCTGATTTAATATATTTTTTAATTTATTATGTTTAGTTGACTAATTTTTTGTGGTTATTTTAGTTGATTATTTTCAGTTGATTGATTAAAAGAACAATTTTACATAATTTTAGATGATTATTTAGTTGATTTTTATTTTTTTAGTTGATCATTTTTAGTTGATTAGAAGCACAACTTCATGAAATTTTAGTTGATTATTATTTAGCTGAATTAATATCTTTTCATTGATTGTGTTTAGTTGATTTTTTTCGCTAATCATTTTTCGTTGTTTAGAAGCTCAATTTCAGTTGAATACTTAGTTGATTTTTTTCATAAGTGATTATGTTGTGAATGTGAACTATTTGTTGGGATGATATTCAATAATAGAGAGGTAAACATAGAAGCAATTAACGTGTACAATGTCCTTAGAGGAGTTGATTATAAAGCATTGGAGTTAGAATCAAAGACATTTTATTGTAAATGCACACAATATCATATAATAGGTTGCAAGTGGCTTATTAGAGCCAATTTAAGGAAGAATAAGGGTTTTGGGAAATTAGAATACAATGGGCCACACACTTGCAATAGGGCAAGGATTTCGTGGGACCACATGAAGTTGGATTCTGAAACCATTGCACAATTTATAAAGCCCATGATACAGTTTGACCCATATCTCAAAGTTAAAACTGTGATTGCAGAGGTTTTCTCTCAGTATGGGTACATTACAACCTACCAAAAAGCATGGGCAGCAAAGCAAAAGGAAATCAAAAAAGTTTTTGTTAGTTGAAAATGCTTATATGAACAGTTGCTACATTGGTGTGGAGCCATGTGTTCTGCTATTCGAGGTTCAGTTGTTCACTTTGATACTGTCAAGGCATATTGTGGTCATGACCTATTACCAAATGTTGATTGTTTCACTGTGTGTTAGAGTTTTGGTCTCTGCATTAAGGCATTTAGACACTACAAGCCACTAATCGAGATAGATGGGACACATTTGTATGGGAAATATAAAAGGACACATTTGTGCAGATGACTGACCACCAAAATGGGTGTAATCAAAGTTTCCTCCAATGGCTAACAGTTGTAGCCCACCAGGGGTAAAGTGAACAGACATTCCCCTATTGGATGAAGACCCACTAGACCTTGCAAGACCACCATTATTGTGGCAAAAAATAGCAACAGAATATCATGGTGGATTTTATATCTATGCAGGTTGCTGCATCTGCAGACACTAAGGAATTAACCATCAGGAAATTGTAATATGTTTACATCCCAATAGAAAATGTTATTGAGTTGTTGAAACAAATATTGATGGCCATGAGGAGCTTTTATTTGGATAGGGATTACTTCATCTTCTGCTTGGAAGGTACTTGATCTTCTTCATCTAGGGGTGATTTATCTTCTTCGTGGGCAAGTGGATGATCTAATTCCTTAAGGGACAAATGTATCAGTTGAGTATGAGATAAATACCAAGACCGATACAAATAAGATGATTGATAATCAATGTTGAGAGTTCTAGATAATACATAATTTGCACAATGGTACTACATTGCCACTCATTGTTGATGTTATCTTTCCCAATTGGTGGGTGGTACTCCGCTTAAGTTTCTATTATGGAATCTTTAGAGATTAGGTTGGTTAAGAGAAACTTCTTGATTCAACCCAAATTGTCACATGACTCAGTCGGTTGTGTGCAACTCCATCATCTTAAACCATAAAAATGAAGTAATAACTGAGAACAATTGTCGCTCGACCCACACATCGTTTGGAATAAGAGCATCAAGCACATGATTCAGATATTTTTGCCATATAACTGCATTATGCATATAATGATAACTATGGTGATCACAAGAAAATTTTACAATATTTCAAATATTTACATGATGTCCCAAGTTATCTATCAGCAACTTTATGGTGTGATGGTCCTTTAAATTAATGTCACATGGGTAAAGTGTTTGCTTTCATTTATGAGACATTATCTTAATTAGATATTAATTATTATTTTAACAACAACAATATAGAAATTCAAGTAAAAAGTTGTTACATCTGGGTAAGAAAAAAAATAAATGGTGGGGACAGTATGGGAGCAAAAAATGGCATTTGTTGCCAACCTATGCTTGTAGTAGAACAATGCATCCATTGCTTTCTCTAGTTTCAATGCCAGTAGCATGACACAACCCTCGAAAAAGTACAGCAAGGAATGCTGAGCCCTAACTATATGATCCAACTTGCTCCGAATCTTCAAGTAATTGCAAGTACTTTAAATGTACTTTAGCAATGCTCTTGTCAACCAGAATACACTGGCCCAACAAGGCCAGTATGAAATCACACGCAATTTGTTGTAATGCTAAATCAAAATTGGCTTCCAAGTTTCAATTCTATTGTTCAACCAAATTAAATTTATTGTACCACCACTAAAATCTAGTGGCCCAGGATGAAAACCCAGTAGATATTTGCACAAATAAGGGAATGCTTCATAGTTATTAATATTAGATCTAATAAAAAGTCGACCATTTTTTTGGAGCCATAATAGAATAACAACATCTTCTAGTGTGACGGTGTAGTTCTAGCATGGAAAGTGAAAAGTATGAGTCTCAGACCACCACTTCTCAACCAATGCTGAGATTAGCTTATGATTTATCTCTATGTCACTGATCTAAACAAAGCAAATTAGACTGGCATGCTGCACATAGCCTGGTATCTCATTTCTAATTAAAGGCAATTTCAAATGTCAAGATCGCATATGTCTTACTATCTGTTAAATTAAAAATTAAATTACTTAACTTTGAATAAATGGATTTCATAGAAAATTAAATTAATTTATCCTTTAACAAAATATATCAACTCAGAAAATGTAAACTAATATATCAAATAATCAATCTTTTAAGTAATTCGATTCTACAAAAAAAAAAAAAAAATCAACTAGTATATTAAAATGCAACAAATTTAGCACTATTTTTTTGTTTTGATTTAATCACATAAATTTACTAAATAGTTATGTTCCAACCAAATGTACCAAAAATAATTAAAATATAAATTTCAATAATGAAACAAAAGTATATTACATTTGCTTTAGAACTTCAACAACAATGTGGCCCTCTGAATCCATTATGTTATCATTTTTTACCATTTTTTCTCAGTCAAATATCTCTCAATCTTCTTTTTTTTTAACAATCTCTATTTTTTTCCCCTCACTTTTCTTCTCTTCACTTTATGTGTCGTAACTCCATCAACTTACTCCTTTTATAGAAGCTCCTCCTCCTTAACACCCTCTCAATAACATAACCTCTTGAAAAATGTTTGAGGAACAACCTATTTGCACAACTAGTGCCACGATGGCGCTAAAAGACAAAACTCAATTTGGGGTGCATGGTGGAAAATAAAAAACAGACCATATGGTAGAGGTTTCTTTTGTGAAAGCACAATCCATCTCCCGCTCATACATCACGCTCCAATTTCAACTTTCCCTCCCAACCAAAAGGCCCAAATCCCTCACTAACTCATCGCATGGTGACAACGTGAGTCTCCCTCATTTACTCATCGCAACACCATAAGCCATCACTCGCGCTGCTTATTCTTGTCATGGCCAAGTCACATGGCCCTGTTCACATCATCTTTGGTTCCTGACTTTGCTTCATCATTAGCCATGGGTATGCCTCTCTTCTATCTTTTGGGATTTTTTTCTCAAATTGCATTAGTTGGATCTCAAATCCCTAATACAATGTTATTTATACTGTGTAAATTATTAATTATACTAAATATTTAATCCTTTTCCCTTGATTCCTTTTATTGCTTTGTACGCATCTTTGCATCCTCCAAAAGTCGCCTATTATTGGTAGCTTCTTCTGTAACGCCTCGATTTTTTTGTTAGAGTGAGAATGACCAAAATGCCCCTGAGGTCATTTTCAGCCCAGAAATTAGAGGAAAGCCGGTACGGCAGTACTCGAAGGGCAAACTCAATGTTGGAAGGGGATTATATGACTTGTGTACCTTCCTGGGATCGAAAATCTCGTTTTTCGAGTTTTCGGGTCAAAATGACCAAAATGCCCCTGCGGTGTTTTACCCGTTTGCAACTGCCGGATGAACCCGAAACTTCTCCAGATGATTTTAAAAGGCGTTTTTATGTAGACTGTGACTTTATTTTTAGTCCCAGAGGTCCCGGGCGAAATTAGTGCAAAATTACGGTTTTGCCCCTAGTTTCGTGTTTTTACGCTTAATCACGTGATTAAGCAAACCTAAGCAATATTAGGCTCTAATCGAAGGTTAATTAATTTCCTTAATTAATCTTGAGTCAAAATAATTTGTTAAAGTTGATTAGAACCTAAAAGTGCTTAATTACAACTTAAAATCATATTTTAATTTCAAGACTCCTAGTTATGGAATCTTGAATAGTATTTCCTCTCTCCAATTCCTTAAATCATAGAACTGTGTTACATATTGTTTATTCATAAATGAGTTTAAAATTCTCTAATGATATATGAGCACTCCTAACATTGTCATAAAATCCTAATTACTCATTCTTAGTTACCTAAACTTAAGCTTAATTACTCCTAACCTTGTACCTAAGCTAACCTACACTTAAACCCACCATTAACACCCAATTACATGATCAAATCATCCTCCCCACTCACCGCTGTGTCCTGGTCAAGCCTCACCCCCTCCATATGCATCACATGTTCAATTTTCTAACACTCCAAAGCCATACCTCAAGTCACATACACCATACCTTGTCATATTTTCCATCACACTTGATTTTCCAATGAAATAACCAAGCAAAATAAATTATTTCCTCCATTTATTTGTGGCTGAAAATGTTCCAGCCATGTTGAGTTTCTAGAAGGGTGATTTATTGCAAAATTAAAATAAAAGCTCACTCAAAAACCCATGCCTTGTGTCATGAACTCCATACCTCAAACCATGATTGAATGACCTTGTGTAAGAGATATTTTCCTCTCCCTTTTCCCTCCAATACCACATGGCCACTCCTCCCCTTGGTGAGCTCCATGGTTTTGTTTTTCTATAAATAGGATGCTTGTGATAGCCTTGTTGCACCTTGAAGCATTTCCTAAGTTTAGAGTTTTAGAGTTGTCTTGCTAAGTTTTTCTTTTCTCTCAAAGTTCCAAGAGTTCTTTCTCTTCATCTTCATCTTTCTCATCCTTCCCTCACATAATCACCTCATAGTCTCAATCTACCACCTCATAACCTTAAATCATTCTCTAAGCTCTCAAATACTCAACCTCAAACACAACTTCACCCAAAACACATTTCCTTTCTTTTCCTTCCTCTTTGGCCGAATCATAACCACCATCCTAGGAGGTGTTGCTCATCTCATTTCTATCTTCAAGTCTAAGCTTTTACCTTCATCACTAAGTAGGGATTTGTTTTCAAACTTTGTTTTGCTCAAGAAAGTGTTTTTCTCTAGTTTCCTCTTGGATTCTTTTTGAACTTTCCTTTGTTTTTCCTTTTCTTTTCATTTCGGCCTCTAGGCCTTGTTATGAGCATGATAGCTTGATGATGAGAGTTTCTAGATGATAACATTGTGTTCATCTCAAAGAAACCTCTAAAGCTTGAGTTTTGCTTTCCTTATGACTTCATCTATATGATATCTAGCTCACATGGTTTTTCAACTTAAGAAAATTAATCTAAGGATTTCTAAAAGCCCAAGCCTACCTTTGTCAACCTTAAAGTTGGCACGTTCTAGAGATTTTTCTCTAGATAGGGGTTTTGGGTATTTAATAAAGAACTTGACTTAGTTTCACTTTCTTTTTCTTTTGTAAGACTTTCGGTTTTGGTATTTTGATCTTTGAGATATTGTATTGGGTTGTTATCTTGTTAAAGTCTTGAATGAGCTCTAGTTAACCATAAAATGAACCTTGCATCATGTTTACTTTATGCTTTGCATATCATGTTTACTTACTTGCTATCACTAAATACCAAGATAATGAATGAACTTGCATTATCATGTTTATATTTCAAGCTATGCATTATCATGTTTATATTTCAAGTTCTCACTTAATACCAAGATAATAATGAGTTGCATTCATATTTACTTTGTGCTATCACTTTACTTTCTAATGGAACCTAAAATAAGTGCATGAGCATGTTTATTTTTATTTCATCACCTAAATGAACCTAGAGCTCAAAGACTTGCCCAATGTTGTCTCAAACAAAGGTCTAAAAATATTTATTTCCCTTGGTTCATGTTTCGGCCCTAAGGGGTCTTGAAGTTCTAAGTATTTAAGACTATGTTTTATAATTTTCCCAAGTTTATAGGAGTTTAAGGAATGCATAGAACTAAGTTTTACGAATTTAGGACCTCTTGAGACAAAGATGAATTGGTCACCGCCCTCTTAAATATTCTTATGATTTTAGATGTTAAAATTGTTTATAAATGAGCTTTGAAAGTTTAAAAAGAGTTCCAAGAGAAACTAGTATTTTATGTGCTTTAGAAATTGTGTTTTATGTTTTATGGAGAAGTATATTTTCGGTTCTTCCTTGCTCTTTACTGCCACTGTATGTGCTGTTTTAATGATGATAATGTGCCTATGTTTGATTAAAAATAACGTTAAGACTCATATATGAAAGATAGGATAGGTTAGGAACTAGAAAAGAATTAATTTGAGAGTTCTAGATCTTTTAATTATGTAATTTTCTGGATTCTGTCCAGCAAGATTTAGATTTAATAATCATGGTTTTTAATTAGTTTGAATGTGTAGGAATGACTCATAATTGGTTTAGGACTTAATCTTGAAGCCTTAAGAGCAAACCGAACTTAGAAAGGGTCATTGTTGTGACTTCTAGGTACCCGTAAAGTTAGGATTTCAAATGCTGCATCCTTGAGGTTTAGAGATATTCTTGACCATAGTGTGAGGTGAGAAATACTTAGTTATAACCTCATAGGTTCCCAAGACACTAGGTTTTGATGATCGATAACTTAGAATGTGAGTTAAGGACTTTAAGGGTCTAAACCGTAATTTCTAGAACCCCATAATCACACAAATATAAAGCTGTCCAAATCTGCATAGTGCTGTTTGGATAGGTCCTTGAGCATAAAAATTAGTAAAACTTATTAATTGTGAACCTATAGGTGTGTAAGAGGTTAAGGATAATACTAGAACAATTAGTTTACAAGTTTAAGACTCAAAAGAACCAAAGCATAAAACACTATGGGTTTATAACATAATAAGCTTGTGAGTTTGTATGAATAATTGTCTAAGGTATGATTATGTGATAATGTATATGCTATGAAGAAGTTTTATGTATACACTATGAAGAAGTTTCATGTGATGATGTATATGCTATGAAAAAGTTTTATGTGAAAATAGGTTATAGTTTTATATATGATTATATGATGAGATGCATACTACGAGAAAGATTTATATGATGAATAATGATGTATCTATGAATTAACACTTTATGAGAACTTAAATGTGACACAACATTGAGACGCCTTCTTGGGTGACACCGGTTTAGCCGAGCACCCCCAAGAAAACAAATCCGTGAGGGTATTGACATAGAGCTTGCCAAAGCGGACAATGCTACTGTGCACTAGTTGCCAGTAGAGCGTTTCAAAGAGGAAATGACCCTAAGAGAGGTGATCCTTAATTGCCCCCTAGCCCGCACTATTAAGTCGGGATTATGTATATGTTACGCTTATCATAGGATAAGTAAGAACTAGTGACGACCAGTTAAGGTATGAGCTCATAACCTAGGAGATGATTAGGGTGGCCCATGAGAAAAAGTTAAAGTTTAGAATGTCACATATGATATGAAAAACCAAGAAAGTTATAATGAGATTTATCTGACACCTTATGCCACTATCATGATGTTTCTTAAATATATCATTGACCTATATGATGCATTCATGTCTTAGTATATTGCATGCTTAGTCATAAGACGCATTATAAAATATGACGGACCTTGGATAATTAATGCTTTAGAAAACCAATTTAAAAGAAGTATGCATATATGCACACCTTTTAGAAATAAACCCAAGGTTCCTGAGGATGTGATGATGTCACCTAGTTAGGGATTGCCCTACTGAGAATTCTTTTAGAAGATTCTCATTCCCTCTCTCTTTTCTTCCGTCATATCTTCAGATGGCGACATTCATACTATTCATCGACACCCCAGTATGGGAGCTGCACCATGACCCGGCACTCGGGTCATACCATTTTGAGGGTCGTTGCACTGTTAGAGTCTTCATGTTCATGGGACGACCCTTCGCACACCCAGTATGGAGTTACCGATTCACCCCGACTGCCCCCTACCATCATAACAATATTTTTGAGCAAGCTAGATCACGGGACGAGTAGATCCTCCGTATACAGCCTGAGGGATCAGCGGTATGCGACTACCCGGAGTACGTGCCTCGCACCCAGTACTCGGAGACGAATCCATCCGAGGACCCGCCATCACACATGTATAGTTGGAGCTCCAGTCCCGCTCCCCCACCGATGAGAGCCGGGAGTGAGGAGACGGTGGTCCAGCCGAGGTTGGCACGTAGGCCATCCATGCGCCCTCACCGTGGTGGACATGCCCCGATGATGCGCTCGACCACTCCCATCGAGATTCGTCAGTGGATCGACTCGACCCCACAGTACTCGGACCAGCAGGAGTAGACATAGGAGGGGTAGCAGTTAGTGCACACACGCCACATAGTTGAGGGCAAACCTTCTTTTGTGTATGAGGTTGCCTACTCTAGGTGCACTCGGGCATGGGTGTTGTTTTATGATTTCCCTGTATTTGTTTTCCTTGTATTTGTTCTTCAGTTGTATTCTGTTTCCCGAAGTATCGAATAGTCCTGCCCTTTGGGTGGGTACATTATATATATATATGTTTCAATTGATGTTTCCATGATATGATGTGTTCCTTTACACTTTGCTTATATGTTTGGTTATACTTCCTTTTAAAGATTCGTGTGTGGCTCTCACCTTGATTTTAAAAAAAAAGAAAAAATTCTACCCATATTTCCACTAAGTATTTTCTAAGTAAAAGATGAGACCAAGAGGTAATATTCTAAAGATTAACCTAAGTACATACTAGTAGTCTTAGGTTAAGATTTAGGGTGTTACATCTTCCTTCTCCTAATTTTTGTCGTTGTCTTCCTAATATTTTTCATTTACCCAGACACAATCCAATTAGTTTTTGTGTTGTCTCCACGTACCTCCGTGCATAGGATCCACAATCACCATTAATGCTAGTGTGGGGCTTATTTTAGTAACTTCACTGTTCAGAATGCTGGGATTATAGGAACTCGACAACTGACCGCAAAGGTTGTGTGTTCCAAGCTCCAACGAATTGTGCTCCTTGTCTAACGTCAAAGTTCAAACATCTTAGTATAATTTGTAATCATCCCCAACTCACCATGTTTTCCACTAATTTTATTACTCTTTCCGTACAATTTTAAATGTCTTCAAGAAAATTATAAAAAAAATATGGTACATGATAGAATTGATGTATTTGAACATAAATTGTGTGCAGATAAATTGATTTTGTATGATTTTATAGTGTATTAAATTTTTATTGATTTTTTGAAAGACATTTAAAAGTTAACGAAGGTACAATTGAGGTGTTAAATTAGTGGTAAATCTATCCATCTCCCCTGACAGTGAAGGTGTGTGTTAGTTGACCAAGAGGTTGGGGCTGGACTTGTTTTCTATATGGTCCAATTTCTGTTATGTATATGGCCTGTGTTTTCAATTTTAGCTATGATGTTTTGTTTTGTAGTGAGAAAACTAGAGCTTCAAGATTTGGTCTGGATGTTTCAACATGAAGCAGAAACTCATGCTCAAGTACAGAAAACGGTGTCTCATAAGGATATTCCTCAAACTGCAATAGTTAGGCCACTAACTGGTGCAAATCATCGATCCATGTTCTCAAAGTTTTTAACTCTGTACATATTTAAGTGCTGTTACAAGGTACAAGATGTTTAGATTTCTATTGTATCATGTTTTAGAAATTATCTGTTATTAAGTAACATTGATTACTCTTCAATAAAATTATGTTAAAAATGTAAGAATTGCTTAAAGCTCAATAATTTGCCTTGGTCCTATAATGTGGTAACTAATAAATTAGCTAGAATAGCTAATGCTAGCAAGGACCAAGTTTGGATAATGAAGTACCAGGTTGTATCTATGTATTGGCCATTGAGTAGGGCTCTGTTTAATAAAGTTGTATTTGACTTTAAAAAAAATACTTATCCCAAATTTGACTAAAAATTGAATTCTCATGACCCAAAAAAAATGATATGTCCAAGAGATCATTTCATGCAGTATACAGTTATAAAAATTTGGCATTTAAGAATGCCAGTTTAGCATATTAGTCTTTCAATTTTAGCTTATAAGTTTGGGTCAAAGCTTATAAGTTTTCTGTATCTCAGCCAAAAGCTTCTCAAAGCATGTAAATCGACAGTAAATCCATGTGCAAGCCTGTTAAAGCATGTCAAAGTGCACTTCTATACCTATTTAGACAAAGTCACATGTCCAAGAGGTCATTTCACATAGTATGCAACTGTGAAAAAATGGTAGTTAAGGACGCCATTTTAGCATATAAGTCTTTAAAATTTTAGCTTATAATTTTTTGTCAAAGCTTATAATTTTGATGAATCTTAGCCAAAAACTTCTCAAAACAAGTGAATAGGCAGGTACTATTAGCTACTATTATTTATTATTAAATTTCTAAAAACTGAAAAATAACTAGCGAAGTCACTTGGTGCACTTTGACATGCTTTGAGAAACTCTTGGTTGAGATGTATCAAACTCATAAGGTCAAACCCCTAGGGAGGTCATTTCACATGCTATACAACTGTGTCAAAATGTTAGTTAAGAATTCTGAAAATGAATATAAGTCTCTGCAACAAGGCTAAGGGCCTGGTACATGCTGGTAAGAAATACACTTTAGCTGATAAGTTATTTTGAAAATGCTAATAAGTTTCATGCTATGCTAGTAAGTGATTCATTTTCTAATAAGAACATTTACTTTTCATGTGAATGTATAGTAGTTCCATGTAAAAGTGTGCCAATGCATTTTAGAGTGCATTGTCTTGACATTTTTGCTTTTCATGGATATTTGGTGAAGTGATTTTGCTCATGGAAGTGCATGTAATTATGTTGATACAGAAAATTCTGGTGATAATCTTTATGTACAACAGTTAGAATTTTGCATACTTTTAGATTGATTTTAATTTTTTGAAAACTTGTGAACATTCATGGTTGATTAGTTTTGATACAGATTTAGCATAAAATAATTTGACACTAATTGATGGCTTCCCCAATTTATCTAATGTACATTGAACTTGATGGATTGCAGGTGTAGCTGATATAATTGGCAAAAGATTTGGCTCTATGAAGATTCCTTACAATTAAAAAAAGAGTTGGGCTAGCATATGCATGCTTGTGTTTGTATTCTTAGTTTAAATAGGGTGATTAACTTCAAAACAAAAAAAGGCTTTTCCCTTTGTTTTTGTTGATAGGTATTTTGTAAAACTTATCCTGAAGATTGTGAAAGAAATTGAATAATTTTTTATAGGCATATTTTGTACCTTCTGAAGATATGATTCCTTCTCTCTTGAATTATGAAAAGTAATAGACAGAATATGGCTATAGCATTTGTTCCTTGTTTTGTTTAGGTGAAAGACAATTGTAACTTGTTTACTAACACACAAATGGTATAAGTGAGGTTAATAACATTTTTTTCACACTTTGTTCAGTCGATTTCATCCTATACAGTTACATTCTATGGAGGAGTCAAACAATCATGAAGCAAGTTTTTTCTTTTGATTTGTTCACATAAAGCAATTTAAGATAGTTCATAGAATTTAAACTGCTATAATAGTGGGCATAAACTGTGAAAGGTACAAAGCCCTAGGGAGGTCATTTCACACGCTACACAACTGTGTCAAGTGTGTTGAAGCATGTCAAAGTGCAGGACTATACCTATTTGGACAAAGTCACATGTCCAATAGGTGATTTCACACAATATACAACTGTGAAAAAATGGTAGTTAAGAACACCAGTTTAGCATATAAGTCTTTCAATTTTAGCTTATAAGTTTTGGTAAAAGCTTATAAGTTTGTTGCATCTCAGTCAAAAGCTTCTCAGAACATGTGAATAGACAAGTACTATTAGCTATTGTTATTTATTATTAAACTTATAGGCTGTGACCAAAACTTATATGCATAAGTCTAAAGACTTATATGCAAAAATGGAATTCTTAACTGCCAATTTGACACAATTGTATAGCATGTGAAAAGACTTATGCTGTTAAGTGGTTCATTTCCTAATAAGAACCTCAGGTCATTCATGCGAATGCAAGTGTGTTGGAGCATTTTAGAGTGCATTCTTCTTGTGATAAAATAACAATTAAGAATTGAAGTGCACTTTGATATGGTTAGACACACTTGCACATTGATTTACTATACACTCACATTTTAGTAATATAGGTGTGAAATGACAGTTAAGAATTTCATTTTTGCATATAAGTCTTTATTATTTTAGCCTATAAGTTTTCTTCATAGCCTATAAGTTTGCTTTATAGCTTATAAGTTTCCTGCATCCCAACCAAAAGCTTCTCAAAGCATGTGATTGGAGAGTATATCCATGTCAGAGTGTATTTTTGTACCTATTTAGACAAAATGACATGTCCAAGGGGTCATTTCATAAGTGTATAGCGGTGAAAAAATTGCAGTTAAGAATGCCAATTTTGCATATAACTTTTTTAATTTTAGCTTATAAGTTTTGGTCAAAGCTTATAAATTTGTTGTATCTCAGTCAAAAGCTTCTCAAAGCATGTGAATGGACAGTAAATCCATATCCAAGCGTGTTGAAGCATGTCAAAAGGCACACTAATCTCATGTGAAAATGTGTTGAAGCCTTTCAAATTGCATTATCACTCCTTTGTAATAAAACCTATTAGATTTATAAAAAAACAAAAAAAAACAATTGATCATAGAAAATGATTTCAATTTGTTAGTGATGGGTGGGCAGCAAAATTTAAATTTCAAGGGTTGCTATCCTCATAATGCATTAAGGAACCATTTCCAAGGTATTAGACAAATTGGAATGACATGTATACAGATGCTGCTTTGGCTGTTAAGTAAGGAATTTTTGCTGATAAGTTGTTCATAATATATTAGTAATTTTGGTATTATGCATGTAAGTTGTTCATGATATTCCTTTTCACAACAAATTTTCTTGTATAACATCATGAAGTGAATATAGAAACATTATACAAAATTAAATATCCATCTCTCGAACGAGAGGTCATTCGTTGTACAATTACTATAAATCTCATGTAACTTATATTTGCAAATCTATATACAACAAATGGAGACCTAATAAAGCCTTTCCAAAATGATAGTCTAAACTATAAAAACATCTGGAAATAGTTTACATAAAATAAAAAATTTAGAAATAGTTTAAAACTATAGGGACAAAAATATATGTGAAAGATAACAAAGTTTTAAAACCCGCATTGCAAGATCCACTAATAGCCTGCTTTCTTCCTTTCCTAACCAAAAACCATATATCAGACCATATCTTTCAACAACATGCTCGTTCAATGCATCCCCTAACCTGAAAATTTTGTAGACAAAGAAGATAACAGGAATAACAGAATATCCCAATAGGAATAGCACAAATCAGCTAAGGAGCAAAAATATGGAGTTAAATTACATCAAAACAAACTAAACTACCTATACCCATACACAGATAATAATTGAAAAACTAGGCCTAACCAACAAAATTAGTA
Source organism: Dalbergia cultrata (assembly GCA_031216105.1). Taxonomy (NCBI): domain Eukaryota; kingdom Viridiplantae; phylum Streptophyta; class Magnoliopsida; order Fabales; family Fabaceae; genus Dalbergia; species Dalbergia cultrata. The sequence continues at coordinate 2,251 of JAVHNL010000113.1, read as the reverse complement.
GGCAACAACAAACACCTAGCTGCAATAAAACCCCAATTCCTCCAACCAATCTAACCATAAAAGCATATTAACTAACACATAACTACAAAAACATACTTTTGTCAAACAAAAAAGCAACAAAGAGTGACAGAGGAGAACCATATGTTGAGACCCTTGGAAGTTGGAACAAGTATTGAATTGAATGTGTTCATAAACGTTAAGTCCCTTGAAGTAAAATTGAATTAATTAATTTTAAATGTGTCCATAAAAGTAAAATTGATTCGTAAATCAATTCAAATCACTTCTTTTTTCCAGTTATGACAATGAGAATTGATTTTTACAATCAAACCAAATCAACTCAATTCAAATTATTTCTAGTTTTGAGTGATTTCAAATAAAACCATGAAGAACTACACTCTAGCATGTGGCCAGTAGACTTCTCCAAGCAAAGAGTTTTGAGTACTATCACCATTCATTACAATACTATTCAAAATGAATGGTTTTCAAGAATGAAAATAACATCCTTAAAAAAGGTAGAACTATTCACCAGCATCACTAACAAAACTCATATAAACTGGATCAATAATTTAAAAGGATAGATAAGTATTCATAGTTTATTTTCAGAAGCAAGCCTTCGAAATGCAACACTATTACATATCAATAACAAATTTGATGATACACTTCTAAGGTGCCCATCAGTAAACAAATTCAACAAAGGGATAAACAACAAAACACAATTAAAATCAATAATAAAGAAAAAGGTACAAGATTATGTTAAATGCAAAGAACAATATGATAAATAAGAGTTCAACAAAATGAGTCAAGCTGGTGAATTTCAATTAAGAACAAAACAAAAAAAAACTCACATTTCCACTAGAAGATGAAAAGGGATTAGGGATTTGACATTGGAGATGATAAAGAAGGTGGGGGTGAGGGAGACAAGGTTTCTTAGCTAATCACTGAATAAAGAAAATACTGAGCGCCGAATTGATAGTAGGAGGTGTATGGCTTCCACTGGCGACAGTTTGTTTAAATGTCATGATTCACATGTTATGCCCAACATCGACGACGGTTTCCTTAATAGCCGTGAACTATGTGCCACTAATAGCTATGTTTGGTGTAGTGAGACAAGCAACACTTGCATTTGAGGGCTGTGTTTGAGAAAGAGAAGAGAGAGTTCTGTGTTTGAGAAAAAGAACACAGAAATAGGGGCACATGGATGGCGTCCTCTTTTGTGAGCACTTTTTCATCTAAAAGAGTTTCTATTGTGGGCTCAGTTTTTTTTTAATGTCTATGCTCCACCTCCATTCCATTTTTTGTCTTCTTATGACAGGCTGGCATAGGTGTGCAAAGGTTGTCCCTAAGAGTCGAGCACGTAACAGCTCTCTAACCTCTTTTATTTTTCCATCGTCTCTCATTGAATCTTTTCCGTTTTTTTATTCACTCCACTCAAGTATTTGTTCAGATGCATGAACTGAGCAAGAGAGCCCATGAGTCTTTCTCGGTAAGGAGCAAACCTTCTAGCCATCTCCCTCTCTCTCTGCGTGTCAACTCCCTCTGTGTCGCATCTAGTCAGTGTAACTGGGCAAAGTAGAATCCGCCACAAGCGACCTCGACATGGCAGAGATTCATCAGCGATTCCTGAGCACTGAATCTGCCGCATGCGACCTCCATATGACAGATATTCCTAGTGTAGGCCTAGAGCGACGTGACGGCTACACACAAATGTTGATCGCATTTGTCTTCTACATCTGCAACTGAATCTGCCTTAACTGGGGTAATTTAAATCATATTTAAGTAAACATATCACCAAGGAATACACAATATGTAAATTTCGTATTTATATTGTTATTTGAATATTAAAAAGTGGATGTTTATTATGAAAAAATTAATAAAGCTCTAAGAAATTATGACTAAAGCTAAGAACTAGGGCCAATGATGTTCTATTTGATTCATTTCATGTCAAAGGGCGATACATGCCTGCAGACATACGTTTGTGAATATAACTTTCCCCAAAAAAATCCAGAAAAGCCGCGCCACATCGTGATTTGCAATTCAAGAAACTTTTGCGGTCACTTCAATTTATTCTCTCCCTTCAGAGCCTTACCATTCTTTTTCGGCCTTTTCCTAATATTATAGCAGAAAACTGTTAAAAAATTTATTAGATTAATTAGATTAAAATTTTAAAAAAATGATTAAAAATCTTACAAAATAAAGCTACAATTGTACACATATATAATCATTCCCTTCAAAGCTTTGCCTTTTGGGGTCA